>OY720353.1:1229000-2458000 GCA_963082945.1 Cerastis leucographa | reverse complement strand
TACCTACTCCTCAATAGCCGCTCACTGTGAGCGATCTCTTAAGATCCTGTCATCATCAAGAAAGGGACTCAAAGAGGTAACCTTAGGAGCCATTTTAAGTTTACATTTCTTTTTTAACGATTCTATATCAACTTTAAAGTTTTTCAATTGGCACAGTTTGATGCAGATAGGTGTCGCTTCATTAAATTTATTTCTAGTAAGACACCTAGTGATTTTATTTATTTCACGTTTAGTCACCTTCATCACTAAAAACTTTTTACAGTAAACAAATACTTTTATTAACTTATTGCATTTATAAAACCTAGTTGACAAGCTATCGTTCCATTTTTTAGCACTTGTATGACACGTTTTTATCTTTCTTTCTTTTTGTGTCATATAAACCTTTTCAAAATTATCATTTAGTTCTGATTTGAATTCCCAGATCTTTTTTTTAGAAATGTATTAGGTAATTTGAATGGACGGCAGTGCTACTATGTGGCATGTCTCGCTTTGGCTGAATTCATTTGTTTGACCAGAGAAGATCCAACCTAGGTGAGTGTTTTGTGCTATAAGATGACTAGGTGGACCTTTGATAAACCCCTACAAATTTTGGACATATACTTTTGTATTTAACAGCAGATCAATCGTATTCGGTTTCTCGAACGAAAGATCTGCTAAATCCAAAGACGAGATTGTGGTTAAAGCGTTTGCCATAACTTGCCCCTCCGAAGAAATAGTTTTTAATTTCTTTGAAACATTAGCCCTAACAGTCACCATAAAACTGGGGTCGACGCGTGATTGTACCCAAAAGAGAACCACCGAATTCGATCTTCTTTGATCACGGCCTATACCTGAAACTAAACTTTTAGTTGGTATATTTTCAAGACCCAAGAACTTGTACTGCGGACTCCGTCACAAACGAAGTCTGAGAACCTTGATTTGTCAAGGATCTTGTTCCAATAGCAGTACCGTTCTTTGATTCTGCTGTATTTAAAGCAGTGGCCAATAATATTTGGCTATGACTGTTGGCATAAGACCTAACCATGTTAGTGGACTTGCTCTGAGTTGACGTGGTTGTATCAGCAGCGTCGCTGCTGTCTACAACTTGATCAGTGGCGATGTTGTCACCAACTGAATTGGAGATATTCTTGGGATGAAGAAGACTATGATGCTTCTTTTGACTTATAGAACATCTGGAAGATTGGCGGCATGAATATACAGAGTGATTTGACCCTAAACAGTTGTAGCATACACAATTAGTTTCAACAAAATTACGACGCTTATCCAAATCGAAACTAGCAAACTGTTTACAATTAACAAGTTTGTGATTCTCTTTACAACAAAAGCACATTAATGTTTTCGACTTGTGAAATGAGTTGACAGGAACAATATTATCAGCAAAGGACTCGTTGGATTTTCAAAAGTTTACCACAGAATTTGACGGCACAGGATTGATCTTCTAATGATACCAGTCGACTTTCTACATAGGACTGAGATATCCTATTTATTGGATACTCTTTGAAACTAACTGTTTTGTTCAATTCTAAATGTTGTCATTATGTGTATGTTTCCATCTTGCTTCGCAGAAAAAATCCGATTTTTCTAAGTGTTTGACAGAAGACCAAACTTTTACATATTTTCTAAGTCACTAAAATAGGGTTTAACACTTCACTGTCACTCACTTTGTCGTCCGGCGTGATGATATACGTGGGATGTTCCCACTACACCGAAACTGCTGCTTTGGTCTCTGAGGTCGTCATCTGGCGTGATGATACGTGGGTTGCTCCCCTCACACATCAGCTGCTGCTCACACCTTGGAGCACCAGCAAAAAGTCGCCAGCACCGCACCAGCGTTAACCGTTGTGTACCTTGTACGGTACATAAGGCTTTACAGCCCTCAAAAAAGGCGGTCAGCTGATGCATCTCACCACAGGCTGGCTGCTCCTCCGTCTCCAGATTCCACACTGGTCACTACCACCAACTTTCTATCCGGCTCGAAGGACCATTTGTACAATTCCCGAAGAACTATCTCCCGATATACGTCAATAAAACACAATAACTTTCAGAACAAGACAATTTATTTTGATGTACCGCTGGAAGGTCGTTAAGTCGCGGAGAATCTTTACACCGTGATTCAGGATTGTGACGTATTTACAAAGTGCTCCTCTATGATTTAAAAACATAACCATTTTGACATAAATTCAAAATATTCAAAAATAAGAATAAACACTTTGCAGATCAAACAATAGTTCTTATAGTTTCGGAATAAAGTGGCTGTGACATACGGACGGACAGACAGACATGACGAATCTATAAGGGTTCCGTTTTTTGCCATTCGGCTACGGAACCCTAAAAAGACGAACTTCCATTAAAAATTTCATCACTTATTTAAGTTCTTTAAAGGGTAAGATCTCAAAAATTCTTCCTTAAGTGATCACTGGTGGATTTATGAGATTGATGATGCTATTATCATTTCAGCCCGGAATCACCCACTGTTGTGTATAGGCCTCTCCTTTCTTCTGCCACTCTTCTCTGTTCTGTGCGTCCCTTGTCCTTCACGCGATCTTGACTATATCGTCAACTCAACGCGCTTTTGGACGGCCCTGGTTTCTTAGGCTCAAGCTTGGCGGCTACTTGGTCAAAACCTTACTCCATCGGCTTTCTCCGCGTCTTGCCATAAGTCCTGCCCTAATCCACCCTTAATTATTAAACGTATGTCACATTTATAAGGGAAGAGAATAAGCGTAGGGCGGGCGTTTTGGGGGACTGTCTCTTGTAATTTTGACGTTCAAAAAGTGTTGATAATCAGCCTAATTTGAATAAATGACTTTTGATTTTTTGATTTTTGATATATTTTAAGATGAACATTTTATGTACATACATTTTCGCAAACGAGTTATTATTCTTAGATATTTTTTTACCCTATCACAATGTTGTCCTTTTTAACGCAAAGGTTGACTGGTAGAGAATGCCTTGTGGCAATAAGTCCGCCTATGTACCACTATTGTACAAGTACAAGTTTGAATAAATTAAATAAACTCATGTGTAAAATTTCGTGTTTCCAGTGGTTTAGGATGAACGTTAAGGTGAAAAAATAATTAAATTAATTTCAGATTTTAGCTTGTAGTATTGTTTTTTTTTTTTTTTTACTGTTTCACGCGTTCAATTGGCCCGATTAGCTCTATATCTAATATCATGTTAACCTCTCCAGCCTTGCGGCTAAACGGTAAAACACCCAGCCGGCCTCACAATGACGTCATCGAGCGTGTCAAGTGTCCTGCGCTCATAAAAAGCTTATCGCGCGAGTTCTATTAGCTCTTATTTCAAGCGGTAAACAGTTTCGGGTTCTTGATTAACGAGACCATGTATTACAATATAAACAACTGTTTTATAACTACTTGAGAATTATAAACATCGCATAGAATACAGAGAGCTCGCCGCAAACATACTGTTGTCGTAGTTTGTTTTTTTTTGGTAAAACTACTGAATCAATTTACACGAAACTTTAGATCTAACATAACAAATATACAAGTAATCTAATGACAGTGTTTTTTAGGAGTCCTACATAAATTATTCTTGCAAGATTCCAATTCAAACGTCTTATTAGAATCGGCCATTTTCTAACTGCGCAGTTCAATGCATGAAAATACTTGAAATATCAATAAATATGAATAAATATGCCTCGAATGCATGAAATTATGAATTATCACTATTTTTTCGCTTATTACTAATGTTTCCAAGACCATATTTCATTGTAAAAGAGTCAAATTCATATTTTCAATTTCGACTGACGAACTTCACAACAAAGGAATTTTTGGAGAAATTTTTGGGTCAAAAACATAATTTTTAGATATTTTTTCCATCAAATGACTATCTAAAAAGTTACATTATACACTTATAACATACTATACATTTACTTACCAAAGTTTAACAACACAAAACACAAAAATTTCACTGCACTTCTTTAAACTTCACTGGTGTTTTGTTTTGGAATCAAAACAAAACACCACCGTTCCACACTGGCCGCCATGACTCATTTTGACAATTTTTTTTTAATAATTTTGTGCAGTTGTTAGGTTGGTATGTTTGGTTGCATTTTAATCGAACTCTAGTTGGCCAGAGACGTAAATTTTTACAAACGAATTAGACCCTTACTGTACGTACGATAAGGGTTTAAGTTTGCTTGTACGAGGCGTTCCCATATGGGAACCTCGGGGCTCAACGGAATTGTTTGGCGTTCCCATATGGGAACCACGGCGCTGGAGAGGTATCCAAAAAGTTTGAAGCATCAATTTCGCGTTAAGAAGCCAATGGAAGCCATTTGAATGCCGATAATATTCCCAAGAATTTGCGCAAAGCCATAGAACTGCTCATGATTCTTTGAACTTCGAAGTCTGATACCATAATAATTAATTAATTCGTTCATTCGCTGTCGTAATCAGTATCTGTTACCGTGTTACTTCAAAAAATAATATTGCTATACAGTATGTTAGTTTAAACGAGGGACATATTCAAACCCATAATAGTACATGCTAACATGATACTAATAAAAATATAAACAAAAAAAACACTGATAAATAACAGACAGAACCATACCAAAATTTTCGCAAATGTCACGCAACGTGTATACACCCTTGCGCTAGCGACTTAATACTATCGCAGAACATGTGAGCGGGTCAATGACTCTTAGGTATAATCCATTTTCCCCTCATACTTTAAACTTACCTGGCTTAGGACAGTCCAAAATATCTAGGCAATAAACAAAACATTAAAAATTCTTCTATATACGTTATAGGTTTTTTACATATTTGGGACGAGAATCGAATACTGAATACCCTCCCTCAATATGTCCCTCGTTTAACCTAATATACTGTATAATTGTTAAAAATAGCTTTAGAAGGCTAGGTTTTTATCGTTACCCCTAGGTCTGGAGCCTATGATGAAAAGATTGCTACCGAAACGCTTAACTACTTCAATCGGTCGAACTCTTTTTTTTTAAACTTTGGACCACTCTTGGAATGTCCCCTGTATCGTGGGTGTGTTTACAAACATTTAAACTCACATACACAAACAGCCATAGACCCGGAAGAACTACCTGTAGGTCGTACAAATATTTTTTCCGGTCGGGAATCGAATCCACGACACGCAGCGCCAATCAGTCAACCACTGCGCCAACCGTGCTATTACATCACGCCTGTAATCCTCAACGGTTTAGGCAGAGGTGCATATCTAATAGTACAACTACATTTCACCAGTTATGTTTGCCCTATGTAATAGGGGGCGAACATCTGCTCAGCTAGGGGGGGTCAGCTGCTGGTAACACCGGCTTTGAGTCCTTACCTCTATGTGTGATAATGTCGTGGTATGGGCATGTGATGCGGAGGAATGAGGAAAATGTCGTGAGGAAAGTTTTGAGTATGAATGTGGATACATGGGTATAAGAGTAGAGGAAGACCAAAGAAACGATGGATAGACTGTGTGAAGGATGATATGGCAAGAAAGGAGGTGTCTCATGAGATGACAAGCAATAGAGGAGTATGGAAAAAGAAGATTATGCTGCGCCGACCCCAAATAAATGGGGACAAGGGCAAGAGAATGATGATGATGATGTAATAGGGGGCGAACCTATCGCCATCTGCCGGACACAAATCCACCATGCCTATAATCTAATCACTGCATAGTATAAAAAAACTTATAACACCCCTCTTTTTTGGTCGGGGGTTAACAAAGTCGCTTTCTCTGTCCCTAAATCCCTATGTATGCTTATATCTTTAAAACTACGCAACGGATTTTGATGCGGTTTTTTTTTAATAGATAGAGTGATTGAAGAGGAAGGTTTATATGTATAATAACTATATATTTTATACCCGTGCGAAGCCAGAACGGACCGCTATGTTTTTATATACAACGTTCACAGTTTTTCTGTAGTGTATTTAGTATCAGCATTGCACCCGTGCGAAGCCGGGGCGGGTCGCTAGTAACTAATATTTTTACAAGCATGATGCAAGCAAATCCTGCCAAAAACATTCTTTACATCGATACTAATATAGGGCGGGTACACAATGCTTGGGTCAGCCATTGTGGTGGAAAGGCACGTTATATAGCCGAACGTGACGAGGCTAAACTTCCTTGTTAGCCTCGTGTTATCTTGTTATGTGCTTATCATGTTAGCGGAGATATTTTGATAATTTGAAGGGATTTTTGTTAGGCTGGATCAATTGTGGTCAAGTATGTAATGTTAGGTTCTTTCATATAAACTTTCAACTCCTTATTTTCCGAAATGACTGAACAGATTTTAATAAAACTTCATACGCTTGCAGCATACATAGCTCTAAACCGTTTTTTGAAGATATTTCGAAAATGTTTTTTTAGTTACTTTTATAGTGTGTATAAGAGTACTGGTTTAGTCTTTTACAAACAGTTTCTACATGGCATTTCCAATTAAAGTCCTAAAAATCTAGCACAGCTTGTTTCAGCTATTGTTTGATCTGCATAAGTTATGTTAAAGTTAAGTTTTTTTTTGTTCTTTGTTAAAATGTCATAAGCTTTGTTTTATCTATGTCAATTTGTAATTTATTTTTGAGTAACCAATTCATGATACCAAGGATAGACTTGTTTATGTCATCTTCGTATGTTTCTATATTTTTACATAGAACAATAAGTGTACTTACTAATCGGTCCAGTAGTTCCTGAGATGAGCGCGTTCAAGCAAACAAACAAACGAACTCTTCAGCTTTATAATATTATATAATATAGATACATTTCTTTGTCTTCGGGAGGAACAGGCGTAAATAGGTCGGATCTGTAACCTGACTAATATTTAAAGGCAAGGTGGACTCACGATATTTTAGGAAAAGTCATATCAATAGTGGTACTACTACACTTCTATGTTTTCATCCTTTTAAATAAATAAAAATATACCCTTTGAGCGATGCATCTCGTCAGCCGACACGAAACTGTCGACATCTGATAGAGATGGATTATTTTAGCGGACAAAATGGTTGCCTAAACATAAACATTTCACCCCATTTAAATTCCAACCCTAACTTTGACGGGATACGGTTTGGTTTTGGCTGTGGAAGGTTCTTCAGGATAATAAATCCACAGGTGCTTTTCATGCCCCTTGCAAGCCCTCAGATAGATTAGTTTTGGTATAAAAAAATATGTAAAAAACACTCTGAATGTACGTGAGCAAGATTGATTAAGTCACCATTGTGGGTTTCAGGGTAATTTTATTGTTAGGTTATCATTTTTTTCAGAGGCGATGTAGTAAGTTCCTATTGTATACGTTTGTGTCTGTAAGCCTCATGTGAGGCTCACAGACACAAACGAGGACGTGAGGACGTCTTTTGTCTAACCGAGACTAATTTGTAGCGAGCGACCTACAAAAAACAACTTACTACAAAAAGTACTACAGCGCCATCTAAGACACGACGGAAGAACTAACATCAATTTCCTACATCTCGCAAGCAGAATTTACATCGACTTAAGACTATATAGAGAAACCCGACAACAACTGTCGGGCAGTTGCCCACCAGAACGTCTGGTCGGAGGATCCTCCCTTTTCTATGGAGTATCGAGGAACTTTACACCCTGTTCCTCATACCCCTAAAAGTTTAAGCAGTGAACTGCCAGTATTAAAGTTTTTTTTTTGCCCGACCTGATCGAATCCAGGACTCCATGCTCAGATATAGTGTTTGCAATGACAAGATCTCTGCATTCTGTAACCAAAGTTACTGCCACCTACCGCGACAAAACAGCAAGCAAGTGAAAACCAGTCTAGTATTGCCTGATTTTAGGCTTATTACATTACAAGTTTAACAGTTTCTTAGTTAGTTCGTTCCGAGACATTGATACAGGTCTTCCATTGAGTTTGAATCATCGTGGTGAAAGGATTAGTGAGCTAGCTAGTGACTCTGCGTTACCAAGTGCTAGCTGTCAAGGGTGCGCCGGACGTTTAGGAAGTTGAACGTAAAAGGAGGCTCTTTCATTCACCCTAGCGATAGGATAAGCCACCTCCTTTCTTGCCCCATCCTGCACAACCACCAGGACCTTCCAGTATTTAAACGAAGCCAACGAAATAGCTGTGCAAGTGGATATTTGGTCAAGTATTATTGGAGTCCATTGACACGCAAACAAGGTCTGTACCTAGTTACCAAAGCAGTGAATGAAAGCATTCACTTTCAAATGCTTTGGTAACTAGGTACAGACACCAGAAAACAGTCTACCCGAAACTGTCAAATTTTCCCAATCAACCTTGAACGTAATTCTTTAACGATAATGTTGAAAATCTATAAAATGAATTTGACAGATTGTTGAAGGTTGATGTGCTGGAGTCTGTACCCTGCTTAACTACACGGATCGATCGATCCGCGCGGCTGTTATTAACCCCCTACGGCTCAATCAATAGCACCTGCGATACTATGACTATAAAGATAAATCAAACATAAAGCAATAATTACGATCTTTCACCCCCAACAAAACACATAACCTCGACACAGCAATGTACCAAATCAAGTGTGCAATATAACTGTCAATGACATGCCGCCATTGTTTTTGACAGTTGCATGACATAATTTAAAGTTACATGTCCGCGTCTGTTCCGAATTGCCTCTCATGTCCACTTGGACACGCTACAGTGGACATTGTCCATAATTATGGGCTTAAATTGTACCATTAAGCTGCGATCACATTAATATTACGTTGTTTTTCAGTAAAGTGTGTGTGATTTAAACTTTCAGGCGTTCGGAGGCCGCAAAAGGCTTTGTGGTTGACAAATTAATGGCTTTAAATGTATTGAGAGGTGAATTTCACAGCTTTTAGGTTTAATTATTGAATTTTATTACATGGTATTTTTGTGTATAAATCCTCACAAGGATTTAATTTACACGAAAAAACCAGCCATGTCAGACTCGTGCACTTTAGGTTCGGCAGCTTCAGATAGAGCTGACCGAAACGATAAAAAAAGGCATTTTTCTAGCTATTGCATTTGATTGTGTATTTGTTTTTCTAAACCATCAAAAAAGCCTTAGTAGGTATTTGTGAACTGTCACTATACACCAATGCTGTACCGACAGATACAGGTAGTCAGTAGTTACAAAGCTCTGTGACCGACAGACAGACAGTCATACCGCCAGCCAGCTACCCAACCGACCTAATTACCAATAAAGCTCGCGTTGAAACACTGCATACGGAACCCTACAACGCTTATTGCATTTCCAAACACAATCAAAGGTAACTCAACACACATCCTATTTAGAGCATCTTAAAATTCAAGTACGCATTTGAATTTGGAACGTACTAATGTGCCGGTTATTTGGACGATAGTGCTGCGCTGCAATGTCATTTCGTTCGAATGTCCGGTTCGTTACGGCTTGGCCACAAACTATACGACACGACGCGACACGACGCGTGTTGTAACAGTGAGTGGGGAGAAAAAAAAAATATCACTCCTGTAATCCCTGAAGGGTTAAGCAGGTGTGCTCATTATTCACATTTCGCTAGTTATGTTTCAAGTCCAATGTAATAGGGGCGAGCCCAAATAGGCTGGATTTAGGCTTTCTGACTACTAAGAAATATCTGATGGAAAACCCAATAACACTTTGCCCGAACTGGGAATCGAATCCGGGACCTCATGCTCAGCAGTCGCACTTGCGATCACTAGAGGCAGTGCGGAGAAAACGAATGAAATAAATCGTTCATATATTATTTTATTTAGCCTCTGACAGCAGTAATCCTACAGCGATCTTAGTTATGGAATTAAGAGCGTTTACGCCTTACGATATTTCATACAAACCTTAAAGTCCTTATTTTCTGAAATGACTAAACCGATTTCAATGAAACTTCATACGTATTAAGCAGGATACGTAGGTCTAAAAAATATTTTCCAAAAATAGTGTTACAGCTAAATTAGACCTATTATAAATTATCCATAGAAACAGTCCAATTCTTTTTTTTTAAAGACATTTCGAAAAGTTTTGTAAGTAAATTTTTTGACCTATGTATCCTGCTTATGCGTATGAAGTTTCATTTAAAATCGGTTAAGTCATTTCGAAAAATAAGGACTTGACATTTTGTATGAAATGCCAGTAATGTTTACAACATTATAATAATTTTGACAGACTTGACAGTGGTAGGAACCTTACAACAACCATAGAGATCGCTGTGATTGTGACAGAAACAACTGACGAGCCCGAGTAACGCTCGATGCAAGTCGAAGTCTCAGCGCCCGAGTTCGTGACCAGGCCGTTATTATTGTCCGGTTACCATCCGACATGCGACAGTCCGATAATGTGCGCTTAGCTTTAACTGCGCCGTAACGGTCTGTGAACTTAGTTGGATGCGGGTCATCCGGCCCACAGTGAGCTGCGATCAGAATTGTTGTTTAATCACATTTATGCTTAGCTGGAGGGGAAATCGTAATGGAATTCCGGGTAGATAGACAGTAGATAGTGTAATTTGATGGGGATTTAGAAATGAGGAAGTCTGTTTGAAAAGTTGAGTGGTAGTTTCTTAGGAATACCACTACAAACAAGTCAGGTCGCTCTCTAAGAAGCCAAATAAATATGATTAATTTTTTCTAAGTATGTGATTAATGGTACATATTAAGTTTTGGTAAGTTTATGATAAACCATTGTCCGCAAAAAAAGACACCCGAGCCTAGATTAGAACCAGAGAGAAAGTTATTTTATTTAAACTTATTTAATTGACTAGTTACGTAAAACCACCAAAATAATCTTCTATTCGCATATAACTCTGCAGGAAAATAATAACCACAGAAATATCAGCAAGCTATCATCTATCATCATACCAAAGCGGAAAACATTAGGCATGTACCCCGAAGACTTATTGCAAAACCGTAAAACGCAAATGTGCACACCCCCTAAAGGTACTTTATGAAATCCGTTATCACATCCGTACTCGGGGAATAACGATAATAATTCAAAATTTATCAGCGGACAATATCCATGGCGGGTTTTTTAAAGTTATTACTTTTGAATTGATATGAACGGCTACGATAACACAGTAGACTTACGGCTTATTCAGAAATGCTGATTAAAGTTAAGAGACGTTAAGAAACGTCTTTTAGTCTGTCAAATTTTTTGACGGTTTAAGGGTTTTGCGCCATCTGTATTCCACACTGAAAAAGGAAGTCAGCTGATCTCATTTATGTCAAAAGAATATGAAGTATTATTTATCAAGCCAGGGCTGATTTTATGATTAGTAAGATATTAATCTTCAAGCTAGTTTAATGAAGTTTTCGAGCTAATGCCAGAACTATTATAATTATTTTAAAGGAACATAATTTTCAAGCTGTAACACGAAAAATGATGGTGAGAAAATCCGTGGCTGACTTTGGAAATTCGATGGCGATGTATAAATCATTAAGACCAGTAAAAATTATAATTGCTCATCACTTGACGCTTTCATTCAAATAATTTGTTGGCGTTGTAAAAAAGACGAGTTAGTTTAAAGCTTTCTTATTGTCCCTTTGCTTACAAATAAAATCAGAGGTAGGGTTCTGTGGCTAAAACTTAATTTTGTGGCTTGACTTATGTATCTTACCTTTTTTAACCCAAACTCAGATTAGCCCACATTATAATTAGCTAGCAGATAAATTTAAACTGTGAAAGCACAGTTGTTGGTCTACTGGTTATCTATTTATACAGTGACGATATGCATTTTTCGCTTTTATCATCATTCATGATTGATCATGTAAATAACAGCATCCGTTAATTTAAATAAGAGCCTTTATTTTTATGATTTGCCTGTTTCGCTTGTAGAGACAGCGACACATCAAGCTACAATTTCCAATATAACATGGCCTCGCTTTGTGCAGAATTCCCGTACAATGAGAGATCCGAATAAACTGGTTTTGTAAAACTTGATTGGTCGTCGTGCGTACGGCTTAAGTAATAAATTCATTAATTGTTTGTTACTGAAATGGGCCATGTTTTCTCAAAATTGTGTGGGATTGTGATTGCATTGCGCTGGCTGTTATTTTATTTTCAATGCAACAAATTCGGGAAGATCAGTTGTGGTGGACCAGGCGGCAACTTTATGTGCTTTCCGAGGCAAGGGAGTGTCAGACCATTGCTTTCCAAACTCCAAGCTGCTGCTGAGAATTTTCTAATTACCCATTACCACCTTGCCTGACCTAGGAATTGAATCCAGGAGGAGAGTAGGTACGCGACCTACTCTCAGCAGGCGCTTGCAACAAGACGAACAAAACTTGTAGTAACAGCCAGAGGTGGAAGTAGGTACCTAATCTTTTTATTACTTTAATACCAAATATTTTCTCTATTTCTCAGTTTGTAGTTTTTAAACAGAAAAGAATAAACGATATTTTCAAACTACAGAAAGTTTAAAAATAAGAGTACTGAAAACAGCGCCATCTGTTAAAGATCCGCAACAATCTGTACATGGACTTGTCTTTTGTTTCTTTACTGGTCACAATAGATGCCACTATAAATGGAAAAACTTAAAATAGATTAATGTTGATTATTTGGTAGTTTTTTTGTTAAGCAAAATCGAAATAATGTTTAGGAAATAAACTCAATATATTTAGTAAAAAGAAAATAAAACCGGTAAAACCGAAAACAAATTGTATACCCTGGCGTCGCGTACCTACATAAAAAAAAGTTATACACAAACAACATGGTGGATCAGCTGTTTTCATTTTTCTCAAATCTGAATTTGTTTTCATAAAACGAAGCCTTGTTATGGTCTCATAGCCATGTGTGAATTAAAATGGGCTCAATCGCATCGGTGCTGCAATGGCATTGTCAGACGTGCGGCCAGATCAATCCAACAGAAAGTGTGAAGTGTTTAAAATGTGGTACAAAACGGGTATCGAGTCATGACAGTGAATTATTTAAAGAAAATTGTCGAGATTCGTCGCCCGAATATACCTCGAGAACTGGAAAAAGCGAAGGAACTACACCTGGGTCTGAACCGATCGTCATACCGACTGAAAATAGCTTTAACAGGTGTGTTTTTTTTTCTTGTAACTATCCCCGTCTTTCAGTCTCTGTCAGCAAATTATCGATTTTTCGTGACCCGTATTTTAGGTTATATTTCTATTGTATTTCATTGTTGTGCGCAGTTTAAGGGAGTTCATTAACTAAATTAGAAGTTAACGTGCAGTTTTAGGTATTTGTGTGTCAGCAATTGTGTTAAAAATGTGATTATATGTGTTCGTTGTTCGCGATGTTTATAGGTATGTATTGTGGGGCTGTTTCGACTAATGGATTGCCCATTTCGTTTCAATAGTACTTTGGATAGTATTTTCACGTATTTTGTAATAGTTTTTCTGTGAACCACGTCATTAGGAGTAGTGTTCTAGGTAAGTATTGATAGAAAGAAAAACCATTCCCATAATATTGCATTGTTCGAAAAAATCAATTAAAAAAGTGGTATTGAAACTCCATTGTGTAAATTACGCGACTATTTTATTCAAATCTTAAAATTTTCGTAACTTAGAACTAGTCAGATTATCATTTTCTTGACAAACAAAATGAGTATCTTAATAACCTTTGTTTGACCAAGCTTGAACTCAACATCTTAATAAATTGCAACCTTATCCTGACTGTCCACATTCAAAACTAATCATAATCAGTAATCACAAACCATTTAAATATATATATGTATAATAAAAAAAAAAAACCTTTCTCAATTACATTATCACCAGCACTAATTGCCCATTGTGTGCAGTGCTTAATTTTCATGAATACAAAACCATGCTTATGGTTTTGTATTCAAAACCAAGTATACCAAGGGTTCAAGTGTTTCCCAGTAGCTGGACTGTAGAGGTCAGATTGTTACTTACTCCACAAGTTATACCAGTGTTTCAGCTGTATCAGCTTAGACTGGAAGTGGTTCTCAAAATCCCAAAAAAGCAAGGCTTCAAATGAATTAAAACTGCCTTCAAAGTCTTTGTCTATGTCACAAACAGAGCAATGAAAACAGACTAGACTAGACTGATAGGTAGAATTAAAAACAAAACAATGAATGCTGTGTACTCAACTCTGCCTAACACTTTTGGGGATAAATGTTGTGTGGTGATGCTATTTTACAAAACAACTAAAAAAAAACTTAGTTCTTATAATACTCAACGGTTATAGACGTAAAGTTGACTTTTTAAACTGCATTTCAATTCAAGAGGTTCGGGATTTTCATAAGAATACTTTTCCAGCTGAGAATGTGTCAATATACAGGAACCGCCTACAGTGGCAACTGTTTTTGTTTGTTGTTGTGTTGTCTTGTCATGTCCCTGCAACAAATAAATATTTTTTCTTTCTTTCTTTTCTGTAGAACAATGCAAACCGCCATTAAAACATACATACATGTTTATGTATGTATGTTTTAATGGCGGAGGCATGGCATGTGTTTACATGCCATGCCTCCTTCCCATGGAAACTATAAAACTCCACCTTTTACAATCTTTACATACTGCTTGTGCCTCATCTGTGTTCATACATTTGCTTTCTACTGGGCCCATTTGGTGCCGCCGTTTAGTTTAAGTCTTTTTATTTAATTATTTGATTTTATATTGTGTTTTGTTCTTTCTTACTAACTAGTGTAGAATAAAAGCTAAAATTGTTACCATAGATGTGCCGTTAATATCATACAACATTAATGTAGCTGCAATACGTATTGTATGACCGAAGTTAATAAAAGGAAATGGCAAATTATTTGGAATGCAACATGTAGGATTATTTATCTGGCACTATTGTTACTGAAAGGATACTCCTATTATTGTATCTGTTACATGTTAGGCTTGCTCACACAAATATCTAGGCTGCAATCTATGTAGCATCATAAGCATATAAAGGTTTTTTAAATGGTGCTATCCCATAGTAGTCTTCATGGGTACATTAACATTTTTAATGACAAGCTATCATGTCTTCTTCTTCCATACTGCTCTATTACTCGTCATCTCAGCAGTCATCTCCTTTCCACCCATTTCATCCTTCACCCAGTCCATCCATCGTTTCTTTGGTCTTCATTTACAGCCACAAGTATCACACAATAGTTAAACTCAATCACTTTGTCTATTGTTTTTTTTTTTTGGGGTTGGCTTCCAGTCTAATGGGATACAGCTCTAAACTAGTATTTTACGTGTGCGTTGAGAATAGTCATCAGGCATGTTGCGGCTAAACGCAAACCAATTTAAAATAAAATAAAATTTGGCTGTCGCGGGACGCCCGGCGATATTAACATCTACTTATGTTTAAATTTAAATAGAATTAATCATTAATAAAAATCTGTAACGAAATATGGAGTAAAAGAAAGTAAAGAAAAAAAAAATTCAAAAAAACAAGATAAGCATTCAAAACTAACTTTATTTTAATGGGAAAAGGTTGATTTTACGTGGAATAGGAGTGGGGGCGTACCACTATTTCCCGTCACAGCATACGAGTCGATTTTACTGCCTAGTCGCGCATATTAATGTTTCACATCAGTAAGTCTACCCGAATACTTAATACAGGTATTTTACTAGTGCGTTGAGCATCGTCAACATGCGCATGGGGGATTGTATAGGGGAGGTGGACGGAGCGGCAGATAGATAAAAGTTTGAGTGTAGTATTATGTTTGGTGAGCAGTGGTAACGGCCCCAAATTACGAGCAGTAAGTCGTGGGTTCGAACCAAGGCAGGCGCATTACTTTGTGTATATTACAACGCCACTGCTCTCAAAATGGTGAAGGAAAACATCATGAGGAAACCGGCATGTCCTAGAACCAAAAAATCGAAGACGTGTGACATATACCAACCCGCACTGAGCCCGCGTGGTGGATGATAGCCCACTCCTTCATAGAGGGGAGGCCTGTGTCCCAGCAGTGGGAACATTACAGGCTGATTATGCTTATGCTATATTATGTGTTGCTACAGCGGATGGTCGTGCGTGGGCTCTGCCCCGGAGGCGTCGCGCGCGTGGCGGTGCGCGTGCGGCCTGCGCAACGTGTCCGCCGCGTGGCGCTGCGCCGCCTGCGACGCGCTCGCGCCACACGCGCCTGTCTACAGGTAAAAAATATAAGGACTGCCGACAGAACTGAAAACTCAAAAAAAAACTCGTACATGTAAGCAGGCCGCTCTACTATGCGTCGCCAGTCTCAGCGCAATACGTCACGAGCATGTCGATATCATCGGTGGCGTGAACCTATACTTAGGTTTTTCCCCTAACAAAACCCGCTCAACGCGGTTAAAGATTTTTTCACTTCAAAAATGTATTTCAGACCAATTAATTGTCCATAATTTATTGATAGTTTCAAAGGTCTTAAAACTAGGTTAGTATTGCGTCCTTCATTAAAATTCAAATAATAAATAGATCAACATCTAAAAAATGCTACTGTTTTGTTAGAATAATAACGACCTAATACAGTGGTGTGCCGACATGTCGGGGACTTATGCCCGGCGAAAACAGCTGCCGAAAAAAGCCGCCAAACGCTGGCTGACGAGTTTTTCGACTTGCAAAGCTTTGAGGTCTAGCCCACCGCGCCGTCATAAGTTGCAGACATAATTATAGTCCAGTAACTTTATACATCAGAGCTTTCGTCAAATCCAGTAGTTCTGATTGTTTGCAGACTTGTTTATGATGTTGGCCCAATGAATAATCCAAGTTTGTGACTTCGAGCGCCGAACAAAACTTTGTCAAAAATCGAAGAAACCGAAACCGAAAACTGACAGGACTAGTTTTTGTAGTACCTTCTCGTGTATGACGTTTTTAAAGTAGACTAAATTTGCTACAATATAATGAGACTTGAATTGTCTCTGTACACCCCCTAGTTTCCGTGATAAAGCTGTTCAAAATTATTTTTTTCAAGCTTCGCAATTTTTTGCCATATTTTAGACGTCACTCAAACAACTCTAGCAAAGCAAATGTTGTCCATGGTCGAAAAAAATCCGGACGTTGAAAAGGAAGCTAAGCTTTCCAGTTGCTACCAGCCACCCTGCGACGATCTCGATCCACCAAACCGGGCGTCCCACCTTACGCTTGCCGATTCGTGGTCTCCAGTCAAGAACACGTCTACCCCAACAGTCATCGGTTCTACGGCCAGTACTTTGTGTACTTGTGTTTATTTCTTCGGCCCCGGGCCAAGCCAGCAATTACGATAAATGATAACTTGTGTCGGAAAATTGCCATAATTACCATGTTTAACAATCGGATTGATGATAATCATGGTGATAACCCTGCGGCAGCGCGCGCGCTTGCTTCGGCCGAGGCACGTCCACACTAACCGAGCTGCTTCGCGCGGCAAATGCCTCGCGAGGCTGCTCGCTCTGTGTGGACGCGCCTATTAACATACTTAGTTGCCCTTTATAAACGAAGGCTTTAAAGAGGCTTATGAGGTGCCTTATGGGAAATACAACTGGAGATGTGTTCGTAATCAAAGGGTTTTAACAATGTTGTGTTTCTATTTCAGGCTGTCTGATGATGAGGATCAAGCTTCAGGGATGACGGACAAGGAACAGTCTGCTAAAGGTATGTAGATAGATTACTCTTATTATTTTTTCGGAATAATAGTATAGTTCTGGCGACGACCTAAACCATAAATTCACCCGATCGCAATCGCAGACCGCAGCGACATGGCTGGTTTCTATGACGACACGGTTGGCGCAGTGGCTAAGTGGTTAGCTGCTGCGCTGCGTGTCGCGGGTTTGATTCCCGCATAGAACAAATATTTGTATGGCAGACGGGTGGTTGTTCCGGGTCAGCTGGCTTTTTGTATTTGTGAGTTTAAATCTTTGTAAACGCACCCACGATACAGGAGAAATTACTTGTAAAACGTAACGTTTAAAAAAAAATTCGATACGAACGATTTTGAGATGGCATTGGTGCCTGTTGCTGATTACACCATACCATTCCACACCACACCACCACCGTACCATACGTTTACCTTAAGTTATAACCTATGGTCTATGGAGGGCTGTGGCGGCATGTGCAGTTTTTTCCTACACACTGTCACAGCGCTTGACATTGTTTCTGTGGTTGGTGCTTTCGTTTTCTGTATTGTATGGTACCTTTAAACCTCTGCACTTTATCCGCCCATCTTCTTATTCAAATAAATTAATATTTCTTTACAGACAACACTATGATAAGGTCCAACACTCTAGCAGTCCCATCATCGTATAAGCCCACAACGAGCTATTCTGACGGTCGCCGTCTAAACCTCGACTTGCAGTCCCTCCGTCTTTCTCCCACTCAGCTGACCGACCACGCGCATGGGGTCACCAGATCTCTTTCCCACGGATCCGTCATCAATTCCCAGCAAAAGTGGTGGAAGGTCGACGAAACTGGCCGAGGGACTATTAATAGACCGACGAGTTTGATGGTCTCCGAAAGATACGGCCAGTGTCATCCTCGAGAATCGTTCCTAAGGAGTCTGCATACGGTGACACGAAGACCGAAAAAGTGTAACGAGAGTAAGTCCAATTGGGAGCTCAATTATGTCAAGGAGTACCAAAGGGAGCAGAGTCGAGGTCTGCATTTGAAGAAGTGGTCGTGTAGTAAGTGCACTCTAGAAAATTCTGGGATCAGAACGCATTGTGAAGCGTGTTTGTCTCCAAGAGTGTCTCCGTTAGCGAGGATTCCTAACGCTAGAGGTCTCAGTGTGACCACTTTGGGAAGGCACGAGACGGTTGCCGGCAAAGATGGCGCGACGTCGCTGCCTACGTCTGGTGGCGTTATGATCACAGTCCCTGATTGGCCAACGGGAAGCACAACTTTAGGAGCCTCTTTCCAAAGGTCAATCAGCGCACAAAACTCCCCAGAAATCCGCCCGACGTACCGACGGTCTTTCTCCGAACAGACAAACGCGGAAAGACCAGTTGGTAAAGTGATATCGAGTCGAAGGAGTCTAAACGACTACCAGAAGTCTTTAGCGAGTTATTGCAACAGTTTACCGAAGCCAGACGGCCGGAAAGACCCGAAAATCGACGAAAACAGCGTCGAGATTGACAAGGAGTGTAGTTGGGACACGAACGCTGAAGGAGTGATATACGCACTGCCAAACAAAGGGAAGTACAAGGATCTGAACCTCCAGTTACAAGTCAACAATAACGGGACTCGTTATTCGTATGTTTCGGTTCAAGATACAAAAACAGTAATGAGTAATTCACAAAATGAGGCTTTGTACTCGAATGATATGAGTGACGGTGATTATGCTCGGATAGACGAGTTGCTCGGTGCTGAGAACTGCATTTCGCCAGTGAACGAAGTGGCTTCGAATATTCGGACGTCGCATATAGGGCCGGCGAGGGATACTAAGGTGTTTAATATGCTGCCGTCTGTAGGGAAAGTGTCTCATAATCCCAGGGAGCCTAGTAAAGTGCCTTCGACACAGCAACTGGCCACGTAAGTATTTCAAATACTACTAACTTTTGCCCGCAACTTCGTTCGCCTATGGTGGTAAATCAACCCACAAGGACTTTTTAATAAAGCCTATGACATTCAGGGATAATGTAGCTTCCTATTAGTGAAAGATTTTTTAGAATCGGGTTAGTATTTCCGAAGATTAACTCCTGCATCCAAACTTTGCCTCTATATTATTAGTGTAGATTACTAATATGTTACTATCTCTTACCTGCACATGCAAAAAGAAAGAGACAAGACTATTACAGGTGTTAAATAAGGTTTGGGAACTATTTTATGGCCTGAATAGCTATGGCGTGCACTGATGAATGAACCTTGTAATCTATTGAATTGATTTTATAATCCCTTAGTCATTAGTCGAGTCACGCATTTGACCTGATTTATTTATTACCTTCACATAAAGCTGAGTACTATGGCCATATTTGTATAGGAATTAGTTTATTATTGTCAATTTGCTGTTGCCCGCTACCTTGGTCCGCGTGAAATCATTAGTATTATAAAAATATCCTCCCCTCAATCTTTTTCTAAATTAAAAGTGAATATAACATCAGCCATCTGCCAGTAAAGTTCCCGTCAAAATCGTTTTTGTTTTGCTTACCTTATGGCTTTCATATTATGCTTTAAGTAAAAAACTGTTATTTTGAAATTACAAACATACACTTTAACTTTATTTATTTGTATAAAGTGTTTGTGATTGAATAGCACCACAAGTTCACACCTTAACAGACACGTGACACGTGTTGCAGTCTCCTCCACCTCTTTCTTGGTCGCATAAGCTTCGCGAGTCACGGAAGTCGATAAACAACGTGTGACAAGGAGGGATAATTTGAGTTTTCTAAAATCCCGATAGTAAGCCTTGCTAATAATTAAATCGTAAAAGCGAATTTGTTTCGCTTTTACGGACTTAGTATACAGACTTAGCACAAGCATTGACAAGTAGCATAGAAAATAGTAGTGAGTCGGTCTTTTTACAGCTGTCTTTTGTAACCGTCGACCTTCAATATTATAGTCGTCGACTCGTTGCTTTATTTGATTTAGTAATGAATGTGATGTCCATTGCGTGTCCTTCACAGTCGCGAAAGCCGCATGTGGCAGTGCAGCGAGTGTTGGTTCGCGTACAACGCGTGGTGGGCGCGCTGTTGTGACGTGTGCCGTAGTGGACGCCCCCCCCACGCCGCCGTCACGCTCGCTACCAGAGATGTTGTTGATGCGCCGCATAATAGGTGAGTTGTAGACCTTATCTGTTAGGGCTAGGGTCTAGTTTCACTTGTAGCGAGTGTTGTTTCAGTGGTGGCCGGACATCGCTAAAATATTATCACTCATCAATCTTTGATGTGATTTTTTTTCTTTTTTATTAGAAAGAAAAAGTAATTAGACTCGCACAGGATAAACCAAAATACTTAAAATCTTGCCTCAGTTTATGTAAGACACAATATTTGAGACGAAATAAATATTTTAGCATTTTGTTTAAGTGAAACGCTAATTGCAACCTTGTTGGAAATCGGATTAGAATGCGATTTCCAACAAGGTTGCAATTAGCGTTCAACGCTCCTGGGGAGGGGGAATAGAAAGAGACAGAGCGAGAGTGAATGCGTGGCACTCGAACGCATGCGTGTAGTATACCTGTTACAGGCCAGTGCGAGCGTTAGCAACGAGTAGCGTCGTTTCCACATTACGAAGTTTCACGCACAATTTTTTTTTTTTTATAATAATATAAAACCTTTCATATAAAGCTTATGATACCCAGGTTTTTCTGGCAGAATTGAAACTTTTGTAATTTAGAAAGAGAATGAAAGAAAAATTAGACACGCACAGGACAAAACAAAATATATATAAAAAACTTACATAAGATAACAATTAAAATAAGACAAATTAAACGAGGTCCATAAGGCGATATCTCAACATGGCGCTGTAACATTAAAAAAACATCTTTTCATTCGAAAATCACAGCCAGTGATTTGCCTAGCTTTATGCTATCTGATGTGGGTCTCACTACAAATGTTTACTATTACTATCCACAGTAACGTAGGACGTCCAACCGTACCGACCTCAGAAGCTAGTAGCAGTACCAAGGTGGAGTTGAGCCGGGAGCCTAAGAAGTTGACCGTGCCCATAGCCTCGCTGGACCACGACTTGAACAGTGATGAACTGCTGTTTGCTGTTGGTAAGCATTAAGAATAATCACTTATTATCGGAGAAACTCGTGGCTAAATAATAACAGCCGCTCGGAACAATCTTCATGTCAAGAAGCGCTTACATAGGTTGGTCTGTGGATGGGTGACCCCTCATAAAATACCGAGTTTCCTCCGTGCCTCGGAAAGCAGGTTAAGCCGTTGGTCCCGGCTGTCATTAGTAGATTTTTGACAATACTTTCTTTTATTCTAATTTAGGAACAAAATAGCAATCACAAAACTAACCTAAACCATCACAAATCATAACGAATTCAATTAACACGTAATTCTTTAGAAAATTAGCGAGTCAGTACGCGAAGAGAGCAGCGGTGGCCCTGTTGTGGCAGCCCCGACTTGCGAGCAGTAAGCCGAGGGTTCGAACCCAGATAGGCGCATTACTTTGTGTAATTTATTTCATCACCGCTGCTCCCAAAAAAACATCGTGAGGAAAACGGCATGTCCTAAAACTGAAAATTCGAAGACATGTGACATCTACCAACCCGCACTGGGCCCGCGTAGTGGATTACCGCCCACTCCCTCTCATAGATAGGAGGCCTGTGTCCCAGCAGTGGGAACATTATAGGCTGATGATGAAGTACACAAAGTTAAATGAATGAGAATAACACGCAACCAGAGTTGACACTTCTTTCCATAGAACTTGTATGTGCTACGTAAAACCTCATTTCCTAATAATATCACCTAATTTCCCCAGATTCTACTCCAGCGCCCAATCAGAGTCCAGCAGTGATAACCTGGTCGTGTACTCGATGCACGCTTGTGAACGAGTCCACTGCTTCTTCTTGTGCCGCCTGCGCAGGCTCCAGACCGCAGCCACATAATTTCTGGTAGATTAGTTTTCTTGAGCTACTACTTTTGTTCAAAAGATTCTGGCCTACACGCAGTAGATTAATCGGAAAACGCACAAAGGATCATGTCACATTTTTTTTTTTTTGCGATGTTTTGCTCTTGACTCTAGTCTAGGTCAGAGATGACAGAGACAAAGTCGACGATGGTACGAGCTTACCTAGAAGAAGCCTACACTTTTTTTTGTATTTAAATAGTCTAGCTTTGTAATCATCTTATATAGTTAACGCATAAAATAGTGCTCGAACTTGAAAGGTAGTGATCATCTTTAATGGATTAGCTTCCTGCTGGTCACCTAAGACAGAAGAACAGCTGGGGAGTATGTTCCACCTCTTCTCACCAGGACAAACAATTTAGAGAGACCCCGCCATCCACTTCGTCTTAGATTACTTTAAACCCTGCAGACAGGAATAGGAGAATTTTTAACTACATAAAATATACATAAACCAAGATACTTAATTAAACCTCCAACCTTTTCTTCTTTTCCTTCCATGTTTCATAAAATAACTAACTATTAAGTAACATTACACTTTATATTCCAGGTCGTGTAGTTCGTGCACGCTACAGAATCCTTTGTCAGCGAACCATTGCCTCGCGTGCAAGACGCCGCCGGTTCCCAAACATGGGCTCACTGTACCGGTCACGGAAGGCAACCATGGTGCCTGTGAGTATCATCGTTTTTCTTGTGTGTAGTCCACATCGTGACCGCAAATAACAGACCTTTGGGTCTAACCGCGCTTGCCTAAGTTGGTCCGTAGATGGGTGACTGCCCATTACATACCGAGTTTCCTCCGAGCCTCGGAGAGCACGTAAAGCCGTTGGTCCCGGCTGTCATTTGTAATTCTTTGACAGTTGTTACAGAGTCTGTGGCCCGGAAGTCTGACAACCAGTTTTACCAAGGAGTATCGTATTACCCAGTACTAACTGGGTTGTGGTGGTCAGATAGGCAGTCGCTCCATGTAAAATACTGGTATTGAGCAGCTTCTGGTTAGACTGGGAGCCGACCCCAACATTGTTCGTACAGTACGTTCAATTTCGGTGGTGGTGGACAGTGGTTTCTTTGGCCGAAGGTGGCCGAAGCCGAAACCGAAGCTTCGATCGGAGACGAAGGGCCCTCGCTCACGGCGACTTTTTGTAGCGATGCTGACGCGCGTTTACGAAATGCATCGCTACTAACGCGGGTTAGTCGCATTTGCAACGCGCTACAGAAGCGAGCAGTATCGCGACTGTATCGATGCAAACGCGCGACAGCATCGCTACTGCATCGCTACAAAAAGTCGCCGTGAGCGAAGGCCCTAAATGTAAATGAAAACTGGCATGAAATATAGGCAAAGGATAATGACATGGACAATGGAAATTTGGACGGCACGGTTGGTGTAGTGGTTGAGCGATCGACTGCTGCGCTGCGTGTCGCGGGATCGATCCCCGCACGTAAAAAATATTTGTATGGCCTGCAGATAGTTGTTTTGGGTCTGGCTGTTGGTGTGTGTTAGTTTAAATGTTTGTAAACGCGATACAAGAGAAATTCCTAGTGTGGGGCAAACTTATTTCTTAAAAAAAAATGTTCGATGTCGCCTTGTCTCCTGCAATTATGATTTTCTTTCTTATTGTTACCTTCTCTCTCCCAGCGGGTCGCAGCCCGTCTCCCCGCCGCAGCTCTCGCAACACTCCGGCGCTACCTCGCCGCGGCTCGCGACACAAGACACCGCCGCCCGAGCCCAAGTATGTCAACCTCAGGTATGTCACGTTTTATTGCACATTTTATTTTACAATAATAAAAAATCGCTTACCACGCACATTATTCTTAACCCCCCACAATTACAATCTGTTGTCACTGGAAAAAGTCGTGGACGACAGTTAATCGTGTCGTCCTATAAGCTGGGGATACACATGCCCGTAGCTTGCACACTAGCATACCAGCTCCTTGCACGTGCCAGCTACTGTCTGTGTACTGAATGTGTGTACGCTAACTGGCATGCGTGTAACTGGCATACAAGTAGCTGGCACAACATTTGATTTACTTGCATGCCCGTTTTTAACGCGGGGGTTTGCCAAACTGTCACATGTAAACAGACTCGACAGCTACGGGCATGCCTAAGATGGTAATACTGGCATGCATGGGCACAACTTGCATGCCAGTATTACTTGCAAATGTATCCGCAGTGTGCCAGTTACTCGTACATGCCTGTAACTTTCATGGCAGCTACTTTCCCGATTTACTGGCATGTGTATCCCCGCCTATATGTAAAAACCTCCATTTAAATACACAAGCCACGAAGCTTTAAACGACACGATAAGCTGTTGTCACGACTTAGTGGAAACGCGTCCTAATGGCGACAGCTAGAGAGGTCAGTCGTCCAACGATAAATTAATCGTCACAACATTGTGGGAACGCGCCGTGAAATGGGACAGGGGCAGGATGACGATATTTGTACACTTATTTTTACTGGTATAGGCAGATCATGATGATGATGATGATGATGATGATGATGATGATGATTACAATGATGATGATGCTAATGGTGATGATGATGTATTGTATGTAACTTTAGATATATAGTGTACCCTTGGGGACTAACAAAAAAAATCGATATCAAGCTTGTTTTTTTTTTTTATATATACAAGGTGTTGTTTTGCATCCTCGTCAAATTCAAGGAGGTAACTATGCTAATGATTCTCGTCCCGAATCAATAATAAAATGGGTAGGTAATTTTTCTTTTTTTACGGAATTCGGTAAGTGTGAACCACCCGTGTTTTAAACGCGGCCCGTCTGGTTCTTGTCTTATAACCTCGCTTACACACATACAAACAATCTCAAACGGTTATTTGATAATTTTCTAGTCCCTAAACCACGTTAAGAGGGTTATTCTGAAATACTGACAAACATAAACAACCAAAAAAAATCAGCGTTTATTAATAATCAACTAGGTACCGTAATTGTAATTGATTATTTATGTCTTTCCTGACCACCTCCTGAAATTTGACGAGGTTACAAAACAACACCTTGTATATCCTGCTACTTAGCAATCTGTTTCCAAGGAACAATAATCTAATATGGTATCAGATTTTCATCGGGATTATTATCTTCAGCTGAGCTGAGCACCCATTGATGCCATATTCATCTTCTGTCCGCAAATCTCATAGCTAAATCTGGTATGCTATTTCTCTTCAGTCGAGAGAATCTCACGCTGCCCTCTCTCCTCAATTAAGCAGCCAGTTGATTAACATGTTGGTCTAGTCTATTTTGATAATTATTGCTGTATGACTCTATTTCTTCTTTTACTGTTCGCAGATTCAAATCTAGGTTTACATATCGATTGTTTCATCAAGTCAAGTTTGATAAACACATCTTTACTTGAAGAACATTTTAATAACGATGTCAGTTTATTTTAAATCCTCAATAATTATTTCTTTTTCTATTCCTGTAGACCTGAAACAACAGAATGGCCGTGTTCAGAGTGTACGTACGTGAACAGCGGCTCAGCGGTGTCGTGTGAGATGTGCCAGTCGCCCAAGACGAGACTGTTACCTGCCGCGCCCGACCAACCGTCGTTAGACGATGAGGATTCACGTAAGTAGTACAATAAGTACATTTATGATTGATTTGATTGTTTTGTTGATTCAAACTCAAAAGTAAATACATTTTCGGAGCTTATTTTTTTCTTTCTTTAGGTTAGTCTGTTTCATGAGAGAAACACCGTTTTTCCTACTTTTTTTTTATTAGCCAGATCTATCCCACTTCTGAGCAAAGGCCTCCCTCCCATTTCTTCCACATTTCTCGATGTTGCGCCTCTTCTCGGTAAGTAACGAGAAAGCCACTTAAGGCGTCTATCTTCTCCTCGGTCTGCGTTCCCGTTTCGCTGTCTCAGGGCTTCAGTTTTGCTTTTTCGTACTTAAATTTAAAAAATATAACTATTACTACAGCGGAGGGTTCAGACGGGGAGAGACAAGACAGCACACCCATGGAGATACTGCGGTTAAGTGAAGAAAGTCACGCGTGGACACAGTGGCAAGAAGTATTGGCACAATGTGCCTCGGTAAGTACTCATGCCATCAGGAAAAACGTTACATTTCTCACTTCCTAACTATATTCACATAATATAGTGTTTATTATGCAACCATTGAATCTATTCACTACGTCCTGTGTTTTTCCAATCATTCTACTCGAGAGCGTTTACGCCTTACGGCTTTTCATACAAACTTTCTAGTCCTGATTTTCCGAAATGACTGAACCGATTTTAATGAAACTTAATACACATACGCACCATTGTTACTTTAGCGTATGTACTGCCGAAGCAATTACATACACAAATATTCATGCAGTGTAAGCAGGCAATAAGAGATGATAGAATAATTTAAATCCGAAGACCTTTTTTTAAGTCGAATATATTTTTCTCAATTGACAAACGTGTAATTTTTTATTATTGTTGATAGGCAACTACCTCAAGCATAGAGTAAATTTTTACATTTTATACTTAAGTTATTAACCTACGCCACATCACCCCCCTCCAGAGACCATCGCTACGGGCGATAATAGTCTGGAAAATGCACTTTACGACCAGATTTTGTCGTTCTGACATTAGTTCCTGTGTTTCCAGGTAATTCGGTGGTGGGTGCTGTTTTATGTAGTGTGGGTGATGGTGTGTTTGGGTGTATATTGTCGTTTGTATGAATGTTTGGATCGTGTAGTATATAGGCGGGTTTAAGCCTGTCGATAGTAACTGTAACTGGTTTGCCATTGACGAGGAGCTTGAAGGTCTTGTCCCCGTGTTGCAAGACTTTGTACGGTCCCGTATATGGTGATTTAAACGTGACTGGATGTACCTAAATCTTTGAACACGAATGTTGATCTACTACCGTGTCGGGATGCTGGTGACGGTTGCAATTTTCTTGCGAATGCCCTTAACCGTGCCACATAGTCTGATATATCTGCCTGTGGCTGAAATAATTCCCCTGGTAGCCTGAGTGTTTCACCATACAAAAGTTCTGCTGATGAAGAACCTAGGTCTTCTTTGTACGCGTTCCTAATACCTAGTAGAACTAGTGGCAGCGACTCGACCCAGTTTTCTGCGGAGTGGCAGGTTATAGCAGCTTTCAATAGGGGATAATCCAATTTTTTTTTCTTTGTCCGTCGGGTAGTTTATTGAAAAGTATTGGACACGTATTTTTTCTTTTTTCACGTAGTCATAAAATTACGGAGATATATTGAGTTGAAATGGCGCATGACGTCACATGTAGGTAAGTTTTATACCTACTTGTGACGTAGTAAGCCCCCACTCTCCAACTTTAATGAGTTTTAAATAAGTAATTTTTTTATATTTTGATAAAACAAAAAATACGTGTCTAATATTTTTGTATAACCTGTCAGACGGACAAAATAGAATGTCGTTTTCTTTACCCAGTCCGATCCCCTATTGCTTGTGGAATCTCTCTATGAGGCCGTTACAGGCGGGGTGATAAGCCGTGGTACGCTTATGGTGAAATCCAGTCATCTTCGATAGTTGCCTGAAGAGTGCAGACTCGAATTGTCGACCGCGGTCCGTTACGATATCGACGGGGCAGTCAAATCGAGAAATCCAGGCAGTTACTAGGGCCTTTGCTACTGTCTCTGCAGTTATGTCGGGTGTAGGTATCACCTCAGGCCAACGTATGAAACGATCGTTGGCTGTGAGGCAATAACGATAACCTTGTGATAACGGCAGTGGGCCTATGAGGTCGATGTGGATGTGGTTGAATCTAGCCCTCGGCAGCTTGAAGGTTCCCATTGGTGATGAAACATGACTGGTTACCTTAGATCGCTGGCATGCTAGGCATGAACGGCTCCATTCTCTGCAGTCTTTTTTTACTGCTGGCCAAACGTACCGTTCAGTAACCATTTTGGTTGTTGCGTTTGCACCTGGGTGGCTCCACAAGTGTACGCTCTTAAAAACTCTGCGACGGTGTTCTTTTGTGACATAAGGTCGAGGGATCTTGCTTCTCTCATCGCAGTACAGTTCGGTCTCTGATCCTGGCAGTTTTACTTTAGTGAGGCATAAGGAGGTGCTGCTGTCGAGCAGTTGTTTCAGTTCAGTGTCGTTCTTCTGTGATTCAGCTAGTTTGTAAAGGTCTACCGGCTGAGTTATCTCTTCGATTCTTGAGAGACTGTCAGCAACGACGTTGTTCTTGCCTGATATATGTCTTATATCTGTAGTAAACTGTGAGATGTAATCCAGGTGCCGGAACTGTCTTGGTGAGCAATTCTCCTTCCGCGAGTAGAACGCGAAACATATGGGCTTGTGATTTGTGTAGATGACAAAGTTTCGTGCTTCGACCATATGCCTGAAGTACTTTATCGCTTCGTAGATTGCTAGCAATAGGGGTGCGGACTGGGTAAAGAAAACGACATTCTATTTTGTCCGTCAGACAGGTAATACAAAAATATTAGACACGTATTTTTTGTTTTATCAAAATATCAAAAAAAATACTTAGTTAAAACTCATTAAAGTTGGAGAGTGGGGGCTCACTACGTCACAAGTAGGTATAAAACTTTCCTACATGTGACGTCATGCGCCATTTCAACTCAATGTATCTCCGTAATTTTATGACCACGTGAAATAAGAAAAAATACGTGTCCAATACTTTTCAATAAACAACCGACGGACAAAAAAAAAAAGTGATCATCCCCTATTCCCTGTCGTATGGTGAGTATTTCTTCTGTGCCGGACTTAGCTTGCGGGAGAAGAATGCTTGCGGTTGCCATGGTTCTCCGTCCTTGCACTGCTGTAACACTGCACCTATTGCTATGTCTGAGGCATCCGTCGATGGGCGAGCAACGCTGCTTTGCATAGGCCTTCCTTGCAAGCATTGAAGGCTTCCGTTTCCGGAGTGGTGAAATGCACTGGGTGAGAGCCTTTTACTGACCCTACCAGTAGAGCATTTAAGGAGGCCTGGCGTTGAGCTGCGTCGGGTATGAATCGTCTGTAGAAATTAAGCATCCCTAAAAATCTGCGAAGTTACCGGACAGTTTTGGGAGCCGGGTATTTTGTGATGGCTTCCACCTTCTCGGATAGCCGGCTGGTGCCATCGGCTGAGATCCTATAACTCAAGAAAGTTACTTCCTTTACTCCATATACGCACTTAGCAGTATTGATCACCATACCATACTCCTGTAGGCGAGTGAAAAGTTGATGCAGGTGGTCTTCGTGGGTCTTCTGGTCTTTGGAGAAGATCAGGAAATCGGCTAGATAAAGGTAGCAGAAGTCGAGTCCTCGTAGCATCTCATCAACGAATCGCTGAAAAGTCTGTCCAGCATTTCGAAGGCCGAAAGTCATGAAAGGAAATTCATAAAGTCCGAACGGCGTAGTGATAGCGGTCTTGGGAGTATCCTCTGGGCTTACGGGTATCTGATTATATGCTTTGACAAGATCAATTGTGCTGAAAATCGTACATCCTGACAGACTATGTGTAAAATCTTGAATATGAGGAATTGGATAATTGTCAGGTACCGTCCTGGAATTAAGCGCACGGTAGTCACCACAGGGTCGCCATCCGCTGTTCTTCTTAGGAGCCAGGTGTAATGGTGATGACCATGGTGAACTTGAGGGTCTGGCGGTGCCGTCTTTCAGCATCGCTTCAAACTCGTCTTTAGCTATTTTCAATTTGTCGGGGGCAAGGCGTCGTGGTGTACCTACATGAAACAGGTGGTCCAGGTGTAGTCTGTATGTGGTGGACTGTATTGTGTGTTGATGTACGGTGCATGCCGTGTGGCCGGGTAATATTAGGATATTTCCGTAGTATGCTGTGGTATGTGGTGTCACCAATTAATACCTTAACCGAGGAAATAATGTCTGACGAACGGGTAAGTGAAGCCGGGGTCGCAAGCATTGTATAGTTGTCTAATAGACGCTGGTTCCTGCAATCAACAATTAAATTGTAAAATGACAAAAAAATCCACTCCTATTATTGCTTTCTTAACGTCGGCTACAATAAATGACCAAGCAAAGTCACGGCGCAACCCTAAGTTCAAACTTTATTTAATATACCCTTATGTTTTGATGGGTGTCCCGTTAGCTGCACACAGTTGATAGTCCGTAGTTTCACGTCGCCCTGGTAATAGCGATCATGGGTAAACACAAAGGTCGCTACCGGTGTCAACCAAAAATTGTGTCTTTCATCGTCGATCGGTAATAAATAAGCGACCGGTGCTCGGACAATCGTCGGCCGCCATTACTGATAGCCCTTCAAGTTTTCCGCCGTTTTATAGTCGCACGGTTTCTGACATTTCTTGGCATGTTCTCTAAACCGTTGGTGGTACCAGCATTGTGGGAACTTGCTGTAACTCGACTGTGATCTCTCGCTCACTCGACGAACTCGAACGATGACTTGAACGGCTGTTCGATCGTTGCCGCGGTCGTAAGTGTCGTGACACACGGTCGAACTTTGCGGTCAGCTTTTCCACTTGCCTGGCCAGTGCGGCTATCTCAGGATTCATACTGCTCGTGGGTGTTGCCTTGGTGATGGCGGATGTAGATGATACCTGGGGTCCGACGACGTCGTTGATTCGGTCTGCTAACTCTGCCAATTCCTCCATCTCAGCCTTGGACTGCGAGGCGATGATGGCCTGCGTCCCGCTTGGTAGACGGCTCGTCCAAATGGTGCGGAGAAATTCCTCGGGGACACCCGGTCCCGCAAGGTTTAATAAGTGGCGGTAGAATTGTGATGGTCTACGATCGCCAAGTTCTTCGTGCATGAGCAGCTGTTTAACCTTCTTTTCGCGCGAAGCTGACATTCTTTTAATCAATTCTGCCTTAAGCTTCTCGTGTTTGTTGGTGGCTGGAGGATTTTCAATGATTTCTTGAACCTCGGAGGCGTATTGCGGGTCCAAGTGGCCTGTGACGTAATAGAACTTCGTTTCATCTGCTTTTATGTTTAAAAGCGCAAATTGTGCTTCCATTTGCGAAAACCAAAGTGATGGGTTTTCCGGATAAAACGGTGGTACCCTCACTCCCGGCGACATGTCACATGCGGCATGTTTCTAGGTGTTCACCACTATCTCGGCCTGCCGCGATCACATTTCGCTCACTATTGTCTGTTATTGCAGTGTTCTTACTCGGGGTCACCAATTTAGCGTATGTACTGTCGAAGCAATTACATACACAAATATTCATGCAGTAATATGTAAGCAGACAATAAGAGATGATAGAATAATTTAACCCAACCTCCGCTTCGCTGACGACATTGTCGTATTCTCTTCTACGGCGGAAGAACTAGAGCTAATTTTAAACCAACTCAGTACTGCAAGCCTTGAGGTTGGACTGGCGATGAACATGTCGAAGACCAAACTGATGTCAAACACCACTAAACATAGGATCAGAGTGAATGGTGAAGAATTAGAATATGTCCATGAATACATCTACTTGGGCCAGTTAGTCTCTTTCCAGTCCAGACAAGACAAGGAAGTCACAAGACGAACCGAAAATGCCTGGAAGAACTACTGGTCCATGAAGGAGCTTATGAAGGGAAACCTTCCTTTGTCGCTAAAGCGCACAATCATGAACATGTGCATTCTTCCCATTTTGACCTATGGATCCCAGACTTGGTCTTTGACAAATATTCAAAAGTCCAAACTCAAGGTCTGCCAACGTGCCATGGAGCGCAGCATTCTAGGCGTCAAACTAACCGACCGGGTACGCAATACGACACTGCGCTCCAAAACACAAATTACTGATGTTGTTCAAAAAGCCGCTAAGCTGAAGTGGGACTGGACAGGCCACGTCTGCCGCATGCCCAATGATCTGTGGGCCAAAATAACCACTTTCTGGAGCCCTGACACAGCCAGAAGGCGTCGCGGTAGACCTCGTAAAAGATGGCGGGACGAGTTGGACAGGACCAGCAGCCAGTGGTCCACATTGGCCCTGGATCGAGATAATTGGAAGTCATGGGGAGAGGCCTTTGCCCAGCAGTGGGATGACGCAGGCTAGCAGTATCAGTATCAGTAGAATAATTTAAATCCGAAGACTTTTTTAAGTCTAATATATTTTTCTCAATTGAAAACGTTATTTTTATTATTGTTGCTAGGCAACTACCTCAAGCATAGAATAAATTTTTACATTTTATACTTAAGTTATTAACCTACGCCACATTAATAATACTAAAATACTAACTAAACTATGGACTGTAATAAAGTTTAATTTATTTTATTAAAAAAAAAATATTGAGAATACTTTTCTATATGAACTAACGCCGCGATCTTGTTTTGTGTTTCAATATAAACTACGTAGACAATTTGGTTTTTCAATAGTGCCATGTAAGTGCCAAAATAATCATGCAGCTCTCTACCTAACATTTAATGTTACATGACGTTTTAAATGATTGTTGAAATTGTTCGTTATTCTTTCATAAAATTGATGGTGTTACTAGTACTGAAATCTTCATAGTAAATCTATGTCAATTTTCTTTATAATCTTAAAGTGCCTCCCAGATAGTTTTTTGAGTTAGCCCCACTTAACGAGGTTGGAGTTACATTTTTCCTCTTGAGTCCGGAGACAGTTCAAGAACTGTTTGTATTAAAATTTCACCATTATTTACACGTAGTACCTACGCAGCCTGGTGTAAAATGTAGCAATTGGTCGCCGCTAGGGTGCGCGCTCGCTCACATACGTGGTGGCGGAGGGGGCGGGGTAAACTCAAACTCAAAGCATTTATTTTAATTACATCATTACAGGCACGTTTGAAAATAAAAAAAAAAATAAAAAAAACGCAAAGCTACAGTCCCAGTCGCAAAGCATAATAATTTGTGAAAGTACTGTAGTAGCCCATTCCTAAGCGTAGATCTCTATGGAGAAGAATGGGCAAGAAACTCCATGGACACTCTTTTCAATCAAAATATTTCACAAAATCTTGGTTACATCATTCATGTTAAGAATTACAAATATGTGAGAACGATGTAGAAATACGGGCAAGTTAAGAGCGTCCAGAGTAAAATATTAAATCAGTAATTAAATAATAAAGTAATTAAAATAAACAGTGGCAGCTAAGAGATGACCAGTCACAACTGACAGCGCCCGTTCACGAAAATGACGCATGCGGCCGCTCAACGTCGCACTTGTTAGAAGACTCGCTTACCACCGCTGTCTGGGATACGCTCAATGGCGGATCTGTCATACAACCTGAAAAGCCCAGCTTGCCTAACACACAACTAGAACTACAAAAAAAAAAACATTCCTTACAAAACTAAAAAAATATGTCAAAATAATGATAACATTAAATTCCGCGTGCCACGCGCCAAACGATGCGCTGTCTCTATTCGCTCGCATTATTATCGCGACGTTGCCAAAATTTTCTAATACCTATCTCCGAAAGCTGCGCGGGCAGCGGCGAGATTGTGGCTCGCTCTAACACTATACAAAAGAAGAGTTCAAGCTTAGTGCGCTCATGCTTTCTCAGTCGCACTCACTGGCTTCTGTATTTGGCTTGTAGGACCTCTGTCTTTGCTAGTCAAATGACTCTGTTTTGATGAAATTATTAGGTATTCATTTGGGAATTTGTATGGAGTTAAAAGCTGGGCTTTTCTTTGAATGTGTGCGTGTATGTCAGTGTAAGTTTGAGAGAGTGAATGTGTGTTGGCGCGCCAAGAATGAACGGGCAAGCGGCGCAAAGACCTGCGCGTAGCGCGAATTTCCATAGAAAGTAAAACGACTTCAAATTAGTTCATATTTGTTTTAAGCGATTACTGGTACATCTCTTTGTTGTGATATTATTTTTTATATTTCTTGTGATTAGTTTTTGGAATTAGCTTTTTTTTGAAGTGATTAAAGTTTCTAAAATGAATTCGGAAACGCATGCAATTGTTCCTTGTGATGGATTGAAGTGTGTGAAATCGTTACTGGGCATGGTAAATACTAAAGCTCCCCCCTCCGCAGACAGGGTCGGCGTACGTGGACGCTTTGTTCCCGGCGGCGCCGCGCTCGCTGGTGTACGGCGGCGGCGACACGGGCGCGGCGGCGCGCTGGCTGCGGCCGCACCAGATACACGTGGACGCCGACCATCGCCTGCCCTGGGTCGTGTTCCGCGACCCCAGGCCTTCCGATATATCGCAAGGTACGCTGTATAAGACGAGTATAAGAAATTTCAGTTCTAGGTTAACGGGAAGTACCCTAGACATTTTTATTCCCTTGAGAGTGTCGAAATAAACGTTTTTTTCGGCATAAACGGCCGTATCTCTTTTTAACGGTAACTTTTCCTTTCGAGGTACGGAACCCTAAAAAACAGCGGTTTCCTACAAAAGTGCAATACCTACACGGTCAAAATGTAAAAAAATGTGGGGGTTTAGGATGATGTACCTATTGATTACGCGGTAACCGTTTTCGCGTCGCTGTCACTTCTAACCTGTATACCCAGTTCACCTCGCAAATCTTTTGATGTTGCCATAATTTTAGCAAACAAAAATTAGCTTGAAACGTAAGACGACCTCGCAAGTCGAAGGTCAGTCGACCGGGTAGACACACCAAGTAAATCCTAACATGAGGGGAAAGCTGTTCCAAAATAAGATTTGTTTCTCTCCCCAGGTGTCCTAGGCAACTGCTGGCTCCTATCTGCGCTAGCAGTACTAGCAGAACGATCCTCCTTAGTACGAGGCGTCGTAGTCCGGGGCGAGCCGAGCGTGGGTGCTTACCAGCTCAGACTGTGCAAAGATGGAAGGTGGCTCACTGTCACCGTGGATGATCTGCTACCTGCCAACAAGAAGGGACACCTTGTTTATTCACAAGTAAGTGACAGTTCAACCAGACATATATGCGCTTCGTTGATCTTCTTGATTTCAAAGGTGGATTATTCTAGCAGTATACACATATTTAAAATCACGCCTGATTCCCATAAAAAATAAGAACAATCAGAAATTGCAAAACGCCACCTGCTGCACTATCTTTACTTACCACTTTTTACAGGTTACAGATATACTAGAAAAGATTTGCGCTTCGGTAATTTTCGTATTTCCGAATTATTAAGATTTATCGTGCAGCAATTGTAAAAGTTATGTATTACATCTCTTCATCAAACGTTTGGCTCATATCCATTCTAGCAGTTCTCGCAGATCGGTCTTCCCTAGACGAGGAGCCGTAGTTCGGGGCGAGCCTAGTGTAAGAGCCTAGCAGCTGAGACTGTGCAAGGATGGAAGATGGCTCACTGTCACATTGTTTATACACAAGTATGTTTAGAAACCTCCCTAAAAAACATACACTGACCTTATTAGTCATGTTCTTCAGAAAGGTCAGTAGTTCTCGTAACCCGTGTTCTTGACCATATGTATGAACGTGGGAGAAGCATAAAGAGTACGTTAGAACCTTAGCAGGTGGCGTTCTGTACTTTCTGCCTGCCCCCATGGGAATAAAACGGATAGCAATGTTCGGGCAACACTGCTGTTACTGCTTCGCGAATTTTCAGGCAAAAGGGAATTTTTTGAGGCTATTTTTCGACGCTGCTAGGCAACTCCTCGCGCATCAAAGTCACCCGGTACTTTTCCGTTTAGGCTCATATACTTAATATAATGGAACAACGCCGTCTATTATAAGTGTGCCTATCTGACCTCCACAACCCAGTTGGCACTGGGTAATACGATACCTCTTGGTCAGACTGGTTGTCAGATTTTCGGGCCACTGACTACCTGTAACGACTGTCAAAGATTTACAAATGACCGCCGGGACCAACGGCTGTTTTCGGAGGCACGGAGGAAACTCGGTATGTAATGGGTGGTCACCCATCCACGGACCAACCCGGGGCGAGCGCGGCTTAACCTGAAGATCGACGAGCCACGAGATCTTCCAGCGGTGCATGAATGAAGTTGTCGTACCAAAGAGTTTTGAAGGTAGTTAAAAAATATTAATTTAATTTATTAAATCTATCTTTATTTTTCAGGCAAAAAGAAAACAGTTATGGGTCCCGCTTATAGAGAAGGCTGTCGCCAAACTACATGGATGTTACGAAGCGTTAGTGTCGGGAAGAGCTATTGAAGGTAGGAATATTTGGACCCTATAGTAAAACTGAGTTTGTTTTCGTTCCCAGAAAATCTAATAAATAAAAAAAAAACAATGTAAAAAATTACTACGTAATACTACACTCATGCGTTCGAGTGCCACGCATTCACTCTCGCTCTGTCTCTTTCTATTCCCCCTCCATGGTAGCGTTAAACGTTTAACGCAACCTTGTTGGAAGTCGCATAAGAAGTTTCAGTTCAAAATTCTCGTGTCGCGGTGTTATCAAACTCCCCCGAAACGGTTGAACTGATTTGTTTGCAATTTTGTGTCCATATTTGTTAGGTCTGGAAATCAGCCAACGTCTATTTTTCAAACCCCTAAAACCCATCAAAATTTCTACGCGAACGAAGTCGCGGGCAACAGCTAGTACTTTTTGTAAAATTCTAAAAACAATGAATCAGTAACATAAGCTTTGTTACGTTGCATATACAGGTAGCTTTAAAAAGGCCCTTTAAATGTTTCAGCTCTCATAAACTTCTTAGGTCTGGCAGTAAAGGGATCTTTGTCCATTAGCGAATTTTCATTCTTCTTTGTGTCTGCTCTATCATGATCTTCTCAATAAAATTTCACCGCAAGCCTAAACCGCTGTGTTTAGAATATAAACTTTTGCCGTATAGTATTTTTCTTTTTTTTTTCTTATAAATGGTATGAAACTTTGTAAGCAAGTTCGTCGTTCTTGATGATGGAAAAACTCATTGGGAGACATTCAGGCTTCATTGTTATTCATACTTTTAATGTCATCATCATCATCCCTTCTCCCAAATTATTTGGTGTCGGCGCAGCAAGTCTTCTTCCATACTTCTCTATTACTCGTCATCTCATAAGACATCTCCTTTCTTGCCATATCATCCTTCACACAGTCTATCCATCGTTTCTTTGGTCTTCCTCTACTCTTATACCCATGTAAGCTCTTTCGTGTATTTCCAGGTCTGTGCACTCTAACAGGCGCACCGTGCGAGTCCGTGTCGCTGCAGGCGGGCGGCGCGGGCGGCGCGGGGGGCGGGGCTCCGCTGGAGCAGCTGGACCGCGACCTCGTGTGGGCGCAGCTGCTGTCCTCGCGCCAGGCCTGCTTCCTCATGGGGGCCAGCTGTGGAGGGGGGAATATGAAGGTAGGCTGTGTAGGACTGTGCACTCTAACAGGCGCACCGTGCGAGTCCGTGTCGCTGCAGGCGGGCGGCGCGGGCGGCGCGGGGGGCGGGGCTCCGCTGGAGCAGCTGGACCGCGACCTCGTGTGGGCGCAGCTGCTGTCCTCGCGCCAGGCCTGCTTCCTCATGGGGGCCAGCTGTGGAGGGGGGAATATGAAGGTAGGCTGTGTAGGACTGTGCACTCTAACAGGCGCACCGTGCGAGTCCGTGTCGCTGCAGGCGGGCGGCGCGGGCGGCGCGGGGGGCGGGGCTCCGCTGGAGCAGCTGGACCGCGACCTCGTGTGGGCGCAGCTGCTGTCCTCGCGCCAGGCCTGCTTCCTCATGGGGGCCAGCTGTGGAGGGGGGAATATGAAGGTACTTTGTGGAGGACTGTGCACTCTAATGTACGCGCTTTACGACTCGGTATCACTGCGAGCCAAAGCTCCGAGGGCGGTGGTTCTGTCTTCGTACCAAGCCTGCTTCCTCGTAGGGGCTAGCTGTGGCGAAGGAAATATGGAAGTCTAACTCCTCTCTCTCAGTTCCGGCGAAGAGATGAATGGATTTATGTACAGCCTATGCAGGGCTGAATGTATACGTACCCATACGTCCTTCAGCATATCCTCACCTAATTACAATTCAACCTTGTTTTTAACACAGCCAAGTCGCGCATAATTGTTAGCAAATAAGAATTCGTGCACGTCGGCTTACCAAGCTCATATAATTTCTCAGGTAGACGAAGAAGAATACCAGCGCCTAGGTCTTCGCCCCCGGCACGCATACTCCGTGCTCGACGTAGTGGAAGTATGCACGAGTGGGCCTCTCGTCGCGTCCGTCAGTGCGGGCGGGTCCAGCAGTTCAGGTGTGTGCTCTTTTGTCATCTCCAGCTTTATCGCCAGGTGTACAGTTACGAGGCACCAATACAGTTATGATCACCTTTTTTTTTCTTTGTCCGTCGGGTAGTTTATTGAAAAGTATTGGACACGTATTTTTTCTTTTTTCACGTGGTCATAAAATTACGGAGATATATTGAGTTGAAATGGCGCATGACGTCACATGTAGGTAAGTTTTATACCTACTTGTGACGTAGTGAGCCCCCACTCTCCAACTTTAATGAGTTTTAACTAAGTAATTTTTTGATATTTTGATAAAACAAAAAACACGTGTCTAATATTTTTGTATTTCCTGTCTGACGGACAAAATAGAATGTCGTTTTCTTTACCCAGTCCCCACCCCTATTATATTGTATACAATTTTCTAAATTTAAAAATATTTATACAAAGTGTTGTTTTGCTTCCTCGTCAAAATTCAAGAGGATGACAGAAACAATCAATTAAAATTACGGTACAGTCCCCGGCACGTAAGTTGGCAAGAGTCATCAGATGCGCCGATCCGGGCGCGCGATTGGTGCGTCAGTCGACCCTGCCTCCCGCACCGCGTCTTCGTTCCGTTCTCTCCCGATTACACTTGCGTGCACGAAAGTTGTACTCTTTGTTTTTGTTGACTTTTTGTTACCAGTTTATGTTTTTGTTTTAAATTCAGTTTTTATTACGAGTTGTTGTTCTTGTTATTGTTTTAAAATTTAGTTTCTGTTACGTAATTACAATGCCAGGACCAAATACCGTTTTAGGCAGACATGCCAGAAAAATGGTATACGATGTGTACTGTTTCATGGAGAGAGAAGCTCATACTGAAAAAGAGACGGTAAAACGGACTGCAGAAGCTACCAAAACGTCAGAGAGAACAGTTAAACGTATAGTCAAGGAAGGTAGAAATTCCGAATTCCTCACTGTCTTTAGGACACCGGGAAAAAAGAGGAATAAATCAAAGCCGATTACAGAGATTGACACTTTTGACCAGTCGGTGGTAAGAACCTGTATCCACAATTACCACATAACAAATAAAGATCTGCCAACAGTAGAAAAGCTAAGAAAAAAACTGAAAGATGACATAAATTTTAATGGGTCGGAGCGCAGTCTGCGCAGAATTTTAAATAACTTAGTGTTGGCGCCACTGCTTCCGGCGACCAAACATAGCGCCAGTATCGCGAGTCAAGCGACGCACCGTGGGTCCAGTGCTGCCACCTGTCGGACCCGACGTTGAAACGTTGCTGGCGAGTCACTGGCTATCTGCTTCGGCTGACGTCACTTCGGTGGGGAGATATCAAGCCTTTTTAAACCCGGAGCTCAGTCGTTCACGGTGCTTCGTCGTAGCAACAACATTTTATATTGATTATTACTGTCGAATATTTATTGTAATTAATTAATAATTAATTGGTTGAGAATTAAAGGTGATTATAGTGTTATCTATTTATCTATTCCTGCCTAAAGTAGAGTCATCTAACATTAGGTTTCCGGTGGAGAAAGGCCGAAAATAAAAGAAAAAATTTAATTGAAAGATCGAACATTAGAAAACTCAAAACTCAAAGCATTCTGTTTACTTCAATCAGACCATTACAGGCACGTTTGAAAGTCAAAAAACAAAATAAAACGCGAAGCTACAGTCCCAGTCACAAGGCATAATAACTTGTGAAAGCACTGTAGTTGCCCATTCCGTAGCGTAGATCTCTATGGAGAAGAATGGGCAAGAAACTCCATGGACACTCTTTTAAATCAAAATATGTTACAAAATCTTGGTTACATCATTCCTGTTAAGAATAACAAATATGTGAGAACAATGTAGAAATAGGGCAAGACAAAAAATAAAAAAAGTACTTAATTAAAATAAACCGTGGCAGCTAAGAGATGACCAGTCACAACTGACAGCGCCCGTTCACGAACATGTCAAAGTCAAAGTCAAAGCATTTATTTCAATTAGACCATTACAGGCACTTTTGAAAGTCAACAAAAACAAAATAAAACGCGAAGCTACAGTCCCAGTCACAAGGCATAATAACTTGTGAAAGTACTGTAGTTGCCCATTCCGTAGCGTAGATCTCTATGGAGAAGAACGGGCAAGAAACTCCATGGACACTCTTTTAAATCAAAATATGTTACAAAATCTTGGTTACATCATTCATGACGCATAGAACATAGATTACTAAGAATAGAGTTTCTTAGAACTATTAGTAAATATAGGGAAGAAGGAAGACCGATTATTTACACAGATGAGTCGTTTGTTGATTCATCTCATTCAGGTATGTTACAATTATAATACTTTATTCTCGCATATTTGTGTCCTGTGAAATTATCAGTACGTTACGAGAGATATACTTATGAAAAATAATCATTATATCTCTTATTACAGGTTCTAAAGCATGGTCAGATGGATCATTAAAGGGGCTTAAAAAACCATTTTCTAAAGGGCAACGGATTGTGATAGTGCATGCTGGGTCCGAAGCTGGATTTATTTCCATGCACTACTTTTATTTAAAGCTGGAACAAAGTCGGGGGACTTTCATGACATGAATTTTAATAATTACACCAAGTGGCTTCGCAGCCAATTAATACCGAATCTGCCGCCAAATGCGGTGTTAGTAATAGACAACGCATCGTACCATAACAAGCAGTACGATCCTGCACCTACCTAGAATGCCAAGAAAGCGGACATGCAGAAGTGGTTGGCGGAGAAGGGCATAGCATACGAAGAAAGTATGCTCAAACCTCAATTGTACAAATTGGTTAAATTGTACAAACCACAATTAAAAAAATACAGTATTACTTGCAGAACACAACCATAGTGTCCTGCGATTGCCACCCTACCATCCGGACTTAAATCCTATAGAAATGGCATGGGCGGCAATCAAAGGTTATGTAGCTAGCAAAAATACTACATGGAATGTGACCAGAGCAATGGAGTTAGTTAAGGACAAAGCTGCACTGATGGGCGCCTATGAATGGTCAAAATTATGAAGGAGAGTAAACAAAATTGAGGGTGATTACATCAAAAGCGACCATATAGTGGTCACAGTAACTGAACGTTTCGTAATTTACACCGGTGACGACAGCGACTCCATAGTTTTGTCGAGGATGAGGAGCCAACTCCTTCCACCAGCTCAGGTGGTACTTCCAATTTGATGCCCGGGATAGGGCCAGTATTATTAACTGATAGTGACGAAGAGAAAACATACATTTTTAAAGTAATTCAATAATATTTTGTATTAAATATTTTTTTTACTTTAAAAAGCATTTATTTTAATTATAACCTAATAAATATCACCTTTTCCTCTCCTTTCTTTAACTTCATGATTAAAAATATGTTATGGCAATAACGATAAAACAATGACAAGACATAAAAGTGACCACTTTTTTGTTCCACTAAGTGTACGATGCGCGAACTTTCTCCCACTACGTCAAAACCTTGCCAAGTTACGTGCCGGGGACTGTACCTAGTTAACTATTAATAAAAACAGATTTTTTTGGTTGTTTAATTTAGACAGTATTTCGGAATAAGTATTCCCCCTTAAGAGCGTTTATTCCTTACCGCTTTTCATACAAACTTTCAAGTAGTTTTTTTCCGAAATGACTAAACCGATTTAAATGAAACTTTATACGCATAAGCAGGATACATAGGTCTAAAAAGTTACTAAAAATATTTTCAAAATGTGTTTTAAAACAAGAGATAATTGGAATTTTCTGTTTCTATAGAAAATTTAAATTTGGTCTAATGTAACTGTAACACTATTTTTCGAAAATGTTTTATAGTAACTTTTTAGATCTGTGTATCCTGCTTATGTGTACGAAGTTTCATCAAAACCAGTTCAGTCATTTCGGAAAATAACGACTTGAAAGTTTGTATGAAATTTCGTAAGGCGTAAACGCTCTTAACGTGGTTTAGGGAATAAGAAATAATCGAATTAACGTTTGAGATTGTTTGTATGTGTGAAAGTGCGGTCATAGGGCGAGGATCAGACGAGCTGCGCTTAAAACAAGGGTGGTTAACACATAAGAATGAAAATATAAATTACCTACCCATTTTATTATTGTTTTGGGACGAGAATCATTAGCATAGTTACCTCCTTGAATTTGACGAGGATGCAAACAACACCTTGTATTGAACATCGAAACTATTGATTATAGTACAAAATCAAAGCATTTTTTATTTAATTAGACCATTACAGGCACTTTTAAAAGTAATAAAAAAAAAAAACAAAATAAAACGCGAAGCTACAGTCCCAGTCACAAGGCATAATAACTTATGAAAGTACTGTAGTTGCCCATTCCGTAGCGTAGATCTCTATGGAGAAGAATGGGCAAGAAACTCCATGGACACTCTTTTAAATCAAAATATGTTACAAAATCTTGGTTACATCATTCATGTTAAGAATTACAAATATGTGAGAACAATGTAGAAATACGGGCAAGTTAAGAGCGTCCAGAGTAAAAGATTAAATCAATAATTAAAAACAAAGTAATTAAAAAAGCTTTTAAAATAAACCGTGACAGCTAAGAGATGACCAGTCACAACTGACAGCGCCCGTTCACGAACATGACGCATGTATATGCCATCATTCAACTCAACCATTTTGAAGGAAACTAAACGACCCGACACACCCGCCACCATCGGCGTGACATTTAAGTGAGCATGAAATTCACTCAACCACCAGGGTAATTTCGCGTCAATGAAAGATGTAGGTACTCATTAAATGGTGGCTTTACAGTACATAGTACTCACACATGTGCTATGCAATTATATAATACTAAGAGATTGAATCTATACAATGCAAATATATTTTTACAATTTCTGCAGCTTTCACAATAAGCAATACACTAGTATGGACTAAGTGGTTACCATGATGCGTCGATCTTTGTGTGCAGGCAACCTGTGCGGCGCGGGCGTGGTGCGGCTGCTGCGCCTGCGCAACCCGTGGGGACACTACACGTGGCGCGGCGCCTGGGCGGCCGGCTGCGCGCGCTGGACGCCGGCCGCGCGCGACGCGCTGCGCAGCAAGCAGCCGCACGCCGAGCGCGACCAGGGCGTCTTCTGGATCAGCTTCGAGGATGTGCTCAAGTGAGGCCCGGCCTAGTCAAACTTGTTGTTGTATCGATGACACTTCCATATTACACGGAGTGGGCTGTGGGCCCAGTAGATGGCCTCGTTTATTGCAGCGTCAGAGGCGTTATTTAGGTCGTAGAGAGTGCAGGTAAATGGACACCTGGGACACTTTAGTAAAATACGAATTGAAGAAGAAGAAAATAATTTATCTACACCTAAGGCACAGCACATACGGCGCAACGCAACTGCAACTAAACCCTTTTGAAATTATTAGTTTGCAATTTTTTTAAAAATTTCAATGAATGAAAAATTGCAATGCGTTTCAAACCGGTTTCAAAATGGTCGCGTCATGTGTGGTCTCTCAAAGGAGTCATGGCATAAACTCAAATGAAACTCAAAAGTAACTAGAAGTTGCAGTTTCGTTGCGCGGTATATACTGGGCCTAAGGTAATCACAATGTTTAGTATGTACTATTTTGTAGTTATGTTACTGGCAGCTGTGTTTATGGATCAATAAAGGGTGTAAATAGATCCTTATCGAAGCCAAAAAGTAATTGTTTTCCCCATCATTGCAATCGTTATTTTGTTCTGGACCGTACCTGGGTACCTTCTAGTTACTGAGATATTGGAGGTCAAACTTACATCTTTTTTTTATTTTTTTAATACTATTTATTAACGCATCCATCAGAACAATGTTTTGAGTGTGGTACATTGAGTTTTACCGTGAATTGTGATTTAACAACCCCCTCCAAAAAAAAAGTCGTTTCGCAACAATAATTTTCGCGTAGGGTTACTTAGTTTGATGTACAGAATGCTTGGTTGACGGCTTCGTGAAGTGTCCGCTTACACTTTGTACGACAGCGAAGAAAAACCAAAATAATTATATGTCTCCAACTACAAAGTGGATTTGTGGACAAAAAAACCGACCAAGTGCGAGTCGGACTCCCGCACGAAGGGTTCAGTACTATTATTTATAAAAACAAGCAAGAAAATTACATTTTTGTATGTGAGCCCCTTAAATATTTATTTTATTCTGTTTTTAGTATTTGTTGTTATAGCGGCAACAGAAATACATAATCTGTAGCAATTTCAACTGGCTAACTATCACGGTTCATGAGACCTGGTGACAGACGGACAGCGAAGTCTCAGTAATAGGGTCCCGTTTGACGCTTTGGGTACGGAACCCTAAAAATATTGTACATTTAAAAAAAAATAACCAAACTCCTATTTCTTCCACAGATACTTCGACTGTATAGACATATGCAAGGTCCGTGTGGGCTGGCACGAGGTCCGGCTCGCCGGCATCCTACCTCCCATGTCCTCTACGCGACACCTCACGTGCCTCCTCCTCACTGCCAGCCAGCCTACCGAGGTAGACTTCACGCTCTTCCAGGAGGGACAGAGGTAAGTCATTTTAAAGGCGGGGACATTCGGCGGGGAAAGTAGCTGGCATGAAAGTTACTGGCATGTACGAGTGACTGGCACACTGCAGATACATTTGCAAGTAATACTGGTATGCAAGTGGTGCCCTTGCATGCCATTATTACCATCTTAGGCATGCCCGTAGCTGTCGAGTCTGTTCACACGTGACAGTTTGGTATGACCCCTAGCATGACCGTTCTATCTCTATTCTACCAAGAAACGACAAGAAATCTTTTCTATACAACTTGACATTTCTTCTGGCCGAGCAAGGCGCGCCCAGTCGACTCGCGTTTCTACGAAGACATAGACAAATTCTTTCCATAGCAACCGGGACGTATCACGTGATGTTTATATTCCCTGAATATTATTACGTTTAGTTAACAAAAAAAAGCCAATTGCACGAGTTTTTCATTTTTCGTGGGCGGGATGGTGTTGCTGCATCCTGGATCCAGGCCTGGATCTTTTTCGCGAACATAAACCTAAATATTTTACATAACATTTCAACCTTTTGAACGTAACTCAACGCAACCACGAAACGTATTTCACGTATTTAGTTTTTAATAAGACTAGTTTGACATTTGTCAGAAGTAATGTTTCTACCCCCAAATGTCAAAAAAATGAGATTGAGACTTGTGTCGACTGAAGAAAAGAAACATTTCTTTTCTACATCCTTTATATCGCTATGCTTGGGACGATAGAAATATCTGTCAAATTGTCGATTCTTCTAGGCCGGCTGGTATGCTAGTGTGCAAACTACGGGCATGTGTATCCCCAGCTTAAAAGTACCTCTGTTGAGGTCGGCTTCAAGTCTAATCTGAAGCAGCTTAGTAACAGTATTCTCTGAACGTCTGCCTATCTGACCTCTGCACCCAGCTTAACATAAGCATAACATCAGGCCTGTAATACCCCAAGGGTCAGACAGAGGTGTCCCTAAAATTACACAAACGTTTCGCCTGTTATGTTTTTAGCCCCATATAATAGGGGGCGAGCCTATTGCCATCAACCAGGCTTTCCAGACTCCGTGGCTGCTATTGATAAATTACCAATAACACTTTACTCGACCCGGGTATCGAACTCAGGACCTCATGCTCAGCAGTCGCGCAACCAAGTTACTGGGTACAAAAATACCCTTAGGCCCGAAAGTCTTCCGAAGCTATTCCCTCCCAGTGCTGGTGCTCGGGGACTTCAATGCCAAAAACTTGGCTTGGGGTTCTCGTTGCACAGATGTGCGGGGTAGGATGGTGGAGGACTGGGCTCTGGAGGTGGGCCTGGTCGTCCTAAATCGGGGTTCTGTCCCCACGTGTGTGCGGATGCGGGGCGAGTCGGTGGTGGACATCTCGTTCGCTAGCCCCGCTCTGTCACCGCGTGTCGTTGACTGGCGCGTTATGGAGGGGGTGGAGACCTATTCCGACCACCGGTACATCCGGTTCGATGTCTCCGCCCAGGACTCAAGCGCGCCGGTCTCACAGGCCCCGAGTGGTCCGCGTTGGGCGCTGAAGCAGCTGGACCGGGAGCTCCTCCTGGAAGCCTCGATAGTGCAGGCCTGGGTGACATCACCGAACAGGCCTGCCGACATCAACAACGAGGCAGGGTGGTTCCAGGAGGCCATGTCCGACATATGCGACGTGGCAATGCCCCGAGTTCGGCCAGGACGCGCCCGGCGTCAGGTGTACTGGTGGTCGCGAGAGCTGAAGTCTCTGCGCGAGGCGTGCGTCGCCGCGCGGCACCAGTACGCCAGGCATCGCAGGCTCCGCATCCGCCCTACGGATGCGGCAGCCATTGAGGCGGAGCTGTACGAGGGATACAGAGCAGCGAAGACCGCCCTCCAAGAGGCTGTCCAGCGGGCCAGGGACCTGGGCCGCGAGGAGATGCTGGGGACTCTCGACAGAGATCCGTGGGGGCGCCCTTACAAGATGGTGCGGGACAAACTCCGCACCTGGGCCCCCCCGCTGACGCAGAGTCTCCGCCCTCAGCTCGTGGAGGACGTGGTGAGCGCTCTGTTCCCTCTGCGAGGGGAACATCCTCCCCCGCCTATGGCTCCGCCGCTTGCGGTGCCAGATGTGGACCACATCGAGGACGATGACGACATTCCGGAAGTGACCGGGGTAGACCTGAGAGTGGCGGTAGGCAGGCTTAAAGCCAAAAATACCGCCCCGGGACCCGATGGCTTGCCTGGCAAAGCCTGGGTCCTGGCCTCGGAGGCTCTCGGGCCCCGACTGGAAGGGCTCTTAAGCGCATGCTTGGAGAGAGGCCAGTTCCCGCTTCGTTGGAAGACGGGGAAGCTGGTCCTCATCCGGAAGCCGGGGCGCCCTGCGGACTCTCCGTCCGCATACCGGCCCATTGTGTTGCTCGACGAGGTGGGCAAGCTCTTTGAAAGAGTCATTGCGAACCGCCTCGCCGGGCACCTTGTGGGGATGGGGCCGGACCTTGCGGAACACCAATTTGGTTTCCGCAGGGGGCGCTCGACGGTGGACGCCATCATGCGCGTGAGGGCTCTCACGACGGGGGATGCAGTGTCTCGGGGTGGGGTCGTCTTGGCGGTGTCTCTTGACATCGCCAACGCCTTCAACACCATGCCCTGGAGCTGCATAAGGGAGGCACTTCGGTATCATCGGGTGCCGACCTACCTTCGTCGTGTGGTCGGGGACTACCTGACGGATAGGGCCGTCATCTACCCCGGTCGCACCGGAGAATGGAATCGGCGAGAGGTGTCGTGCGGTGTTCCACAGGGATCGGTTCTGGGGCCGCCCTTGTGGAACATCGGCTACGACTGGGTGCTGCGCGCTGACCTCCCTAGTGGTGTCAGCGTAGTTTGCTACGCTGACGACACGCTGGTGCTGGCACAGGGGAGGTCGCACGAGGCGGCGGCCGAATTAATGACACGCGGGGTTGCGATAGTCGTGGAGAGAATCCGGCAACTGGGTCTCGAGGTGGCATTGCACAAGTCCGAGGCCATGTGCTTTCATGGGCCTCGGAATGCGCCACCGTCGGGATCCATACTGACGGTAGGAGGAGTTCCCATCGGCGTCGAGTCGACGCTGAAGTACCTAGGGCTTGTCCTCGACAGCCGGTGGAACTTCGTGGAGCACTTCCGACGTTTGGCCCCAAAACTGGAACGGGCAGGAGCTGCATTCAAGCGGCTCTTGCCCAACCTGGGGGGTCCAAACGCCTCCTGCCGGAGGCTCTACGCGGGGGTCGTGCGGTCCATGGCCCTTTATGGGGCCCCGGTATGGGCGCGTTCTTTGAGGCGGCGAGCCGCCCATTACCTGAACGCGCCCCAGAGGGTGGTAGCCGTAAGGCTGATCCGGGGGTACCGCACGATCTCCGGCGAGGCGGCGAGCCTCTTGGCCGGATTGCCACCATGGGATCTGGAGGCGATGGTCCTCGCGCGCCTGCATGAATGGCGCGCGGAGGCACTACGCCGGGGGGAAACTCCGCTGCCGCGGCAAATTGTCGCTCAGCGGACAGACCTCCGGCGCGATCTCATGGTGGCATGGAGACAGCGACTATCGCAACCACGTGCAGGGCACGCCACAATAGTGGCGATAAGTCCCCTCTTTGAGGAGTGGCTAGAGAGGCGGCACGGCGCCCTCACCTTCCGCCTGACGCAGGTCCTCACCGGACACGGTTGTTTCGGGAGGTTCCTGCACCGAATCGGGCGGGAGGAAACGCCCGGGTGTTACCATTGCGAGGATCGGCCGGAGGACACGGTGGAGCACACCGTGGAGCTCTGTCCCGCTTGGGCTGAGTACCGCCGTGTCCTCGTAGCGGCGATTGGCGGCGGCGACCTCTCGCGTCCGGCCCTGGTTCAATCCATGGTCCGGAGCGAGAGGGAATGGGATACCGTCGCCTCCTTCTGCGAAGCAGTCATGCTAGCGAAGGAGGTGGCGGAACGTGAGAGGGAGAGAACCTCACGTCCCAGCCGCCGCGGGAGACGCCCCGGGCGTCGGGGGGCAACCAGTGGCCCCCGGCCACCGTAGGCGCGAGCCTGTGGACGGTGAGTAATGGGCTAGCTCACCGTCCGTCCGTCTCATGACGACAGGCCGTGTCGACGGCGCGTACGTGTTCCACGCGCGCCTCAAGGAGATGTCAGCAAACCGGAAGGGGCCCGAGAGGGCCGATGCCTGCCAGGGCTGCGGGTTGTTCGAAAGAGATACCGCGGCCCTGGAACAAAAAGGGCGAAGAAGGAACATGGATGGGTTTTAGTCAGTACAAGTCTGACACTCCCTCCCGCTCCGCCCACAGCGGGAGAAGTCATTTGATGATTTCCCATCCGGAAAAAAAAAAAAAAAAAAAAAAAAGGCCCGAAAGTCTGACTACAGACTTTCGGGCTTCTGACTATTCGTAACGATTGTCAAAGATTAAGAAGAACTTGTGATTGGCGCAAAGACTTTCTTTCTGACAACAGCATTTTAACTTTTATTTGACTTTTAATAATTAAACTCAAACACAAAGCATTTATTTCAATTATATCATTACGGGCACTTTTAGACGCCACAAAATTAAACGCGAAGCTACAGTCAGTCACAAGACATAATAACTTGTGAAAGTACTGTAGTTACCCATACCAAAGCAAAACTATTTTGTATTATTACAGGAACTCAGCAAAGAGCCAACGATCTCAATTAGACCTCTGCGTGGTTGTGTTTAGAACTAAGTCGGGACCCAGCGCGCAAGTCGGGAAACTCGTTGCGCATAGCAAGAGACAGGTCAGTCTTCCTATATTTAAACAGCTGTCAATTTATTTATTTATTTAATTAATTACAACGGTTGCTTTTACAACCAATTACAGTAACTAAGATTAACACATATACAAACAAGTAAATCAAATTAAGTAGAAACATTAATAAGAAAAAACATGACATATAAAAGAAGGTTAACAACACTTTCATAAATTCCTCTCGCAGTACTTCTGACATACCAATAAAATCTTCATCCATCCATCCGCAAACAGATCGCAAGTTAGATTAGACTCTAAGAGATCATTAAGCGCGGCCAGAGTGCGAGGAATTGGCGACTTAGCACGTGCAACAGTACGACATGAAGGCACGGCAAACAGCCTGTGCTTTCTTCCCCGGCAGTAATAGTCTGGGACAAAGAAGCGCGCCAGTGCATCAAGCAGATCCGGAGCGTCTATAGCGCCACGGAGCGTCTTACAGGCTATTATGAGCTGATCTCGAGCTCGCCTTACCTCTAGCGAGTTGTATCCGAGGCAACCCAGTAAGAATTTTGTCGGATAGAGGTAAGGATAGTAGCCGTGCTTCTGCTTATATAGGTACCTAAGGAACGCTTTTTGAACCTTTTCTAATAAAAGTGCGTAGGTACTTTCGTGTGGATTCCATACGCAAGAACTAGTTTCCAGCTTGCTACGTACGAGCGCATTAAATACAATTTTGACGGCGTGAGCGGTGCGAAAATCGCGACAATTACGGAGAACAAAACCTAGTCTCTGGTATGATTGTTTACTTACCATGGTCATATGGTCGTGGAAGGTGAGCTTTCGGTCGAATGTGACTCCCAGGTCTTTCATGGTTGTTGACTTAGTCAATGCTTCAGAACAGCTGTCAACGAAAAAAATATAGTGTTAAGAGCGTTTACGCCTTACGACATTTCATACAAACTTTCAAGTCGTTATTTTCCGAAATGACTGAACTGATTTTGATGAAACTTCGTACACATAAGCAGGATACACAGATCTAAAAAGTTACTAAAAAACATTTTCGAAAAATGGTGTTACAGTTAAAGTAGACCAAATTTAAATTTTCTATAGAAACAGAAAATTCCAATTATCTCTTGTTTTAAAACACATTTTGAAAATATTTTTTAGTAACATTTTAGACCTATGTATCCTGCTTATGCGTATAAAGTTTCATTTAAATCGGTTCAGTCATTTCGGAAAAAAAACTACTTGAAAGTTTGTATGAAAAGCGGTAAGGAATAAACGCTCTTAAATTAGCTAAGTTCAACGAACAGGCTTGTTCTGGGTAAGCCCGTTCTATCGTCGATTTTGTCTCTGTCATTTCTGACAAGTGTCAAGAGCAAAACCATGTCAAACAAAAAAAAAAACCATTTCGTTGCAACTATTTTTTCTCTCTCTGGAAATTGAGCAGTACTGCCAATCAAAAGTATACGTACTATTTCGGTAATTTACTTCGTAATCACTACATAATTATATAGTATTAAAACTTTTGATTGTTCGAATCATTTAGCCCTTATTGTCCCATTCTTAGGCAAAGGTCTCCCCTATTCTCTCCACTTCGTATGACAAATTACGAATGAAAATTTAACCATATAATTCTGTACTCCTGAAAACTCATTTGCAATCTGATTGGCAACCAGGTAAGGATTTTATTTAAAACGTAACCCCTTATCTTATCCAGGTCCGCGGCTTCGTAGGCTGCCACAAGATGCTAGAAAAAGGGTTCTACCTAGTGGTGTGCCTAGCCTTCAACCACTGGCACACGGGGCTGGAGCTGGCGGACAGCGCGGCGTGGCCTCGCCACGTCCTCGCGGCGCACTCGTCCAAGCCGCTGGGCGTGGAGCGGCCGGCGCTGCACGCGCACATGCTGGCCGACGCCATCATCGGCCTCACGCTAGCGCGCGGCCAGCGGCACGAGGGCCGCCAGGGGATGACGGCGTACTACTTGACTAAGGTAAGCGAAGAAGGCACAATAAAAAAAAACAGAGGCAGTCTTAAGGACTGACGAGAGACGTGACAACTAAAAACAATGGAATTACTGTGTTCTTTTTTGATTTTTTAAAATCTGTACACAATACACAGTCCGCTATACTAAGCGTCGCTTGTCTGGCGCAATACGTCATGACTGTCATGAGCATGTCGAGGTCATCATTAATTAAATTAAATAACTTCGTTCCATCCGGGTATCCCTTGACACCTCTCAAGTTTTTTTTGTTTAAAATCATCCTCTTGCTCTTATTCCAAGACTCCCTTTATTTCAATCCATTTTTCTTTGAATCATCATCTACCTGACTTTTTCCCAAACTATCTTGGGGTCGGCTTCCAGTCTAACCGGATGTAGCCGAGTACCAGTATTTTACATGCAACGACTGCCTATCTGACCTCCACAACCTAGTGACTGGGTAATACGATACTCCTTGGTAAGACTAAATGTCAGACTAAATTCGTAACGACTGTCAAATATCTACAAATGACAGCCAGGACCAACGGCTGAACGTGCTTTCTGAAGCACGTAGGAAACTCGGTATGTGATCATGATCACCCATCAACGGATCAACCTCGGCAAGCACGGCTTAACCTCTTAAAGATCGACCCGTGCGGCTGTTAATATTCAGCCACGAGCTCCTCCATTTTTATTTGAACATTAATCCTTGATATGTAGGATTGGTCAGTTTAGTTCTTATGCGGTATAGATATCGCCACATACAAGCATTATGATAAACATGATAAGATCTTGCTGTCAAAGATAAGAAAGTTAATAATCTTTTCTATCTTTTGTTCCTAGGGTTGGGCCGGTCTAGTAGTGATGGTAGAAAACCGACACACAGACAAGTGGATCCACGTGAAATGTGACTGTCAGGAGAGCTACAACGTCGTGTCCACTAGAGGCGAGCTGAAGACTATCGACTCCGTGCCGCCTTTACACAGGTGAGTTACGTACAGCCAGAAAATGTGTACCAACATCAAAATTAAAATATTTTATTTTACATAGGCCTACATGGGCACTTATAAAACGTCGACAAAAGGTGCTCGGTTCGGGTTGGTCGTTTCCTATGGAGAAGAACCGGCAAGAAACTCCATGGTTACTCTTTTAACCTTTTGACCGCCACGTCAAAAAAGAAAAAGCGTGCCCTCAGCGCCAAGCTCCGAATTCATCCTTTAATACCTACAAAATAGTAGTGAGGTCGAAATTATATCGATAAAGCTCATGGAAAACTGACAATATTTTTTAACATGGGTTTTAATTTCAATAAAGATATCATATACCATCCTGTTGTTGAGTTTTATTTCATCGCGCTTTTGACATAAATGTAATAATCTGTATGACAATTACGGCGTTTATTCCACAAATAGAAACAACAATCGATTAAACCAAGTCAATACCATCACAGCACTATTGTCCATCATGACGTAATTTTTTGTCACTCTATGACCACAGTGCACAAATTGCTCGCTTCTGCTCTAGAGGTGCGACACCGATACTTATTAATAATAATAATAATTATTATTATTATTAATAAGAATATTTCTCCCCGCCGACGTCGCCAACACCTGTACGTCGGCCGGGGCGAGGCCGGCCACCGTTAAGCTTCGGACCTAGGAGCCAACTGGCCCCGAGCCGGGTCCCCGCTGCCGGTGGTTGTGTGCAGCGCATGAGATGGACTCAGTCTATAAACGAGAACGTCATGCGCGCATATTACGGGTCTACAGAGGGGGGAACTAACCTCACTGCGTACCGTGTTAGGATGCTGTCTCTTTTTTAGGTTCTTGAACCAACCGTCAACGTCTCGGCCCAACGACTGTCGGATCAGGTGCGGGTCATCCAACGCAATCACATGTTGGACGACGCCGCGCTTGATAGGCTGCGCTCAGAGGTACCGAGCAACCACATCGACTTGACTCCGGTGCAAACCGCGGTGCAAGCGTCAACTATTGACGCAATACCACCGCGGTCTAATCTTGCTGCTGTAGAGGAGGGTGATAGGGTTGCCACGGTAAGTAGCCAGTGCAACGAACGTTTGAGGAGCGCTCTGGAAGATGCGCTTCACGAGTATCGATCCACTCCTACCCAACTTAGGCCCCGTTTACCACGGCTTCCCATGCATAAGAAAAATAGGGCGTTGGTGTGTACCTTGGACTCGCAACTCAAGAATATTTTTGAGAGTAGCGAGGACCTCGTTGATACGCACTCGCTACTGTTATTGTGGGGCTGTAGCGGCTTGTCGTTTAGCTAACGTCAAATTCCCAAATTATGACGTAGCTACTCGACCAAAACCAGCCGTACCAGCTTGGCAACGCAGGATCGAGTGCCGTATCGACGGGACCAGGGTACTCATCGGCAAACTATACTGCTTCAGGGAGGGCAACACACGACCACGTGTGATGCGCTTTGTGAGGCGGGCATTCTCGGGGACTGGAATCAGTCCTCAAGAATACATGTCCCGTGTCACAGAGCGCATCGACTTCCTGAAGCAGAAAGTTTATGCATGGGCGAACCGTATTCGGCGGTATAAGCGTAGGGTTGATAGGTACTCGCAGAATCGCATGTTCCGGAGCGATGAGAGGTGGGTATACAGAGCTTGGGAGCGACCCGAACAAAATGTGACAGACGTATGCCGTCCAGATGATGCCGCCACTAGTTCATTCTGGCGCAACATCTGGTCGGTGCCCGTCTGTCATACTGAAGCTGACTGGATGCGAGATGTCGAGCGAGTGTGTGAATCTATACCAGAAATGGATAAAATCATAATAACGCCATTAGATGTTGCCAGAGCAGTTCGTCCGTTACCGAACTGGAAATCTCCGGGACCGGACAGACTGCACAATTTCTGGCTCAAATGGCTAAGTAGTTCACACACTTGCCTGGCATCTCAATTCCAGTCATGCTTAGAGTCTGGGTCGCTACCAGAGTTTCTTACAACGGGTGTTACCCACCTGCTCCATAAGTCAGGTAGTCCTACGGAACCCAAGAATTATAGACCGATCACGTGTTTGTCGACGGTCTATAAACTTCTTACATCCATTTTGAGAGAGAAAATTAACAAACACATTGATAATAATTCTATTATGTCGGCCTCTCAGAATGGATGTAGGAACGGGTCCCATGGTACTAAGGAGCTACTCCTCATCGACATGGCCATCAGCCAACAGGTTCGTCGATCCCGCAAGGATCTGTCGACATGTTGGATAGATTACAAGAAGGCCTACGACTCTGTGCCACATACATGGCTCATGAGGGTGCTGGAGTTGTACAAGATTGATGCAACTCTACGCGCCTTTCTTGAGTCGTGTATAGGGCAATGGAGGACAGTGCTTCGATATCCAGGATGTCGACAGATCCAGGGGAGCGATGAGCCTGTGTGGATTAAACGGGGAATATTTCAGGGCGACAGTCTGAGTCCACTTTGGTTCTGTCTGGCCCTGAATCCTCTAAGCACATTGCTGGAGGATTCAGGCCTAGGCTACCGGTTGAGGAGAGGTGGTCAGGTCATATCTCACCTTCTTTACATGGATGATCTGAAACTCTTTGCTCCTAACAAATTACAACTGATGAAGCTACTGAAAGTAACTGAAACTTTTAGTAGCGCCATCAGGATGGAATTTGGTGTGGACAAATGTGCAGTCATGTATGTAAAGCGAGGAGAGATTATGGAATCCGAGGGAATCCAACTGTCGGATTCCATACACCTCAGATCTCTCTCCTCATCCGAAAATTATAAGTATTTGGGTATGTCGGAAGCGTTAGGAATTAACGTAGCTGACATGAAGCAGTCGTTGAGGGAGCGCTTCTTCGGTCGCCTGAAGAAGGTATTAAAGAGCCTTCTTTCAGGCGGAAACAAGGTGCGCGCCTTCAACGGTTGGGTCATGCCGGTTATAATGTACTCTTTCGGCATACTCAAATGGACTCAGACCGAACTGGACGCCCTAGATAGGAGAGTTCGTACATTGCTGACTGCAAACCGGATGCATCACCCACGATCATCGGTGATGAGACTGTACATCCCGCGGAAGTGCGGGGGTCGAGGCTTTTTAAATGCGAAGACCCTCCACAACCGCGAGGTGTGCAGCCTCAGAGAATATTTTTTGAAAGCCGAGGTGGGTATGCACCGAGATGTGGTCGCAGTGGACAAGGTACTCACCCCGCTGTCCATGGCTAAAGAGAACTGGCGCAAACCTGTTGTACTTAGTACCGATGACCGCAAGGAAGTATGGCAAGGCAAGGTGCTTCACGGTCGCTTCTACCAGGCTCTTCATGGGCCCGATGTAGATTTTCTAGCGTCCGTGTCCTGGCTACGATTCAGCGACCTCTTTGGGGAAACTGAAGGTTTTGTCTGTGCAATTATGGACGAAGTTATGCTAACGAACAACTACCGGAAACATATTATGAAGGACGGGACGGTGGACGTGTGTCGGGCATGCCACTGTCCGGGTGAGTCCATCAGACATATTATTTCTGGTTGTTCTCGTCTGGCTAACGGCGAGTACTTGCACAGGCACAACCAAGTAGCCAGGATTATTCACCAGCAACTTGGCTTGAAATATAAACTTGTGGAACCTGAGGTACCGTACTACAAGTATGTGCCCGACCCAGTTCTCGAGAAAGGCCATGTCACGCTGTACTGGGATCAGTCTATCATTACTGACAGGACTATTGTTGCCAATAAGCCTGACATAGTGGTGGTAGACCGATCAGCGCGCCGCGCAATGATAGTCGATGTTACCATCCCACATGACGAAAACCTCGTGAAAGCTGAGAAAGAGAAACAAATAAAATATCTTGACTTGGCTCACGAGGTTGTCGATATGTGGAATGTGGACTCGGCTATCATTGTGCCGATTGTCGTAACGGCCAATGGCCTTATGGCCAAGAGCCTCGACGAACATCTGTCGAAGCTCTCACTTGGCGGTTGGATCAAGAGTCAGATTCAGAAGGCAGTACTCCTCGATACGGCCCGCATTGTGAGGTTCCTGTCTCTGCAGCCCTAACCACCGGTAGCTTGGACCCTGCTCTCGTTACCGGCGGAAACCTGTTTTTTATATTTTTAAATGTTTTTTGTTATTTTTTTGGAAGAAATATGTAAAAATATAAAAAATAAGATTATAAATGAATAAAGGACATAATAATAATATGTAATAAATGTAAATGTTTGTCAAACAAATAATGTACCTAGTGAAGCTGGGATTTATGTGTTTAGTTTTATAATAAAATTAATAATATTTTTTAAATATTGCAAAATATTTGTTTTACGTCTAAATATATTAAAAAAGTTTACAATGATTAGGCAATTATTGAAAATGATGTGTATAATAACAATCAATCAATATTGGTCGTAGCGTGATTACTAAAGTCCAAAAAATTTAGTGCACGATGAAAAGTGAACTCCGCGGCCGAGCGTCACGCGACATGCAACACACCAGGCCCGAAGGCTCCTAAGAAGCCGATTCCTGCCGGCTTCCCTTTGGGAACAAGGCACTATACGTAGTGTCTAGTGTCTACTGTAGTCAAATAGTAAATTATGTACACATCTGAGGTTATCACATCACAGTACAGACATTAAATACATCATAGGATTGAAAACATTACATAAATGCCAGCATTTTTCATGTCAACAAAGAAAGCAACATGTGGCGCCAGTAAGCCGACGCTCGGGTGTCAGAATTCAGAACTAAATTCGTATGAACGCGGACACGTGACTTCGCAGTTATCAGCAGCGTTTTGTAAGGACTAGGTAAGCCGAAGATTTTCGAGTTACGACAGGGAACTTTCAATGTTTGTATGTATAGTAAGCTAAATTAGAACCACTTCCCTATGCCCGATTGAGCTGAAATTTAGCGCACGCCTTTGGTTTTAAGAACAATACATTTTTATGACAGACATAACTTAATCCTGCAGCCAGGATCGTCTCCTCACGAGGGAACTCCTCAACGTTTAATAGCACAGACACGAAAATTTGTGTACAAGTTCATATTTGATGGATAAACATGAATTCTATCATGATCTCATCCTGCAGCCAGGATTGTCTTCTCACGAGGGAACTCCTCAACGGTAAATAGCACGGACACGAAAATTTGTATGCACGTTCATATTTGATGGATAAACACGAATTCTATCATGATCTCATCCTGCAGCCAGGATTGTCTTCTCACGAGGGAACTCCTCAACGGTAAATAGCACGGACACGAAAATTTGTATGCACGTTCATATTTGATGGATAAACACGAATTCTATCATGATCTCATCCTGCAGCCAGGATCATCTTCTCACGAAGGAACTCCTCAACGTTTAATAGCACAGACACGAAACTTTGCATACGAGTTCATATTTGATGGATACACATGAATTATATCATGATCTCATCCTGCAGCCAGGATTGTCTTCTCACGAGGGAACTCCTCAACGGTAAATAGCACGGACACGAAAATTTGTATGCACATTCATATTTGACGGATAAACACAAATTCTATCATGATCTTATCCTCCAGCCAGGATCGTCTTCTCACGAGGGAACTCCTCAACGTTTAATAGGTCAGACACGAAACTTTGCATACGAGTTCATATTTGATGGATGATCATGTTTTGTATCATGAACTTATCCTGCAGCCAGGATCGTCTTTGCACGAAGGAACTCCTCAACGTTTAATAGCACAGACACGAAACTTTGCATACGAGTTCATATTTGATGGATACACATGAATTCTATCATGATCTCATCCTGCAGCCAGGATTGTCTTCTCACGAGGGAACTCCTCAACGTTTAATAGCACAGACACGAAACTTTGCATACGTGTTCATATTTGATGGATAATGACGATTTGTATCATGAATTCATCCTACCGCCAGGGTCCTCTTCTCATGAGGGAACTCCTCAACGGTTAATAGCATAGACATGAAACATTGTATTTATACGCGTTCACTTTTATGAAAAAGATCAAGTTGGGTCCTTCGAAAATTTTTGTGTATACTGATCATGGGTGACATTTTCGTGGTTTTCGGGGTCGCTGACAATCAAAATGAAATTTAAAAATGCGATGACGAATAAAAGGATTGTGTGGTTTTATGAAACCACGGTAAAAGTGAAACTTTTTTTCACACTATAGCGCGGAGTAGACCGCGGAATAGGGATAAAGTGAAAGGCGCTCTGACGAGCGCCTTTCATTTTATCCCTGCTCCACGACCGATCGTCACGCGACATGCAACACACAGACGAAAAAGTTTGAGACGATGTAATAAAAGTTTCACTTTAAAAACAAAATTAATGATCTCATTTTTTTCGTCGGCTTCCCCTTACAAAATTTTGACCCTTCGCCACTGCAACACACAGACGAAAAAGTTGTAGACGATGTAATAAAAGTTTCACTTTAATATCGCATGTATCCTCTACAGACTATTTTAATACAGCTTCTCTTACTAAAACCGCCATATTTGTACTCCACAGACAAGTAATAATCGTGCTGACGCAGTTAGAAGGGTCGGGCGGGTTCAGCATCGCGCACCGCCTGACGCACCGGCTGGCGGGCGGCGCGCGCCTGCAGGACTGGGCGCCGCACGCCGACGCCGAGCCGCGCCACCGCCCCCCCCTCGCGCGCCGCCTCTACGGCCTGCACGCGCCGAGACTCATCACCTAGGCTCCTACTGTTGTATCACATGGCGCGCGCCTGCAGGACTGGGCGCCGCACGCCGACGCCGAGCCGCGCCACCGCCCCCCCCTCGCGCGCCGCCTCTACGGCCTGCACGCGCCGAGACTCATCACCTAGGCTCCTACTGTTGTATCACATGGCGCGCGCCTGCAGGACTGGGCGCCGCACGCCGACGCCGAGCCGCGCCACCGCCCCCCCCTCGCGCGCCGCCTCTACGGCCTGCACGCGCCGAGACTCATCACCTAGGCTCCTACTGTTGTATCACATGGCGCGCGCCTGCAGGACTGGGCGCCGCACGCCGACGCCGAGCCGCGCCACCGCCCCCCCCTCGCGCGCCGCCTCTACGGCCTGCACGCGCCGAGACTCATCACCTAGGCTCCTACTGTTGATTGCCACATCACGCGACGTCGCGTCAAGCGGCCTGTTAGGGACTACTCACACTTATTCAGCTCTATTCAGCTTATACCCATAGAAAACAACGATTATGTATGGAGACGCGTACGCATCCGTTCAGCTTTCCGCGTCTATTCAGCTTTCGCGGCAAACAAGTATAAAATGAGGACAAATGTGTTATTATCATGCGAGTGCTAGAGATAGAGTTCAGCGCTGTTCTGCCGCGTTCAGCGCTGTTCCGCCGAGAAGCAGAACTGTATAAGTGTGACCAAAATCGTTCAGCAAAACGCGAATGGAGCTGAATAAGTGTGAGTAGTCCCTTATGCTGTGGCGCAGCTCACGCGACGTCGCGAGATGGTGGCTTACAATCATGTCATCATCTACCGAGCCTTTTTCCCAACTATCTGTGGGTCAGCATCCAGTCTAAACGGATGCAGATGAATACCAATATTTTACATGGAGTTACTGCCTATCTGACCTCCACAACCCAGTTAGTACTGGGTAATACGATACCCCTTGGTAAGACTAGTCTTCAGACTTTCGAGCCACTGACTACCTGTAACGACTGTCAAAGATCTACAAATGACAGCCGGGACCGACGGCTCACGAGCCACGCACTTTCCGAGGCTCGGATGAAACTCGGTGGGTCACCCATCCAAAAATAACGGTTTTGGTTAAATGAGCACAATCTATCAAGGCTCGTAATATTATTGTTTTCCAGACAAATTGTTAATTAATTTTGGACTTATACAACCCTTTGAACAAGACTTGAAATTCACTCTCGGAGGGAAAAATTGAATAGGAGAAAAAAATCTGGACGTATAAATAATTTTAGAGTCTTAGTAATCCGTACGATTTTTCAATGACGATAAATATCAAGGGAGTTAAATCAGTGAGAAAATTTAAGCACAATATTGAACCTTATACCGTTAGTGATAAGTAAGAAAGTGAGTTAAAGTTGTAAATCATACCTTAATTGTACCAAATGGAACTTGGTTGTAAAAGAGTTATTCTGAAATTTTGATAAAGCCTGTAATCTATCAAGCCTGTAAAATTGTCGTAGGTCCACGTCAAAAGTGCAACGGGTACCGTTCATACCCGTTCGTACCCATCATGGTCCAGAAGCCGGGTTAAATCAACCCGGGTTGGTTGGAATGGAACGTGGCATCAAGTGATTTGATTTATATATCTGCCTTTAACGTTCCCACTGCTGGGACACAGGGCTCTCTATGAATCGGAGAGGGCTATAATCAACCCGTGCGCCCAGTGTGCGTTGGTAATTCGGCTTAGATCACTATGATTTGAAAAGCTGTGGCGTAGCTGCGCCATCTAGTGAAAACCGCAGTTACATTGGGTACAAATAATCGAAGAACGTGCATAGGTAGGTACTAGGCCTATAACGCTAAAGACACATAAAATAGCTGTATTCATATTTTTTCTACTACACCAAAATATACTCAATTAATTATATAAATATAAATTGTAATTTATATAAAAATAAATTGTAATTTATATAAATTATAATTTATATTTATATAAATATAAATTACACGTCCGGCCGAATAAATGTATACAGTACGCATTTTTATTAAAAAAATATTCAGCCGGTCTAAGGTATTTGCCGCGAAGAATGCGAATAGGGCGCACCGAGTGTTACTTTGTCAGATATTAGAATAAGGACACGGATAATTAGTAAAGGATATTATTTGAAAAAAAAAAGTGACAATTTCGCAAAAAGTTGAAGTAATAAGACGTGAATTTTTTTAAATCACTTTTTTTGAAATGCTCTTTTGCGAAATAAACATTTTTGCTAACGGTAAGGATATATCACGTAGATTGTAAATTTTAAGGCATTATCATTACTGTATAAAAAAATGTTTTGTTTTTTAAATCATTTATTGATAAATAGAGATCGTTGTACGTAGCTGTTATTTGAATTGTAAACTCGGAAGTCACGTTTCCCAGTATGCGAATCTCACAAATACGTGGTACTCCGTAGTTTTAAAGCCCAACACGTATAATTACGACTGAATCTAGATTTTTACAACTTTTACTTTCACAATGTTCATAATTTTTTACTAAAATTCAAGAAAAATGTTTGATTAGAAATGAGTCCTCTTTGATATAAAAGTATGTTGAATACAATAAATATAATTTAGATGCTAATTTTAAATTGTTAACTTAGAACGCGACGGTTATACGTTATTTATAAAAGCTTGTATGTTTTCTAATTAGAAATCTTTAGTAAAACATAATAAAATTGTCTTCGCATTAGATTTGTTAATTTAGTTAGGATATAAAAAAAATTACTTTGCTGTGGGACCCTAATTACATTCCCTGACAGTGAAATTTGAAATTAATTAAGTTTTTTTTTAAAGAAAATGTGCTTCAACAATTGAAAAAATTACCCATTTCGATGGCAAAAAGGCAGAGTAGCCATTGTTTTATACACCTTACAATGGATTAGATCCTTAACACAAGAATTATTGCTACAATGTGTCAGCAATCGACATAAGTCTTCGCTAACCGTACTGCAGTGAGACAAGACAAAAATCATGATATTGTACGTGTAAAAATAACTTGTAAATATTTAAACTGCTTTACTAACTAGACGTAGATTTCTAATCTGTTTTTTTTTATTGAATGCTCCTTTTTTTTGCACTGATGTGTATCAAAAGACAATCGATATTTTTAATTAGAAGTATTTTAACTTCATTCCATTAATACTCATTATTTATTTAATTTCTAATTAATTGTTGTTTTTTTTTTAATGATTAAAAATCCTAGTGATGCTGATTCTTGCCATTAGTTTGCTTTACAACGATATTATTAATGTTTTTAATATTTTTTATTAGTGGTAGTATTTAATTTTTGACTGTTGTTTAGGTGGCCTACGAGCAAGATCGTGCAATATTAAAAAAGGATGTTATCTCACGTTGAATTTTTTATATTAGTGAGGATAATTTACACTTGCTGGCACAAAAAACTACACACAAGACGTGTGGTGTTTTGTTAGTGGTTAGCAGTTGACTAAAATCGATAAATTTCATAAATCATGGTAAGGATAACACTTGAAAAATATTCAAATAAAAACTTGCCTTAAAAAATAAAGCTCAAATTCGTGCCATGAGAAATCATTATTGCAATAAAAAATCTAAAATATTTTTAAAACGAGAGAAACCCCCTTTTTTATTAATGGAAGCATAGTCAAGTACTAACTATTAATAAACACGCTAACTATAAATATAACATAGTCGTAGTTAAGTTTTGGATCGCATAGTGTTTTGATATAATAATAATAATGATAATACCGTGCGTCACTGGTTCTATAGATACACGGCTCTATATTTTTACACTTGTGCATCATATATAATAAAAATATTTAAACATTCACACGTTAAAAATCTGTATAAGGCATCTGTTCCACTGTCAGCGAGAAAGCGACTACCTATCGACTATTTTCTCGCTTAAAAAACATACAATACATGTATGTCGGACAAGAAAGATAAATAAAGCGATTAAGTCACTTGCATCCCTCAAGGTAATTAATTCTATTAGTCATACTAAAAATTTTCGCTCTAAAGCTCATATCCAATCAAAAATAAACAAGTTCCTATAGAACAGTGGACTATTTCGATACATGTATGAAAAGTATATTTTGTTTTACGAATCGGTCATGGCGAAAGTGGACAAAAAAAAAAAAAGAAGTGTATGTCGGGTAGAGACACCCGTATAAAAGATGCAGGTGACTGAATCGCTGACTGTTCACACAGCTAGCGAGAACTCGACACAAACAACTCGTTTTTGTTTACTAGTTCAAATCGCTTCTCGCTTATCGCTGGCGGTGGGACAGACGCCGAAACATACCTATGTAACTGACATTTCTTAAAATTATCATCTTCCATATTTTTCTTACATCTAAACATATTTGTATAACAATTTAAAGGAATATAGTGTTTTTTTTTATATTTACTTGTAAGATAGTGCCATAATATATTGAGAAACTTGCCTTTTTATCCTTAAAAATTCAACTTTTTTAAAGATAAGTCTCTTAAATAAATTGAAAGGACGTAAAATATACAAGACGTTAGTAATAAGACGTTTATGGATAAAGGGGCAAGTTTAAACCCTTATACCAGTGAGAAAATTAGGCTTATTTTGACAACATTTCTCAGGCGAATTCTTTAAATAACAATTTACGCCTGGTAGGACTTCACACAGTTTTTCTTATTTCATCATCATGTAACCTTTAACAAAAAAAAAAACGACAAATATCTGTATAATCATGTTAATTTTTTTTTTAGTGAGTCCTACTTATAATTTAATTATTCATAAATAAAATAATGCAATTTTGAATGTTGTGTCAATCAGAGTGCACTGCTGTGTAAGAAACTTTTGATAACTTTTTATTTAACGATGTGTAATTGTTTTTGAGTAGCATAAAAGACGCTTATTTTTCATGTTAGTCTTACGTGGATGCATGTTAAACTATTTATGATAAGGACAAGTAAATAAAATTATTTAAATTTGATGACTGGTTTTTATTGAAACGATATTATCAACCACCCCATGAGTTTCTCTCGACTGATCTCAAGAGACACTAAACAAGTTCTCAGGATGCAGGTCCTATAATGCACGAATGTGTGCGCAAACACAGGGACTCTGCCTCGAGGCACAATAGTCACACCAACATCTTCCAAACTCCGGGCAGCTACTGACAAATTCCTAATGGATAATTCCAACATTTTTCCAACCTGGAAATCGAATCCAAGACTCTCTCAGCAGTCGATTATGGTAAGGCGAATATTTTAGTTGGTCAGTGGCCACGCTCATATCAACAGCTCGCATTAGTAAGTAATGTTAGACAAAATCCTCTAAGCGTCATACTTTCGAGGGCTTAGTCGCAAAATGACTCTTTCTCATAAAACAACATTAAATTGAAAGACATACCTGAAAACAAACATCAAATAGAAATTGTTTATTAGCCAATAATGTAGGTATACAGAATATGATGGTCATTTTGATACGCGTCCCGATACATTTAGCCTTACAGCATACAAAATTATCAAATGTCAATAAATTAAATTGAAAAAAGGCAGAAAAATCAAATACAAAATGTCAATAAATTAAATTAGAGAATGGCAGAAAAATCAAGTACTACAAAAATGTCAATAAATTAAATTAAAGAATGACAGAAAAATCAAACACAACTTCAATAACAGAAAAATCAAGTACAAATGTCAATAAATTTAATTTAAAAAATGACAAAAAATTAAACTACAAAATGTCAACAAATTAAGTTTTAAATATCAGTAACTTAATATTCAATTACAAATGTCAATAAAATGGCAAAAAAATAATTACAATAAAAAATAATGATAATTATTTTTCATAATAATAATAATTTATAATGTTTCTGTGCCGCCCATGGGGTTTGGCTTTACATGCGATCGAGAAATGTCTCAGGCATGCTGGTTTCCTCACGATGTTAACCTCAAGTCCCTAAATTCGTATCTTCGATAAGCTAGACTTTTGACCAACCGGCTTAGCCACGAATGACACACGCGCGACAACAACAGCGGTAAAACAAACGAAAGTAAATTCCATACGAATGTGGTTGACGCAAATAGCCTACCCAATAGGTATCTACAGCCTGTTGTAAAGAGGCCAAGACAATAAACTGGGTCATTTAACACAGTTAAATATCTACTAAAATTACATTAATAGCCGCAAAGAACGTACCATATGCATGCGACGGCGGTTAGAAGGCGGAAGGCGGTCCGGGTAAGCCATCACGGGATCATTTCCTGTGCCTTTTTCGTTTTACTTCTAGAACAAAGATGTAGGGATTGTAGAACAGGCATAGACAGAATGTGGGATTGAAAAGGGTTTCCAATTAAAACAATTTTGGGAGAGTTAATTTTTAGGGTTCCTTACCCAAAGCGTCAAACGGGACCCTATTACTGAGACTTCGTTGTCTGTCCGTCCGTCACCAGGCTGTATCTCATGAACCTTGATAGTTGGCCAGTTGAAATTTCTACTGTACCTATTGTTATCATGTATGTATTTCTGTTGCCGCTATAACAACATAAACTTAAAACAGAATAAATTAAATATTTAAGGGGGCTCCCATTGGATACAAAAAAGTGTTTTTTTTTTTTATCTTTTCTATAAATAATGGTACGGAACCCAATGTGCGCGACTCGCACTTGGCAGTTTTTTTTTTTATCACAACTGACTTATCCGTAAAAAAAATGCAAAACAAAAATATTACTTAATTGGACAACTCTCAGATGACCAAAAACTTTTTTCGTAAAATGAGTAAGTTTCCTAAGCCCAGTATCCTTATATGGATTAGAGATGAGTCCGATATCATGTCACATGTAAAAATCATCGATATTTTAAAATCATTTCATCATGCAATGACAACGACAAAATCATCAATGCTTTTAAATCATTATTAGAATGAACGCGAACTTCGGTGATTCGGATCGGACGTTCTCGGGGGCGCTGCGGTGTGAATTGCGACTTTACGATGCTGCGCGATCGGCGATACTGAAGTCACAGAACTCACATATTTCGATAAAATGACTATGACCGGGACTGGCGCAAGGAACGGCTATAATGCTTGCACTTGCGTTGTTTACGACTGTGAAATTGAATTCCGCGGCTAAGTGACAATCTCGACCCATGCCTACTTAAATAACTGATGATAATTTCACTAAGCCGTTCCGCGATCATTTCAGTATCTACTCACAATTGAAGTGACGAGATCTAATACTCAAATAAAAATCATTGATGATTTTGTCATTGTTCCCGTCACCGATATTTTTTTGTCATTGTCATGCAGTCACCGATACAGAAAAATCATCACTCAGCCCATCACTAATATGGATTTCCCATATTGTCTAAGTTGTCCCACTTAAGAAAATAAGAATCATATTTTAAAGAATAAAGATAGACATAAACTATTAGTTTTTTATTTAGTTATTATAAAGCGAGAAGTCACAGGAAGTGACGTTTTCGCTGCCAAAAATAGGTTGATAAGCGTTATCGCGACTATTGCTAACTAACTGGCGCGACCCCTTATCCAACCCGCGGGAACAAAACGATAGCGACTTCTAATTTGATGCCAACGCCATCTAGTTGCGTTTTCGGAAGCTTTGTATCACAAAATAAAGCTTACAAATAGTTATAAAAGGGAAAGTTTCTCAATATATTATAGCACTATCTTATTAGTAAATATGAAAACACTACTTCCTATAAGAGTGTTAAGCTAAAATGTTAAGTTTAATGTTAATGTTAAGAGCGTTTATTCCTTACCGCTTTTCATACAAACTTTCTAGTAGTTTTTTTCCGAAATGACTGAACCGATTTAAATGAAACTTTATACGCATAAGCAGGATACATAGGTCTAAAAAGTTACTAAAAAATATTTTCAAAATGTGTTTTAAAACAAGAGATAATTGGAATTTTCTGTTTCTATAGAAAATTTAAATTTGGTCTAATTTAACTGTAACACTATTTTTCGAAAATGTTTTTTAGTAACTTTTTAGATCTGTGTATCCTGCTTATGTGTACGAAGTTTCATCAAAATCAGTTCAGTCATTTCGGAAAATAACGACTTGAAAGTTTGTATGAAATGTCGTAAGGCGTAAACGCTCTTAAGTTTAAATGTTGAATAAATGTATTTATTGAATAATTTTTATATGAATTATGATTATTTCTAATTTTAATTTGTTGACTTTGCCTTTTAAATGTAATTGATAGGTAATGAAAGTATGTTTTGTCTTTTTATTTTTCTAATATGTTTTATTTTCTTTTATGTACCTATTCTATGATCCAAACTGTTGATTGAAATAAAGAAATTATTATATTATTATTAAGCTGTACGGCATTTCAAACAAACTTTCAAGTCCTTATTTTCAGAAATGACTGAACCGATTTTAATGAAACTTTAGACGCATAAGCAAGATACATAGGTCTAAAAAGTTACTAAAATCATTCATGTCGTGCCGTGTCGTGTATCTATAGAACCTGTGACGCTGGATCTATAACTCGACCAAGTAACTCCTGCAAGCAGGGTCGAAACAATTCTAACCTGCTTCGCTCGTCCTGATAGCAGCCTTAGTTCTTAAAATTGACTCCGAAAGTCAATTAAGTAGCATTGAATTATAAAATCAAATCAAAATCATTTATTTTAAGTAAGTAGGCCAGTTACAGGCACTTTTGAATTGTCGAACAACAATAAAAATGAAGCTGTACTTATTTGCGCATAGCAGCGTAGGTTCAACAACCGATTCAAAAAATCAATAGGCGAAATGTGTAACTTCTACCTCAAGTATTTATTTATTGGTTCACCAACAATTGTTTACACTGGTATTGTGCTAAAGGTAACATGCAATATAATAGAGTACAATAGTGTAACAATCACTTATAGGTAAACTCCGCATGCTTTAAGTATAAGTTGCAAATGAGAGAGAAAAAGAAAAAAGCAAACTTAAGTAAATTAATCTAAAATTATTAATCTAAAATTATTTTTGAAAACACGCGACTTCATAAATGTCTAATCCAAATTGAGATGATATTTACAAATATTGGTTTTTAATTGGCTTAAAGAGTTAAAGTGCAGATCGATTATGTCGCTACAACCATTAACCACCTTGCAAAATCTCGCGAAAGGAGAATTGGAGCCTAAAACCGTTCTTCTTAGCGGTGGGCGCAGAGGTTTTATCTGGCTGCGAGGAATTCTTGAAGGTGCACGGAAATTGAAAGTGCTCAGTATTTGTGGACAGTCAATCTAGTGAGCCATAACTTTACACACAAACGTCGCGTCATTTAGACGTCGGCGCTTGTCTAGGGAAGTCATTTTGAAATGTCTCAATCTATTGTTATAAGAACGTATTTTCTAAGCTATGCCCCTAGAAAACGCCAGATGCCACAGAAGTATGAATGAATAATGAAATGAAAATCTAACCAATCAGAGGCGCTAACACTTTTGAAGTTGCTCTTGCATTCTAGTTTATTTAAAGAAGTACAGCTGCATCAGTAAATAGTAAACTTAACCCTTTCAAATCACTAATTAATTTTACTTGTTGTACATAGTCTGTTTGTTCCGAATAAACATTTTTTTTGTTGTTTTAATCAGTTTTTAGGGTTCCGTAACTCGAAAGGAAAAAACGGAACCCTTATAGGATCACTTTGTTGTCCGTCCGTCTGTCTGTCTGTCAAGACCCTTCCGCCTCCTTCCGCTCTGGGCGGAGCGGAAGGGAGTGTCAGACTTGTACTTACTAAAACCCATCCATGTTCCTTCTTAGCCCTTTGTGTTGTCAGGGCCACGGTATGTCTTTCGAACAGTCCCGCAGCCCTGGCAGGCATCGGTCCTCTCGGCCCTGTCGGCCGTCTCGACGGGTTCGCTTCCCAATATTACTATGCCTGACCTGGGAAGCTACCCAGGACCTCATGCTCAGCAGCAGCGCTTGTGACCACTAGACCAATAAGGCAGTCTAGCTTTGTAAAATAATACTGCTATAAGATTGGTGCCTGGACACGGGGATGGTCGATAGAGCAAGGTTTTGACCGAGTGGTGGCTAAAGTTAGGACAAAGAAATCATCGCTGTCCTAAAGCTCGTTCATCATCATCATCATCATCAGCCTATAATGTTCCCACTGCTGAGACACAGGCCTTCTCTCTATGAGCGGGAGTGGGCTGTAATCCACCACGCGGGCCCAGTGCGGTAAGTAGATGTCACATATCTCCGAATTTTAAGTTCTAGGACATGTCGGTTTCCTCACGATATTTTCCTTCATCGTTTTTGAGGGCAGCGGTGATGAAATAAATTACACAAAGTAATGGGCTTGCCTGGGTTCGAATCCACGGCTTACTGCTCGTATGTCGGGTTTGCCACCACTGGGCCACCGCTGCTCTAAAGTTCGTTGGGTCGACGATATCGCCAGAGTCACGTGAAACACTTAGATAAGGGGCGCACAGAACTGGGAAGAGTGGCAAAAAGGGGAGGCCTAATACCCAGCAGTGAGATGTAATGATGATGAGTGCTATAAAAAGTGATGATGCAGGGTCAGGTCTCCTACAGTTGAGCGTCAGAAGTGACTAGTTTTCTTTTACCACATCCAGTAACTCGCCACAGATGTTCTCATCTTGCCATTTCTTGCTCTATGCTCATTACGAAGGCTAAGTACAGAGATTTCATTCTTCTTGGGAAATTGTAGGGTTTTGCACCACCAAGGTAATATTTTACGAAAGATATCGTAGAAGTCTGCTTTTACGTTAATTAAATTTATGATTGTGCGCTCATGTGGTGGTATTTTTGGACCTACTGATTAAAACTTTTTTTGTTAAAACGTGATTCCGGCCGTGGTTAATTATGACCGCACTTGATTCTCCTGTTGGGTTGGATTTTAGCCACAAGAGTCATGATTTGTGCCCGAGTTGATTGCAATAGGCTCGCCCCCTATTACATGGGACTTAGAAACATAACTGGCAAAATGTGGGTGTACTATATTAGGTACACCTCTGCCTACCCTTCATGGATTACACACGTGATGTAAAGTTATGAATAGAACGAATCTACCATTTATTGAACGTTCACACCTCGTTTCAAAATTGCGCGATCAGTTTCGAACTTAAACTGATCAATTACGTCCTCATCTATACTAATAATATTATAAACCTGACGTAGCCGACCTTAGTGCGTTCAAGCAAACAAACAAACTGTTTGTTTTATTGAACGCACTAATCTCAGGAATGACTGGTCCGATTTGAATTATTTCAGTGTTAGGTAACTCATTTATCGAGAGGAAGGCTATACGCTATATATCATTACGCTACAACCAATAGGAGCGGAGCAGCAATGAAAAATGTCGCGAAAACGGGGAAAATGTGACGCAGACGAAGTGGCGCTGGACAGCTAGTATTGTAATAATCGTGTTTACTAACTTAGTTTTAAGCAATAGGGGATAGTGCAATTTTTTTTTCTTTGTCCGTCGGGTACTTTATTGAAAAGTATTGGACACGTATATTTTCTTTTTTCACGTGGTCATAAAATTACGGAGATATATTGAGTTGAAATGGCGCATGTCGTCACATGTAGGTAAGTTTTATACCTACTGGTGACGTAGTAAGCCCCCACTCTCCAACTTTAATGAGTTTTAACTAAGTAATTTTTTGATATTTTGATAAAACAACAAAAAATACGTGTCTAATATTTTTGTATTACCTGTCTGACGGACAAAATAGAATGTCGTTTTCTTTACCCAGTCCGCACCCCTATTGTGTTTACTAACATTATATGAGCCCTGTTGTCTGAAGATAAAATATTTTTATTTATTTATTAATTGTGCGAACAGGCAGTTTGTGGATTTCTCTGTTCCCTGATCGCTATAATCTGCATCTTTTCGAAGTTCGAGTGAATCCGTTTCTCCTAGGCAAGCGTGCATCGTCCTAGGCCTCATCAACGCTTCACATCATGCGAGTTAGGGTCAGTTGATCAGTTCACACCGAGACGCGACGCGACGCGACGATACTTGAAGACGCCAGTGACTTCGCGCCGCGTCGCTCTACGCCGCGAGGCGCAGCGCGGCGCCGCGCGGCGCAGCGCTGCATGGCGCAACGTATTCTGAATTCTCACAACGAAATGTGTATCTTTTCGTGTAGAAAATAAAGTTATATTTTGAATCGCTCTTTAAAAGTGTGCGCGCAGCGTCACATCGCGTCGCGTCTCGGTGTGAACTGACCCTTACGGCCAAACGCAAACCTATTTAGTATATAGAATGTTCTCAAAAACATAAGTTACTTTTACCTAAAATAACATTAAGATAACATTTCTTGGATGCCTTTACCTTAAACATAAAATAAAAGTGATATCTGTTTGTATGTCTGTCACGTTCTTTAGAAGCCAAGTCTCAGGAGTGGAGTTTCATTCTATCTGTTTTGAGTGAAAGAAATTTTCTGTTGGATCTTATAATCGTTTGTGGGTTTGTGAGAGAGAATTCTTTGAGGGGATTATTTTGGAGTAGATACGTGACTTTGTCAACGTGTTTTTTCATCTGTACCTATTTAAAAGACTTCTATCTATATGAACTACTCGCTTTTGCCCGCGAACTTCGTCAGCGTGAAATTATAATAAAGAAAAATATTACTTCACTTGTTGAATTAGATTTTTTTTATATTTCATTTTTTTTTATTTATTTGCACGGAAAAAATAACAGTACTAATTATAACATAAGCTATCTTCCAGTAAAAGTCCGGTCCAAATCGGTTCAGTCGTTTCAGAGATTGGCCGGAACACACAGACAGACTAAAAATTGAAGAAAGGTGTTTTCGTTGTAAGTCATCATCATCATTTCAGCCAAAAGACGTCCACTGCTGGACATAGGCCTCGTTGTAAGTACCGTATAATAATATACTTTCAAATTCACAGCATATCATCACGCCTGTAATCCTCGTAAGATTAGGCAGAGGTATACCTATTGAAACACCCACATTTTGCCAGTCATGCTTTAAGCCGCATGTAATAAGGGGCTAGCCTATTGCCATCGAGCACAATTTCAGACTCAATTCAATTTTGTGGCTGCTACTGAGAGATTCCTGATGGAAAAACCCAATAACACTTTGCCCAACCTGGGAATCGAACCCAAGACCTCATGCGCAACAGTAGCTCTTACGACCGAAAAGTATATGTATGTTCATCCAGGTTAATAAATCCAAGGTGTTGTTTTGCATCCTTGTCAAATTCAAGGAGGTAACTATGCTAATTATGATTCTCGTCTCGAATCAATAATAAAATGGGTAGGTAATTTTTTTGTTTTTCTCTTATTTACGAAAATCGGTACCTGTGAACCACCCGTGTTTTAACGCAGGTCGTCTGGTTCTTGCCCTATAACTGCACTTCCACAAATACAAACAAATTTCAAACAATTATTCGATAATTTCTTAGGGGTTATTGTTGTCCTCGTTGCGGCGATTGTTGGCGGTGACCTCTCGCGTCCGGCCCTGGTTCAATCCATGGTCGGGAGCGAGAGGGAATGGGAAGTCGTCGCCTCCTTCTGCTAAGCAGTCATGCTAGCGAAGGAGGTGGCGGAACGTGAGAGGGAGAGAACCTCACGTCCCAGCCGCCGCGGGAGTGGAGGTGGCCGGGGGGCAACCAGTGGCCCCCGGCCACCGTAGGCGCGAGCCTGTGGACGGTGAGTAATGGGCTAGCTCACCGTCCGTCCGTCTCATGACGACAGGCCGTGTCGACGACGCGTACGTGTTCCACGCGCTCCTCAAGGAGATGTCAGCAAACCGGAAGGGGTCCGAAAGGGCCGATGCCTGCCAGGGCTGCGGGTTGTTCGAAAGAGATACCGCGGCCCTGGAACACAAAGGGCTAAGAAGGGACATGGGTGGGTTTTAGTCAGTCAAGTCTGACACTCCCTCCCGCTCCGCCCAAAGCGGGAGAAGTCATTTGATGATTTCCCATCCGCAAAAAAAAAAAAGGGGGTTATTCTGAAATACTGACATAAACAACCAAAAAAATCAGCGTTTATTTTTAATTTACTAGGTACCATAATTTTAATTGATTATTTATGTGTTGTGTGACAACCTCCTGAATTTTGACTAGGGTACAAAACAACACCTTGTGTGCCAATGCCAAATTTAATTTGAATCAGTTCACTAGTTTTTTGTGTGAGAGAGTTACAAACATCCGCAGTGCGCAGTGTGATGCTACGGACTAACGATGGTGTGGTGGAAACTGCCTGATACCGGTTTTTTAAATATCTAATGTAGTAACAACTACCTCGGTCCCCGTTACCATAAATATGATATATTTTGATAATACACACTACATAATATTATCATATTGTACATAATCCATACTAATATTATAAATGCGAAAGTCACTCTGTTTGTTTGTTTGTTTGTATGTTTGTTTGTTTGTTACCTTTTCACGACTAAACGGCTGATCGGATCTTAATGAAATTTGGTAAGAAGATAGATTTCACCCTGGGGAAGGACATAGGATATATATCATCACGCTACGACCAATAGGAGCGGAGCAGTAATGAAAAATGTTGCGAAAACGGAGAAAATGTGACGCAGACGAAGTTGCGCGGGACAGCTAGTATCTATATAATTACTATTACTTTCTGGTTCAGTTGAAAACCAGCGTCGGGCACTAGTTGTAATTTTGCTGAACTGGTCCTATTTGGTGCAGCCGTGAGTCACACAATGTTTATAGGTTAGTTTAAAGTTTATTTTTTATTCTTATTTATTGCCTTTTTTATAATGTGTATACTTGTGGCATGTACAAATAAACGTTTTTTCTTTCTTTCAACATCCACCCTCACAATGATTCCCATTTATATTGTAAGCTTTTTAGGATCTGACTCATCATTGCGTCGTAGAGCAGGTTATCGTGTGAAAAGTGTTGGGAATGGTATGTTGTTTAGTAAAATTTGCTACTTCCTTATAACGAAAACAATCCATGTCCTTTATTTATAAAAATGTTATATACATGAGTCTCATACGGGTCCGTAACTTAACTTCGAGAGTCATATGTTCGATTAATGGAAAGTCGACTGAACGATTCTGCTTTCACGGTATGTCTGTGAGAAACATGTATAACTTTATAAGTTTTTAAACTGACCTGATCACTATTTTTAATAATGTATAACTTTGTATGTCGTGAAGAAAGTTTTGAGTATGAATGTGGATGGTTATAAGAGTAGAGGAAGACCAAAGAAACGATGGATGGGCTGTGTGAAGGATGATATGGCAAGAAAGGCAGTATCTGATGAGATGAGAAGTAATAGAGAGGTATGGAAGAAGAAGACATGCTGCGCCGACCCCAAATAAATTAGGGAAAGGGCCAGAGAATGATGATGGTAGTCTCCCTTTAATTCATTTTTTTTCCCGAATCGGCTTCCAGTCTAATAAATAATCGGACGCAGCAGAGTACTAGTATTTAAATGAAGCGACTGCCTATCTGACCTCCACAACCCAGTAACTTGGTAATACGATACCCCTTGGTAAGACTAGATGTCAGACTTTTTGGCTTCTGACAACTCGTAACGACTGTCAAAGTTCTACAAATGACAGCCGGGACCAACGGCTTAACGTGCTTTCCGAGGCACGGAGGAAACTCGGTATGTAATTATGGGCACCTATAACTATGGGTATTATGTACAGCTTAACCTTAAAGTTCGACCCGTGCGGCTGTTATTATTTAGCCACGAGCTACTCCTAGATATTATGCCTTACTTATGGAGTTGAAGCTGAAAACATGGACCTCATCATGTACTTCATCAATTTGCAAAGGTTATTTGCGCATCTAGCATTTCCAGCGAATACATAAAAAAGTTACATTATACTTGTTAATCTAGCTATTATTCAATTCTTTCATTGCATTTTTCAATATGTCTGCATATATTACAGGACGACGTCCCATAGGAAATTATAGCTAGTACCTTGGAATCGTTGAATATTAAAGTATAGAAGAATCGAGGATAATATTAACAGAGTATATTTTTAATGCTGTGGTCTAGTTCTTGTGACGATATTCAGAAAGGTCAGGTCCCTAATGCTCGCAAGCACCTGGATCTATGGACGTAGACGAGGCAAATGGAGTATGCAAGAATCATAGGGCATAGCAGGTAAGTGCGTTCTGTGGTTTCTGCCTACCCCATGGGTAAAGGGCGTGAGGGTATGTATGTACGTATGGGCTAGTTGTCGGACGCATCATCTTCCTAACCTTTTCCGAAATATACCAGGGTCGGCTTCCGGATGCATTTCAATACCAGCATTTTACATGGAACTACTGCCTATCTGACCTTCTCTACCCAGTTAGTACTGGGTTTTTGATAACTCTTGGTAAGACTGTTTATCAGTGAACAGTCCAGTGGTCGGAAGCGAGAATGCTATACCTACCCAGAGTCTTAGGTTTGGAGGTGATGAGGCCCTTAATACTTGTGTATGTGATATATCCATGATTGGTGTCTATCAATCAATTGCAATCGAAGCCAAGCATTTTGCATTCTTACAACGACTTCTAACTGGACTGATAAAAGCTTGTATATCCTACACATTTTTTGACTTTTCCATCATTGTTATCGCTGATAATTAATGTCAAATTATCTAAGCCATCTGGCCATTATCCATTCCCGGTTCTGGCATTGTGTTATTGGGATTTTTAATAAGCGCATTATTCCGTCTAAAATCTAGGGGTCCGTAACTTAACTTCGAGAGTCATACCTGCACCCAGACCTGCATTTAAGGCTTCAAAACTACACTAGTGAACTCTGACCTGGTGGTGTCTCTTATTATTATACAAATCTACACCGCTAAGCCACCCGCTACAAAATAATGAAAACAACACATTTTATAAAAAATACTTCGTAAAAAAAAGCTTTATTGCATTCTGCTATATCAAAATCCGTTTTCAAAAACCAGTCATTCTTAGTCAATAGAAGACGTGTCGAAGTCCATGTCCTCGGAGAAGCCGCACTTTGTCCTCCACTCACCCTCTTCAAGGATGAAAGGTGAAGTGATGTCTCTAAAGCTCTCGATGTCACAGCGCTGGCCGCAGCCTGCTACTTCTAGGTAGGTGACTTTGTCCTCGCTTGGAGTCTTCAGGTATACGGGCTGGGAAGAAATTAGGATTGGTTAGATTAGTAAAATGGTTAAAGAGGTGTGGTAATGCTCAACGAGGCAGGATACGTAACCTTATTCTAGTATAGGCCCAGGTTCCTCCAAACCAGACGCGATGCCTGCGAGAATCGACCAATCACATTGGATGAAATCCACATTGTGTCCCTCTTCTCTTCTGTGATTGATCGAATATTACACGTCTCTCTCTCTGACAGCATTTTTATGCAAGATTCTTCACAGAATCTGAACGCAATCGGCACATCTAAACGGCGTTCATATGCTGTCAGTCACATCACTGTTGTCGAATATTGACACTGACAGCTCTCTTAAGCCCGGACTCCACCAAAACGGAGACGAGCGGAGCGGTGCGGAGGAGGGCAAGATTCGACCAATCACGGGTAAGACGCTTTGGCAGAGTTCAGACCTTACATTGTATAAATGTGGATAACGTTCAATTTACTTTTGGTATCGTCGGTGAAGAAGAAGAAAATACTTACCACAACAATATATTCTCCAGTAGCCACGACCCTCCTCAGTTCCAGGGCATAAGCAGACCCATATTTAGGAACTCCTTGCCTCGGAGTGATCTGGGTGACTACTTGGAAGGTAAACACGTTTATGTCATGGGCGGAGTACACCTGGACTCTGGGTACGTCCTCTCCAGCAATGACCTGGTCTGCTACGGTGAAGAACTGGTTTAAGAGGACACCTGGAAAGGAATGTGATGTTAGCACTGGTTTTTTATCATAAAAAGATCGTTGGATGACGAACAGTCGGAAAGGTGGAAGATCTACAAAAGACCGCGGAGAAGACTATGAGACACACAGACCAGGAAATCGTTACTAGCCTTATTCAACTATTTTCAGGGCGTTGAATTATCAAGGAGCTAATTTGTATTTGTATACTAGCCGTCCAGCGCAACTTCGTCTGCGTCACAGTTTCCCCGTTATCGCAACATTTTTCAATGCTGCTCCGCTCCTATTGGACGTAGCGTAATGATATATAATCTATAGCCTTTCTCGATAATTGGGCTAACTAAGACTGAAAGATTTTTTCAAATCGGATCAGTAGTTCCTGAGATTAGCGCGTTAAAGCAAACAAACAAACAAACTCTTCAGTTTTATAATATTAGTATAGATATAACAGTCGAAACTGTTAATCGGACAAAACCACTTTTAACCGATGTCAGTCAAAACCGATATTATCTCTATATATTTTTTTTACGCCTCTATTATAATTATGTAGAATTACTGTAACACGGTCAGCAGCAAAAGTCGCTTTACATATCCAAAATTATAAAACGTCTTAGTTTTATAACGATCCATATTAACAGACTGGAGTAAAAGGCATCACAATATTTTCATCAATGGTTACACAAATTCGCAAAACAATATAACATCAGATCACACTGACCAGCACAAAACTTGGTGTAATATTTAAAAGTGTTAACCGATTTTTGATGCTACCTGTACAAAGACTGACAAAAAAAAAATAACAGCCCAATAATTTTCTATGTAAACGTTGTTGTTATAAAATATTTTAAATCGGTCAAAAGTAGTTTTGACTAATGAAGGTTTTGACTATGACATATATACATTTTTGAAAACATAACATAACATTACGCCTAGTAATCTCCGAAGGGTTAGGCAGAGTTGTACCTAACAAGTACACCCATATTTCGCCAGTTATGTTTAAGTCCCATGTAATAGGGGGCGAGCTCATCAACGGGGCACAAATCCAGACTTCATGGTTGTTACAGCGAAATTTCGGATGAAAACTTTGCTCAACCGGGGAATCGAACCCAGAACCTCATGCTCAGCAGTCATGCTTGCGGCCACTAGACCAACGAGTCGGTCTATACAGGGTGTAACGGAAAGGGTATATATGTTACGGGCAATTTGATAAGTCCGGGCACTATTAATAATGGCCGGTCTGTATTCATAATGCCCGGCTCAATTGGGCGATACGATTAAAACAGCATGATTAATCACTTTTCCTGGCCATTATGAATAATGCCCAACCTATCTTGGGCAAAGTAATAAAATAGGTGAACTGTAGTGTTTTTGTTTATTAAATGAAATTAAACTTACAAAATTTTCATGAAAATTTAACAAAAAAATAACCTAACCTCACCCAATTGCCCGGCTACAAGTAGGGAATTATTCATACTGCCCGGTCCAAGTGATAAATTCAAGCTATCTCAAACACTGACTTATTACATGGATCACGGGCCGTCGGGCATTATTAATAATGGCCGGTCAAAGTGATAAATTAATCAATCTGCCCATCGCTCTTGGGGATTATTAATGATGGCCGGTCCTTATTAATAATGCCCAGTTAATCACGTTGCCCGTAACATATACATACTTAAGGGTGTGCTACAGACCATCAAACTGAACATATTTCTCCATCGTATCGTCTTGTGGTGTAAAGTAAAACATGTAAAAGCTATTGTTTACTTGAAAAATCTTACCAGCTTGTAAAGCGACACGGTCTTCATTGCCGAAGAGATAGTCCATGGCGATGCCAGCAATCTCTTCTATTTCGGGGAAAATTTCCTGAAGTTTGGGATCCAGGGGAATTCCTAGACTAATCTGTGAACAAAATTGAACCTTATTATACAGCTATCAAGGATACATCGACCAGTCCAGTACAACCGGATGCAGGTGAATACCAGTATGTGTCAAAATGTTGAAACTTTGACTTGACTAATATGTCTGTAAAGAAGGTAAGGTCCAGAAAAAAAAACGCAATTACGGGGAGAAAAAAATTCCTTTGGATTCATTGAAGGTTGATTACTTTTTTGTTTTTCGTCTTTCCATTTCATTTCGTCTTTAGTTTAATTTTGTAACAATATTATCGTTAGGACTTGTCACTAACAAATATAGATCTTTTAACTGTTCAGAATAAAATAAAATGATGTACTTTCACTATTACTAACTAATTTTTATATGTGTACTAGCTGTACCCAGCATGCGTTGCAATGCACTTTTTACTACCCACCTACCCTATCCGACCTACCTACCCTATCCTACCTACCCTACCCGACGCTACCTACCTACCTACTCTACCCTACCCTACCTACCTACTCTACCCTACCCTACCCTACCCTTACTACCTACCTACCCTACCTACCTACCCTACCCTACCTACCTACCCTACCCTACCCTACCTACCTACCCTACCTACCTACCCTACCCTACCTACCTACCCTACCCTACCTACCTACCCTACCCTACCTACCTACCTACCCTACCCTACCTACCTACCCTACCTACCTACCTACCCTACCTACCTACCCTACCCTACCTACCTACCCTACCCTACCTAACCTACCCTACCCTACCTACCTACCCTACCCTACCTACCTACCCTACCCTACCTACCTACCCTACCCTACCTACCTACCCTATCCTACCTACCTACCCTACCCTACCCTACCGTATCCTATGTCCTTCTCCTGGCTCTAAACTACCTCCCTGCCAATTTTCAGCTAAATCGGTTCAGCCGTTCTTGAGTTATAAGTGAAGTAACTAACACGACTTTCTTTTATATATATAGATTTATTTGTATGTATGTTTATTTTATATAGGTTTTAAGTTTGTTTTAAGATCTAATTTATTTTTTTCCTGTTCTATCTTTTCTACACACTGTGTCTACATTTCTAATCCAACTTTCCTCTCGCAGGTCTGCTGGAAGAAATTTCTTTTGAAATAAGCAGTACCTTTGTGCTCTTGTATCTTAATGTATTGTCCTGTTACGTGTTATGTGTGTACATAAATAAATAAATAAATATTACACTTTTTTTGAAGTTCAAGTGAATCGGTTTGTTCTACGGGCGCTGTCAGTTCTGACTGGTCATCTCTTAGCTGCCACGGTTTATTTTAATTACTTTATTTTTTAATTACTGATTTAATCTTTTACTCTGGACGCTCTTAACTTGCCCGTATTTCTACATTGTTCTCACATATTTGTAATTCTTAACATGAATGATGTAACCAAGATTTTGTAACATATTTTGATTTAAAAGAGTGTCCATGGAGTTTCTTGCCCGTTCTTCTCCATAGAGATCTACGCTATGGAATGGGAAACTACAGTACTTTCACAAGTTATTATGCCTTGTGACTGGGACTGCAGCTTCGCGTTTTATTTTGTTTTTTTTTTTGACTTTCAAAAGTGCCTGTAATGGTCTAATTGAAATAAATGCTTTGACCTTGACTTTGACTTTGACTCTATGCAAGCGTGCTCCACCCTAGGCCGCATCATCTTTCATATCAGAAGAGTTGTGGCCAAGCGCAAGCCTATTCAGTATAACAATAAAAACTTTATGATTACCTGAGCAGTATAAATATCGTACAAGACGTAAGCATACACCGGCACCGCGGAGATGTTGAAGCCCACCACTTCAGACCACTGGTTCAGAACGTCTGTGTACTTGTCCAGCGATGGGAAGGGATCAGTGAGATCTGCCACAGAAGTGAAGGCTCCTAAGAGGTTGGGGCAGTTGACTGTCGCTAGGTTCTGAAAAAACAAAAGAAATTAGATAGTGTTCAAAAATAGGAACTTTGAAAGTGGCGCTTGTGAAAAGTTGATAGGGAGTCATCTGGCTTGGTATGGGCATGTGCTGAGGGGGGATGTAACGTGTGTGCCAAAAAGAGTGACCAATCTAAAAATGTTTATGAATGGAGAGAGACCAAGAAGAAGATAGATGGATTGCGTGAGGAATGAAATGAAAAAAAGGAAGAATATGATGATTTTAAAAGAGTAACCATGGAGTTTCTTGTCGGTTCTTCTCCTTAGGAAACGACCAACCCGAACCGTGCAACTTTTGTCCACGTTTTACAATTGCCCATGTAGGACTGTGTAAAATAAAATATTTTGATTTTTGATTGACACGGGAAAATTAAAGAAAAAAACGTTTTAAATAAAACGCGCTGGCCCAAAGTGAAATAGGTTAAATGAAAGAAGATGATAATGATCGTGGTCAAAAAGAGCATATTGAGAGATTTATTTTGAAACAATAGTCCTATGTGTTAATTTTAAAAAAATATTGGTCACGAGGATCTCTATTTACGCGGTCAAACGCAGTGCTTCTGTTTACGTAAAGGCATCTATCTGGCTCGCAAAAAAAATCCTTTTATTATATGCTAGTTTGTCAGTATTTTTTTTAATTATGTAGATGTAACTACAGTAGTTTTGGCAGTAGCCGATTGCCTAGACCCCAATAAATTCTTAATGAATCCAGTAAATAAAGATAATACTGATAGCCAATAAATCAATAAACCAGTAGGCACCGCCAAATTGTTATCATTAATCAAGCGAACTGCCCATTACTTTCATCTGAATGATAACTATTGATAAAACAAATGTAGTATTCATTGGAACAGCAGCTGTAGCTTTCATATTAATTGTAGTGTTCATCGCAGCTCAGTTAAACCACTACGTGAATGGCTGATGAATAGATTTAAATTGCCATGAGTATATGATAGATAGTTGCTATCACTTTTTTTTATCTTGTTTTTTTTGTCTACCTTTTGTAGTAAGCAACGACTTATTGTCGGGCCTACGATGTCCTCTCATACTTAAGCACTAACGCTTTAACATTCACATATTGTAAAACCAAATGATTTTAAAAGTGTAACCATGGAGTTTCTTGCCGGTTCTTCTCCATAGAAAACTACCAACCCGAACCGTGAAACTTTTGTCGACGTTTTATAAGTGCCCATGTAGGCCTATGTAAAGCAACATGTTTTGATTTGATTTAAACAAAATTTCATTCTGTTTTTGTTTGAATATTTGTACGCCGTTGACGGCAAAACATAGAGAACTTTATTTACACCTTTTACACCTATGTTTTAGCAAATAAAATACTTTGACTTTGATATATTTTTTACGAAATTACAATAACAAAAAACTTTTTTACAAAAGAAAAATAACCGACTTCCATAAAACACTAAAAAGTGGCAAATAATTTCAGTTTCGGCAGTCGGTGACTTGTTTGTTTCATTTACTTTTTGCCACCGACTTCCGAAACTAAAATTATTTGCCACTTTTTAGTGTTTTATGGAAGTCGGTTATTTTTTTTTTGTAAAAAAAAAATTTATTTTAGCCTTTTCAGTTGTGGTATCTCACTTTAATCCTAGTCAAGTATAATTTTTACATTTTAACTAGACACCAGCACATCGTCCATACATACGACTAAGGTCAAAATGCATAATAAAGAGGATGACTCAAAAAGTACCTAAGCAAAGATAATAAAATTCATTTGGCTCCACCGGGCAAGCTTTCTCTACCAAATGAATGAAAAATCGTCTAAATCGGTCCAGTAATCACGGAGAAATCGGTGTACATAAGTGAAAATTTACATATAAAAAAAAATGTTAATAAAATGAAAACTATATGGCCAAACTAGTTAATTTTTTATGGGACCAAATGGCAGCTATTCTACATCAAACTAAAGAAGAATCACGCAAATCGGATCATCAGCGTAATCGGTGTATACACCTGGAAAGAGCATACCGTTACAATTCCAACAAGCCCAATCACAGCTAAGATTCATTGCCTTGTTATGGAGTTCCGAAGCCCGTCTCTTGGATTCATCATCAGATCTGATGGTAGAATGGTTCTTATTAGACGCAAATGCTTCACTTGTTGTATAAAATACCAAAATCACTGTACGTTTTCGTATAAAATTTGAAGAGTTCCCTCGATTTCACCAAGATTCCATCATCAGATCCCGACTTGGTGAGTATGGGACCATTTGGGAAGTATACCCTTTCCAACAAAAAAAGAATTTTCCAAATCGGTTGGCAAGCGACGGAGTAATGCGCGAACAAACATAAAAAAAAAAAAAAAAAAATATACAAACATCCGAATTGAGAACCTCCTCCTTTTTACACATTACATATTATAAGGTTAAAATCACATCTCTGTTGAGGTATTGAAACCTGAATGTTAGGCTAACCACAATAACAAAACAAAATACTTAATACTAGGACTAATTAAGTAACTTAATAACCTAACGATTTTCAACATTATTTTTTTCATTCCGCTTGGATGTCTGGATTATTGAACTCATACGAGGTCACGGACAAAACGAAGAAAAAATTAACACAAAACAAAACTTACAAAATCATACTTCGCAGGCACAGTTGTATAAGGAACAGGGGTCCATTTGATATAATCACTCCAGCAATCCTGGTCAACCGGGTAGACCGCCGCCATTGCTGCCAGAACTGTCATCTTCGCCCGGGTCGAGTCAGTGGACCTGAAATATAATTAAATGACATTTATTTTTGTATGTAGGTTATTAAAAACATATTCATTCATTCAAATAAGGAACAGCTGAAACAAACTCAGAGGTCACTCTATTGAAGTCCAGGCATTGTCTTGGCCAGATCACGTGAGGTTCATGCAGATTCTCGTCTGAAATGGTCTTTTGAAGTAAATAGTGCGTGAAGTCCCTCCGCGCGGAAGAAGTGAATCTTCGTAATACTACACGCATGCGTTCGAGTGCCACGCATTCACTCTCGTTATTTTATTGAGCTTCTAAATAATATTTTTCATTACTCATACTCTAAAAGTAGGTCTGAAGTTCTGAGGAGCGGGTTGAAAGTAATACTTTTCATCCCTAGGGAGAATCGCTTTCAAATGACAGATGCCAAATTATAAAAACTAGTTCTATTTTCACATTTTTATTGAACCATGTTCCAACTTTCTATGCAGCTACGATGTAAAATTGAAATAACTTAAAGTTAAGTATTGATTAAAGAATCTATATTTTCTTAATAACTTATTCTTTAAAATAACATAGATTTGGGCAAAATATTTACCATTTTTTCAATGATGAAAATTAAAAATAATGGCTGTCTAGCTGGCTGGCAACAGAAAAAAAAACAATATGGGCGGGAAAAGTTGTTGATTTTTCTTGACGAATACAAGGAAATTAAAAATAAAATCATGAGATTTTATTTTTAATTTCCTTGTATTCGTAATGAAAAGCACAGTGTTTACCTCGGGTTAAAGACTTATTTAGTCCATCGAACTATTAAAAACCACACTGATTTGAACCTGACAAGTCAGACTGCCACGTTGGTCTAGTGATCGCAAGCGCGACTGCTGAAAACGAGGCCCTGGGTTCGATTCCCGGGAAAAGTGTTATTGGGTTTTTCCATCAAGAATTTCTCAGTAGCAGCTACGGAGTCTGGATTTTTGCCGGGTTGATGGCAATAGGCTCGCCCACTATAACATGAGACTTTAACATAACTGGCCAAATGTGGGTTTACTAATAGGTAGGTACACATCTACCAAACCCTTCGGCGATTATAGGCCTGATGTTTTGTTATGATGTCCAGTTAAAACAAACACGTCAGTAAACGTGTAACACGACTCATAAGTTTAGGAGCTCAACGAACCTGATGTAGATCTCGGATTTGTTGAAGGTCTGTGACAGGAGACCGTCATAACGGCGGCGGATGAACTGGCCTAGGGCGTAGCCACGACGTTTGCCAACCTGGAAAAAAAGATGGCGTTGAGGAAAGGGAGATTTGGTCAGATTTTGTAAGTTAAGTAATCGGGGACTTGTATAGTCACCACGTTCAAAGGAGGAGGCTGAGGCGGATATGGGAATGCCGCGGTATGGAATCATTGCACAACACAAGCGAGCTCCACCGCGTTTTTTGTTGATATTAAAATTTTACGCACTATGGTGATTGTATACTATGCGCTAGGTTGGTGATCGTGGTTAAAGCACATCACACACAGAAAGTGGGCGCAGTTCGGGCGCGGGACGGGCGCGGGTCGGATGCCCTCGTCTCTTGCCCGCCACCAAAAACATGACGGGTCCCGCGCGTCACCCGCGCTTCACCCGACCCGCGCCCGACCCGACTCTGTGTGATGTCGTCCATGTAAGTACATGAAATACAGATTCCGTACACCCGCGTCCGTTCCGCGCCCGCATGTAATGGTGTATTACGTCACCCGAAGGTGGCTCTTCTTTGGAAACTCTTCATGTCGTACGAAGGTGCCACCCATATGCATTACGTTTATTTATGAGCAAAACGTTAAGCACATAAAGGTTTTTGATCACTGCTGCATTTCAAGAACTTTTGACTAAGTCTATTTGTCCTAGTCGAAGTTCTCCTCGCTGAACATTAATTGAAATCATAACATTATTGGTGTGTATGTGTTTTCAATGGGTCCATATTGGCTCACCTAAAGTTCTTTACCCGAAATTGTTCTTCCTAATCATTTGTAATCCGAATGATCACTCTTCCTAAAATTTTTCATCCTAAAGTTTTCAATTCATACTATTTGTAGTGCTACCGGCGATGTTCATAACACTCATGTTTCCGAAAATTGTAATTAATAATATCATTAATGTAAACATATTTAAACTCCTACTGTTTTTTATCATAACGCTTTTATCCCTAAACATAATAACCATAATATTTTCACTGATACTCAGAAAGAAACATTTACCAAGTGTAATAAAAAATATATGTGGGTAGAAGATGACATTTATAGTGACTCCACTATGAAAAAATTACTTAGAAAAATTTCGCGACCAATTCCGAGGCAGTTCTAACCTAACCTAACCTATGGATATCTATTTAAATAAAATTAAAGAAGACGCTTTAATTAATAAAAAAGAAATGTAAACAAAAAAGATATGACTTTGAATAATAGTGTAAAAGATTTTAGGTTATGTTGAGAAAATATAGGAAAACAAATAAAAGTATATTAGATGTTTATTGCTACTGACATTATGAAGTTGAATGCTCCGGAGTTATGAACATTAGAGACAGAGTAGTTAGGAATTGTGATTGTTAGGATGAAAAATGTTAGGAAGAACATTTTCGGATTTCTAATTATCGGAGTTGAAAATTTAGGTGAACTTTGGCGCACCCGTTTTCAATATTTTGCGTTACATTAAATGTTTTAAAACATGAAGGTTATATTCTGCTTGTGATAACTTGGCTTTTCACCCTTCGTCATAAATTAAATTATACGTAGGCCGGTAGGACCTAAGTATTATACTCACATCAGTAAGCTGACCATATCCGTATTTGGCTGAGGCTTCACTGAGGGCTTCAGCATCGGTGCTTTGACTTAATGTTGATGCTATAGGCGTTCTGTCGCCATGACGGTGCACCTGAAACAAGCATAGTTTAGGTTTACAGTTTCGGAGACTTTTATTGTTTTCTTTACCACGTGATTTGCCTTAGTTTTGTTCATGTCCCTATTCTGCATTTTCAGTTTGATTGAGTTTTAACAAATGACAGTAATTATGCTCTGTTAAAATAGACAGGGAAATTAATTGTGAAGCAAATTGACCAACAACTCAAATACGCCGTCTATTTCGTATACGTACCTACAAAGCACAAATCACCTTGGGAAGTTGTCGCTTCGTCCTTGCTGAACGATTAAATGAAATATTTAATTCAATAGTAATGACCTCGTCTCAGCTGTCATAGAAGAATTTATGACTTAAATTCTTCATCTTCTGCCTAGCTTTTTCTGAACTATGTTGGAGTTGGTTTCCAGTCTAACAGGATGCAGCTGAATCTATATATAACTGAATAGTATTGTTCCACAAGTAAATGGGGAACACAATACCTCTTGACAAGACTGATATAGTTATACTTTCGGAATTCTGACTCTCCGTTACGACTGTTGAAGATCTACCAATTACAGCTGAGACTAGCCGTTACGAGGCACGTAAGTGTCTTGTTATGTTCAGTATAGAGTATTAAAGTATTTATGATTAAAAGAACAAGTTTTTTCTCTTACCAAAAACGTCAACTTCAGTTCAGTGTCATCCAAAACGAATTTATCACTATAACACAACACACTTAGAGATATTAGCAGCAAACAAATAAATAACTTATACATTTTAAATTAAGAAACTAATTATATAAACTATAAAGTACAATATATTAGAAGTAAGCCGGTAATATAGCGACGGGAAGGCTCGTCTTAGTATATATATAATTTGTTTTTTATTGTGTACAATAAAAAATATTAGATAATATAATAATATTAGACTTCGTATAGATAAATTTGTTTGTAGTGTATTCACGTACCAATAACACGTATCTCACGTGAATCACACGGCGAGGTTCCCATATCATCTAATCTCGATTTAAAATTCAATGAACATTTATCTAATGTTGTCAATGTCATGGTTTGGGTATGTTTATCTGTAACAGCTAAGGAACAAATTTTCTTCCCCTGTGATCATCACAATTTTCATGTTAATGATGAAGTAACAGCCAGGGGCAAAAGAAAAAGTCAAGTTAAAGAAATAAGTTAACTGTACCTAAGTAATTACTTATGCAAACATCATAATGCAATAGACGAGAATTTAAACGAAGTAAGAACCGTCAAAGCAAGCAAAGCTAAGAATTCTAACTTTTGACAGTTCTAACCTCAAGCAATTACTAAACTATATAATAAAAATCGTATCTTAAATAATGACATTTACTACAGTAAACACTTTGACTTGTTTTAAGATACAGGCGTTAGTTGTAAGTTAAAGTTTTAAGAGCAAAATTGCAACATGACTTGAAATAACAACGTACCTACACCCTAATAGTATCAGCTGAGAAGATTGCAAAGGAGATTGCGAACCTCAGCTTGCAAAGTCCCTCCACCAGGAAAACTAAGTAGGTACTGATCCCACGGTGACCTTTTTTACCTGCAGCATTTTCATACACTAACGCTATACAAAGATCATCAGACGTGTCCTAAATAACGTCGCCCCGGCTTCACACGAGTGCAATAATGACTAATGAAGAATTAAGTGAGAATAGAGGTTGGTAAAAAAAACATACTAATTTAATTCTGACAATTAAGAACTAAAGAAAAATAACAGGCAAACCGGTCGAGCCGTTTTGTAATGAAGGGTTTTTTTTAAAAGGAACCTGAAAATTAAAAATAATAATAAGGAACTGTCGGAGGAAAAAAATACTAGGTAGTTTGCATTAATACAAAATGAATCTGTGTGTATGATTGATAAATATTAAAAATTATCTACAGCCAACATCCACGGGAGCGATAAAGAAAACCGCAAGGCGAGGGTGTGACAAATTTAATCATTATAATACTTTCTGGTCAGCATGACTTCCATATTGTTATTAGTTAATATAATAATTGCCATTCTAAATGTCGGTTGGGTTCCGTGAACAAAGGAAGGGTAACAAGGATCATCATGATCATTCACAGCCCGACTTCCCTCACTGCTGGGTATAGGCCTCTGTCTGCTTGTGCCAAGCCCCACGTTCCAGTGCAAACCTTGTCCAGGATATACCCAAGGAAAATACATTAGCGTAATCCAACGTCTCCACTTCAGGCTTCATCTCTGTGAGCCGTGGGCCGTAAACCCCTATGCAGGCCCAGTGCGGATTGGTGGTTATCACATGTGTTCGAAGTTTGGGTTCTAGGACATGAATCAGGATGTTTTTGTTCACGTTTGAAACTCACATAAAGCTGTTGGCTGGCCACATGTGTAGAATGACCAAAGGCCGATGGAGTACTCTAGTCCTGAAGTGGAGCCGATGTCTCGGTGTAAGCATATTTATGTGGTGTGAGCGCAACGTTCGACAACCAGCTAGATTGGCCGTAAAAAGGTGGATGGGACTCTGGAGGCGGAAGACATGCATCGTCGCTTCACATCAGGTGAGATGCGGCCATACGCAAACCTATTTAGTGTTAAAAAAAAAACATTTTGCACACAGCTCCCCAAAAAAATGGCCGAACAGGGAATTGTGGAGCAGCGTAAGAGAGGCATATGTCCAGGTGCTGGGTCGGATTTATTCTCTTTCTTTTTAGAAGTTGTTTATAGGTATGTTCTATGAAGCTGAACGTTTGACCTTCAATCTGGGAGTTATGAGCCATACTTCCAGCTTCCTTGGGTAGCTTTGTTTGTTGGCGAGCGTATCGTTTGAGATGTTAAAGAGCGTTTAGGCCTTACGACATTACATACAAACTTTCAAGTCCTTACTTTGAAATGCCGTAAGGCGTTAATAAGGATTTCATAAAAAAAAAAGATAAATTGATATGAACGTAGTCGAGGCAAAAGCAGTATGTATCGTAGAAATTCTGCCTTATCATACCATACCATACTTTTTCCATGGGGGCCATGGGAAAAACGCGTGAGTTAATGTGTGTATGAAAAATGGGGTAATATTAAGAGTGTTTTATCCTATAGGTATACAATGTACAAACATGTATGAACGCGATACCAAGACTTACAATTCTAACGATAGATACCTACAGGACAATACAATATGTCTGGTCAACCATAATTATGTAGATAGTTAATACAATTGGCACCTACTTATTACCTTTACGGTGTGTTCAGTTTCTTCACCCTTATATTAACACTTCTATAAGGTTTAAAATGTCCAGAAAGAATGTCTACGAGAAATAATTTTGTAACTATATTCGGATTTAAATTTCCATGTGGTTTCTTGCCCATTCTTCTCCATAGAGATCTGCGCTTTGAAATGGTCAACTAAAGTACTTTCACATCCTGCCAGTGCTGCGGGACTGTTCGAAAGAGATACCGTGGCCCTGGAACACAAAGGGCTAAGAAGGAACACGGATGGTTTTTAGTCAGTACAAGTCTGATACTGCCCAGAGCGGGAGGAATCATTTGAAATATAACCATCCGAAAAAAAAAAAAAAACTTTCACATTATTATGCTTATTATGCCTTGTGACTCAGACTGTAGCTTCATTTAATGTCTGTTGTTGCCTTTGTTTGGACAGTTCAAAAGTGCCTGTAACTGGCCTACTTGAAATAATAAATGCTTTGATTTTGAATGTCTTGAAAAATAATTGTAGTGAAAACATGAGGTTTGGGAGTTGACAGAATTCGGTACAGTCTGATTTTTGGCGAATGTTGGTTGTAGAGCAGTGTTCAGTGGCCGTGTGAAAACAGTCGAAATTTAAGAGTTTTTGTGGTCGTATGTTCAAGCTAAGACACGCACTTTGCTTTGTGTAAATTAAGTTATCAGCAAACTCTCAAAGCGGTGAAGGAAAACTTTGTAAGGTAAGTTCTAGAACCAAAAATTCGAATATATGTGGCATCCACATAACTACACTTGACCAGCGTGGTGGATGATGGCCCACTCTCCTTCAGTGTCGTAGTCGTGGTGACATTTTGCTTTTGCTACCGGTTATTTTAAATTTATTTATGTTGTTAAATACATGGAGGAGACTCTTCACAACAAAAAGGTTATTTATAAAGTTATTCACAGCTTCTTTTGAGTGGTAGTCGCAAGCGCTACTACTAGGCACGACGTCTCGGGTTCGATTCCCAGTTTGGGCAGTGTTATTGGGTTTTTCTATCAATAATTTCATAATAGCAACCCGGAGTGTAGTATTTAGCCCAATTAATGGCAATAGGCATACCCTCTATCAAATAGGACTTAAACATGACTGGCGGAATGTGGGTGCACTTTAGATACACCTCTGCCTTACTCTTCGAGGTTTCCAAGCGTGATGTTATACTATGTGAAGAGATTCTCCGCAGCAACCATAGCCCAACCCCCTCTGATTCTTGGGAGAAGTGGTTACTTAATCATCATCTGCCTAGCCTTTTCCCAAACTATCTTGGGGTCGGCTTCCAGTCTAACCGGATGAAGCTGAGTACCAGTATGTTACAAGAAGCGACTGTCTATCTGACCTCCACAACACAGCAACTGGGTAATACGATACCCCTTGGTAAGACTGGATGTCAGACTTTTCGGCTTCTGACTACTCGTAACGACTGTCAAAGATGTACAAATGACAGCCGGGACCAACGGCTTAACGTGCTTTCCGAGGCACGGAGGAAACTAGGTATGTAATATTATGGTCACCCATCTACAGACCAGGGGGGAGTGGTCGCTTAATATCATCGAAAATTAAATTAATTTCCTACGGATCGCTATCAGAGGTCGTAAAGATATTTTGCTAATACATGACTTGTCATATTTTATTGTTTATTAAGCCTGTTTTATAGCAGTATAAACTAACACGATGGCTGAAGTGTCGGCCAGTGCTTCCCACGCAAAATACATCAACTAACCACGCTGTGCGTGACTTAGCTTACATGTGTACCTTATGCTGATTTTATTGTTTTTGGTGATGCTCTGACTCAAAAACTCCGATATACAAGAACTAGTTGATTCTCCTGGTTTTGACTGCGTGTCTGTAGGTCGGAAGTTATCATATGGGATCGGAAAAAGAGGAGCAACTTTCTACTGCTAGGCATGTGATCGTGAGTTTTATTCTCGGTTTAGAAAGCCTCAGTAGAAGCAACAGATAACATCGCGCCTTGTAATATCGAAGAGATAGGCAGAGGTGTAACAAGTACACCCATTTCGTCAGTTATGTTTAAGTCCTATTTAACATGCCAGCCTATTGCCATCAACCGGGCACAACTCCAGACTCCTTAGCTGCTACTGAAAAAATCCTGATAGAAAATCCCAATAAAACTTTGCCCGACTCGGGAAACGAATGCAGGGTCTCATGCTCAGCAGTCGCACTTGGGACCACTAGTGCAGCGAAGCAGTTCCCCCGGCTAACCCATAGAGAATACTGGCATAATATTAGGTTAAGTTATTTTTGTGTAACCATTATATAAAAGGAAACAGGGTTGCGATTCTCCATACAATTTTATCCTCTTTTATCTTCCAGAATGAAGCCTCTAGAGCAATCACTTTCTTTTTTTCATACAATCAAGGTCTGCTGTAGACACGTCTATCATTTCCGTTTTTTTAGCTATTAAAACATAACTTAAACAGATTACTATAAAGTAAATATGTCCCAACAAATACTTTAAATTAAATAAAATGCCCCATTTTTCCGCCGTGATTAGAGGTCACCCAGACAAAGACACTTCATCATCATCTGCCTAGCCTTTTCCCAAACTATCTTGGGGTCGGCTTCCAGTCTAACCGGATGCAGCTGAGTACCAGTATTTTACATGAAGCGACTGCCTCCACAACCTAGTAACTGGGTAATACGATATCCCTTGGTAAGACTGGATCTCAGACTTTTGGCTTTTGACTACACGTAACGACTGTCAAAGATCTACAAATGACAGCTGGGACCAACGGCTTAACGTGCTTTCCGAGGCACGGAGGAAACTCGGTATGTAATTATAGTCACCCATCCATGGACCAACCTCGGCAAGCACGGCTTAACCTTAAAAATCGACCCGTGCGACTGTTATTATTTAGCCACGAGCTCCTCTATATACAAGACTAATTACAGAACCCTACATGTCACACCATAGAACGTTGCACTAAAGTATTCTCGCTCACTCGTTTGTAATATTAAACTAGAGTATCATAGCGAGCGACCATTCTGTTTGTCTTGTTGTCTGGTCGGAGTTATAAGAGACGGAACCAAGAATATTTCGCTATTCATCCTTTTACTCAAATACCAAAGGGTATTTGAATGTGGGATAAGTTTTTGTTAGATATTATTTGCCCTGATAGTCTTATCACCTGCCTAGCTTTTTCCAACTATCTTGGGGCCGGCTTCCAGTCTAACCGGATGCAGCTGAATACCAGCATTTTACATGGTACAACCAGAGTAGTCGACATAGCCCACAGAATAAGCAAGCTAAAGTGGCAATGGGGTCGCCATATTAGCCGTAGAACCGATGACCGTTGGGGTAGACGTGTTCTTGAGTGGAGATTGCGAATCGGTAAGCGTAAGGTGGGACTGGTAGCAACTGGATGAGAGTTGATGAGAATCGAGTTAAGTGGCGAGCGATTGAAGTGGCCTATGTCCAGCAGTTGACTGCGGTAGGCTGATGATGATGATGATGACTGCCTATATGACTTCCACAAGCCATCATCATCATCATCCATAGCTCGACTTCACTCACAGCTACGTATAGTCTTCTCGTTGCTTGTGGCAATCTTCACGTTCCTGTACACCTCATCCAGGATATACTGGCGATGGCAACAATTTTGTCTGCCCATCTCGCCGCCGGATGACCAACACTTCTCTTTCCAGCCTTTGGACTTGGTCACAGCTTTACTCCACCTGCTTTTACCGCGCCTTGCTAGATGTCCGGCCCATTTGAATTCCATAAAGATCATCTCACATTTCCATTCTCAATTAAGTAATTCGTCATAGCGTACCTTCTGACTCACTTAAGTCGTACTTTCAATCTTTATGTATACTGTACATCATCGGTATTTTAAACTTCGAAGTTCAGTAATACAGTTAACCCAATGGTGTGGCCTATGCGTTATATGTCAGTGTGTCAAATAATTTAGCATCAGGCGTCAGGATCTCATGCTGTTTGCTTGCAACCACTTGACAAAAGAAACCGGGGCTAATTGTTTAAATTTTTAAATACAGATGCGAAGATTGAATGACTTAATATTACCAGGACTTTATCAAATCAAAAGTGGATAGTCTAGTCTACGTCTTATAAAGTTATCCACGAGAACTGTCTCTCAAATCAGGTTCAAATTCACAGACAACTTCAAAGATATAGAAATGGATATTTGTTTCAAAGGCTTGAAATTAAACACAAACTACACCGCTAACATTGAGAGAGGAGCTCGTGGCTAAATAATAACAGCCACCCGGGTCGATCTTTATGGTCAAGCCGTGCTTGCCGAGGTTGGTCCGTGGATGGGTGACCACCTATACATACCAAGTTTCCTCCGTGGGACTTTCTCTAGGTAATATAAATCCTCTTTCTGTATCAAGACCTCGAACAAAAGTCTCTTCAGTCGTTGTTCTTCTTCGTGGTTTATCATCTGCCCAGCTATTTCCCAACTATGTTGGAGTCACCTTCCAGTCTTACCAGATGCAACTGAATCCCAGTATTCCTTTTGCCTTGGCTATTAAATCGTCATCAGTAAAAACATTTAATGTACACGACACATAAATGACTCAATGAAATATAAATAAAATACATCGATTAGAAATCAAATTATACGTCATGGTATTATCTTTACAGATATTTTATTATGGGATTGAGGAATCATTTCAAATCTTGTTTTATTTATAGTCTTAAATGATGAAATAATCGGTGATAGGTATCCAGATCGGATACAAAAGATTAATTATATGAAGATAACCATGTTTGCGAAGAAGCCATGATTGTGTGATTTTAACTTGCATTTTTTTATTTATTTCTCGTCTTTTATTCCAAACAAAGACTATTTGGTTAGTACAACACAAAATTTGGCATCTTGTGTTAGTAACTCACATCTACCAAAACAATAAATCATAAATAGCAACTGGCTTGTGGAGGTCAAAAAAGCAGTCGCGCCAAAAAAGTATTCAGCTGGATCCAACCAGAATGCAGCTGCATACCAGCATTTTACATGAATCGCCTGCCTATCTGACCTCCAAAACCCAGTCAGTACTGTGTAACACGATACCTCTTGGTAAGACTAGTTGTCAGACTTTAGGGTCACTTGATGATGTGTGCATGAAAGGGAAAGAGAGACAGGGCAAAAAGGGCTGAATGATGGTCACCTATCCACGGACCAACCTCGGCAAGCCCGGACTAACCTAAAGATCGACCCAGGAAGCTGTTGGTGTGTATGTTTCATTGTTTGTTGCCGCAGTACGCCGCCGTGAAATGAGGAACTTTCCCAACTACGATAGACACCAGGAATGGGCGGTCTGAGACTAAGCAGGGGACCAGAGTTTCGTTCAAAATCGCACAACACATGGCGATGCCTAGGAGGAATCCGGCTCGAAGGACCAAGTCCTTCCCAAAATTCAGAAGTCGTATTCGGACTATTGACCCATGCGGCTGTTATTATTTAGCCACGGGCTCCTCTCTGGGAAGAGAGAATGCACCTGTGTTTACACACACATGTGTGTGCACTATAAATACAATGTACGAGTTAATAATATTAGCAGGGTCAGCTAGTCTCGGTTATGAGGATATTATGATCGAATTTTAATTTCAATATCGATATACCACAATAGACTTGTTCAATAGGTAGTATACATTAGAAAGGTTTAAACATCCTTAGAGAAACTTTGTAATAGTACAAAAGATATTTAAATAAACTTATGATACCACGGAATAACGTTTGGGAACCGTTTACAGTCAAAACGGATGCAGCGTAATACCAGTGTTTTACATGGAGTGACTGCCTATCTGACCTGCAGAACCCAGTAAGTAGGTAACACAATACCCCTTGGTCAGAACTGGTGGGTTGTCTGATTTTCTGAATTCAGAGTAACCGTATCGACTGTCAAAAGTCTTTTTTAGGGTTCCGTACCCAAAGGGTCAAACGGGACCGTCTGTCACCAGGCGGTATATCATGAACCGTGATAGATAGCCAGTTGAAATTTCTACAGATTATGTATTTCTGTTGCCGTTATAACAACAAATACTACAAACAATAAAATAAATATTTAAGGGGGCTCCCATACAAAAAATGAGATTTTTATGCTCGTTTTTATAAATAATGAGACGGAACCCTTCGTGCGCGAGTCCAACTCGTACTGGGCCGGCTTTTTTTTGTTGGGACAACCCTGCCGCACTATTCCCTAACCACTGCAACTCCTGTAATCCAGAATCAATAGCACAGTGACGACCACCAGAAAAGTGCCGTGGCAATGAAGCTCGACGAAGTCCCAGAGAAACAATTCAACTGTCTTGGATCCCGCAACGAAATAATCAATTCAATTTATTCAAGAACAATTAAAAATATTTAAAATAAAAATATTCAAATTGAACGCTCTAAATGTTACGAAGTCGTACAAAGCAAAAAAAAACGATAGTACAATAGCGAGGGGAGCATAGTCGTAACATTTAGAGCGTTCAATTTAAATATTTTTATTTTTGTATATAAAAATCTGATGAACTAAAATATGACGAATATTTAAAAGTCATAGAACAAAAGTTGTTGATTATGATGTTAGGAACATAGTCCTGAGAGGTTGTCGGTGATTTACAAATAACCCTGTATATTACGTCAACGCCACACGTTAAGCTAACTTTCTTATTAAATGGTTAACCATTGACTGAACGTCATTTCCGAGGCAATGATGGCTCTTCCATGAAGGTAAGGGCTCGAACAACCGGCTTAAGTAAAAAAAAAAAACATACATCTATCATATTTAAAAAATTGGTTGTCTGTAAAGTCGGTTTACTGACGATAGTTGAACGTGAAAACGCTATAGGGACGCGTGCCTCTCACTCGCTCTCATTGTGAGCGCATAACGTGAGCGGAGCGTAACGCAGTTTCTTGAAGTGTCACCCGGCAAACCAATTTATAAGACGTTGTCACGTCAAAAAACATCCTCGTCGAGACAGGACAGGAAGTTCAGAGAAAATGCATAATAGTATAATTAACAGCCTAAAACATTCCAACCGGCTAGGCTACTGACTTCCTCTGTTCAATCTTGCATGACAATGACATTACCTATAGAAACTAGATATTATTTTAATAATATTTTCAGTATGTTAGTAAATCTTATTGAAGAAGTTCCATTGTTTAAAATGAAGGGTGACATCATAGGTCAAACCAATAATATTAGGGTTTTACATTTCAAGTTAAGTCTACATTGAATAAATTGTGTTATTTGGTTTTCCTATTAGGAATTTCTCATTAGCAGCGTTAGTCAAAAGTTGAGCCTGATTGATGGCAATAGGCTCGCCTCCTAATGGACTAAAACATAACTGGTCTTAGGCCGTTGGCAGTTGGTAGTCTCGGGTTTGATTCCCGTGTTGGGCAAAGTATTATTGTTATGTTGTTAAATAATTTCCCACGAAGTCTGTGCCTCGTTGGCTCGCCTTATATTATGGAACTTGAACATAACTGGGAAAATCTTTCACCTCTAGCCTACCCTTTGGAGAATACAGCCGTGATGGTATTACAAGAACGGTTTTGAAACTGTGAAAAGGAGACGAGGCCTGTGTCACAGCATTGGGAACGTTAAAGGCTGATAATGATGATGAATAGTCTTCATGGTTAAATGTTATACCTTTTTTTTTTAAATCCCATAATTCTAGGGTTATATTCTGTAGGTAAAAATAATACTAAAACTCCTACAATAAGTGGTCCAAAAATGCATAGTTTCGGAGATCATCAATCATAATTAAATTAGGTCAACAATAATTGTCACCAGTATGACGAATCTTTAATTTTTCTTACTTTTAAACTTTCAAGTAGTGTAGTAAAATAGTAGTAGTTTCATTGATAAATACGAGTAATTCTTTTTATTCAAACCAATAATTCTTATTTTATGCTAAGAAAATGATAGAAACATAATTCATATGCCAAATGATTCTTTGATATGGCCTCAATCATATCCTAGAGTTATAGGATATAAAAAAAAAACAGGTTGTATATCAGTTACATCCCAATTGGACATTTAGTTAGGATGGAAAGTGTTGACAATGCTGCATCCAGCAGCTCCCGCAATGTAGGCTTGCTTTTGGCTGCAATGCGCCTTATGTGGAACGATAATGCGGCCTAGGGTGGAACACGCGCGCTCAGAAGAAAACAATTCATTCCAACTTAAAGAGATTTAGATTACAGTGATCAGGGACCAGAGAAGCCGGCAGTGAATTCCGCAGACTGGCGGTTTCCACAATAAATGTGGAACCAAAGCCCTTTGCTTGAGTCTGTGGAACTTCAACCATACAAGGAGTTGTTTTGCATCCTCGTCACATTCAAGGAGGTAACTAAGCTAATGATTCTCGACACGAATCAATTATAAAATGGGTAGGTTATTTTTTTTCTTATTTACTTTTAATCGGTAAGTGTGAACTACCAGTGTTTTAAAAGCGGCTCGTCTGATTCTCACCCTATCACCGCGCTTTCATTCATAAAAACAATCTCAAACGTTTTGATAATTTCTTATCCCCGAAACCACGTTAAGGGGGTTATTCTGATATACTGACAAACTTAAACAACCAAAAAAATCGGTGTTTATTTTTAATTAACTAGGTACCGTAATTTAAATTGATTATGTATTTTCTGACAACCTTCTGAATTTTGACGAGCATGCAAAACAACACTTTGTATAACGTTGACGCTTCGTCGTATCTCTGCTCGTCCGATAATAAAATGGTAATAGGGTAATTAGATTCTGTAATTCCAAAACACAATCCCCAAAATTTATCCGAAAGAAAACCGATAGGCTGGTGACTTTCCGGCGGTGTTCAAGTTTGGTACTGCTTTGTGGTTAGCATGCTCAAATAAGAAAAAGAAATTCTTCCAAACTGGTTGCCTCTTACTTACTCCGGTCCACCCCGGCTCATCTGCACAGCGTCGGATGTCTACTACCTAGTAACGTTACCCTTACTGCAAGTACAGATGTACTAACGTTTTATGACTCGATCTGTATACAAGGGCTTCTATTGATGTTCGTTTGTGGGGTAGTTTAGTGTAATGTGAGTGAGCTTCACCGATTTTGGAAAGGAGGTGTACTGTTGCGGAAGTTTTGAACTGAATTGGATAAACTTTATTTATTTTAAAAGGTTTTTTTAATTAGTAAGTCCACATCATCATCTGCCTAGTCTTTTCCCAAACCATCTTGGGGTCGGCTTCCAGTCTAACCGGATGCAGCTGAGTACCAGTATTTTACATGAAGCGACTGCCTATCTAACCTCCACATCCTAGTAACTGGATAATAGGATACCCCTCGGTAAGACTGGATGCCAGACTTTTTGCTTCGGACTACTCTTACCGACTGTCACAGATCTACAAATGACAGCCAATGGCTTAACGTGCTTTCCTAGGCACAGACGAAAATTGGTATGTAATTATGGTCACCCATCCACGGAACAACCTCGGCAAGCATGGCTTAACCTTAAAGACCGTGCGGCTGTTATTATTTTTAGCCACGAGTTCCTTAAGTCCCTATGATAGAAAGAAATAAAATTGTAATCATTGGCATAATAAAAAAATAAACATCTTGAAATTAAACAAAATATATAATCAAAGCTATTAATGCCAAAAGCGCCTCAGCTCAGCATAATGCCAACACAAGGTATTATACATCCTGACACTGATTTTCAGCTGCAGCTCATGAAAGCGATACGCTCGAAAACATAAACACACATAAATAAGTTTAAAATATTTTGTACAAAAAACCAACTAAAATACATTTTTGCGACTCCCTTAACTTTGGTAAAAATAATATGATTTATGCACGCATTTAAAAAAAAATGTAAAGATATTCCCATGACCTGTCAAAATGTGATGAATTTAGAAGATAGATAGATATTGGAATACGTTCTCTTGATGACAAGAAATCACCTGAATCAGCTAGCTAGAATTATTTCTTCTTCTAAGCGTGTCGCTGTTATTTGGCTCAAAAGTCAGTTATCCGCGTATGACCCCCATCTGTAGACACTGTCCTTTGTCGTCATAATGTCCACAGCGAGCGGCTATTTAAGAATTGAAACAACATGAAATATAAGCAACAGATCCATTCAATTCTTTAGTGCCTATAGTTATGGCTAGCGAAGAGAATTGTTTTACAAACAATATCAATGAGTAGTTTTAACTATTCTAAACAGTTACTCGTGTGAAGCCGCCGCGCAATCACATCAGTGCAGCGATCCAGTCGAGTTATGCTTCAATAGACACGTCAAAATGATAGCAACACAGCTAAATCTAATTTCACTTATAATAAGTACCAACGCGCTTAGTATAGGAACTGTGAGTGAACAAAATGAGATGAAACGTGAAACAAAATTAAGTGGTCTCTTCCCGGATTGGGTGCCCTTTAAAAATAAACATGGTGAAGAATTAGGAGAGTTTGTACAAGTGAAGAAAGAGCTTAAGAAAAGGTTGGCACCACCTATCAATTTAATAGTCAGAGCTGTGGCTGAACCAGAAATATATGATTACTATGAAAAAGATGGTTGTGAAAAAAGCAACAGTGAAGACTGTTATGAAAATAAAGACTGGTCGGACACCAATAGACTGGTTACATTTGGTGATAAGCCATTAAATCTCATTGAAATATCTAATAAAGATAGCATTGTTAATTTGATAACAAATGTAGTCAAAGAGGTTCTTCAAAAAGAACGAACGAAACAGAAATCTGTAGAAGAAAGAGAAGAGGACATAAAAGAGGCAGGAGGGAGTGAAGAGGACGAAGACGGCCAGATGAAATTACCTACTGAAATAGAAATGATGACAGAGGAAACAAAGGCAGCTAACATAAATAAATCACGTAACTCTGAGGGTATAGCTGAATATGAACAAGAAGTTGATTCTCCGGAATCAGGAAAACGGAAACAAGAATCATTTGACGAAGAACAAGAGAGAAGTGAAAGTGAAGCAAAAAAAGTAAGGATTTTAAACACCATTAATAAACTAACAGAGATATCAGAGAAAGCTAAAGAAGAAGAAATGTACGAAGAAGAACGTGAGAGAGTAGAACTACCAGTACGGTTATACTCTGATCCCGAAGCAGACAAATACGACTCAAAATAACAAAAGAAGTATCCTGACTACGATGAATATGAAGAAAAAGGAACTTCGCTCAGCGAAAAGTACGGACCCAGAAAAAGTCCAGTTGAAGTTACTACAGTTATTGGTCCATTACCAAGACGGACACCCAAAGGAAGGCAGATGAAAGCGAAAAGAAAATAGAATCAGGAATACTATCAGTCTTCTAGAACCTTAGCTTTACATGATGACAGGAGTGCAACTACTACCATATTAAACGTTAGAAGTACAAATTCAGTCAGGCCTATACTCCGCAACGCCTGCAAATAAAGTCATTTTAGAATATCGCTAGTGCCAGAAAGCACTGAGGGCGATCAAGGTAAACTGGCTCTATTATTTCCAAATAAGAAGCTTCCCAAGAGATGGTGTTAACGACAATGAAAAATTTCCTATTTGTTAATTCTAAGCGGACTTGGATGAAATTTGGTAAATGTGACGTAAACAGGTCTGAATATGTGGCAAAGGGGTTTGGGTTAAAAGTGGCATGATTTTCTAAGTCTGTGGCCACTAATGAAAAATATTCCATTAGTAAGAACACAATAAGACATTCATTTTCTTCTTTGAATAATTATTTCCAAAATGCATCGGAGCCGAGATATACAGGGTGAATTTTTCAACTGGGCGATAGGGCAAATCCGAAACTATGAAGAATAGCGAAAAACACACAAAGGAGTCAAGAGCCCGATTTTGATAAATTAAACTAAAACTACTTCATTGGTTTTTTGAAAAATCAATATTCCTAGCCATGAATCGAACCCGGTAATTTGAAAAAAAAAAAAGCACCCCATATTATTACACCATTCGATAGTGCCGCTGCTAAGGATCAAATTCTGGGAAGTAATGGTATACGGCAAACGATAGGAAATAGTTAATTTTTGATAAAATACATAACAGTGTGCAAACTGCTAGTAGGAACAACACAACTTTGACATCAGATATTCCAGCTCCGATATAATTTTCGGCAAAATTATTTTAGGAGTCATTATTATAATATATTCCACTATACGTTAGCAACAATTCTATTTGAGGCCTCTGTGAAAAAAAAACAACATGCCACTGGTCCAAACAAACTTACCCAATGCCCTTTCATCCAAATCCGTTCAAAAGTGGTTGCGAGACAGAGTTACTCCATCCATCCCACTTAACGTCCTTTTCCTTCTAAGTAATTTTTCGTGAAATTGATGGTGTCACCTATTCCTAGAAGTAGAATTCTGTACAACATAATAGACGAATCTAGGCCTTTGTACTATTAATAGAAACCCACTATTTGCAAGAAAGAATGTCAACAATTTTGAATAAAGTACCTAAAAACTAACAAGAAAAAGTAATTTTTCGTGCCTCCTTTCACAGAATAATCACATGAATGTTGAAGAATAATCAATGCTTTCAAGCATTTTTAGATTATTTAACAGGTATAAGAACTTGGCAGTTATGTGCACTGACGATCACAAAACTCAAACTCAAAGCATTTATTTCAAATAGACTCATGACAGGTAAGGTCAAAAATAAGCTGCCTATAAACCAGCAACAAATCAAATAAAAATATTCTTATTTCACATTCGGGCACTTTTAAAACGTCGACAAAAAGGTGCACGGTTCGGGTTGGTCATTTCCTATGGAGAAGAACCGGTAAGAAACTGCATGGTTACTCTTTTAAAATCATTCGTAAATCACATTGCTCTTGAAACTTAAGCATTACGGTTTAGGTAAACTTGCGCTCAGTTTAGTAAGATCGTATTTGAATGATAGACAGCAGCAAGTACAAGTAAATGGTGTAAATTCGATGGGTTTAAAAGTAAAAATGGGTGTACCACAAGGTTCGATATTGGGTCCTTTCCTCTTTTTAGTATATATTAATGACCTACCCCATTTATTTAAAAACCAACCACAAATGGTGTTGTTTGCTGACGACACTTCTTTAATATTTAGGATAAGCAGACGTGCCACAAATCTTGACGACGTAAATAACGCTCTAATGCAGGTTCATAAATGGTTAACCGCTAATAATTTAGTGTTAAATGAGAAAAAAACTAAGTGCATAAGATTTTCTCTACCAAATGTCAAATGTAGTGACTGTGACATAGTATTGAATCAAGAGAAACTTGAATTTGTCGATGAAACTGTTTTCTTAGGGATCACGCTCGACTCAAGGCTACAATGGGGTCCTCATTTAACATCTCTTGCAGGACGGCTGAGTTCAGCAGCATATGCTGTCAGAAAAATCCGTCAATTTACTGATGTAGATACCGCGAGGATAGTGTATTTTATTTATTTTCATATTATTATGTCATACGGTATTTTATTATGGGGACGGGCTGCAGACATCGAGTCTATATTTATTCTGCAGAAAAGAGCTATCAGAGCCATATATAATCTACGTAGGCGCGATTCTCTAAGAGAACTGTTTAAGGAAATTAACATCATGACGGTACCTTGTCAATACATATATGAAAACATCATGTACGTTAGGAAAAATCTGCATTTATTTAGTAAAAGAGGTGACCGGCACCACTATAATACTAGAAACAGGGACCAACTAGTTGAGCCAGGTTTCAGGTTATCTAAAGTAGACTCATCTTTCATGGGGTATTGTTTAAAATGTTACAATAAAATACCTCCCCCCATTCTGCAACTGAATGAAACGAAATTTAAATCTTGCATAAAACGCACACTATGTAGGCAAGCATATTATAAGTTGGGGGATTATATTGATGATAAAAATGCTTGGCTTAATGCTAGTCCTGCTCCACAACCGTAGGGGCAATCGGAATTACAAAGTGAAGTTATTGTGAAAGCTGCAGAAGATTGTAAAAATATATTTGCATTGTATAGATTCAATCTCTTAGTATTATATAATTGCATAGCACATGTGTGAGTACTATGTACTGTAAAGCCACCATTTAATGAGTACCTACTTCTTTCATTGACGCGAAATTACCCTGGTGGTTGAGTGAATGTCATGCTCACTTAAATGTCACGCTGATGGTGGCGGGTGTGTCGGGTCGTTTAGTTCCCTTCAAAATGGTTGAGTTGAATGATGGCTGATACATGCGTCATGTTCGTGAACGGGCGCTGTCAGTTCTGACTGGTCATCTCTTAGCTGCCACGGTTTATTTTAATTACTTTATTTTTAATTACTGATTTAATCTTTTACTCTGGACGCTCTTAACTTGCCCGTATTTCTACATTGTTCTCACATATTTGTAATTCTTAACATGAATAATGTAACCAAGATTTTGTAACATATTTTGATTTAAAAGAGTGTCCATGGAGTTTCTTGCCCGTTCTTCTCCATAGAGATCTACGCTACGGAATGGGCAACTACAGTACCTTCACAAGTTATTATGCCTTGTGACTGGGACTGTAGCTTCGCGTTTTATTTTGTTTTTTTGACTTTCAAAAGTGCCTGTAAAGGTCTAATTGAAATAAATGCTTTGACTTTGACTTTGGTTTTACAATATTTTTATGTTACAGTGTTAGTACTTAAGTATGGGAGGACATCGTAGGCCCGACAATAAGTCGTTGCTTACTACAAAACGTAGAACAAGATAAAAGGTTACCAAGGAATCTATAAAAATATATAATCGAAAGACATACAGCAGCCATAGGCATAATAACTGCGAATGGACTGTTATTGCTCATTCCAAAAGCGTAGATCTTCTAGAGAAGAATGGGCAAGAAACTCCATGGACACGTTTTCAAATCAAGTTAGATATTGCACAGTTCTGGGTACAATATTGTTGCTTCTATAAGTGAGCATAATGTAGAAATAGAAAAAAGGAGACAATTCAATCTTAAAGATTAGGATAAGCCCTCATCATCTACCAAGCCTCTTCCCAAAGTTTGTTGGGGTCGGCTTCCAGTCTAATCGGATGCAGCTTAGTATCAGTATTTTATCAAGCGGTTTCGTATTACCCAGTTACTGAGTTGTGGAGGTGAGAAAGGTAGTCGCTTTATGTAAAACAGTGATACTCAGCTGCATACGGTTAGAATAGAAGCCGACAAAGTTTGGGAAAAGGCTAGGCAGATGATAGGTACGGAACTCTAAAAACACAACAAAATTCTTCAATATAATAATTTCGTTTAAATGTTTTCAAAGCGCAATAAGTAATTTGCAATTTAATGAATCCCGGGTTTTAATCGAAATGTTTATGATTTCGGGATTTTAGACGAGGTATTATCAACTTTATGTTACTTGCTTCGTTGAATATGCTCTACCTATTCCAATCTCTGATTATTATACCACCATTGATATTTCAATATCCTGGTCCTAAATAAAACATGATATCCCATTATAATACAATATTGCTGTCAGCGCACCGCATATTACCAGTTATCTGACGTTTATAGCAGCCCATACTACTTGAGCTAACAATAAATTACTACTAGTATTTATTGTATTGATAGCATTTAGTGAAAGCTAATATATCTTGTTGATAGATTGATTAATTTGTTATGTTGACATGTGATTAGGACTAAGTTGAAGAGGCTGTCCATTAAGGAAACGAAAGCCAAAAACTATTATGAAATAACCAATGATATTCTTCTTTCGGAGAGCAGCGGTGGCCTAGTGGTGGCTGTCCCGACTTACGAGCAGTATGCCGTGGGTTCGAACCCAGGCATGCGCAATACTTTGTATAATTTATTTCATTGCCGCTGCTCTCAAAAACGGTGATGGAAAACATCGTTAGGAAACAGGCATGTCCTAGAACAAAAAATTCGAAGACATGTGACATCAACCAACCCGCACTGGGCCCGCGTGGTGAATTACATACAGCCCACTCCCTCTCATAGAGAGAGGAGACCTGTGTCCCAGCAGTGGGAACAATATAGGCTGATGATGATGATTCTTCTTTCTTTAACGTGTGGTTAGTGCATATAACCTGGTGTCAGAGTATTTATGCCACCCATGGGTCTCTTACTTGGCTTTACATGCCGTCCAGAAATCAGGCATGCTGGTTTTCTCATGATGTTTTCCGTCACCAAAGTAAGTGACAATTATACAATACGCACATGAATCCGAAAAATCTGAGGTGCACGTCTTAGGTTCGAACTCGAGACCTTTGACTTGGCGGTCCGACGGCCATACAACAAGACTATCCCTCCTTATTAAGAAGGGACTCTAGCCCCGAGGAATTTGAAGAATAGGTATTTGAAGAAACTATTGCCGTCGCGCCGCGCCCGGCCAAGCCCCCCTAAAGTGCGAAAAGGACAACTACAGCTCAGGCTGATTTCACCTACAAAAATCTTGACCAAAAGACGTTTTGTATTCCGCTGTTTTCTTCTTCAAAACTAAATTGATCTAAATCATTCTTATATCAAAATTTAGAGGAAAAGTATATCTATCCTTCGATCATTTTCTTTTTTTATTAAAATCTTATCTAATTTGTCTGGTAGTCGTCTGAACATGGCGGTAAAAACGGGCTTTTTATGGGGTTTTGGGATTGTCATAATGTTTTGAAAAAAAAAGGAAATGATAGGGGCATGTATTAATAAGACCAAGATTTTATGGAAAAAAATCATTGCTCTAGACGCATTATCCACGAAGAAAACTGTGGAATACGTTTGTATGGAGAAAGGCCCACTAGAGTCCCCTCTGAATGATATTGTACAGAAGATTTATAGTGCACACATGTTGACAAGTTCGACTAAAGGTTGAAACACACTTACGTGTCGTGGCGTGTCGTGACGCGCCAGAAGCATACGGTTTCATACATCGTTGCGTCACGACACGCCATGCAAATATGTCCCTAACCATATTAAATGTATGAAACCGATTTGCTTCTTTCCTAAGAATCACCATTCCTGAGATATCGCGATTGTAACGCGCTTGTAATGCACCACGCCAATGCGCAACAACGGAAAACTGCGCCTTGGACCTTGGCGCACTCCGGCGGTATGGTGGTCGCGAGCCCGATAATATCACGAGGAATTTCAGAACAAGATCTTTTTACCAATTTTATATAGTTTCTTTCATTGAATTTACGGAGCACCTGAATTGCAAAACTCTTTGAAGTGCCCTACTTTTTAAAATCGATATACGTAGTGTTTCCTTTATTTGTAATAGGTAATATAATTACAAGATCCGAATCTTAAACAGCATGAAATAAATCGAATTACTGTGTATCAAAGGGAAATTGGCTTCGAAATATTCTTACTGTTAAACAATTATAAACTCTGTCTTTAAAAACATAGAGTGGACAACAGATTGGCAGCTTTAGTCTGAAATTTGCAGCACGTACAAGGAAAAATGGACGTTATTTGTTAGGCTTAAATTATAAATTAGGTTGGTAGATGATGAAATCATACGAATTTTCGAAGATAATCACTTGCACCGATAGTTTGGTAGCACCGTAGCGTTTTGAGGGACGATTCACCTGATTCATGAAATAGTTTTTATTATTAATTTGTATCATATTCAATTGGCTATATAATTAAGGTACTGTCATTGTGATCCTGAGCTAAAAATACTTCCGAAAAATTTTTTTTTTGAAAATAATAACAGCCATCCGGATCATTCTTCAAGTTAGGCTTGCCTAGCTAGGTAAGAGGATGGCTGACACCCATTGCCGTGTATTTTTGTTCTGGACCATACCTGGTAACCATCGTGTTAAGGAGATGTTGGAGGTAATAAGTTTAAAAAATAAATAAACTTTACTTTAAATACCTCCACGACCCCCGAAATATTCAGTGCACATTCCATCAGCACAGTGTTTTCAGTGCGTTACATCTAAACACGCAGCAGCGTGGCAAGAAAAGAAGGAACTGGCGACGCAGCAGCAATGTATTATATTACACGAACCATTGGAGCCACTTTTGATCACCTAATAACTCAAAAAAAAAAAACATGACATTTGGTTTGCTCATTAAAAGCCGTTTAAGACAATCCACAATTTTATGTATTAGCTCAAAAGGTTATTGAAATAGTATCGTCTATGATCCGCATTTTTATCACTGTCTGACAAATATATCAAAAACCTAAGCCACTTCCAGATGACCTAGAAAGTTGAAATTTGGCGTCCAGCTAGGTAATTATAAGTGTACAAAGGGACAGTGATTTTTTTTATTGTAATGACTGTCAAAGATCTACAATTGACAGCCAAAACCAACGGCTTAACGTGCTTTCCCAGGACGGAGGAACCTCGGTATGTAATGGATGGTCACCCATCCACGGACCAACCTAAGCAAGCGCGGCTTAACTTGAAGATCGACCCGAGCTGCTGTTATCATTTAACCACGAGCTCGTCATAATATTTGAGTAAATTATTATAAAAAACTTTACATACAGCTATGACAATAATGAACTCGATCGTGACCTAAAAAGTAAAAGATGTTTTACGCAAATCTTGAAGAGTACTTAGGACTACTGCTTACTACGTCACGGTAGTTTATTTACGCTCTCAGTGCAATAATAGCAAATATAATCAGTAATAAAATGTAGCAAAGATCAAAGATCAATGGAAGGAATTGTTACAACATTCTAGAACAACAACAAAAAGAACATTATAGCTGGTTTATATTTCAATGACTAGGCTGTGACGATTGAATTTCTAGCTGCTGAGAGTGACGTCCTATAGGAGTATGAGGAACAGGGTGTAAAGTTCCTCAATACTCCATTGAAAAGGGAGGATCCTCCGACCAGACAGGTGTTATGTCTGGTGGGCAACTGCCCGACAGTTGTTGTCGGGTTTTTCTATGTAGACTTAAGTCGATGTAAACTTTGCTTGCGACTTGTAGGAAATTTATATTAGTTCCTCCGTCGTGACATAGATGGCGCTGTAGTACTTTTTATAGTAAGTCGCTTTTCAACGTCGCTACAGTCCTAAGTTCAAATCCAAGATTGGACATAGCGTTATTAGACTTTACCATTACGATTAAACCTGTAACATGAATCTGGATTTGTTATACATGGGATTCGAACCTAACAAAAAAATGTTAAAATACGGAATGCCTCTACCCACTCTTTCAAAGAAAACAGGCGAAATTTTCCTAAAAAAAAATCTAACCATCATTTTACTGCACTGGTAGGTAAAAAAAAAGTAAATAAAGTTATCTAATTTATTTGAGGTCGGCGTAGCATGTCTCCTTCTTCCATACTTCTCTATTATTTATCATCTCATCAGACACCTCCATTCTTGCCATATAAACCTTCACACAGTCCATACATCGTTTGTTTGGTCTTCCTCTACTCTTACGGATACTTCCATAATATAATAATATCTTATATATTATCAACCAAGGTTTAACATTCGAAATTATAACGAAACCAGCCAAGGTAGCTGATCATTAAGGCCCTTCGCCCACAGCGTCTTTTTGAAGCCATGTAATTTTTTATTTAGTGAATTGCATATTCACTAAATACAAAATTAGGTCAACCCAGAGGGGTTGTCGTCTGCTTATCCGGACTGTCCTATGGGTGCCTGTTGTGTAAGGCCTCCAGACTTAAAAAACCAACCTAAAAACTAAGCGACTTTGCACGCCACCCTGGGTGCAAGCCTCGTTTTTGGATGTGTAGCGATGTAAACGCAAAACGGTCGCAGTATAGTCGCGATGCTGTTGGCTGTGTACCTTCGCCCGGGTAGCCACACAGAATCGATACAGAAATTCCTTTGAAAGCTACAATTGCAAGATGGACTCCGATCGCGCGTTTTCATTGATACAAAAGCGATGCTGACGCGCGATAGCAGCAACGCAGGAGCGTACGAAAATGTGCAACAACATCATCTGCATCATCTGCCTTTTTCTAATTATTTTGGGGTCGGCTACCAGTCTAACCGGATGTAAGTGAATATCAGTAGTACATGGAGCGTCTGCCTATTAAACTTCCACAATCCAATAACTGGGTAATACGATACTCCTTGGTAAGACTTTCGGGCTGTCAGACTACTGTCAAAGATGAAATGACAGCCAGGACTTAACTTACTTTCACAAGGACGGAGGAAATCCGGTATGTAATAGGTGGACCTTGGCAATTGCTCCTTTACCTTGAAGATCCACCCGTGTGGCTGTTATGATTTAGCCACGAGCTCCTCAAACGCGCGGCTCATTGCTAATAAAAAAGTCACCGTGGACAAAGGTCCTAAGATTTCAGATATTGGCGATATACCCGTAGTTAATTAAAATCTCCTAGTTAAAAACCGACTTCGCTAAATAAAAACCTATTTGCATAAAAACCTTTTTAGTTTTTTAGATTGAATTTTAATTTAATTTTAGAGTATTGGACGGTTTTAGCTTTGAAAGTGGGTTTCGATTATTTGTTGTTTATTTTTCAGTCATGGTTGTTTAAATGGAAATGTTGGGACATTTTATTGATGGGTACTGTTTTACTGGTCTAGTTAGTGGTAAAAAGCAATGCTACTGAATCTGAGGTCTTGTGTTCGATTCTTAGGTCTAGTAAAGTGTTACTCGAATATTCCATCAAAAAATTTCTGATTTTTGAAATTTCTGAACATGACTGATGAATTAAGGGTGTTAAAAAAGCTCAGTAGGTACTATCTTCAATTCCTACTAAACTCCAAGTTTTTACGACACTATGTGTTTGTTAGGGTTCCGTACCCAAAGGGCCAAACGGGACCCTATTACTGAGACTTCGCTGTCCTTCCGTCCATCCGCCCGTGCGTCCATCCGTCCGTCTGTCACTAGGCTGTATCTCAAGAACCGTAGTAAGCCAGCCGATAGTAAGCCAGTTGAAATTTTTACAGATTATGTAATTCTGCTGTTGCCGCTATAACAACAAATACAACAGAATAAAATAAATATTTAAGAGGGCTCCCATACAAAAAAGTTATTGTTTTTTTTTGCTCGTTTTTATAAATAATGGTACGGAACCCTTCGTGCGCGAGTTCGACTCGCACTTGGCCTGTTTTAATATTTGACATCAATTATTGATCTTTATTTAACTAAGCCCATTTTTTGCTTCGGTGCTTAATCCTAGATTTTTCCGAACACGATTTTTAATTCGATTGCAAGAAATCTGCAAGAATTAATAAAAGGTTTGATTAAAGACACTGGCAATCAAACAGGAACAAAACTGCAAGTTTTAAGAGATAGGATCCCAAAATCAACCGAAAATGACCCTTATTGCTTAGTGCTAAATTTCTTTCCAATTGAGCGAATATAGACCGGTCGTTAGGTTTATTTACGTGTGGCGTGAACATTGGATATCATCATCAGCCAAACCTTTTCCCAATTTTATGGGAACCGGCTTCCAGTCTTAACGGACACAGAATACCAGTATTTTACATGGAGCGACTGCCTATCTGACTTCCACAACCCAGCTGGGTACTACGGTATCCCTTGGTAAGACTCAGGGTCTTAAATATTTCTGACAAAATATAGGTTTGCTATAATAGGTCCTCTGTTTAAACTTTCGGGGATTCACGTCGTGATGTTATGTATGGTTGCGCGTTTATCGACGGAAACCTGAGATAAACAAACTTACTATAAAATTTTCGGTACAACTATCTTTAGGTCAAATATTATGCAAATATCTGTTTGCTCTAAGCTGTTACTGAATAAGCCGATTGGTCTTCAAATAATAAAAGTTAGCTCTATAAATTATTAACCCTGTTACCATGGTTTAGGTTTTTTTTTAACAATTTTTTTATGCGAAGAGGAACTCGTGTCTAACACATAACTGTAGCAAGGACCGACGTTTAGGTTAGGGTCGGTCCGTGGATGGGTGACCATCCATTAAATATCGAGTTTCCCTTATGCCTGGGAAAGCACGTTAACCCGTTGGTTCTGGCTGTCATTTTTACATCGTTGACAGCCTTTATAGGTAGTCAGTCGCCCGAAATTGTGACAACCAGTCTTACCGTGGGAGGGATATCGTAAGCATTTCACAATACAAGGTGTTGTTTTGCATCCTCGTCAAATTCAAGGAGGTAACTTTGCTAGTAATTCTCGTCCCGAATCAATAATAAAACGGGTAGGATTTTTTTACTTTTTTTCTTATTTACGGAAATCGGTAAGTTTCCGTCCGGTAGCCCGTCTGGTTTTTGCCCTATAACCTCGCTTACACACATACAAACAATCTCAAACGTTTAATTCATAATTTCTTATTCCCTAAACCACGTTAAGGGGGTTATTCTGAAATACTGACAAACTTGAACAACCAAAAAAATCTGCGTTTATTGATAATTAACTAGGTATCGTAATTTTAATTGATTATTTATGTCTTTTGTGACCACCTCTTGAAATTTGACGAGGATGCAAAACAACACCTTGTATAAACTGGGTTGTGGGGATGGGATAGGCAGTGCTCAATGTAAAATACTGGTATTCATCTGCATCCGGTTAGACTGGAAGCCGACCCCAACAGATTTGGAGAAACGCTTAGCATGATGATGATGAAAAGGCAAATGTTACAATTAAGAAAGATAAGACAGTGGAGAACAGGTACTAGGTTCACAGTAACTTCGCCTATATGTTTAAGTCCCATGTTACAGGGCCTATCCTATTCCTATCAACCAGGTATACGTCTACTGTCCAGGTCCAAGGCTTCTACTGAGAAATTCCAGGTGGTCCAAATAAGATATGATACTATACTGGAACCGAATTGCAGCTGTGAGCGTACACCACAGTAATTTGAACCACAAAAACTAACACAGAGTAAGAAAACCCGCGGAAATCCATTACAAACAAGACGGACCGAATTAAAGCTATGTACACAATTCGGTTCAGCAGACGACAAGATCGGCAACCTCAGTTTTTGCTGATGAGGCAAGATGACGACTAAATTTCAAATATCGTAAGGTACATTGAACTTGCTCTAGGATTTTCAATTTTAAACGCTGAGCTGATTGGTTGCAAATGCAACAGCGTGCTCAGTGTCACTTATGGTGGTCCTAATTCTATCGTTGAAGAGTCGGTTACTTATAGCAGCTGATGGACGGCACACGAGTTTCGTCACCTGACGGCTACCTAGCCTTGAACGAGTGAACGGGCGGGCAAAACGCTGCGGGCAAAACGCTGCGTGTTAAACTCCGTATCAGCAACAACATAACATGATGCCTTTCCCAAAAGGTTAAGCAGATGTGTAGATATAGTATACCCACATTTTGTCAGTTATGTTTAAGTCCCATGTTCTAATAAAACATCGCCTGACCTGGGAAATAATGAAACTTGTAAATACCTTGACAATATAGTCGTCCATCGCCAAGGCGACACCTGCATTGTCCACAGAAATATGCCACAAGTATACTTTGAGCTATCAACTGCCAATTCAATGTAGTTTATAGGACGCAGGGATGACGTTGATGGTGGGTTGAAAAGGAGAAAGAGAGAGTCAAAAATACGTACGGTATATCGTGTAACGTTTCTTGTATCTAGCCTGCTAGATACAAGAAACTTTGCACCGTACGTATATTTCATCTAAAAAGAAACGATTTGTCCTTGTGAAATTATAGAGATCCTAAACCATTTTAATTTTTATCGACCTATTTTTCAAATGCAAAACAAGTGAAAGCAAAATACTTTGGGTATTAATATTTTGGTGTGCAACAAAGTAATCCATCTAAAATGCTTTACTTAGAAGCTAAATACTTAATAGAAAATATCGTTTTTAAAGAGTTTCGTTTGTTGGATGTTTGATTGAATTTTAACCCGGAAGACGACAAAACGTTGGCAGTTTTAAAACCGCGGCGTTTAAAACGCTGGTCTGTTTTAACATTGCACTGATATAATTCGCAATTTCACGGCGCTGTCTCCACTCAAGGCGTCGATGACAATAGTATGGATACGATTTCACAAATTTTATTGATGAATAGTTAATTTATTGATGACCTACATTTTTTTTATTCATAAATTATACATATTTTTGTAGTAGTGTAAAGTTTATTTTAAAAGAGACGATCTATTGATGGATGGATAGGGAGAGGAAGGCCAAAGAAAAGATAGATGGATGGTGTGAGGAATTATATGAAAGAGAAAGGAGTAAATGATGCAGGTGAGAATGGAAAAAGAAAACGTGTTGCGCCGACCCCAAATAAAATAGGACTAGGGCAGGAAGATGATGATGATGACGAAGTTTAAAAAGTAGGCTACATGCAGAGTGCATTTAGGGAAGGGTCTACAATAAAGAAATAAATGTCCTAAAAATCAAAACTAATCGTTGTTATTGGGTAACTTTATAATTTGATATAAGTATACGACACTTACTCATGCTTTTTTTTTTTTTTAAACTTTGCCCCACACTAGGAATTTCTCCTGTATCGTGGGTGCGTTTACAAACATTTAAACTGACATACACAAACAGCCAGACCCGGAACAACTATCTGTAGGCCATACAAATATTTGTTCCGTGCGGGGATCGAACCCACGACACGCAGCGCAGCAGTCGATCGCTCAACCACTGCGCCAACCGTGCCGTCGTGTATTAATGGAACACAATATAAGAGTTTCATCGAACGGCGACTATATAACCAGCTTCTAGACCCAGCCCGTGGAACTAAAATAACAACTAACCAAGCGAACAACTTTGCTCATAGCTGAGGCGAAAAAATATTTCAGTTACTACTGCAAGGTACTCGATTGACAAACTGTTCAGGAAACCTGGGAACGTGCCGATATTCTGTTTGGTCATATTTTCATCTGACCATAAAGTCCGGTAGCGATTATTAAAAAAAACATACTAATAATATTCTGACAGTTTACTGCTATAAAATGATGTTGTTATGACCACAGCGGCCAATTGAGAACTGAAACTACACAAAATACCAGCAACAGATCTATACAATTCTTTAGTGGCTATAGTTATGGCTAGCGAGGAGAATCGTTTTACAAACAATATAAATAATAGTAGTTTTAACTGTCACAAACAGTTGCTCGCGCGCAGCCGCCGCGCAATCACATCGGTGCAGTGATCCAATCGAGTTATGCTTCAATAGACACGTTAAAATGATAGCAACACAGTTAACACTAATTTCACTTATAATAAGTACCAACGCGCTTAGTATAGGAACTGTGAGTGAACAAAATGTGACGAAACGTGAAACAAAATTAGGTGATCTCTTCCCGGATTGGGTGCCCTTTAAAAATAAACATGGTGAAGAATTAGGAGAGTTTGTACAAGTGAAGAATAAACCTAAGAAAAGGTTGGCACCACCTATCAATTTTATACTCAGAGCTGTGGCTGAACCAGAAGGCGATGATTATTATGAAAAAGATGGTGGTGGAGGAAACGATAGTGAAGACTATTATGAAAAGAAAGACTGGTCGGACACCAATAGACTGGTTATACCTGCTGATAAACCATTAAATCACACTGAAATATCTGATATAGATGGCGTTGTCAATATCATAACACAACGACCACCAACTCGAGTGGTACAGGTTCATGAAAAAGAACGAGCGGAACCGAAATCTAAAGAAGAAAGAGAAGAGAGAGAAGAGGACGTAAGAGAGGCAGAAGGGGGTGAAGACGACGAAGACGGCGAGAAAAAGATAAATGTCAAAAAAGAAATGATTGCAGAGGCAACAAAGGCAGCTAACAGAAAGAAATCACGTAAGTATGAGGATGAAGCAGACTATGAGGAAGAAGTTGATTCTTCAGAACTAGGAAAACGGAAACAAGCATCATTCGACGATGAACAAGAGAGAAGTGAAAATGAAGCAAAAAAAGTAAGGATTTTAAACACCGTTGATGAACTAAAACGGCGTCATGCTAAAGAACAAGTAGCCATATCAGAGAAAGCTAAAGAAGAAGAAATGTACAAAGAAGAACATGAGAGAGAAAAGATACAAGCACAGTTATCCTCTGATCCCGAAGCCGACAAATACGACTATAAATCACAAAGAACAAAAAAGAAGTATCCTGACTACGAGGAATATGACGAAAAAGAAACTTCGCTCAGCGAAAAGTACAGACCCAGAGAAAGTCCAGTTAAAGTTACTACTGTTTTTACTCCATTACCAAGACGGACACCCAAAGGAAGACAGCTGAAGGAAAAGAAAATAGAATCTGGTAAACTATCTGTCTTCAAGAATCCTCAGCTTTACATGATATTCGATGATGACAGTGAAGAAAGTACTACTGTATCAAACGTCAGAAGTACAAATTCAGTCAGGCCAAGTTCAAAATACTCAGCTAAATATTCCTCGACGCCGACAAATAAAGACGTTCTTGACAGAATATCGCTAGTGCCAGAAGGCAGTGAAGGTAAAGATGGTGAACCTGCTCTATTCTTTCCAAAGAAGAGAAAGAACAAGAAGCTTAAGACCAAGTCTAGTACTGAACCTGATATTTCAATTAGGCCTACTTTATCTACCGTTTCTATTGTTCCTGATGTTACTGTTCCAGTATTTTCAAGTAGTTCTGTTCCTGAAACTAACGCAACAAGAACTGAATCTGCTTATACCGACACTACGGCCACGGAAACTACGGGAACTGGAACCGGAACTGCTTTTACTGATAGTACTGGAACTGATACCACAGGATCTGATTCAATAAAAGTTGACACTACTCTAGAAACTGGGCCTTCGGGAAGTGATTTAGTTCCGACGCATACTGAAGCAGTTACTGATGCTCTCCCCGCTTCCACACAACATCACAAGGAGCCGGAGAAAAAGGTGGAAAATTACCATCGTGAGAAGGGTAAGTGACATTTTTATTAAAATAGAAGTCGTTGATAGTCATAGTGCCCTTCTGATTTTGATACTTGGGTTGGTATAACCAATTCGGTGTCTGATGGTTTTATGAAACGTAATTTCTTAATTTACACTAGCTGGCATCACCCTAGTTTTTTTTTTTTACTTTTATTTCTACCTGCAGGTTTTATTATTCTCAATATTATAGTATTCTTCAAGTACCATATCAATGAGGTCTATTAGTAACGGATCTTTATTTTTGGCGCTTTTTAATGCGTCATATCGAATACTCACGGTTCTCAGTACTTCAGATTAAACAGTATCAGACATATGAGTTTCCTCGCTATGTTTTTCATCGTCTAAGTTTACATTAAAACAAGACCGCCTTATGAATGGTTGTTCATTATATATTCGTAGCTGGATTCATTAATTCTGCATAGTACGCGCGGCGACCAATAAATTTAACCATAACCAGTTTATTCAGATCTCTCCTTTTACGGGAATTCTATACAACGCGAGGCCATTTTATACTGGAAATGTACAATTTGATGTGTCGCGATGTGTACTACACTATTGTCACCACATTTTGTTTCCAACTTTTGTACGTGAAAAAATCGTGGTAAAATATTTGGAAAGTCAAAGGGTATGGTCAGGCTTTTACTTACTTACTGAAAGTCTAAGGCCTTTTTTTATTTAAATGAAGGCATTTGGACATAGCTTACGATAGATATGTCACAGACAAAACTGTTGATTAGTACACTACTTTTGACCTGTTAACGGTAACTAACATTTACTTTGAAACTTATTAGGTTGTTAGGTTTTTTTGTGACCCTTTAAAAAACATCGTGTTGTAGTTGTGTGTTGTGTATTAAGTTAAATTATCTCTATTTTTTTTTATTAGACAACCTGTTTTTTTTAATTCTGCATTTCTTTTAAATTTCTCCAAATATTTATCCATTTACATATGTACAACACAAAAAAAAAACTACCTAGCTTCCTACCTATGTTCGTTACATCCAACCGATTTTCCCCAAACCAAATTCATTAGAAAGGCAATAATGCGAACATGGTTTTAGACCATTAAAACAATGAAGAAAAAGTGCATTGCAACACATACACGGTACAACTAGTTTACTATATTATTGATGACACAAAAAACAGGGACCAAAGTAGTTCCTTTATCACGACTGAATTTTAGGAATTCAAATAATTGCAACGCATTCATTTCATTCACTAGCAAATGAGTTTAAAGTAGTGCTCTAATGAGACCTATAATAGAAAGAAAGAAAGAAAAATCTTTTTATTTGACATTAATAACACCTTAAAAAATATACAAAATAAATAAACAAACAAGACTAATGATGCCCCAGCTCAGCATAATGCCAAATGGCAACACAAGGTGTACCACCTGACGCAGATTTTCAGTTGCAGCCCACGAGTGCCATACGCTCTAAATAACGAACGATAATATCATGACGAGCCGCTGAAAATTTTATCTTCACCTTAAAATTATCGATGCGTGGAATAAACTGTATTTTTTTACATATTGACGCCCACGTAAAATATTTCATGCAGTAAAATGACGCAATATCCCCGAAAAACTTAAATTAAGGTGGTTCCGCTGACGATCCCGCCGCCGTTTTTTCAATAGATGGCGTTGTAGTCGCATTTGGGAGATATCAAAGATATTTGGTCTCGCAAATATCTTTGATGGACAATATTCTATTTGCGTAAACTAGCCTTTTGTCTTGATTTTTCCACATATACAGTTTACTTGTTAACTCTTCTCAAACGGAGATTTTCAAGATTCCCCCAAGTCGTCTCCACTTCATATATGTACACACCATGCACACACACACATGCACACGTAAACGGTTACTTTCTGAACCGCTAGATGGCGTTCTCATCAAAAACGTTTAATTAGGAAAGATGCAGATAGCTTAGATTATCATTATTTTATGACTAAAATGTTTAAAAAAAATAATACGAGATGGGCCACTGCAACGTTTTTATTTTAGTTATTTTTTTTTTACAATAACTACCCATCAATAGTACCTAACATGAAACGGAACGTCGCTTGTCGCGATTTACATATTTAAATGTCAGTGACATAAACATTCAAGTGCGAAAATCTATTCTGTTCTGAACAGTTCTTTCTACAAGGGAATCTTATGTTCTGGTTCTGGAATCTTAAATTAGTCGTGATAAATGTGTTGTGTAAGTGTCATCATCAGCAGCCTACCGCAGTCCACTGCTGGACATAGGCCTCTTCAATCGCTCGCCACTTAACCCGATTCTCGGCAACTCTCATCCAGTTGCTACAAGCTACCCTGCAAAGATCGTCGCTCCACCGAGCCTGAGGGCGTCCCATCTTACGCTTGTCGATTCGCGGTCTCCACTCAACAACACGTCTACCCCAACGGTCATCGGTTCTACGGCTAATATGGCCGGTCCATTGCCACTTCAGATCACCTCGTTCCGGATGCGATCCTTCAAAGAGACTCCTTATGTTGTGTTTTACACAATTTGTTTGGTTATGTTGTGTTTTACTTTAATTATATAATTAACTATTGTAAGTCATGCTTTTTATTCAAGTAGTATTAGTATTCATTTACCCAAAGTAAAGAGCCTGTCAGGGTTCGAACATACAACCTACAATTCATAAGTCAAGGCCATTTCTACTAAGAGGATATCACTGCCCACCTTTCAACTACATAATACAATAAATTGTTTATAAAAAAACAATCTAAGTCAAGTCATATAGGCACTTACAAGGCAAAAAAATACAATTGATACAAACTCAACGCATTTATTTAAATACCATTTACAGGCAGTTTTGAATCAAAATCAAAATATTTTTATTTCACATAGACAAGGGCACTTGTAAAACGTCAACAAGAAAGGTGCACGGTTCGTGTTGGTCGTTTCCTATGGAAAAGAACCGGCAAGAAACTCCATGGTTACTCTTTTAAAATCATTTGGTTTTACAATATTTTTTTGGTACAGCGTTAATACGTAAGTATGGGAGGATATCGTAGGCCCGACAATAAGTCTTGCTTACTACAAAACATAGACCAAGATAAAAAGTTACCAAGGATCTAGGAATCTATAAAGCCCACAATATCAATGTCCACACATTTCAAGGTGTTTCAAAGTGTCAAGGACTCAGGTCTCTAGTTGCACGTTCCAAAAGGGAGGTAGATCTCTATGGACAAGAACGTGCAAGAAACTCCATACTCTTTTTGCAAAAACTATTTGCAAAAAAATTAAAACTGACTTCAAAAAACAAAAAAGTGAAAAATAACTTTAGCTTCAGAAGTTGGTTACTTGTATGTTTGATTCAGTTTTTTTGCCACCAACTTCTGAAGCTAAAGTTATATTACACTTTTTTGAAGTTGTTTTGTTCTTTGAAAAAAGTTTTTTATTTATCCATTTAGTTGTATTATCCTATTAAAATTTTTGCTATGAATGTAAATACAATACATGTATTGTTACATTATCATGGTAATATGCTTATCACCAATCAAATGGAAACTAACATACTATGTATAACTAACTGTCGAAATCTGGTTTTACTGTACACATCTGCATACCAAAATGAAAAATCAAAATGTAATAATATGATGAAAATCAATTTATAGAATATTACATTTTGGCCCCAAGAGCATACAATACACAACTTCCTAAAGAAGGAGGTTATCCATTCGACTGTGTTTTTTTTTTATCTTTGGAGATATCCAAATAAATCTGTTGTGACAACATCATAACGTTACAGCGGGATGTAACGTTATGATGTTGTCACAACAGATTTGCTGTCTATTATTGAAGAGTCCTATTGGATATCTCCAAAGATAAAAAAAAACACAGTCGAATGGATAACCTCCTTCTTTAGGAAGTCGGTTAAAAATATACTAAATAGCCACATGGTGCTTATTTACAATGAAATTAATTACTGAATGAAATTAGTATACAAAAAAAAACTTTCCAATTGATAACCTCTTTCTTTTAGAAGTTGGTTAAAAATAGGTAAAAGGAATAAAAAATGAAGCATTGACAGATAAATAGGTATAGATATATAAATATGTATAAATAGATAATAGCGCGGGTAGGTGTAAAAAAAAGAACGTATCTCCAATATTGATTTGATATTTTAATTAGAAATACTCAGTTTATTTACTTAGTCTTTATAAAATATCAGTGTATAACTTCTGCATAGTGAGTACTCACGTTTGCAGCTCACACATGTGACTAAAGCTATAACTTTCCACCACCTGCCAGCACATCACTTCACTTTCACTGTTTTTTTCACTGTGACCGGTCACAAGGACACCATGTCACAGCTTGATGAGATTGCATTGGTACAGAAAAGCCTTGAGGATAGATTTGTCCGGAAGATGAGCGAACTGGAGGCACAAATTCAGTGCGCAGGACCAGCCAAAGATAATGTGGCGAGGGTAGCTGAGGAGTTTCGGACCTTCAGGGAGCTAATCTTTAGCACTTTAGCATGCTAAGTCTGCTTAGGAGACAGATCAGCGAGTGTGCCAGACAGGTCGACCAATTGGAGACCTGGCATCGACGGAAGGCACTGATCTTTCAGGGCATAGCAAAGGTTGAAGGAGAGGTCAGTAGCACAGTGATCCTGGATCTAATTAACAAGAAGCTGGGCCTTTAATCAGTAACCACATCCTCCATAAAGGTCTGCCACAGACTAGGTGCAGCCAAGAAGTATCACCACAGTCCTATTTATTTATTTATTTTAATATGTTACACTGGAACGCCACACTTAGCAATTACACCAATGAAGCACAATAATAACTAAACATATTATAGCTGTTGATCTTCCATCATCATTCGAAAGGCCGCGGGCCGGCAGCGGCAGCTCCAGCATATGGTGGATCACGCTCGCTCACGCAGCGATTTTAGTAAGATTCTTCAACTATGACGACAGGACAGGAAGTAAACATAAAATCTCATCGTTTGAAGAATTGAGTCCGTTGCTGCTGAAGTACATATCCCAAAGTGCAAACTTCTGGAGATAGCCTGAAAAACAAGTAAAAATAATCGTTAATTTTTGGTAACAAAACTCTTAAATATTATCTTACAAAATTCACGCATTAGATACCTACGTTGCGTAGGATTTACTTACCTTTTAATATGCTATCTTTTGCTGTTTGGTAATGATAACCTTTGATTAGTTTTGGCTCGTAATCATTGTTTTGCTTGACTTTGTTTTTTTTTTATCTTTCTTCCTCACACGACCATGAGATGGATTGTTACATGTCTTGCGTACATTCGTACAATAGTTTACCCTCAACAAGGATGTTTTTGTCATTATTTTTCTTTTTTGAAAACATATTGCTAATGCCATTATGACATGACTGTCTTTGACATTGACATCGGGTTTTCAAGGATCGGATACGCCATAGACATATAAATCATATGGACTTGGCATACCTACAAGAAAAACGTGCATACCTACACTTTAGTGAGCTGATAAAATGGCGGCTAATAGGGCAGCCCTTATCGATATTTCTATATAATAACATCGATAAAAGATTGTGAGAATGTTTTCATAATGTTACGGTACAATATCTACGGGTGAAAATACCCCAAGTTTTCTAACATAATAATATGCCTTTCATTTGTTGTTGTTTGAGAAATTTCGTCCTTCTTTCACGGTTAAACCGTAGAACTTATTTTGATGTTTCCTATTAAGACAGGCTGAAACTTGGAGGACAGATATATTATGCTGTTTTTTATCGACCTAGTATTCTGTAACTGATTTCACTCTATTGTATAATTTAAGCAACAAGTTTATCTAGTTGCCGGCCCGTTGAGAACCTCCTCCTTTTTTGAAGTCGGTTTTTTAATTTTATGCTCTTAGAATTTATTCTTTTAGCTATTACAAGAAATGAAAAGCAGTAAGTACAAGTCGTGCCATTAAAGATGAGACTTGACCACGCCTCCCGCCGCTCTTTCGCGGGTATCCATGAGGATCACCTCAGCGGTATCTATCAAGATACCGCTAAAACCACGTGGTGCGTCAAGTCTCAACTTTAATGGCACGACTTGTACTACCCGTGCGCGATAAGTTGAGACCTGTAGGCTGTAACAGTGGCATGTTTGTACCGCCACGGTACAATACGGGCGCCATCGGGAAGTGCGGGGGAAGCGGGCGGGGGGAGTCAGGTCTCAACTTATCGCGCACGGGTTAAGTACCTACTTACATCGAATAATTTTTTAATCGACCTTTTTGCTTGACTTGCTGTCCCCACGGTTTCTTTATACTGTTATTGGGGGATGCGCCAAGGTAGCCTGCGAAATTCAAATTTTCTTACGTTTTTTTGCAATTTGCAGGTCAGTGTCAGGTTGTATCTTGATAAAAATATGATTGTTACTTTATTGAGTGTTCAGTTGAAAGACGATTCCTTAAAGTGAAGAGAACAAATAATTATTGTTTTTGTTGTAATTTTTATATTTTCCACACCGATTGTTTATAGCCTTAAAAGTAAAACATAAAACCAATAAAGAACCATAAAATTGCATTATCGATAAATATAAAAATGTCTGAATGCACTACTCTATCCCTTCAATAACAAGAAAATGATTTCATGTAGTAAAACTGTTGAAAATAGAGGCAAAAGGGAAAATATGAATGCTTTACTGTTGAAACTCTTCAATAAATGCAGAATACTTTGTTTATCATCTTGAATTCACAAATTTTAACCACAGCTACAGAGCATTTGACAGTTGACGTACCCAACTTAGGTATCAAACAGCGAGCGGGTAAAATGGCGACCCGGCCGCAAATAGGTATTTCAATGACTTAGAAATGTAGGGTTGCCATTATAGTAACTGTCAAAAACACTATTATCCTTTTTCACTTACGCAAAATTATGAAAGTTAAAAAGAGATAGCAGTATTTTTCTGATTTTGGCGTCGATATGCCTCGTATTTGTATAACTGTTTTTTCTATAGTCAAACATTTCAAGTCCATATAATTTATATGTCTATGGGATACGCTCACGACGTAGACAGATAGTTTTCTCTGTCTACGGCTCACGATAATTTTATGTTTGTTGAGGGCGTAAGGTGCGTTCCGAATGCCACAATTTTATTTTTCTGTACTTTTGTATTTATTTTGGGTTTGTTTTTTTTTCTATTTCATTGTAACTTATTTTCATTCCTTGGTTGGTTCACTGTGTTTTAAAATGATGATGTTAGCTGGCGGGTGGTGCAGATATGCAACCGTCGTACTTGTTTAGCATGTAGTTTATTTTTTATTTTTTTATAGTTATTTTAATTTTACAACTATATTTTTTTTTTAAATATTTTATTCGTATTTATGACCACTATTTTCGATAATGAATCGTTTTTCTAAGCTAACAAATCTACTGCCACTCTTGAAGATAGTTTTTGTTCCATTACAGACACGCTTGGTGATACTTTACGTCAAAACTTTAACCATAGTCTTGACCGACTGTTTAATGTTTGTCACATCAATGCCCAGAGCATTCCCAGCCACTACAATGAGCTTTACGATACTTTTACGAACAATAACGTCCATACCGTCCTCATTTCAGAGACCTGGCTATAACCTGAGCTTGCGTCTACCACTTACTTTCTACCAGGATTCGTTCTCCTACGGAATGATCGAATCGGTAAGAGAGGGGGTGGTGTTGCAATTTACCTTCATGCCGATTTTTCTTTTAAAATTATTGCTACTTCTTCCTCTACTACTAATTTGGCTGAATTTCTTTTTTTAGAAGTTTGTGTTATAGGAGCTAAAACTGTTCTTGGAGTTGTGTATTGTCCCCCGTCCCTTGATTACTTCATCGAATTAGAATCGGTCCTAGAATCATTAGGTTCGGAGTGTGCACATCACAGCGTCATGGGGGATTTCAACACCAATCTCCTTGCCCACAACTCCCTCGATCCTGTAAACTCCTACATCTGGTCGAGTCAGTTAGTCTGCATGTCTTGCCTCTCCAACCAACGCATCATAACACTGTCGGGGATGATACTTGGCTCGACTTGATTCTCGCATCTAATCCTTCCCTAGTCGCCTCACATGGTCAACAGGACGCTCCTGGCTTTTCCCATAACAACCTTATTTTCCTGTCTTATGTCCTTAAACCTCCTAAACCCAAACCTACCTTCCAGTACAGGCGTGCCTTTGCGCGGATGAATGCAGAAAAACTCATCGAGCATGCTTCCAATATTGACTGGACGCCCCTGGAGGAAGCCACATCAGTCGATGATAAAGTGAATACTTTTAATGCGGTTGTAGTCAAGTTGTATGACACCCACGCTCCTGTCAGGAAAGTCAAGTTGAAGCGCTCACCGGCCCCATGGATGAACAATGGAGTTCTAATGGCAATGCGACGAAGGGATCGCGCGTTCACGCCCCTTTTCAAAACTGCTCGCAATCGTTGTAATCAGATGCTATGATAACATCAGTCGTCACATGATTGTGAAAGCTCTTGATCAGCTCCTTCCTGCAATCTCCCATATCGTTAACTTCTCCCTTTACTCCGGTGTTTTCCCTTCTCTATGGCGGAAAGCCCATGTTCGGCCACTCCCTAAAATTCCTAACCCTACTCTTCTCAGCCATTTTCGACCAATTTCCATCCTTCCCTTTTTATCTAAAGTACTCGAGGCCTGTGTTCACAAGCAATTTTCCCACTTCATCTACCACAACTCCCTTATCAGTCCATTGCAATCCGGGTTCAGGCCCGGCCATAGTACCGTATCAGCCCTCCTTAAAGTGACTGACGATATAAGGCGGGGAATGCAAGACACTAAAGTTTCGGTTTTGGTCTTAATTGATTTTTCCAATGCTTTCAATACCGTCAGTCACGAAGTCCTTTTATCCATCCTCTCCTATCTGATGGTCTCTCCGGAGGTATTGGAATGGTTTTCTTCCTATCTTCGGGGGCGCCAGCAATCAGTTCTTGCTGGTGACTCTAGCTCCAGCTGGTGTGATCTTGATGCTGGCGTCCCTCAAGGCGGTATTTTATTCTCTATTTTTATAGATCTCATAACTACCGAGCTTCAGTGTGTGTATCATCTTTACGCTTTCGACTTACAGCTTTACTGTCAGGCTAGTGTTGACAGCTTGTCCAGTGCGATCGAGGAGCTAAACCGGGATTTACGTTTTGTCAAAAACTGGTCTGATCGTTTCGGGGTGGCGGTTAACCCAACCAAGTGCCAGGCTATTATTATAGGGAGTCCCCATAGCCTGAGAAGGCTGAATGGCTTAACGGTGCCACCGGTTACCTTTGACGGCACGGTTATTCCGTTTAGCTCTGACATCAAAGATCTGGGTTTGCATGTTGACACTTGCCTTGACTGGCGTAAGCAGGTCGCGATTGTGAGCAAGAAAGTCACCGGAACATTGCGGTCGCTCTATCGGCTAAAAAATATTCTCCCATCACACCTATAGGTAATGCTTGTACAGTCCCTAATCTTCCCCATAATTGACTATGGTGATGTGTGCTACCGACTTCTTAATAACTGCATTCGATTCGTATTTAATCTTCGTAAGTATGATCACGTCTCCGCACATCGGTCACTTTTAAAATGGTTGCCCATCCGACAACGCAGAGCGTTGAGAGCTTTGACTACCCTATTTTCTCTTCTTAATAAGCCTACTTCTCCTTCTTATGTGACTACTTATTTTCAATATTTATGCTCTGCGCACAGTAAGAATCTTCGTTCCTCCAATAATCGTCTTCTACGTTGTCCTTCTCACCGCTCTCTTTTCTCAAGTCGTCTTTCTTTGTCCAGGCTGTCTTCCTTTGGAATGCGCTCCCTCTGAACATCAGGTTGGCCAACAGTCGGTTCACATTTAAAGTTAAAGCTCGCGAACACTTACTTAAGAAGCTGGCAGATTCATCTCTTAATTAAATTGTTGTTAGTTTGTCTCTCTCTTTACTTATTGTACATATATATGTATGTATTTATGTATGTATCGTTATATTTGATTTTGTAAATGTTCTCTTACCATTTGTTATGCTGCACCTACTATGTTTTCTCTCTGCATCACCCTAAGGTAGACTGGTAAAAAATGCCTAAGGCATTAAGTCCGCCTTTGTACAGTGTTTTTATACTTGTGCATAAAGTTTTAATAAATAATAAATAAATAAATAAATTATGTGATAGATATTTACAAACTGATTCAAGATCAAAGAACAAAATCGGTTGGAGTGTGGGCGCTATGGCGCGAGGACTTATAAAAAAAATGCATTTTTTTTTTGGTTTTTCGTACACCATCTCATAGTTTTCTACTACAGCAACAGTTTCTTTCCAGAAAAGATTTTCATCTGAGCTACCATTTTGGAAATATAGAGCGTTTTGTAAAAACAAGAAAAAAATTAAAAAACTCCTAACTCGCAAACGGTGCGTCGGAGGGCCATGCCTCTCTGAACCTAAATAGTTTCTATGGACAAGGGTAATAGGGTTCTGCAAGAAAAACGGACGAAATCTGTTAGTTTTTTTTTTTCCGAAAAGGGGAATGCCTATAAAATGCCTGAAATGGACAAAAACTGCAAATAGTCCTTAATTGTATTTAAAATAAAATATGAATAATGAAATAAATCTCAAGTTTGTTTAAGTAGGGTATAAAATATAGGAATCATTAAAATAATTAACTTGATATCCGTTAAAGTTATTCTTATTCTTATTGAAGGTCAATGTTTATTTGACAGGAGTAAGTGACATTCAGCCAAAAAGGAATCGTCAAATAATCCATTACAAACTATTTTAAGGAATTAGTGCACAGTTAATAATTAATTTAACACAAGTCGACCTATGTGTACCATAAATATATTAAAACAATATACGCATGTATATATAAATTAAAATCAATTTTTTTTTTAATGGAAAACGTATCGTAGGCTGTATGAATCATATGTCCTTTGCCTTACTGACAGTTTGACATTACTGCATTTTCGATTGTTTGTTTATTTGATTCTTGGTTTTGTGCTTGTGACTGAAGATACGTACTTACCTACTTTCTTTATGATATTTCGACGACTGTGGCCATTTTTTAATGATTTTGATTTTACTTCTGCACACGATACCCATTTTTGAACACGGACTTAGATTGGACCCACCTAAACGATGACTCGGCTTTTTGAGGACAGACCTGAACCTACTTTAAATATGACGCTGTTGTGTATTTTGGACTTGTGGGTGCCCCGTGTACATTTAAAAATGGTTAGAAACCTGCACTATGTTAATTGTTATCGTTAACCTAGACTTAACCTATATTTCAGAAAAATGTTTGTAACTGACTTCTACCTAGTTTTCTGATATTAATTAAAATTGTAATGGGTTACCTACGACTTGCAGTAAAATTTGGCGTATATTTCATTGTTGTTCATTTCAGGCATTTTTCTATATGGCTGATGGGCATTCCCCTTTGTGTCTTTGCCCCTAACGATACTCAAGCTGAAAGATCGACCGACACAGAATATTTTTTTCAATTTTTTCTTTTTTCTCAATATTTCTCGGATTTTTTTACACCATCTCATAGTTTTCTACTAGAGCAACAGTTTCTTTCCAGAAAATATTTTCTTTTGAGCTACCATTTTGGAAATGTAGATAGTTTTATAAAAATTAAATAAAATTCGGAGGCCCATAATTCGGAAACGGTGCCTCTTGGGTCCATACTTCGCAGAACCTAAATGGTTTTTTATGGCCAAGGTTAACCCGAAACTGCCATTTTTTTTCAAATTTCCTATTTTTTTTTTTGGAAAATCCACTAAGTCCCAAAAAATTTTTTTGCCGAAAATTTTATTTTTTTGTTTTCTTTGCTGCGCATAGTGCCCCTAAGCGTATACTTATATATACTAAGCGTATACTATACGTTCAACTCCTAAAAATCCGCCCCTTAGACGACCCACTGACCAACAAATCACCAAGATTTCAAAGATAAACTTCCACTAGCTTGAAAGCTTTTTAGTTCTAATCTTCACTTTATACACAAAGCCTTGGAACACTAAGGGTCAGCTCACACCGAGACGCGACACTGCGCGCACATTTTAAAAAGCGATTCAAAATTTAACTTTATTTTCTACACGAAAGGATACACATTTCTTTACAGGCGTCACGTGGCGCAGCGCTGCGTGGCGCAACGTTTTCTCACAATGAAATGTGTATCTTCTCTTTATAAGTGTGCGCGCAGCGTCGCGTCTCGGTGTGTACTGAGTCAAAACACCTACACCTACCTGTTAGGGTCAGTACTACTGACATAGGTTTTAAGAGATTGTGCCAAAATCTACAATTCTTTCAGAAATCCCTAAATTTACTACCTACCTACTACCTACCTACTACCTACCTACTACCTACCTACTACCTACCTACTACCTACCTACTACCTACCTACTACCTACCTACTACCTACCTACTACCTACCTACTACCTACTACCTACCTACTACCTACCTACTACCTACCTACTACCTACCTACTACCTACCTACTACCTACCTACTACCTACCTACTACCTACCTACTACCTACCTACTACCTACCTACTACCTACCTACTACCTACCTACTACCTACCTACTACCTACCTACTACCTACCTACTACCTACCTACTACCTACCTACTACCTACCTACTACCTACCTACTACCTACCTACTACCTACCTACTACCTACCTACTACCTACCTACTACCTACCTACTACCTACCTACTACCTACCTACTACCTACCTACTACCTACCTACTACCTACCTACTACCTACCTACTACCTACCTACTACCTACCTACTACCTACCTACTACCTACCTACTACCTACCTACTACCTACCTACTACCTACCTACTACCTACCTACTACCTACCTACTACCTACCTACTACCTACCTACTACCTACCTACTACCTACCTACTACCTACCTACTACCTACCTACTACCTACCTACTACCTACCTACTACCTACCTACTACCTACCTACTACCTACCTACTACCTACCTACTACCTACCTACTACTTACCTACTACCTACCTACTACCTACCTACTACCTACCTACTACCTACCTACTACCTACCTACTACCTACCTACTACCTACCTACTACCTACCTACTACCTACCTACTACCTACCTACTACCTACCTACTACCTACCTACTACCTACCTACTACCTACCTACTACCTACCTACTACCTACCTACTACCTACCTACTACCTACCTACTACCTACCTACTACCTACCTACTACCTACCTACTACCTACCTACTACCTACCTACTACCTACCTACTACCTACCTACTACCTACCTACTACCTACCTACTACCTACCTACTACCTACCTACTACCTACCTACTACCTACCTACTACCTACCTACTACCTACCTACTACCTACCTACTACCTACCTACTACCTACCTACTACCTACCTACTACCTACCTACTACCTACCTACTACCTACCTACTACCTACCTACTACCTACCTACTACCTACCTACTACCTACCTACTACCTACCTACTACCTACCTACTACCTACCTACTACCTACCTACTACCTACCTACTACCTACCTACTACCTACCTACTACCTACCTAAGAGAACCTTCTCCTGTCAGTAACATACAAAACAAAAAAACAATTATCGAAATCTATCCAGCCGTTCACGCGTGATGCCGTGACCAAGGGAAATAGGGATTCATTTTTAGATATATATATATATAGACTAGCTGTCCCGCGTAACTTCATCTGCGTCACATGTTCCCCGTTTTCGCAACATTTTTCATTACTGCTCCGCTCCGATTGATCGTAGCGTGATGATATATAGCATACGTCCTTCCCCAGGTTGAAATCTATCTTCTTGCCAGATTTCATTAGGATCAGATTAGCCGTTTTATCGTGAAAAAGTAACAAACAGACATACAAACAAACAGAGTGACTTTCGCATTTATAATATTAGTATGGATATATAGATCGACTAGCTGTCCCCGGCATGCGTTGCAATGCACTTTTTACCTACCCTATCTACCTACCCACCATACCCTACCCTACCCTACCTACCATACCCTACTACCCTACCTACCTACCTACCCTACCTACCCTACGCTACCTACCTACCTACCTACCCTATCTTTCCTTTTAAACCTTCCCTGGACTACGACAAACATTTTAAAACCAAATTCAGCTAAATCGGCCCAGCCGTTCTCGAGTTTTAGCGAGACTAACGAACAACAATTGATTTTTATTTATATAGATAGATAGATAGATAGAACTACGGCGTTTCAACGTGACCTTGACCGCGTCGTGTATGTTTTATTAGGTAGTACCTACATTCATGAATGTAAATAGTGTGATGAATGAATGTAATCCTACTAATATTATAAATGCGAAAGTTTGTGAGGATGGATGGATGGATGGATGTCTGTTACTCTTTCACGCAAAAACTACTGAATGGATTTGGATGAAATTTGGCACACGGATAGTTTGTAACCTGGATTAACACATAGGATACTATTTATCCCGATAATATGTTCCCGTGGGACAATTATCGAAATCCACGCGGGCGACGCCGCGGGCATAAGCTAGTGTTATAAAATGTAAGTACATTATTAGTTTATTACATATACCACGAAAAGTGCACGTACAAAATTAAAGTTTAGTAAGATAAGCTTTGTGCTGCAGGCTGTGGCTTCATAACGAATTATGTCTGAAACCTACTTGTTAATAACTAATAAGTTTTACCTATCACACAGTAAAATTAGAACCAACTCCGAATTACACATTTCATCCCTAATAGGTACTTTCAAACTTTGGTTTGAACATCATGACATAATTTAAGAATGTTTAACTTCATTCTTAAAAAATGATAAATCTAATTCACCCAAACAAAAACGTCGCAGCCAGTACCTACCTACCTACTTGTTTGACGAATGAAATGTGAAATATTCGCGAGTCCACGCACTTATTACTGGCACCAACTTACAATGACAACGCCACGCCATCTAGTATCAACAGATAATTATTTCGAGTTTTGTTATGCAAGGGGCTCGATTGTTCTTTAGAAGTTCTTTAGATATCCGGTAGATGGTGTGACTCCAAGCACGCACACTAGCAAAGATTTTCCGTTTTTTTTTCGGCCCTGGAAATCCTATAAACCTTGTTATTTCTTTATGTTTGAAGGGTTTTGCGACAACACTAATTCGTAATAACATCATATTGTTTCATTACTTCTACAAAAAGCATATAAGTATCGAGATTTTGAAGAAACAAAAATGTATGGGAAAGTGCGATTAAACTTCCACCTTAACCTATAAAATAATATGATATTGCAATTTGCATAGTGGTCAAGCGTTGAGTGCCGCTGGAAACAGTTTGCGTAAAGAGTTTACTTACAAGTTTCGTCCTTTCATCCAATTTACATCTACGAAAATGGTTACATCTACGAAAAAAAAATACGAGGATATTTCACCTTTCACAAATTTGCGGTAAAGAAATGAACGACTCCCGTCACCCACAAAATTCTTTTTGCGTATGCAGAAAATACACTTCCACCAAAATTGAACTTTGATCCTTCGGAATAAGAGCCACAATTATCGAAATTGTACACCTTTCAACGGCAAATTGAAGTATAATAGTTACAAATACCCTAATTTCTTTGACAAGGTTTTCGTTTCAGAGATAGAAGGCTGCGAGATACAATATTTTGATAGTTATCTGACTTTTATTGATAAAAATTGTTAGATTTTCGGAAATAATGAGGATTCTTTTTTCCTTAAAGTAATGAATCTGTGCCCCCAAGTAATCTGATTGATAATATTGATAAGGTATCAGACATTTTTGACGTTATTTATTATTTCTTGAGGATGTTCAGTTTCTTTTGATTGGGTATTAGAAAATAAAACTAAATACTTCTTTCTTTCTTTAGTTAAGTGTGGACTACTGTGGAGCTACATATTTTATTTCATCCACGTAATTTAGTCAAGCAGTGAAAATCCAATATGAGTTGCGTATTTACATTTAGGCATTACTTTAGGTGCCGCCTAGTACCAACTACAAAAAACTTATTTCGTATATTCTTAAGAAACATTGCTCTTGTTTCTAATAGGTCACTGGTTGTTAAATGTCTATTGACGATAAATTGATCATGAAAGTCACGGTTGCGTTGACGTTACACATAGACCATTGTTTGTGTCAAGATAGTTCTTTCATAATTATTCGTAATAAAATGCTTGAGTTTAATTTTCGCACCCAATATCTTTTTGTTTAAGTTCTTAAGGTCTGTCTTGTTTATATCTAGGTTCGATTTCCAGATCATGCATAGTTTTATTGGGTTTTTCCATTAGAATTTCTCAGTAGCTGCCACGGAGTCGGGATTAGTGCCATGTTGTTGGCAATAGGCTCGCTCATATTACAAATGTTAACGGTAAAACCAGTTTTCAAATTGTCAGGCTTCTGATGGCATCAAGGTTAAAAAAGTAAATTTTATTGCCACCAATCAAAATATACATTCAAGATATATGTCATATCTAAAAACTGACTACTGCTCGCTCAACTTAACCTTTGTAAAATCTTGATACGCACGATTAGTGATGGGTTCTAGATGGCTTTATAAGTAGCATTCAGGATATCATCTCAAGAAGGTCAATGTTCCGTCCATTTAGATTTTTCCTTATATTGTCCTTGTCAATTCCTTATGTATTGATATTTACTAATGTAGATAATTTGCTCTTTACATTTACACTTCCTATTGACCACGAAGTAAAGAAGTGAAGTTCGCTTTCGATTTTTGTGCGGTTATTTGAACAAGGAAGAGAATTTTAGTCTGGCTTTGCTTGTCTGTAAATAGAAGGTGTAATTATTGAAATAACTAATCTCTTAAGGGTCCTTTTTTTATTGAAAGACCAAACCTGGAATCGATAAGAAAAGAGCAACCTAATAGTACTGTACCTGAACCCACATGTACTAAAAAGTTACTTCTATTGTCAATTATAGCTACAATTGTGTAACAAGAACAAAAAAAAAACTATTGCTTCTGTACATTGTTCAATTAAAAATATTTTACTAACAAAAGTCTTAACAAATAAAACACAAAGCAAACATTAATTGATTAGACTCTTTTTTCCGATCAACGAAGCATTTCACGCACTGTGCGAGTAATATTCGCTGCTCACTGGACCGTTTTATTGCATCTTCTGACAAAATAAAGTGGTTTACCTGAAAAATGTACAGTCCCTAACAATACTGTTTTTATTATAACATCACGACTGTTACCCCCAAAGGGATAAGAGGAGCTGTACTGACATAACACTCACATTTCGACAGTTATGTTTTTAAGAGGGACTCTAGTCGGTAATTAAAAGTATTTGATTTGATTTGAAGAAACTATTGCCGTCGCGCTGCGCCCGACCCAGTCCCCGTAAAGTGCGAAAGGGACAACTGGAGCTCAGGCTGATTTTACCTACAAAAATCTTGACCAAAAGACGTTTTGTATTCCGCTGTTTTCTTCTTCAAAACTAAACTGATCTAAATAATTCTTATATCAAAATTTAGAAGAAAAGTATATCTATGCTTCTATTATTTTCTTTTTTGTTAAAACTTATCTAATTTGTCTGATAGTCGTCTGAACATGGCGTAAAAATGGGCTTTTTTTCGTGTTTTTATATGGTCATAATTATGTTAAGTCATTACGTTTAAAAAAAAAGAAATGATAGGGGCATGTATCGATAAGACCTAGATTTTTTGGAAAAAAAATCATTGGTCTAGACGCATTAACCACAAACAAAACAGCGGAATACGTTTGTATGGAGAAATCCCAACTAGAGTCCCATGTACAACGGGACTACCCTATTGCCGTTAACCGGTCACAAAATCACAGATCCCAGACTGCTATTGAGAAATACTTGCTGGAAAAACCCGATATTATTATAAAGGTCACAACCCGCGCTTGCTTAGATCCTTGGATAGGTGACTATCGATAACCTTTCCGAGGCACGGAGGAAACTCGGTAGGTACGTTAAGCCGTTGGTCCCGGCTGTCATTTGTAGATCTTGGTCAGTCGTTACAGGCCTGAAAGTCTAACCGCCAGCCAGTCTTAAATCAAAATTAAAATATTTTTATTTCGCACAGGCCTACATGGGCACTTATAAAACGTCGAAAAAAAGGTGCTCGGTTCGGGTTGGTCGTTTCCTATGGAGAAGAACCGGCAATAAACTCCATGGTTACTCTTTTAAAATAATTTGGTTATACAATATTTCTATGTTACAGCGTTAGTACTTAAGTATGGTGACATCGTAGGCCCGACAATATGTTGTTGCTTACTACAAAACATAGAACAAGATAAAAAGTTACCAAGGATTTAGAAATCTATAAGGCCTACAATGTCCACACGTTTACAAACAATCGGTTAATAAGAAAAAGAGTCTATACAACAACAACTTTCTTTTTTATATCAAAAATATTATTACAAAGGGGTGTCTCGTTTTATCCCGTACAAACTGGGGTGTGGAGGTCAGATAGGCAGTCGCTCCATGTAATTAGCTGGTACTCAGCTGCATCTGGTTGGACTGGAAGCCTGAGCAGAAGACAGTCAGCATCTAAAGTAGTCACATTTAATGTTGTCTTTATCATAACAAAGTCGCAAACAAAAACTAGACAAAGGTATTGACATACATTAAGAGATTCTTATCAATCTATTATCAAAACATGCTCTTATTACAATAATGTAGATCAGATATCTAAATATTTCCCAAGTTATCAGGTATCGATACATTTCAGATGATTCATCCATCAGCCATCATTCTATTCACTCAAGTTGATCGATACGAACGGTTAGAGTGTAACATATCAGGCTGAAAAGACACTCTATAACGTTTTTGTTTTTTTTTTATATGATATGTTGTCATCTTTATGGCCGAATTCTAGTTTGCCAGGCCAACGCTGTCGCCCAATACTGAAGTATTAACACTGTAACATATTAATATTAAAACCAAAACGAATAACCATGGAGTTTCTTGCTGGTCCTTTTTTATGGAAAACGACCAACCCGAACAGTGCAGAACATATTTCTCTTTTGACGTTCTGTAAGTGCCCATGTAGGCCTATCTGAAATAAAAATATTTTGATTTTGATCTACTGGTAAGAAATTTGAGATTAGGAAGTGCCAAGTTTAGGCTTGATATTGGTTAGGAGATTAACCGTATTTTTTTGGTACGAGGGCCTCGGTTTGATTTCCGGATAGGGCAAAATGTTATTGGGTTTTTCTATCAGTAGTAGACACGGAGTCTGGATTTGTGTCCGGTTGATGGCAATACGCTCGCCCCATATTACATGGGACTTAAACATAACTGGGAAATGTACGTGTACTATTAGGTATGCCTCTGCCTAAACCTTCAGAGGTCATAGGCATAATGTTATAATAATATTATGTTCATGCAAAAACACTACTGACTCCTTATATTTCACAATCGAGAAAGTTCTATCACCGTACCTATTTCTTACCGCAACTTAGCTATGCAATACTCGATTTTCTTCAAGCGTACGCCTTTTAGGTCAGCCTAAAAAAAATCTAGCTCAAATTATTACGCGTAGACTGCAAACCTAGCAATAGCTGTAACATGAAATTGTATCACAATAATAACAGTATCACAATTTATAAAAAAAATAAAAAGTCTATAGGTACTAATATTATAAAGCTGAAGAGCTTTTTTGTTTGTTTTGAAAACTAATCTCGGGAACTACTGATTTGAATTGAAATTATATAAGTGTTTATCAAGAAAGACTGTAGCCTATAAAACATCACACTGGGACCAATAGGAGCGGAGCATCATTGAAAAATGTTTGCAAAACCGGGGAAAATGTGGCGCTGAGGAAGTTGCGCTGTTCAGCTATTATACAATAAAGCCAGTTTTTCTGTCTGTCCGTGTTGCTGCGTTTTCTTCTAAACTGTGTTTAAACCATCATTTGGAAAGAAACTGGCAAAGTAAAAGGTATGTCACAAACTCATCTCGATCTTCTTGCTCTTGTCCCATGTTGGGACTTGGGGGTCCGGCGTTGGGAATTGGGGTGTTTTGCTCGGACTGGGTTTGAGTGAATTCACTCAAAGCCAATCTAAGCAAAGCGAGGTAGTACGTGGCTAATTCACCGAGATCATCTGACAAGCGGACTTCGACCTCCTCAAAGGTGGTGGCTTGGGAGATGAGGGCAAGGTCGTCTGCATTGAGGAAGTGGGACGTGTTCGGGCTTGATGGTAGTTGGTGTATGTTACCGGCAATCTGTATAATTCAGGTATTCTATACAATTCTTTGGTATTGTGTAGAATACCTGGGGCGGCAAGGCATTGTATGAAATATTATGAATATTATTGTCCATTATATAGTTTATCTAGGTAATGTATACAATACCGAGGGATTGTATAGATTACCTGTTGTTCCACCGGCAATATGTAAAATAAATAGATTTTGTTCTGTATATAAGTAAATACCTAACCAGGTGGCGTAATGCCAAACTGTATATTACCACAGACATCCATAGTCTGTGCTGGACCGCTTGGAGCTCGTTACACGAAAGAGCAAAATGTATTTCAACACAGAAATTATTACTGTATTAGTATACATTATGTTCATCATTTCCAAAGCAAACTACGTACGATTGCAAACCAAAGGATTTGCCAGGGTAGTGAAACATATTAAGGAGAACTTAGGATGCAAGAGCGAGCGGAGCGAGCTCGGGAAATCGGGCACCCCGACTTGGACTGGTTAAGTTCGAAGGGGATGGCGGGGTTTAGAAAGCGAGCGTAGGGAGCGAACTCTCTTCGTGTTAGGTTACTTTAAACCCTGCAGAAAGAAATAGGAGCCCAAGTCACAATTATGACCATACCATGACAGGCGATTCCATTTCAATTTTTTTATGTAACAGGCTTAACTTTTAAACTTCTCTTCTTCGTCTTATTTGTACATTTCCTACTTTATCATCTCCGCTACATGCAGTCCTTTTTTATTCGCCTTCTTCATTGCCCAATATTCCGATCCAAGTATAATAAACTCATAGTTACGATAAAGAAATCTCGATGTTTTGTCAAATCCTAAAAACCGTACATAGCTTGAGCGCCACGCTAGTATCCTACTCATCATCATCATCATCATCAGCCTATATTGTTCCCACTGCTGGGACACAGGCCTCCTCTCTATGAGAAGGAATGGGCTGTAATCCACCACGCGGGCCCAGTGCGGGTTGGTTGATGTCACATGTCTTCGAATTTCTAGTTCTAGGACATGCCGGTTTCCTCACGATGTTTTCCTTCACCGTTTTGAGAGCGGCGGTGATGAAATAAATTACACAAAGTAATGCGCCTGCCTGGGTTCGAACCTACGACTTACCGCTCGTAAGTCGGGGCTGCTACCACTGGGCCACCGCTGCTCTCATCCTATCCTACTCCTACTAATGATATTTATAAATTTGTAAGTTTGAGAGGATGTACGTCGGGATGTATTGATGTTTGTAACTCTTTCACGCAAAAACTACTGAATGTTTGGATGAAATTTGCACAGGGATAGATAATAGTCTGGAATAGCATATAAAATACTTTTATCTCGGTAGTACGATCCTGTGGAACAGTCACCAAACACGGGCGAAGCCGTGGGCATAAGCTAGTATAATTATATAATTCAGTGTGACCAGTTGTTCAACATTTATTTCTTTTGTAACACTGAGTATTATTGCAATTTTATTCAGCAAATTTTTATTATGATATTATTAGGTTGGTTACGACTGTTATATTCTATTGAGATAGTTCTGTTTGAGTAAATTTGCTTTGTTTGAAGCTCTATTATTAGCTGATTGCGATTTATTTGGTAGGCAACGACCAATCAGGCTATAACACTAGTTTATGCGGATCTCTTATTGTATAGGAAATCTATACAAAACGAGGTCATGTATACTGGACATTTAGCTTGACGTGCCCCTGTGAGTAATAAAATTTAAACTAGGTTATCATCATCAGCCTATAATTTTCCCAATGCTGGGACACAGGCCTCCTCTCTATGAGAGGGAGCGGGCTGTAATCCACCACGCGGGCCTAGTGCGAGATGGTAGATGTCACATGTCTTTGAAGTAGTTCTTTAGTTCTCACGATGTTTATTTACCGTTTTTGAGAGCAGCGGTTATGAAATAAATTACGTAATGCGCCTGCCTGGTTTCGAACCCAAGGCTTACTACTCGTAAGTCGGGGCTGCCACCACTAGGCCACCGCTGCTCTCTTAAAGTAAAACTACGTAAGGTTTGCAAAAAATACACATACATATAATATCATCGTAATTTTCCAGCTCTTATCCCAATGTATTTAGAGTCGGCGCAGCATTTCTTCTTCATCCATACTTCTCTATTATCCGTCATCTCATCAGACACCTCCTTTCTTGCCATAATAATATCATCCTTCACACAGTCCATCCATCGCAAAAATACTAAATATAAACTCAAATTATACTGTAGAGTTATGTACCTACATAATGCAGGTAATACACGGTGTAAATCACCTCATCACGAAGCCGTCAACCAAGCATTCTGTACATTTTCATGTACAGAATGCTTGGTTGACGGCTAAGTGACTTTACGCAAAAATTATTGCTGGGAAACGACTTTTTTTTGGGAGGTGTAAAATCATGTTTTGTGGTAGAACTCAATTTAACACACTCAAAACATTGCTGATGGACGGGTTGAATAGTACGGGGGTCGTGGAGGTGTTTAAAGTAAAAATCTTACATTAAAATTTTGTGTTTTAAAAAAATACTTGTCAAAAAGTTGGAACTTTGACCCCTAATATCGCCGTAACTAGAAGGTTCCCAGGTATGGTGTAGAACAAAAAAATGATCGCAATGACAGGGAGAACCAGTGCCTTTCGGCTTCGTTAAGAGGTGTTTTACACCCTTTATGAAAAAGTCGCGGGGAAAGTTTTGGGAATGTACGAGGATGGGTATAAGAGTAAGGGAAGACCAAAGAAACGATGGATGGACTGTGTGAAGGATGCTACCTCCTTCAAAAGGGTGACTACTGAGATATCTATATATATATTACAAAGTCGTGTTAGTTACACTATTTATAACTCAAGAACGGCTGAACCGATTTGGCTGAGAATTGATGGGGAGGTAGCGTAGAACCAGGAGACGGACATAGGATACGGTAGGGTAGGGTAGGGTAGGATAGGGTAGGGTAGGATAGGGTAGGGTAGGATAGGGTAGGGTAGGATAGGGTAGGGTAGGATAGGGTAGGGTAGGATAGGGTAGGGTAGGATAGGGTAGGGTAGGGTAGGTATGGTATGGTAGGGTAGGGTAGGTAGGTAGGGTAGGGTAGGTAGGGTAGGTAGGGTAGGTAGGGTAGGTAGGGTAGGGTAGGTAGGGTAGGTAGGGTAGGGTAGGTAGGGTAGGGTAGGTAGGGTAAGGTAGGTAGGTAGGATAGGGTAGGTAGGTAGGGTAGGTGCATTGCAACGCATGGTACAGCTACTATCAACTAAAAGAAAAGTACCTAGTCATGCTGCGTCCACCCCAGACAAATTAATAAGGATAGGAGAATGAAGATGATGATGCTAATAGTGAAGTAGGTGGTGGTATTCAATATAATAATTCCACACATAACATAACATCACGCCTGTAAGCCCCGAAGGGTTAGGCAGAGGTGTACCTAAAATCACAATTCTCCTGTTATAGGGGCGAGCCTGTTGCCATCAACCAGGTACAAATTCCCGTAGCTGCTATTGAGAAGCAGTGGCGCTTGCGCTTGCGACCACTCGACCAACTTATAAAATCTTTACTAATATTATAAAGCTGAAGAGTTTGTTTCTTTGCTTGCTTGAACGCGCTAATCTCAGGAACTACTGGTCTGATTTGAAAAATTCTTTCAGTGTTAGATAGCTCATTTATCGAGAAAGGCTATTTGTTGTATAAAATCACGCGACAGCTAATAGGAGCAGAGCAGCAATGAAAAATGTTGCGAAAACGGGGAAAATGTGACGCAGACGAAGTTGCGCGGGACAGCTAGTAGTTAAGAGTAGTTATTATATGAATAGAAATAACAAATCTACGTACAAGTTAAAGAGAGAACAATACGAGTGGTCCGAAGCGAAATCTTGTGAAAAAATTATCCCGGTTAGCATAATTATCTTCCATCATAGAAAGGCTTTCGCTAATACCGTTGCTCTGTTCTGGCTTAAAGGGTTGGGAAAAATCAAAATAGCTTTTGTAGGCATTAGTGGACTTCTGTGCGGTTAAAATATACGATTTTTATTCTTTAGTTTTGTAATGTTTCAATATGTATATTATTTACAAACTACAGATAGATCTAAAACAAAAATAAAATATGTACAAGTATCAAAAGGGAAAAGAATAACAGGGCGTTAAAAAAATGTCCACATCGTTGTCAATAGGAAAAGTGCCTAGAAGGCTGCCTGGCAGCATTGCCCCACTGGATGGCCATGCTGATTCTTTGGCCAAAAAGGCCAGCCCTCTGGTCAGAGTTTTATAAAAATAAAAGTACATACAATTCCCCGTAGGTATTATTAAAACTTCGCTCTTAAATATTTGAATGTCATTGTTAAAACTCTACGTATATTGTTTTTCCCTCTTTTTTTGTTTTATATTCAATCTGTGCCCAGATTCGTCTTTTGTTGAACCAGTGCCAGTTATGTAAACTGATTACCACCTTTTTTATTCTGGTACTATTAAAATTGAATCAAAGTAAAATACAGCTAGGAAATTGAATTCTGTAACCACAAAACCGCTTTTAGTTTGAACTACTTCAATATTTCTTCTTTTCCAATAATATTTAATGTTTTCTTTTTTACTTAATTTTGAACTGTAAGAACCATGCGAAATTGAACTAAAATTTGTATCGTGACGATTGCTTTTTTACTTTTAATTCTATAACTCCACTTGTTGGTTGGCCAAACAAATCAAATTAAATATTTTGAAATATAACATTTTATACGAATCTGGGCCACCGCTGCGCTCCAGAGAGCAGCGGTGGCCCAGTGGTGGCAGCCCCGACTTACGAGCAGTACGCCGTGGGCTCGAACCCAGGCAGGCGCATTACTTTGTGTAATTTATTTCATCACCGCTGCCCTCAAAAACGATGAAGGAAAACATCGTGAGGAAACCGGCATGTCCTACAACAAAAAATTCGAAGACATGTGACATCTACCAACCCGCACTGGGCCCGCGTGGTCCCAGCAGTGGGAACATTATAGGCTGATGATGATACGGATCTTGAAATCGTGAATCGTGGCTAAATAACATCTGCTCGGGTGGACCTTTAGGTTAAGCCGCGCTTGCCTAGTTTGGTCCGTGGATGGGTGAACGCCTATTACGTACTGAGTTTCATCCGAGCCTCGGAAAGCACGCTAAGTCGTTGATCCCGGCTGTAATTTGTCGAACAATGAAAGCCATTACAGGTAGTTAGTAGCCCGAAAGTCTGACAACCAGTCTTGCCAAGAGGGATCGTATTACGCAGTACTAATTGGGTTGTGGAGGTCAGATAGGCAGTAGCTCCATGTGAAATACTGGTATTCAGCTGAATCCAGTAAAACTGGAAGCCGATTCCAGCATAGTAAGGAAAAGGCTCGGAAGACAATGACTGCTCTGTCCCACCGCCAAGCAAAGGCCTCCTTTCTCTTATTCCACCGTTCCTGAACCCGCACCCTCCTTGAAAATATAAGTTAAGAAAAAATAGTGTGTGGAGTCCCTCCGCGCGGAAGAACTGAAACTTCGTAACACTACACGCATGCGTTCGAGTGCCACGCATTAACTCTCTTTATTTTTTATTGAGCTTCTAAATATTATTTTATTGTTTTCTTGTTGTATTATTTTTATAACATAAGTTTATCGAGGTTATTCTACTCATGGAAATTGAGCGAAGACATGTCATGCATTCGACTCTTCGGTGTGACCACCGAAGAGTCGAATGCATGACTGTTTGCACGCCATCTTGCGTATCTAGTAGATCTACGTAGTCACAAATCATGTAATACTGCCATCTCTTAGTGAGTTTTAGAAAATATTCCTCCTCCATGGTAGCGTTAAACTTGTTGCAAGTCGCATAAGAAGTTTCACTTAAAAAATCAATAGCAATCATTTTTATAACTCTTGGATTGAGTTCACGAATAGCTGGTCATCTATAAACTCGTTTCTATAACGTGAGCTAGATCCATTTGTTCATGCCAAAACACTGTAACAGTCCAATTATCTACGAATTAGTTAGGGGTGTCGCCAATACATTGCAAACGGTTAACGTAAACGGAAAAGTTAACGTTAACGTTTCGAAACGTAACTAAAAAGTTGCGATATTTACTGATTGATTTTTATGCTATCGATAATGGATGGCGTAGAACGAATCAGTTATTTATCTTGTAAATGTTTTGTTAAGAAACAGTGCGATGTCTAAATCGATTTGTTAATTTGAAGTGCATACAGGTGCACTGAGTTTTATATTGGGATTGAATGCGATTCTGATGAAGTAAGCGTTTGTCACGATTATTTAGAAAATTTGACAAAGTATTGATTTATCATAATATCGAGCTTGTAATCCCCGAAAACTTAGGCAGAGTTGTACCTAATAGTACGGCCACATATCACCAGTTAAGTATTTTTTAAGCCCAATGTATTGGAAGCGAGCCACGGAGGAGCTCGGCTAAATAATAACTGCCGAATAGGTCCATCTTCAAGGTTAAGCCGTGCTTGCCGAGGTTGGTTCGTGGATGGATGACCATCTTTACATACCGTGTTTTCTCCGTGCCTCGGAAAGCACGTTAAGTCGTTGGTCCCGGCTGTCATTTGTAGATCTTTGACAGTTGTTACTAGTAGTCAGAAGTCGAAAGTCTGACATCTAGTCTTACCAAGGGGTATCGTATTACCCAGTTACTGGGTTGAGAAATAAAATATTGCTACTCAGCTGCAACCGGTTAGACTGGAAGCCGACCCCAACAAAGTGTGGGAAAAGGGTAGGCAGATGATGATGATTTTGTATTAGGGGCGAGCCTATTGCCGTCAACCGGGCACTAATCCAGAATCCGTAGCTGCTACTGAGAAATTCCTGATGAAAAAACCCATTATTGGGTTATCACTTTTACCTTAATCTCAAAACAAATAATAAGTATTACATGGTAAATATCCCGTTACAATTGTTATTGATAGTGTTAGTGACCATTTTAGTTTTAAAACTTTTTTTTTGTCATTAGCAGCCACGGAGTCTGGATTTGTGCCCAGTTGATGGCAATAGGCTCGCCACCTATTAAATGGGACTTTAACATAACTGGCGAAATGTTCTACTGAATTATTATTACCCCCTTCTTTTATGTCCCCCTTTTTTTGACGGCATGGTTGGCGCAGTGGTTGAGCGATCGACTGCTGCGCTGCGTGTCGCGGGTTCGATCCCCGCACGGAACAAACATTTGTATGGCCTACAGATAGTTGTTCCGGGTCTGGCTGTTGGTGTATGTCAGTTTAAATGTTTGTGTCGCACCCACGATACAGGAGAAATTCCTAGTGTGGGGCAACGTTTTAAAAAAAACAAACAAACAAACAAACATTTATATTTAAATTGATTTTTTTTTCCCTTTGAAGTTAAAAATAATGTATCTTACCCAAATCCTCTACAAACAATCAAACATCCCTTCCTTACTGAAGGGTTGTTTATTTTTAGTTCTTTAAAGGATTTGATTTTGATTTTTGTAAGTTCTTTAAGATTCGTATTGATTGAGTTTTTACAAAGCTTTCGTAATTTAGGGTATACTTATGTGTATTTTAGATTAGATTATTTATTTCTTTTCCTTTTGTGTGGTGATGATCGAATACAGGAGCCTATGCTCAGCAGTCCAACTTTAAAGTAATGGCAGACTGTTATCCCACTTCTGAACAAAGAAAAATATATAATAATTATCGAAAAGACCCAAGCTTTATGTGTTTGCAATTTTAGATCGTTATGTTCAGGTTTCTTCTAAATGGGCTTTACTTAGGACCAAGCCAACGACAATTATTTATTTTAATGGTAGAGGAAGTAACTAATCGGTTTTAACACACAAACTTATTATGTTAATGGGGCAAAATTATATAAGCCAGTGGAAATAAACGAATTTGTTATTATTTTTTGGGAGAAACGTCAGTATAATTTTTCTTTTATATTAATGGCTGACTGAATTTAACTAACGTTCTGCCTGTCTTATTGTCCTTGTAACTGTCTTATTGTGTGGTGTGTATTTATTTGTCTCTGACTGATTTACTAACATAATTTTTAAGTGTGCCTACTTACAAAATTATGGATTTTTGTGTCTGACAATAAATGAATTGAATTGAATTAAACTTATACAAAGAGTGCCAACGGACTCTTCATGAAGCCGTCAACCAAGCATTCTATACATCAAATTAAGTTGCTCTACGCGAAAATTGTTGCTGGGAAACGATTTTTTTATGTGAAAAATTACACTTTACGGTAGCGCTATATGTAACGATGCATTGAAATTAAGGATGCATATGCGCAGCCTACCAGCTAATAATAGCTCAACCACTGCGTCAACCGTGCCGTCAACCATATGTATGTATGTTAGTCCGGTGTCACCTTGTTTCGCAGACAGAAATTTCACAGAATTTTGTTTCCCAGAAAATGTTTCACATAATATTTAGTCCCCGTATTTTTATTTCAAATATTTTTGTTTCGACTACTATTTACTCGACTGAAAAATATTTTACAGAAACACAATTCAAAGAATTTTACAATCACATTTTTTTATTTGACCAACTCATCAAACAGCAGAATTATTTTTCAACGAATATTGTTTGTTCGATGTATGTTTCCATGGTATTTTATTTCAACGAAATTATTAACCTTAAATTAAAATATTGTCTTTAAAAGTCAATATGTTGTACTACTAAAGTTAGTGACAGAAACGAATGGCTGCAAAACAGACTCCACGTAGTCTTGTTTGCCCTACCCCTAGAGTGTAATTTAAGCCCGCATAGGCGCGGAGGGATGAGGCGGCCCGCGAGTTGAGGAGCAGGTGGTTTCTAAGGGTCGCCGCCGCGGCTGAGGCTGGCCGGCTTGCCGGCCAGAAAGCCGAAGCTGCGGTGGTGAACGTTAATACCATCTGCGACAATAAACTTGCGTGGGGCCGCCGGAGCCCCGCAGCGCCGGAGCCGTGACAGAAACCTTGCCTGATGCATGTTACATGCTTGCATGCATGCTGCAAGTTGCATGCTTGCTTGCATGCATGCTGCAAGTTGCATGCTTGCTGCATGCTGCATGCAACAGGCATGGACACCATTAATAACAAGATTGTTTTTCTGCTTGACAATAATTTACCCGCATTATTTTTGTGAACCCGGTGTTGTAATTTTGTAGGAGGGTATGCATTTTTCAAAGATTTGAATTTTAGAAACTGTCAGGTGATTAAAATGTTATTCTTCGTAATAAGTTTTATGTGAAACAAACAATATGTGGATAAATAATATTTGATTTGTTATTCTATGATATGAATATTCTAACATTAAACTTTATTTGAAACAAAAATCGATAATTTAAATTTCTTCAAAGTAAGTATTCTGCGTATTGATTATTCTGTGAAATGATAATATGAGAAACAATTTATGTGAAACAAAATTCGATTAAACAATTAGCGATGAAACAACGCACAACCATGTTAGTCCATCTGATATATTATATGAATGGGCCAAAGTTGCCTCAAAAAGTTATATTAAAACGTCTCTATACAACTTTTGTAGGTTAAAAGGCATTTTAAAAAGAACAGTCCAAAAAATCTCGTCAACTTATAATACTAACACGAAAAGATGTAGGAGGTACGTTATTTACCTACCTACTTACTTTGCTGTCTGTCACCCGATATATTTGAATAAGGAAGTAGGTGGAAATTGTTTTGAAAGCACTCCCATTTATATATGCTTGAGAGGGGATAAGCAAATAATGTCAAAACAACGAAGGATATTACTTAGTAAAATGCCCTTTTTTTTCGTGTCGTTATTTTGTGAGGTTTAGCAGATCTTGATTTACTTAATACTAGCGGCCCGTCCCGGCTTCGCACGGGGTGCACATTTTTTTTTAATACATTTTGGGATCAATAAAGATAATTTAACTTTTATGTATGATAATTTAAACGTACATGACTCAATTTGTTCAAATGTTCAAAATTAAAAACTAAGACCTGCAACCTTTAAACTAATTTATTATCGTTGAAGTTGAGAAAATTTAACTTTTTCAAACGTTTTACATTTTTTACCATAAACTTATTTTTATTCTATTTTTTTATATATTTTTTGTTGTTTTATGTATTTTATTTTTAGGGGCTCAAATTTTTTTACTCATGGTAGCTTTTCAATTTCTTTATTTTTCATTTTAAGGTTTTATTTAATTTTAAGTTTTTGCATTTTTATTTTGTAATATCTGTGTACACTATGTTATCAGTGGTATTTGTAGGTGGCAACAACAAAAATCATCAACAAAATTCAAATGGATTTTCAGGAGATCCTACTCGAGAAAGACCAACATACAATATTGCTCGTAAGAAAAGCACTCTTTCCTTAGGTCGATGCCAACCATCGAGGAAGTTTGTCCCTGGGATTTGTTTATTGTAAGGGCAAACGATATATTTACAGGAAACTGTAACCTTTCAAAAGATTTAGGCAAATCCGTCGGTGTCATCGGCATCCGCGGAATGTGAGTGAGCTGACCGGCCGCGGGGCCCGTGATGATAGTTGCTACAATCACATTGTCTCTTAATTCCTTTATCAAAAGTCTTGTACCATTACACATACTGGAAGGGCTTAAATTTCTCAATAGCATAATGGGAGTACTTTGAGACTATTAATATTAGTTCTTGGGGCGGCAAACCGGCAGGAATGAGGGAAATAAAAATTCTTGTGGGTGGTGCACTGTATCTTCGATGTTGCACATGGTGTCAACAGATTTGTAACATTTAAAATCACCGGGTGCTTTTTCCATAATCATATTGACTGAGTCGTTTCTTGGTGACAATATCGCTATAGAACAGAGCCAATGGAAATTTATTTCTGAAAGATTTTCGATGTCGGGATAGATTGTGTCTATAATAATTTCTAGTCTATGAAAAGTTTGAGTCAATTCATTATGCAACAATACTTGGGAGTTCTGGTCTCCTAATTTAAGTATTTTTTGTGAGAAATTTCCACCGTGGTTATTACTTAAATGTGTTATATAATATTGTAAAACATTTTTTTGTTCTATCATCAATACTTCCCGCAGCGCATGCGATGAAAGACATTTTATTGCTCATTTTTTAACCCCCGACCAAAAAAGAGGGGTGTTATAACTTTGACGTGTGTATCTGTGTATCTGTGTATCTGTGTGTCTGTCTGTGGTATCGTAGCTCCTAAACGGATGAACCGATTTTGATGAAATTTGTTTCGTTTGAAAGGTGTTTTAATCGAGAGTGTTCTTAGCTATGTTTCGATAAAATCTGATCAGCCGTTTGAAGGCCATCACCTCTTTTCTAGTTGAAGGGAAATTAACAATTTGCACAGGTCTGATCGATTCGAAATTTGAAATCATGTCACTTGTCACCATGGGCATTGCCAGGGGGTGCTAACACCCCGTCCCCCAAGAAAGTTTTTTTTTTTAATTTTTGCTGTTTTCGCTAATTGGCGAGATGACACGCAACACTGAGAAAAGTGGAAGCAATGGGGGAGGACTATGCCCAGTATTGGGACAGTCAAGGCTAAGATAAAACAATATAAGTTGAAAAAGTATGAAATAAAAATTAAATTAAAAATTTTAAAAACCCCCGACCCAAAAAACCTCTAAAAACCATAAATAAAATAATCCAAGCGTCTTAGCGTCGGGGGATTATTTTTATATTTTATTTTTGTTCTTTATGTTTCTTCTCATTTAAGAGAGCTTAAAAAACCTTATACGCGGGTCAGAACCAAGGATATAAGGTGAAATTTAGATAGAGAAAGTAGATGATAATGTAGAAGAAGTCAGAAATTTGCGGGTAATTCGACAGGTGTTTAGAATGGTGGCTTTTTGCAGCATGTAAAGTGTGTGAGTAGGCATCTGTAGAGTGTTGAGACTTTGTATTATTATTATATTATTATTATATTATATTATATAAGTGTAGATGTAGATTTAATAGTTTTCATCGATACAACATTTGTGTTATTTTAACTTAAAATGAACTAAACGAAGTCTATGGTCAAATGTTCTTACCGAAATTTGCGAAATTTCTTTTTATTAAATCATTCATAGCTTCTAATTGTTTAGTTACGCGAAAGAACAAAGTTACAAGTTATTTCACCTTCTATTAGGATTTTTTTTAAACGCTTTATCCTACTTCCTACTAATATTATAAATGTGAAAGTTTGTGACGATGGATGGATGGATGTTTGTTACTCTTTCACGCAAAAACTACTGAATGGATTTAGATGAAATTTGGCACACGGGTAGTTTATAACCTGGATTAACACATAGGATACTTTTTATTCCGATAGTATGTTCCCGTGGGACAATTATCGAACTCCACGTGGGCGACGCCGCGGGCATAAGCTAGTATTAACATAATATCACGCCTGTAAGCTCGAAAGGTAAGGCAGAGGTGTAACTAATAGACACCCACATTTTGCCGGTTGTGTTTTAAGTTCCATGTTCCAAGCAAGGTCTTGGGTTCGATTCCCAGGTCGGGGAAAGTGTTATTGGGTTTTTCCATCAGGATTTTTTTTGATGGCAATACGCTCGCCCCTATTACATGGGGCTTAAAACATAACTGGCGAAATGTGGGTGTAGTATTTGGTACACCTCTGCCCAACGCTCTATTATGCTCCCATAGATAAAAATAATTTCATTATGTGAAAAAAAATATCTTTTACCTATACTTAATTATTTATTGTTTTTAAAGATATTGTAAGAATAAGTAGCAGGCGTTCTGTTCGTTCAGAATGCATGTTATGTGAGAATTTGTATTAAGATAAATTCATGTTTTTAACATAACATAAAATCACGCTTTAAACCCCGAAAAGTTAAGCAGAGGTAAACCTAATAAGTTATTAAGTATGCCTTACTCAAATTAGTAATAACTCAAACTCATAGCATCTATTTCAATTAGACCATTCAAAATCAAAATCAAAAATCAAAAGTCATTTATTCAAACTAGGCTGATAATCAGCACTTTTTGAACGTCAAAATTACAAGAGACAGTCCCCCAAAACGCCCGCCCTTCGCCACTTCCTAGTGTTTTAGCTGGGAAGAAGAAGTGGCGGAACAAACTCCCCAGCAACACATCTGTCTGTTAGGTTAGAAGAACCAGATTCTATACAAAAGTGTTCAAGTTTATATAAACCAGGAATCCATTATATCAAATTAATGTCACATGTCAGCTAGCACACACCAATAATAAAATAAAATATTAAAAAATATACTCAAGAATAAATAAAGCCTCCAGACATAAAGGGCGTGCCCGCTTACACGTGCATACAGACGAATAAAATAAAGTAAAATAAAATAAAAGTAAAAAATAAAGTTAAAAAAAAAAAAAAAAACGCGTGAGGTTATATAATACCAGTAAGCTAATTTGGAGAAAGAAAGAACATAAACATTGTCTTGAGTTCAACCCAGCGACCAACTATTCTTATCGTTTAAGTAGTCGGTAATGGAATAGTAGGCCTTTGAACAAAGGTTAGATTTCACTTTAGCTTTAAACACATTAAATGGCAAGTCTAAAAAGGAAGATGGTAGCTTGTTGTAAAATGTTATACCAAGCCCTACGAATGAATTATGAACCTTATGAAGCCGGTGAAAGGGAGCACGTAGTTTATGCTTATTTCGAGTGTTTATGTTGTGAATATCACTGTTTTTACAGTACAAATAGATATTTTGTCTAATATATAAAATGTTAGCTAAAATGAATTGTGAAGCCACCGTGAGAATACCAATCTCTTTAAAAAAATCTCTCAGAGATACTCGTGCACCCAGCTGGTAAATTGCACGAACCGCTCGTTTTTGAAGAACGAATATATTTTGGATATCAGCGGCTTTGCCCCACAGCAGAATACCATAGGTCATAACACTGTGAAAATAACTAAAATAGACTAACCGTGCTGTATCAACGTCAGTATATTGTCTAACTTTTCTGACGGCGTATGCGGCCGAACTAAGTCTTCCCGCTAGGCTCGATATGTGAGGTCCCCATTGTAATTTTGAATCAATTGTTATACCCAGAAACACAGCTGAGTCAACCGTTTTAAGCTCGTCATTGCCGAGAATAATGTTGGGACCTAGATTTTTAACATTAGGTAAGGCGAATTTAATACTTTTAGTTTTCTTGGCATTAAGAACAAGGTTATTCGTTGTGAACCAATCCGTGACCATTGATAGAGCGCTGTTTACTTCTTCAAAATCGTGTCTATTCCTATCTACTTTAAAGATAAGAGAGGTATCATCTGCAAATAGTACAACGTCACAAATACCCTTCAAATAATATGGTAAGTCATTAATATAAACCAAGAATAAAAGCGGTCCCAGTATTGAGCCTTGAGGTACACCTAGCTGAACAGGTAGCCCGGACGATTTCGCGCCGTTAACATCTACACATTGGAATCTATTTTGTAAATACGAATCTATTACATTTAGGGCTTCATTTTGAACACCGTAATAACGTAGTTTCCGTAAAAGCGTGTCGTGGTGAACGCAATCAAAAACTTTTGAGAGATCGCAGAAAACACCAATTGCATTTTGCGGGTTTTCCCATGCGTTACTTTTGAAAGCCAAAAAACAAAAATAAAACGCGAAGCTACAGTCCTAGTCACAAGGCATAATAACTTGTAAAAATACTGTAGTTGAATTCCAAAGCTATAGATCTCTATGGAGAACAATGGGCAAGAAACACCATGGACACTCTTATAATTCAAAATATTATGTTACAAAATCTTATTTACATCATTTATGTTGAGAATTACAAATATGTGAGAACGATTTAGAAATACGTGCGAGTTAAGAGCAAGAGTATGCTTAGTACATACATTTCATCAGTCATGTTTGTGTAATAGGGGGCGAGCCTATTGCCATCAACCGGGCACAAATCCAGACTCCGTGGTTGCTACTGAGAAATTCCTGAAGGAAATACCCAATAACCTTTTGACCGACTCGGGAATCGAAGCCAGTACGTCATACTCAGCAGTCATGATTGCGACCACTAGACCGGTTAGTCATGCTTTTAAGTCGCACAAAATAAAATCTTTGTAAGTATACTGTATAAAATATACAACGTGTTGTTTTGCATTCTCATCAAATTCAAGGAGGTAACTATGCCAATGATTCTCGTACGGAATCAATAATAAAATCAGTAGGTTTTTTTTTCTTATTCACGGAAATCGGTAAGTGTGAACCACCCGTGTTTAAAACGCGGCCCGTCTGGTTCTTGCCCTATAACCTCGCTTACACATATGCAAACAATCTCAAACGTTTATTCGATAATTTCTTATTCCCTAAACCACGTTAAGGGGGTTATTCTGAAATATTGACAAACTCGAACAACCAAAAAAATCAGCGTTTATTAATAATTAACTAGGTACCGTAATTTTAATTGATTATGTATGTCTTTTGTGACCATCTCCTGAAATTTGACGAGGATGCAAAACAACACCTTGTATAAGCACCCACAGCTACTAAAGTTACGCAATTCGTCACGGTACATGCTCTCGCAACCACATTGCTTCCAATTGGTTGGCGGCAAAACCAATTGATTTCAGTACTGACCGCAAATGAAAAGAAATGTAGGAAGAAATTATAATACAATTGAAAATGTTGTTAAACCGCAATTAAGTTAGTTTGGTGTGGAGTTCGATAACGGATGCGGAAGTTTTGAGTTTTGAATGAATTGAAAATCTTTAACTGTCATTTGCACTTGGCCGGTTTTTTGTTATTTGCTGTGGGATTGCTCTTGAAGTTTAGGGCAAAAATGACAGAGACAAAGTCGACGATGGTACGAGCTTACCCAAAAGAAGCCTGTTCAATCCATCTTTGATAAGATTAGGGTTGTAAGCGTTAAAAAAATTAAATTCGCTTTTTAATTGCGCGTAGTTCTTTTTAAATACGTAATAGATACTGATGAGGAGTTTTCTCCATCATTTACTTAGATTGTGGAAGGTATATTATGTACCTATACGTAGATAATGAAAACAAAATATAAACAAATCAAATATTTTTTAAACAACTCTTCTGATATGAAGCGATTTTGATAATTTGATGTATGATGTAAGAGCAGCTGTAGCTCAGTGGTGGCAGCCCCCACTTACGAGCAGTAAGTTCGAACTCAGGTAGGCGCATTACTTTGTGTAATTAATTTCATCTCCGCTAAACTCAATAACGGTGAAGGAAAACATCGTGTGGAAACCGTGTTCCTAGAACTAAAAATTCGAAGACATGTGACATCTACCAACCCGCACTGGGCCCGCGTGGTGGATTACAGCCCAGTCCCTCTCATAGAAAGTAGGCCTGTGTCCCAGCAGTGGGAACATTATAGGCTGATGATGATGATGATGTGAAGCGATGATGCGGCCTCGAATGGAGCACGCTTATCGAAACCGAATTGACCTTAAATGACATTTAAAGAAAAACGGAAACCCGAGTTCAATGGTCAGCTAACACTCAGTGAAGGAGTAATGAGATATTATATAATACAGGTTCTTTCATCGTATATCATTATAGTTTGACAAATAAGTAAATAATAATTCTAACTTCCCACCTGACACCCTTTACAAGACAGGATCATTGTTGATCCGGTTACCATGACAACGTAATACTGTCACTGATTTTCAAAAGCCCCGGTATCATGAATTCATGACAATGGCCAAATAGGTAAATAGAAATATTTAATATGGATACTAACTGAAGTAGAATTATTTTGATTGTTGTTTAAGAGCGTTTATACCTTAACGCTTTTCATACAAACTTTCAAGTCGTTATTTTCCGAAATGACTGAACCGATTTTAATGAAACTGTATACGCATAAGCAGGATACAAAGGTCTAAAAAGTTACAAAAAAAAATATTTTCAAAATGTGTTTTTGAAAAAGAGCTACTTGGAATTTTCTGTTTCTATAGAAAATTTGAAATCTGTCTAATAGGGGATAATCCTATTTTTTTTTCTTTGTCTGTCGGGTAGTTTATTGAAAAGTATTGGACACGTATTTTTTCTTTTTTCACGTGGTAATAAAATTACGGAGATATATTGAGTTGAAATGGCGCACGACGTCACATGTAGGTAAGTTTTATACCCACTTGTGACGTAGTAAGCCCCCACTCTCCAACTTTAATGAGTTCTAACTAAGTAATTTTTTTATATTTTGATAAAACAAAAAATACGTGTATCAGTGGCGAAGGGTAAAAATTTTGTAAGGGGAAGCCGACGAAAAAAATGAGATAATTAATTTTGTTTTTAAAGTGAAACTTTTATTACATCGTCTCAAACTTTTTCGTCTGTGTGTTGCATGTCGCGTGACGATCGGCCGCGGAGTAGGTACGGATAAAATAAAAGGTGCTCGTCAGAGCGCCTTTCACTTTATCCCTACTCCGCGGTCTACTCCGCGCTATAGTGTGAAAAAAAGTTTCACTTTTACCGTGGTTTCATAAAACCACACAATCCTTTTATTCGTCATCGCATTTTTTAAATTTCATTTTGATTGTCAGCGACCCCGAAAACCACGAAAATGTCACCCATGATGTATACACAAAAATTTTCGAAGGACCCAACTTGATCTTTTTTTCATAACTTGTTCTTTATGTATTGTAACGATTAAATGCACCGGAACTATAGAAAATATGTTTATTCATAAAAGTGAATGCGTATAAATACAATGTTTCATGTCTATGCTATTAACCGTTGAGGAGTTCCCTCATGAGAAGAGGACCCTGGCGGTAGGATGAATTCATGATACAAATCGTCATTATCCATCAAATATGAACACGTATGCAAAGTTTCGTGTCTGTGCTATTAAACGTTGAGGAGTTCCCTCGTGAGAAGACAATCCTGGCTGCAGGATGAGATCATGATAGAATTCATGTGTATCCATTACATGTGAACTCGTATGCAAAGTTTCGTGTCTGTGCTATTAAACGTTGAGGAGTTCCTTCGTGCAAAGACTATCCTGGCTGCAGGATAAGTTCATGATACAAAACATGATCATCCATCAAATATGAACTCGTATGCAAAGTTTTGTGTCTGTGCTATTAAACGTTGAGGAGTTCCCTCGTGAGAAGACGATCCTGGCTGGAGGATAAGATCATGATAGAATTTGTGTTTATCCATCAAATATGAATGTGCATACAAATTTTCGTGTCCGTGCTATTTACCGTTGAGGAGCTCCCTCGTGAGAAGACAATCCTGGCTGCAGGATGAGATCATGATATAATTCATGTGTATCCATCAAATATGAACTCGTATGCAAAGTTTCGTGTCTGTGCTATTAAACGTTGAGGAGTTCCTTCGTGAGAAGACGATCCTGGCTGCAGGATGAGATCATGATAGAATTCGTGTTTATCTATCAAATATGAACGTGCATACAAATTTTCGTGTCCGTGCTATTTACCGTTGAGGAGCTCCCTCGTGAGAAGACAATCCTGGCTGCAGGATGAGATCATGATATAATTCATGTGTATCCATCAAATATGAACTCGTATGCAAAGTTTCGTGTCTGTGCTATTAAACGTTGAGGAGTTCCTTCGTGAGAAGACGATCCTGGCTGCAGGATGAGATCATGATAGAATTCGTGTTTATCTATCAAATATGAACGTGCATACAAATTTTCGTGTCCGTGCTATTTACCGTTGAGGAGTTCCCTCGTGAGAAGACAATCCTGGCTGCAGGATGAGATCATGATAGAATTCATGTTTATCCATCAAATATGAACGTGCATACAAATTTTCGTGTCCGTGCTATTTACCGTTGAGGAGCTCCCTCGTGAGAAGACAATCCTGGCTGCAGGATGAGATCATGATATAATTCATGTGTATCCATCAAATATGAACTCGTATGCAAAGTTTCGTGTCTGTGCTATTAAACGTTGAGGAGTTCCTTCGTGAGAAGACGATCCTGGCTGCAGGATGAGATCATGATAGAATTCGTGTTTATCTATCAAATATGAACGTGCATACAAATTTTCGTGTCCGTGCTATTTACCGTTGAGGAGTTCCCTCGTGAGAAGACAATCCTGGCTGCAGGATGAGATCATGATAGAATTCATGTTTATCCATCAAATATGAACTTGTATACAAATTTTCGTGTCTGTGCTATTAAACGTTGAGGAGTTCCCTCGTGAGGAGACGATCCTGGCTGCAGGATTAAGTTATGTCTGTCATAAAAATGTATTGTTCTTAGAACCAAAGGTGTGCGCTAAATTTCAGCTCAATCGGGCATCGGGAAGTGGTTCTAATTTAGCTTCCTATACATACAAACATTGAAAGTTCCCTGTCGTAACTCGAAAATCTCCGGCTTACCTAGTCCTTACAAAACGCTGCTGATAGCTGCGAAGTCACGTGTCCGCGTTCATACGAATTTAGTTCTGAATTCTGACACCCGAGCGTCGGCTTACTGGCGCCACATGTTGCTTTCTTTGTTAAAATGAAAAATGCTGGCATTTATGTAATGTTTTCAATCCTATGATGTATTTAATGTCTGTACTGTGATGTGATAACCTCAGATGTGTACATAATTTACTACAGTAGACACTAGACACTACGTATAGTGCCTTGTTCCCAAAGGGAAGCCGGCAGGAATCGGCTTCTTAGGAGCCTTCGGGCCTGACGTGTATTAAAAATATTTTTGTATTACCTGTCTGACGGACAAAATAGAATGTCGTTTTCTTTACCCAGTCCGATCCCCTATTTGGAACAGTATTTTTCGAAAATTATTTTTAGTAACTTTTTAGATCTGTGTATTCTGCTTTAAATGTGTACGAAGTTTCATTAAAAATGTTTCTGTCATTTCGGAAAAAAAGGACTTGAAAGTATGTATGAAATGGCGTAAGGTGCAAACGCTCTTAATGGAAACGGAATGCATGATTTTTAGTCGATAGAGTTTCTGAATAACCAACCAGTCTTACTAAGGGGTACATAACTAACATAAATATCAACACTTCTGGATACCCTCGTCACTCCAGATGATGCTATCACCCTCCTCTAGGAGAGTAGCAAAGAGACTAGCACTCTTAAAAAGTTCCGACTCAAACCACCGTCTTTCCGACCTCGCCGTCGAGGTCCGTCGCGACGTCCCGGTCCGTGCCCTCCCCGACCCTCGCTCGAGACAGCCCGCGATGCTGTGCCAGTAGTTTTAAATCAGCCCCTAAATAATGATACTTCAGATTCAGCCTGTCCCCATGCAGTCCTCCCCCAGCGACGCCCTAAGCCGAGGTTCGTACCCCACAGAGCCTTAGCGTGCAGTCGCTTAGTTTGTAAGTTTTTATGCCCTGGCTGGAGGCCTTACTCTAAAGGCACCCACAGGATAGTCCGGTTAAGCAGACGACAACCTCATAGGTTGAACTGCAAGATGCCATTCACAAAAAAAAAAAAAACACTTCTGAACGCTGTCAACTGGAAATCTCCACAAGGGACTGGCGGCGTTGCCACATTGTATGGCAATGCTTACCCAGTACTTAATGGGTTGTGGAGGACAGATAGGCAGTCGCTCCATGTAAAATATTGGTATTCAGCTGCATCCGTTAGACTGGAAGCTGACCCCAATATAGTTGGAAAAAGCCTAGGCAGATAAAAATGAGACTTTCTGAATAACCTGAAGGTCTATACCGAGTAACATTCTATCAAGGCAAATAAATAAAATTGAAGTGTCTGTTTGTAATTATAAAATAACAGCTTTTTACTGAATGTATACGAAAGTATTCTTCCTTTATCGTCGGAGTTTTTATGCTGCCTTTTGGCCTCTGACTTAGCTTTACAGAACACATACTTATGCACATTTTTAACTAAAAACAAACAATATATTTTTTTAATTTTGTCTGAAAGATTACAAAACAAGAAAGACATTAAATAAAATTGGTCGTGTACGAGGCCAAACTACTTCCACATAGTGATGTAACATTTAAAAAAATACTAGCAGTAGAATTACCTACCTAGGTCCGCCAGATTTTGTAACCATCATGGAGAGATATATTTATCAATTTATGATTAAAAAAAAAACTAGCAACTCTTGAAACAATGAGTTAATTAATCTCTGAGAATTTTAAAACTGTAAGAATTTACCCTTTCACATTTTAATCCATCACTATAGCTGTCCCGCGCAACTTCGTCTGCGTCACATTTTCCCCGTTTTCGCAACATTTTTCATTGCTACTCCGCTCCTATTGGTCGTAGCGTGATGATATATAGCCTAAAGCCTTCCTCGATAAATGGGCTATCTAACAGTGAAAGAATTATTTAAATCGGACCAGTAGTAGGTACCTGAGATGAGCGCGTTCTAGCAAACAAACAAACAAAAAAACTCTTCAGCTTTATAATATTAGTATAGATTAATATCTAGACAAGCTAAAACTTATACTTTCAAAGGGCATTTAAGCATCAAAGCACTTTATTATCAGATAACGTGTTCAGAAGACCGATAACTTTACCATATTTAAGAGAACCGCCAGTAAAAGAAAAGTCGAGTCCCCGACATTTCATTAACCCCTTATAAAATGATTTTAATTGAATACAGTCGACAGAACATTAAACATGGGTTTGTCAAATTAATATTGGTTTTTCTTTAGAAATATTCCAAACTGTTTCTAAAATAAATTACATTGACGGCAGATGTTTATTGAATTTCTATTGAATTATGTTTGAAAATCTCAGTATTGAGGTATTTATGACTAATATTATAATTTAAGGAGCTCGTGGTTTAATAGGTAATAACAACCGCACAGGTCGATCTTCAGGGTTAAGCCGCGGTTGCCTAGGTCGGTCTTTGGATGGGTGACCACCATTCCATACCAGATTTTCTCCGTGAATCGAAAATCACGTGAAGCCGTTGGTCCCGGCTGTTATTTGCAGATCTTTGACAGTCGTTACAGGTGGTCAGTGGCCCGAAAGTCTGACAACCAGTCTTTCCAAGGGTCATATTGCTCAAACATAACTGGGTTGTGGAGGTCAGATAGGCAGTCGCTTCATGTAAAATACTGGTATTCAGGTGCATCTGGTTAGACTGCAAGCTGACCCCAACATGGCATATGGAAAAAGGCTAGGCGGTGATGATTATAATTTAAAATTCAATCGTAAACTAGTCAGCATAAGCACGAAATCTGGAGTTTTGCTCGGTTGATTTCAAAAGGGTTCTCTAGTAAAACATGGCACTTAATCATTACTAACGTGGGTGCTATACTTGGTGTAAAAGGGACCAAATAAATTATAAATGTAACTAAGTCGCACTGCGCAAAAATTATTCCTAGGAAATGTTTTACGTTCATACTTTATTTTTGGTATTAAATCTGACAGTTTATGGTAGTGCTTAATGTTACGCACTGAAAACTTTGTGCTGATGAATGCATTGAATACAGACGTCATCGTGTGATCTTCATTCTCTTACACTTATCGAAATTGTATTTGGGGTCGCCCAACATGTTTTCTTCTTCATCATCATCATCATCAGCATATAATGTTCCCACTGCTGGGACACGGGCCTCCTCTCTATGAGAGGAAGTGTCACCGTTTTTGAGGGCAGCGGTGATGAAATAAATTACACAAAGTTTTGCGCCTGTGTGGGTTCGAACCTACGGCTTACTGCTAGTAAGTCGGGGCTGCCACTTCTGGGCCACTGCTGCTCTCTCACTGGGCCACCGCTGCTTTCGTCTTCCCGGTCTTTTTCTTGACTTACTAATAATGGAGAAAAAATAAATAAAAAACATATATTTCCACTAAAAGTGACTCATCATGAAAAAAATAAGCATGCAATCATAAAAATAATGAGTTAGAATCATCATCTGTTTAGTCTTTTTTTTAATTAAGTAGTGATCGGTCTATACATCTATACAAATTATATTTGTGGTTAAAATAAGAAACTAAAGTTAATTTACCGCAATAATCTGTGACGATATTGTCATCTTATACAGGGTGTAACGGAAAGGGTATATACATGGGTGAATTTCCCAAATGACTTATTTTTTTGTCTTCGGTGAAATTAGTATTTGAAAAAAGGAATATCGTTCTGAATTATATTTTTTAGTATTTAATAGGTAGTTATTGGATTGTGGCAAAAATATAACTTGCCTAGGACTATTTACAAAGGTTGAAATAAATTCATAAACCTCAATTTTTTTCAAATCGGTGCTGTCCCTCTACTTTTTTTTACAAACAAAAAAGCTTATACACTAATAGAAATAAGTAAGTTAAGTATATAACTTATTCTATTTTATAGAATATTAGTTTTGTTATGAATATACAGCATATTTTATTACATAATTAACGATTATTATTACTGAGAGGCACAAACGTACCTGTCCTGCAAAATGTTCTCATATCGCTGGACAAAAGTAATTTAAACCTAACTTTACATCGACGAGTCCGACAGCGTCCCCACCCCAATTTTATTTTCCTCGTTAGTGTGTGCTAGTGCGCAGTCAGGACGGATTTGTGTCAAATCACTGCATATTCTCGCCAATAACATAAGTACGCCATTTCAGTTGCTCTCGGACAATTATTTTATATTATCGGTGGTTGCATTTTTCTAGTGTAATGAGTAGTTTTATTTTTGTTGTTTGGTTCTAACACAGGTAGTAAGTAAATTAGCTTCATTGACTGTTATTGAATTTATCCTAGATATTATGCAATTTTTCTAATTTTCGAAAAAGTGTGTTATTTCTCACGTCGCTGTTCTCATATCGCTGTAATCGGTGGTCTTTATTACCACCGACGTGATAATTTACACCGAAAAAATCAATCGGTGTCTTATATCTAATATCGGTGTTTTGATTCATGATCAACGCACAGTTTTGTCACATCGGTGAATTACTTTATCATATCGGTAGATCATTTTATCATCTCGGTGATTCGTTTTATCATATCGGTAGATCCCGTGTCATTTTGTTAAGTAAAGTATAATACTATTACAAAGACAATGATAATAAAAATAATCTTTTTTTTTTTAAATTCATAGTACCTATACTAAATTTAATAAAAAAGAAAGACTACTGAATTTCTAGGAACTCAGTTCTCTTTGGATGTGATCTACATAAGACCATTTTTTTTTTTTTTGCGGATGGGAAATCATCAAATGACTTCTCCCGCTCTGGGCGGAGCGGAAGGGAGTGTCAGACTTGACTGACTAAAACCCACCCATGTTCCTTCTAAGCCCTTTGTGTTCCAGGGCCGCGGTATCTCTTTCGAACAACCCGCAGCCCTGGCAGGCATATCTACATAAGACCCTCAGTTCAGGTCTTCAGTTCTAAGTCACCCTTGTAAAAATATATAGGTGCCTACTAACTATTTCATTTTTTGATGTTCAAAGGGTGATAGATTATCATATCGCTGGATATGTACATCATTTCGGAGGATAAACTTATCATACCGGTGTACAGAAAAAATAATCGGTGCCGGTTTGTCATATCGGTGGAAACCAGAATAAAAACTGAATTTTCTCCTTAGTCTTAAATGATACGTTGATGATATTAAATTTGGGGATATTTGATATCTTAAAGATTACCTACATTAAACCTGAAAAATATACAAAAAACATATAAATGAAAAAGTTCACCGATATGACAAAAAAAATGGCATTTGTTGAAATTCACCCACATCCATGTGATTTGCATCGCGGCCGTTCGCAGTATACAGACGTGCTCGTTAGCAGTATTTATTTAAAGCAATAATAGTGACCTACTTTAGTATTTTGCTAAGTGTGTAGTTTATTAAATAATGGAAACATAGAAATAGTGAAATGGATAGCAGCCCCGGTGCCGTTGGATCAAGTTGTCGAGTGCAATCCCAATGCCTCGCCAGCAAAAAGCCAGCACTTCACTGTGGAATTTGTATCTACGCCCGACATCCAAAAATGGATGTCATGTATTCAGCAGAAATTAAATGAGGTTTGCTCTATTGCCACGGATGGCAAACTCAACTCAGAGCAGAAATTGAAGATTACCAACTTGTGCCGTAAAGTTGAATCTGACACCTCTCACATGGCAGTTCTGTATCAGGCTTTGAAGCAGAAAGCCCATCAAGCCCTCAGTATAATCGATGACCTGAAAGAAAAGCGCAACCTCACGGAACAAATATCGGAACTCAAGCAAACAATCAAGGACTCTGGTGCTGTGGGAAAAACTTCGTTTGCTGATATGGTCAAGAAGGGATCCAGTGAATTCGTTCGACCAAACAATTTAAGCTCCGTAGTAGTTTATCCTAACGATAAATTGAAGTCGAGTGACGAGACAAAAAACCTCGTGCAAAACATAATACGCCCTGACGAAATGAAACTTCATGTACGTGGTGTGCGTAAAACAAAAAATGGAGGTGTTATTATCAGCACCGAGACCAAACAGGATGCTGATAAACTCAAGCACGCAGTCCAGATGTCTTCATCCGGACTGACCGCTGACGAGCCCAACAAGCGCAAACCACGGATCACGGTAGTCGGAGTGCCGACTTCTTTGGCTGATGCTGACGTCTTAAGGTTTATGTACGAGCAGAACATTGCCGATAAGTTTCCAGCAATGTCATTGGAAACCTTCTTGGCCGACGTAAAATTTAGCCACAAATCCGGGAAGAAAGATGCATCTACGTGTAACTTTGTGATTGAAGTTCCAGCCAAGATACGTAGAGCCTTAATATCTCAGGCAAGGCTTTTTATAAATTGGACTTCCTGCCCTGTTAGGGACTTCACCTTGGTTACCAGATGCTACAAATGCCAACAATATGGTCACGCAGCAAAAACATGCAGGGAGATACACTCTTCGTGTGGTCACTGTGGAGAAGCAGGACACTCGATGAGTGAGTGCGCGAGGAAAGCGGACACACCTAAATGTGGAACGTGCTCGCGGTTTAAAAAGCCCAACAGTCATAAAACAGGAGATGTTGAGTGCCCTGCTAGGAAAATGGCAGAATATAGATATATCCACTCCATTGATTACGAGGGCGAGTAAAGTATCATACTGTAGATTAGACTTTATTAAATTAGGTTACTGTAGGTTTGTCAGCAATATGCGTTCAACGCATATTGCTGACTCAACAATGAAAGTCCACTGCGCTGACATACTTGCCATCGATTTATTTTAATGTATAATCAAATTATTATAGTCTCTAGGTACAAATATCAAATACATAAACAAGAGTGCCTCGAATGTGTTTTTGCAACCTAGTTTATAAATATTCTGCTGACGCAAATACTTTCTTGTAATAAATATGTGTTTAGTTCTAAGATAGTAGGTTTAAGTTTATTAAAATAAGTTTGCCGTTATGTAATGTTAAATATTAAACAAAAAACTACTGTCCTACATATAGCATATTGTTAGTGCTCCCGCAGCCTGTGATACAGGATTATCCTAGTACAGGCATCTAACATTATTATACCTAAATCGTTATTTTCGGATTCAAATTGTATTTACCTTTTATGATTTTGAATAAAGATTATTATTATTATTATTATTATTTATTTATCCTTAAGGGTGTGCTACAGACCATCAAACTGAACATGTTTAACAACATAAAAAAAAATTGCAGCAAAAACAAATATCAGCTGCTGATACATTTGGGTCGAATAGGTATTGTAATTTTCTATGGGCCAGCAGATATTTTTTTTGCTGAAAAACATGTTTTATGATGACAAACATGTTCAGTTTGATGGTCTGTAGCACACCCTTAAGGATGTATATACCCTTTCCGTTACACCCTGTATACAGGAAAATCTTTCACTGTGTATTGGAATTTGTCTATACGCTCCATTAGATTAAATATTATCTATATTACCCCGGGATCCGGGAAAATATAATTCATACTGTTTTACTCATGGAATACTGATATCCGGATTATAACATACCTACACAAAATAATAATTAAAATCTGATCGTGTCACGTACCTCTTATGTTTCTACGTAATTCTTATGTTTTTATTATTATCAATCAAGCCTGGTTTACTATCTGCCTAGCTTTTTCCCAGCTATGTTGGCTTCCAGTCTGACTGCATGCATCTGAATACAAGTATTTAATATTGAGCGACTGCATATCTGACCTCCTCAACCCAGTTAGCACTGGGTAATACCTACCCCTTCGTAAGACTGGCTGTCGGACTTTCGGGCCACTGACTACCTGTATCAACTGTCTAAGATCTACACATATTTGTATGCAATGACGTATTACTGGTTGTTGTTCCAGGTCTGGCTGTAAGTGAGTTTAAATGTTTGTAAATTCACCCGTAATACAATACAGTATGTTAGTTTAAACGAGGGACATATTCAAACCCATAATAGTACATGCTAACATGATACTAATAAAAATATAAACAAAAAAAAAACACTCATAAATAACAGACAGAACCATACCAACATTTTCGCAAATGTCACGCAACGTGTATACTCCCTTGCGCTAGCGACTTAATACTATCGCAGAACATGTGAGCGGGTCAATGACTCTTAGGTATAATCCATTTTCCCTTCATACTTTAAACTTACCTGGCTTAGGACAGTCCAAAATATCTAGGCACTAAACAAAACATTAAAAATTCTTCTATATACGTTATAGGTTTTTTATATATTTGGGACGAGAATCGAATACTGAATACCCTCCCTCAATATGTCCCTCGTTTAACCTAACACACTGTAGAAGTTCCTAGTTTCGGGCAAAGTTAAAACGAACTTGAATGACATTCACAAACACGCACTATTCCTGCTTGTTGGATAAAGCGCACTCTTTCACATAGCGCAGTCTGTTTCCCAGTAATGGAAATATAGGCTTATTATGCTCAAATGCAACCTACAAAAAGCCCAAAAATAACAACCACGAAACCCCATCGTTCATGGCAATACCCGAAACTCATACATAATCATTGCTTCATTGGAAAGGCGTTTGCAAACATGGCTACTGAATGGCTAGTGTGATTGCGATATTCTATTCTATAAGTTCTTAGTAGTAGCTCTGAGTTTGGATTTGTATGCAGGGTTATTTGTAAAACACCAATAACCTCTAAAGAGGTCGTTGTACTCATCATTATGAACAACATTTACTTTGGGAGGAAACCTGAAATCGCGAAAAAAAAATCAGCTGGTCCGTACTTTATGTTCACTTATCTCGTCAAAATGTAGGGAACAGCTGATTTTTTTCCACGATTTCGGGTTTGGTCTCATAGAAAAAGTTGTTCATAATGATGAGTAGAATCACCTCTTAAGAGGTTGTTGATGTTTTACAAATAACCCTAACAAAACGCTAAACAAAACGCTTGTGTTCCTAAAAGGGTAGGTTGTAGTTCTAAAGCAACTAAATTTCGTAAAACACCCACGTAATTCCTCCTACTGTCATCAATGGGGCAAATAGACACTGGTCTACCAAGAAATTCCTAATCGCCAGACTTATTAATCGAATTCAGGACCTCATGCCAAACCAACCAGTCAGAAGGACGTAAGGGAAATCGATGTACAACCAGATACCATGACTTAAGTACTTACATAATTTTGACCACCCCTGGAATATTAAAAACAGGCCAAGTGCGAGTCGGATTCGCGCACGAAGGGTTCCGTACCATTATTAATAAAAACGAGCAAAAACAGCACTTTTTTGTATGGGAGCCCCCTTAAATATTTATTTTATTCTGTTTTTAGTAATTGTTGTTATAGCATCAACAGAAATACATAATCTATAGAAATTTCAACTGGCTACCTATGGCGGTTCATGAGATACAGCCTGGTGACAGACGGACGGACGGACAGCGAAGTCTCAGTAATAGGGTCCCGTTTGATCCTTTGGGTACGGAACCCTAAAAACATGAAAACAAAAGTTCGCTCAAGGTCAAAATGTATGGAAGATTTATCTATTTAACATAAAATCACGCCTGTAATCCCCGAAAGTTTAGGCAGAGGTGTACTAAATATAGTACACCCACATTTCGCCAGTTATGTTTAAGTCCCATGGAATAGGGGGTGAGCCAATCGCCATCAAACAGGCGCATATACAGACTCCGTGGCTGCTACTAAGAAAATCCTAATGGTAAACAATATAATTTTGCCCGACCTTGGAATCGAACCTAGGACTACTACCACTAGATTCAAGAGTTTTTTATCTACAAGGTGTTGTTTTGCATCCTCGTCATATTCAAGAAGGTAACTATGCTAATGTTATAGACCCGAATCAATAATAAAATGGGAAGGTAATTTTTTTAGTTTTTTTGCTTATTTACGAAAATCTATAAGTGTGAACCACCCGTGTTTAAAACGCGGCCCATCTGATCCTCGCCCTATAACCGCGCTTTCATACATACAAACAATCTCAAACGTTTATCCGATAATTTCTTATTCCCTAAACCAGTTTACGGGGGTTATTCTGAAATACTGACATACTTAAATAACCAAAAAATTAGCGTTTTTTAATAATTTAACTACACGCTGATTTTTTGGTTATTTTAATTGATTATTTATATATTTTGTGACATCCTCTTGAATTTTAACGAGGATGCAAAACAACACCTTGTATTAAAATGCGACGAATATGGGTCTAGAATCTTGTATTAAATCCATCGCTTCATTCAATTTGCCTCGTATTGAGCAAAACCAGTTTTCAAATTGATTTTCTTCCAGTGCGATTTGTACTTCAGAACTTAACTTTAGGCTACGGTTCCTCTGAGGCGGGGCGGAGACGAGCTGTGCCGCGATTCAATCACGTGGCTTGAAATCCACATCTCTTCTCCACTTCACTTCAAGCCATGTGATCGTTGAGTCGCTGCACAGCTCGTCTCCGCTCTGCTCCGTTCCGCCTCAGTGGAACCGCAGCCTTAACCTGAAACAAGTTCCAGAACGGATTTCCGCCACAACAAGTCATAAGGAAAAATCATGTTTCAATAAAAATCTCGAAAGAGCATCGTATTTTCCGGACAGTAGTGGAGAATATCACAGACCGTTCCCCCATCATACTTATCGTATATCGTTCAGCGTACTGTTAACAATTGTGGAAACGCTTCAGCGGTGATGGCTTGTCAGTTAGTACTGTTTTTTGTAGTTGCTGTCTTACGATGTTTTGTTAAAGGTTCGTTGTTCTTTTTAAATATTCTTCTTAGCGTGGCAATCTATACTGAGTTGATAATTGTTGCTGCAAGTTTCTGTAGATTACACTCACCGATGCAGAAGGTACCATTTTCTACCACTCGACCGTAGACGTCATATCAATGACGTGTGCTACTTGTTCAATATCGCAAATGGTTCCATCGACTGTCCTGAACTTGTCTCGAAATTAATGTTACGCACTAATCAGATGGGACTGCGACAGCGACCACTTCTACAAGTACCCTATGCAAACACTAATTATAGGCGTAATGCATACTTTCAGAGAGCCAGTCGCAGTTTTAACGAAATTTCTTGTGAACCTGGTATTGACCTATTCTGCACCAATGCAAACACAGTGAGGAAATTGTTAGCAAAGCCATTTTTTGTACAAGAGACATCTACCTGCATTTGAACCATTTATTATTAATTTTAGCTCAAAATAAAAATAAAATGAAGCAACTTTGAGGAAGTAAGTGATAGTAGTATTAGGAATTAACAATTTTGTATTTTTCTGTGGAAGCTTGTAATTAGCAATTTAGATATGTATGTATGCATGTCATTAGTCTGTAAGCTTTCCCAAAATGTTAAAAATAAAAAAAAATAAAAAAAATTACGAAATAACTCGTGAAGCTGTTGGTGCCGACTGACATTTGTAGATTTTTGACAGTTTTTAGTCAGTTTAACAACCAGTCTTACCAAGGGTATCACCCAGTCCATTTAAAATAATGGTATTCAGCTGTATCCAGTTAGACTGGATACAGCTGATGGACTGGATAGATAGTCTTTAAAAATCACTTCTTCCGAAAACGTAATTCAACACAGAATAAATGTTCCTAGTTCTACCTAGGATTCAACGTCAGTCAGGTAAAAAACAATGTAGGTGTAAGCAAACCAAACTTCCCGTAAATTATTTTACATAGAAGAAATACTTGACATTTATAGCATTACTAGCTAAATCTATCTTCTTGCCAAATTTCATTCAGATCCTATCAGCCGTTTAGTCGTGACAAGGTAACAAACAAACTTACAAACAAACAGAATGACATTCGCATTTATAATATTAGTATGGATTCCTGAAATGACACTTGTTGTCGCGCCCGTTGTTGTAAAATATAGGATTATGTGAGCTTAACGCTCACATAATCCTATATTTTCTTTACAAAACTTTGATTTGTAAAAATGTGTTCGTGCTGGTCTACCATGACGTCTTAAAACAGTATTGTTTTACTCTTATTCCAGTGTGGAAAAGAGACGGAGCTATACAGGATGTCTAGCGCCATCTCTTTCCCACACTGGAAAAGGAGTAAAACAATAATGTTTTAAGACATCACGGTAGGCCAGCTGATTTGCGAAATAAAGTTTTACCTTTCTTTCTTTCTACACCTACGCGGCTACGCAATAAATAAAACAGATTAATAATCTTTGAACTCCGCTTCCGATACTCAAGTCATCCCATCCGATCTTGTGCTCAGCTTACCGTAACAATGAACCGTAGACAATCCTATTCGAAAACGAAAGTGTACTGAGAAAGTGAAATGATGGGAAAATCAATTGGATTCTTGAGTGGTTTAACGAATTTAGTTATTTATACAGGTTGTTACTGAATTCGTGGCTAAATAATAACTGCCGCATAGGTCCACCTTCAAGGTGAGAAAATGGTGTTTTTTGGCACTATAAAAAAAAACAGAAACACCTAAAAATCTATTACTTAGAGCGTCAGAAAGCACGTTAAGCCGTTGGTCCCAGCTGTCATTTGTAGACCTTTGACAGTGACAGTCGTTACAGGTAGTCACTAGCCCGAAAGTTTGACAACCTGTCTTACCGAGGAGTATTGTATTACCCAGTACAAACTGGTTTGTGGAGGTCAGGTGGCGTACCATGACGTCTTAAAACATAATTGTTCCATTCTTATCCCAGAGTGAAAAAGAGACGGAACTATACAGGTCGTCTAGCTCCATCTCTTTCCTACTCTGGAATAGGAATGGAACAATAATGGTTTAAGCGTCCTAGTAACCCCCCAGATAGGGAGTCACTCCACTTAAAATACTGATATTCATCTGCATCTAGTTAGACTGGCAGTCAACCCCAACATAGTGTGAACAGGCTAGGCGGATGATGATAGGGTGTTATTGAATTAGTGTTTTTGTGAAGCTCGTGGCAATAAAGCAGTGGCTTAGGTACAGACGCACACCAAGGTACCCGAAACAGTAAAATTTTGTCAATCAACCTTGAACCTAATTCTTTGACAATAAAGTTGAAAATCTATAAAATAAAAATGACAGCTTGTTGCAGCTTGATGTGCTGACGTCTGTAGACAACACACAAGTAGAGGACTATACAAGGTGTTGTTTTGCATCCTCATCAAAATTCAAGACGATGTTACAAAATACATAAATAATCAATTAAAATAACGGTACCTAGTTAATTAGTAATAAACGCAGATTTTTTTGGTTGTTTAAGTTTGTCAGTATTTCAGAATAACCCTCTTAACGTGGTTTAGGGAATAAGAAATTATCTAATAAAAGTTCGAGAATGTTTGTTTGTATGAAAGCGTGCACGTTTAGGGCACGGATCAGACGGGCCGCGTTTAAAACACGGGTGGTTCACACTTACCGATTTTTGTAAATAAAAAAAAACTACCTACCCACCCATTTTATTATTGATTCGGGTCGAGAATCAACAGCATAGTAACCTCCTTGAATTTGACGAGGAAGCAAAACAACACCTTGTATAGACGTGTCTCTGCGGCAATGGTGTTCGTGACTGTGACATAAGCATAGCGCTAAGATGTCATGGTGTTCCTGACGTCACTACCATGGAATTATTTAAATCGATGTATCGAAATAACGTAAGCGATTACTTTGTAAAAAAAAACAGGGGTTTAAATTGATTTGTGATTATGAATAGACTGTATTGTGTAACAGTTTTCTTTTTCTATTACTCTACATAAGATAGTCTATCAAATCTATAATAGGGGACCGGACTGGGTAAAGATAACGACATTCTATTTTGTCCGTCAGACAGGTAATATAAAAATATTAGACACGTATTTTTTGTTTTATCAAAATATCAAAAAATTACTTAGTTAAAACTCATTAAAGTTGGAGAGTGGGGGCTTACTACGTCACAAGTAGGTATAAAACTTACCTACATGTGACGTCATGCTCCATTTCAACTCAATATATCTCCGTAATTTTATGACCACGTGGAAAAAGAAAAAATACGTGTCCAATACTTTTCAATAAACTACCCGACGGACAAAGAAAAAAAAAATTGGATTATTATTTTAGATACCCCTATTATATCGGTAACGAAATTAAATTAAAAATTTAAGAAACCCCCGATACAAAAAATCTCTAAAAAACCTGTAATAAATTAATCCAAGCGTCGTAGCGTCGGGGGATCGCTAAGTAGGCCGCTTAGCACAAGCACAAAACAAAGCGGACTTTAAAGATTTTTTTAGTCTTAAAATTTTGCAATGCCCATGTTGACAATTGACTAGATTTCAAATTTCAAATCGTCTAGAACTGTGGAAGTTGTTTATATCCCTTCATCAACTAGAAAAGAGGTGATGATCTTCAAATGGCTGAGCGAATTTTCTCAAAACATAGCTAAGAACGCTCTCGATTAAAATACCTTTCAAATGAAACGAATTTTATCAAAATCGGTTCATCCGTTTAGGAGCTACAATGCCACAGACAGACACACAGATACACACGTCAAACTTATAACACCTCACTTTTTGGTCCGGGGTTTAAAACCAATATATGCTTGGCTGGATTTTATTTTCGTCGGTCATTTTATTCACATCCCTTTTTTCTCTAGTATTTTGTTGACAGAAATCTACAAACCCTGTTAGGACTGCCTCGTTGGTCAAGTGGTTGCTATCGCCACTGCTGAGCAGGAGGTTCTGGGTTCGATTCCCGGATTGGGCAAAGTATTATTATTGTCCATCAAGAATTTGTCAGTGGCAGCTACGGAGTCTAGATTTGTGCCCGATTGATGGCAATAGAATCGCCCCTATTTCACGGGACTTAAAAATAACTGGCGAAATGTGTGTGTACTATTAGGTACACCTCTGCCTAACCCTTCTGGGATTACAGGCGTGATGTTATGTGTTAATCTACAAACAAATCTTAATACATTTCTTCTTATTTCAGTTGAACCTTTTCGAAACACGAGCAGAAATAAAAACATTGAAAATAAACAGTTCGCAATTTCTTGTTCGTTGAAAAAGTCTAGGAAAAAGCAAGTTGATTATAAAATTAAATGCCAGTTTTCACTATTTCAATTTAAGATAAAACTTGGCAATTCCTTGAATGCTACTCGTCTGTCGTATACTGTAAATAATTAGAACAGTAGTACAACTGCGATTCGCCTTGTCGAATCGGTAGTTCAAGAGTTTTGATAAACTCATCAGTCATGAGACTTATGATTGCATGGTGTTTTTCTAAACATCTATACATACATTCAAATAAGTAAAATTGAAGTGTCTGTTTGTAATATTAAAATAACCGCTTTTTACTACATGCATATGAATATATATACGGTACGTATATACCAAAACAACATTTTTTACAAATTTTGTCTGTTTGTTCCGGCTAATCTCTGGAACGGCTCGACCGATTTTGACGGGACTTTCACCGGCACATAGCTGATGTAATAAGGAGTAACTTAGTTTACTTCTATTTTAGAAAAAATCTAATTCCACGCGGACGAAGTCGCGGGCACAGCTAGTCTTTAATAAAAGTGTAGTCTAGTCTCTTTAGGGAGATGGAAGATTTCCGTAATGCTTTTAAAGGAAAGCGACACCTATCACTTTACTTATCAATTGGTTTAAAAAAAAATTGGTTGCCTGTAAAGTCGGTATACGGGCGAAAGTTTTACGTGACAACGAAAGGGACGCGTGCCTTTCACTTTTTATGTCTGTCTCTCTCGCTCTTAGGCGGGCGCGTGCCTCTCACTCGCTCTCATTGTGAGCGCATAACGTGAGCGGAGCGTAACGCAGTTTCTTGAAGTGTCACCCGGCAAACCAATTTATAAGACGTTGTCACGTCAAAAACACTGCTGATTCCTTGTCATTCAGTCACAGAGTACTTTAGTACTTTCCAATCAGACAACTGAAAAGTTCAGTACGGAAATAAATTGTTCTGTTTTAGTTTATCGAATCATGTAGGTATATATGGAAAAAGTGTTCAATGAAAATCGCCTATCAAAATTGTCCTTATTTTACAGACTTTTAACTGTATGAATTTATTCAAGTACAGCCCTTTGGCTACTTTATGTTATTGACTGGGTTGAGAGAAAACACAGGGTTATATATTTTCTTTAGGTCTATTTTATAAATCATTCGGGGTTTGTGCAGTATGTCTTCTTCCATATTTTAACAGTCACCTCCTTCCTCACTATTACTAATGTACAGTGGCGCAGGTCAAGCTACCCGAAACTGTCAAATTTTCCCAATCAATCTTGAACCGTATTCTTTAACGATAATGTTGAAAATCTATCAAAGAAATTTGACAGATTGTTGTAGCTTAATCTAGTCGCGTCTGTACTTACGTCTTTTTGTGTGAAATAAATAATTATGTAGTTTTTCCTTTTTCTATTCAAAGTTGACCTTCTCTATCTTCGTACCCTATGTCAGGCGCCGTAGTGCAATTGAATTGCGTCGCCGTGGCCCTGTCATAGCGGCGACAGTCCGTTGTACATTTAATTTATTTCTCACGTCATAAAGTTAGCCAGATTGAAAACTACCCGGTTATCTGACTGATTCCATTTAGGATGAGCCTTTTGAGACCTTTGGTCGGCTTTAAGAATTTCTTGTGGATAAGTCATGACACGGGACGGGTCGATGTGGCGACACTTGGAGGAGGCTTTTGTCCAGCAGTGGACGTTTTTCAGCTGAAATGATGATGATGATGATGAAGTCATGACAGCCGCACGGGTCGAGGTCGGTCCGTGGGTTGGTCTATCTATCTATCCATATCGATCTCCTTCGTGTGTCAGAATTCACGTTAGGTCGCTTTTACAGGCTGTCATTTGTAGATCTTGACAGTCATTAGAAGCAGTTATTATCCGCATGTCTGACAGGCAGTTTTGCCAAGGAGTATCATATTAGTCAATACCTGGGTTGTTGAGGTTAGATGGGCAGTCGTTTCATGCAACATACTAGAATTTAGCTGCATCTGTCTGCACTGGAGGCCGAGTCTAGCATTGCATAGTTGAGAAGGGGCTAGGCAGATGATGATGGCTTTGAGTTGTCTTAACTTTTGTGAAAACAATGTTGTTCATATTCCGAATATAATTATGAATGTTTTTTCGTGTAAGCAACCACCAATGGTCGTGCCTTTTTGGAAGATATTCCTTTGTCCTGTTGAGCAATGGTTAAAATAACAAAAAAAAAGCCAGTAGGTAAATAGATATTAAAAAAAATTTAGTCTCGCTTTTCATGTCTCCTTGTATCACCCGCATCTATAAACAAATAGAAGCGATAAATTAAGTAAAAAGTTATAATTTTATAATAATGATACGATGAAATTGCTTGAAGTTAGAATTGTTAAAAGATAGAATTCTTAGCTTTGCTTTCTTTGATGGTTCTTACAAAAAAATTTTAGCAGGTTACAGTGGTCATTTCTGAAACTCAAGTAAATAATTACTTTATCTTGTGTATAGATTCGGCGATACGGGAGTATGACTGTTAAATTCTTCTTAACTACGATTTTTAATGACAACTGCGTCAAAACCAAGTGGTATTTAAATACGGTGCTGTTTAAGCGTAGACTAAGTAAAGTTTTGATTGAGAAAACGTACTATAGTGTTACTGAGTTTGTAACAGAGAAAAATATATTAGTTATGGGTTTGTGTATACAGTATACAAGGTGTTGTTTTGCGTCCTCGTCAAATTTCAGGAGGTGGTCACAAAAGACATATATAATCAATTTAAATTAGGGTACCAAGTTAATTATTAATAAACGTTATTTTTTTTTGTTTTTTATGTTTGACAATATTTCAGAATAATCCCCTTAACGTGGTTTAGGGAATAAGAAATTATCGAATAAACGTTTGAGATTGTTTGTATGTGCGTAAGCGAGGTTATTGGGCAAGAACCAGACGGGCCGCGTTTAAAACACGGGTGGTTCACACTTACCGATTTCCGTAAATAAGAAAAAAACCAAAATTACCTACCCATTTTATTATTGATTCGGGACGAGAATCATTAGCATAGTTACCTCCTTGAATTTGACGAGGATGCAAAACAACACCATGTATAATTATTAAAAAGGTGTGGTCATATTTAAGATTGTGGCACGGACCGTCAAACTGAACAACTTTTTTCATTTAGCACAGTTTTTAGAAGAGATTAATAGCTTCAACAGCTATTTTCATTCTCTTCCTGACTTGGTTCTATTTTACCACGTTCTTTTATATGAAATAAAAGAACGTGGTCTCCCCTGTCAGCAAACATAGCATAGTATAATCAGCCTATAATGTTCCCACTGCTGGATCACAGGCCTCCTCTCTATGAGAGGAAGTGGTCTGTAGGTAATCGACCACGCGGGCACACTGCGGGTTGGTAGATTTCACAAGACTTCGATTTATTTGTTCTAGGCCATGCCGATTTCCTCACGATGTTTTCCTCCCCCGTTTCGAACCCACGGCTTACTACTCGTAAGTCGGGGTTACCACCACTGGCCCCCCAAGAGCAGCTGCTCTCAAACGTGCAGACCATTTACTCCTTCTCCATCCTATGCATGAATATGTTTTAAGGTTTTAAATAAATTATTTATTTTGACAGGTGGTGGCAGGGAGCATCATTCAGAACATGAAGAGGATCACGGTGAGAAAGGAAAGAAGGCCTATGAGGTAAGGAGAACTTTAATTGATAATATATTTAGAAAAATAAAATGAGCAGTAGCTCCCTAGAAATTACTCGTAAGCTGTAGGTCTCGGCTATCATTGGCCAAAGTCTGACAACCATTCTTACCAAAGCGTATCGTATTACCCAGTACTGTGTTGTAGAGGTCAGATAGGCAGTCGCTTTATGTAAAATACTCTTATTCAGCTGCATCCGGTTAGACTGGAAGCCAATCCTAACATAGTTGGCAAAAAGCTAGGCAGCTTGTGACATTACAAAATGGCAAAAAGTAAGAATAATTTTCAAGTCATAAACTTGTCTTGTTGTAATTTCAAGGCGAGAAATTGGAAAAAAATCTCTTGTACCTTGTCTTCACAGAGTAGTGTGACAGGGTCAAAAATATATTGGTTGAACCGTATTTTTTTTTAATTCTATCTATACATATAAAATTCTAAGTCCTGTCTGACTCATTGAGTATTGTAGTATTGACAGATATATCAACGCGTAGCCTAAAAAGTAGGTCCTAGTGACATGAAATTTGGATGGTGTGTTCTTTGTGAAGAGTAGGTATCCAACAAAAAAAGTTTTTTTTAAATTCCACCTCTAAAGGCGCTCCCTCACCGGGAGCATTCGCGTCCAATGTAACATATAGATTCGACTTTGAGCATTACATTACAATACTACCTCCCTGACTGACGAGCATTCGCGTATAATGTAACATTTAGTATAGATTTGAATTTGCGAGCATTCTGATTTAGTTGTTTCCGTAATGTCAGACGAAGCGGTCAAAAAACGCATTTATGTTACAAGTTGTATCAAAATATTACACCTTGTATCATTACAAGGTGCGCATTGTAATGCTCGGTTCTCCTCCTTCACTGATGTAAACTCGTTTTGTATCATTACAGTTTTTGCACTGTAATGCTCAGTTCTCCTCCCTCACTGATGTTATGCTCGACTCTGTAACGTTACATTACTGGCGAATGCTACCGGTGAGGGAGCGCCTTTAGAGGATGAAATGGGGGTTGAATTTTTCTGTGGTACTTTTTATTGTCAGGGTGGATTACCTCGTCTAAATATAAGACACTCGCCCACAATAAGCGAGTTGATTTAATTTTATTAATAAAATTTAAGCTAGGTCTATAGTGCAAGCGGTAGAATCGCTCTGTGAACCCAGGCTTTATTAACATTTTAAGTAAGTTTTAAACATTCAGATGCATAAAGATGTATACAGGATAGAAACATGATTTTATTAGAACAGTGTTTTGAATTTATGTTATATTGATATTTAACTGTTTTTTTTTCGCTTCCTGTATACATCTTTTTGCAGCTCATCAAAAGACAAGGCTTGGTAGGTCCACTTAAATAGGGCTATCACGGACATATTCACATTTTTTTTTGAATTCGTACGAAGGGCAAGCAGAAGTTGGACTGGAAGAAACAGACTTACAGCCCTCTGAAGAAGTTGATCAAAGCAAAGCCCTGGTATTATCTTTATGTGGACGTAAGTCATGTGTTTAATGGTACTGTTCTAACATGTATACAATGATATTTAGCATGTTAACACATGTACACATATACAGCATGTATAATAAAAGTATGGCCATATTTTCGGATGTGGTATAGACCAAGCTGGGCAACTTTATCCATGGAACCCAAATCGTATTTTTATTAAAGAAACTAGCTGCCCGCGACTTTGTTCGCGTGGAAATTTTGATGGGGTTTAGGGGTATAAAAATTGATGTAGGCCAATTCAGACCTACCCGATATTAACACAAAATTTCATACAAATCGGTTCAGCCATTTCGGAGGAGTTTGGTAACTAACACCGCGACACAAGAAGTTTATATAGTAGATAAAATTTGTTTGTAAGTTTGTATGTAGGGGGTAATCTTCGGAACTCCTGATCCGATTCCGAAAATGCTTTCACTAAAGAGAAGTTACATTATCTCCGAGTTAGGATAAGTTTCCGTACATAACCGGAGCGAAGCCGCTAGTAAAAGCTAGTCGCAAATAAATCAGCTGCAACATTTTGATCGAGTATGTATTGAAATTCTTTATGGGACAGCAGAATATTTTTGCGATTACCTAATTGGTTTCAAGGAAAAAGTTGTACAGTTTGGTCTTGAACGGATCCTTAAATTTAACCAAATTCTGATCAATGCTGTAGTAATATTTTCCATTAATGTTTTAACAGAATTATAACACAAATGTTTTTGTTTTGATTTAACCGATGCATTTTTAATAAATAATTTTTATTTATGAAGTAGGTAGTTGAATGACAAGATTACTTAAATAATTTGTATGCTCTTTCTTTGAAAGACTAAAGCAAGGATGAATGGATGAATGCTGTGAGAAATGATATGAAAGAGAAGGGAGTAAATGATGCCATGACGTCTGACAGAGGAGAATGGAAGAAAAAAACGTTTTGCGCCGACCAGAAGTAGAATAATCTTGAGGTTAAACCGTGCTAGCCTAGGTTGCTCCGTTGACAACTCTTGGCAACACAAGGTGGTGGCACCACCTGACGCTGATTTTCAGCTGCAGCCCACGAGTGCCATATTCTCGAAAACATAAACAAATCAAATCAATCAATCAAATCATTTATTTGCTGGAACATGGGTACATACATGAGGTGTTACAAAACAACAAAAGTTCTTAATGCCATATTCTACCTTAACAGGTGTGCAAATATGTGTTACATGCAATGTTAAATATTTTAATAATAATAGTTTAATAATAATAATTTAAAATTTTAATAATTAGTACATCTAAATTACATTGTTTCATTTAAATAATCATTTACATTATAATAGGCTTTATTGATTAAATAAGTCTTTAATTTATTTTTAAACGATATAAAATACATATAAGGTGTTGTTTTGCATCCTCGTCAAAATTCAGGATATTGTCACAAAAGACATAAATAATCAATATAAATTACGATACCTAGTTAATTATTAAAAACACTGCTTTCTTTTCAGTGTTTTTTGTCAGTATTATTCTGAAATACTGACAAATTTCACCCGCTTAACGAGGCTTAGGGAATAAGAAATTATCGAATAAACGTTTGAGTTTATTTTTTGTGTGTAAGCGATGTTATAAGGCGAGGATCAGACGGGTCGTGTTATAAATACGGGTGGTTCACACTAACCGATTTAAAAAAACGTAAATAAGAAAAAAAATAAAAATTACCTACCCATTTTATTATTGATTCGGGTCGAGAATCATGAGCTTAGTTACCTCCTTGAATTTGACGAGATGGGATATTAGGACAAGAGCAGGTAGATGATGATGAAAAAACGTCGTCCGGTTGACATGTATGTGTCCATAAGAGTAGGATATTTTCAAATAATTTTACAGACTAGACAAAATATTTATGTTCTCAAACGTCGATGACACATTCCTTTTTCTACAATTCAGTGCTATTGTTTCAAAGCATTAGATACTAGATTGTTATTATATATTTTCTATTGTTCTATTCGATATATGTTTTCATTCGATACTAAAAATATTGTTTTGAAAACACTCCTATGATGTTTTTTATTATTGTTCAGGCGTTTTCGGAAGCCTAAAGTCATCCTTAGCAAAAAATTTGAAGAAAAATAATACCAAGTCTTACTAAAGAACCCAAGTACCATATCCCTATCACCCAGTTAGTGGGTTGTGGAGTTCAGATAGGCAGTCGACAGTCGCTTATCTGACGACTAAATGGAGCAATTACTCCTGCTCCGTACGATTAGACTGGTAGCCGACCAAATAAGAGTAAGCAGATGATGATGACCATGTCGTATGTAGATAATAGTTTTCGTTGTTAATATTCTGAATAATTCATTCATCATCATCATCATTTTAGCTGAAAGACGTCCACTGCTGGACATAGGCCTTCCCCAAGTGACGCCATATTGACCGGGATCCCCGCAACCTTCACCAGGCCATCGGGCCACCTAGTGGGAGGCCTTCCAACGCATCGTCTTCCGGTTTGCGGTCGCCATTCCAGAGCTTTTCGGCCCCATCGCCCATCCGTTCTGCGAGCAATGTGCCCTGCCCACTACCACTTAAGTTTGGCAATTCTTCGGGCTACGTCGGTAACCTTGGTTCTCTTGCGGATGACATCATTTCTGATTCGATCACGCAAGGAAACTCCGAGCATAGCCCTCTCCATTGCCCTTTGCGTGACTTTAAGCCTTCTGATGAGGCCCATTGTAATTCATTCATCTAATTAAAAATAGACTAAAAAAACCTGAATGTAGGTTACATTCAGGTATGTTTTTCAGTTGACGAGTACGAAAGAAATATCTGAATAAAAATATTTTAAAAATTTAACTTTTATCAATATTATTAAAGCAATATCATCATATTATACAACATATTCTTCAAACCTTTAATACATTTGTGAATTAACAATAAAAAATATCCGATACAAAATATTAATAAAAAGATAAAAATCGTTAGGAATTGTTAACCAGTGAAAGTATAATAAATATGCCAAAAAATAGCAATATACCGAACAGACAATAGCATGATGTAATTTTATTTCTATGTAAAAACACGTTACTCAATACCTAATTTATTTAAACTTGTAACACAAACGAAATTGTAATTTCAATATTTTTATATAATAATATTTCTGTGGAGCGCGTGGCTAAATAATAAAAGCCGCGCGGGTCGACCTTTAAGGTTAAGCCCTGCTTGCCGAGGTTGGTCCGTGGATGGGTGACCTTAATTATATATTGAGTTTTCTCCGTGCCTCGGAAGGCACGTTAAGCCGTTGGTCCCGGCTGTCATTTGTAGATCTTTGACAGTCGCTAAGACTAGTCAGAAGTCAAAAGTCTGACATCCAGTCTTACCAAGGGGTATCGTATTACCGTGATACTGGGTTGTGCAGGTCAGATAGGCAGTCGCTTCATGTAAAATACTGGTACTCAGCTGCATCCGGTTACACTGGAAGCCGACCCCAACATAGATTGGGACGAGGCTAGGCAGATGATGAAAACTTTTTACAGACAGTTTCATCATGTACCAACTTACTAATATATATTTCACAAATATTATAACTTGACTGCTTCGTAAGTCGAGTGGTCGCCAGCGCGACTACTGAGCAGTGTTATTTGGTCTTTTCCGTCAGGAATTTCTCATTAGCAGCTACGGAGTTTGGAATTTTGCCCGGTTGGTGGCAATAGGCTCGCCCACATGGGGCGAGCCTATTGGGTTACATGGGGCTTATGCCTAACCCTTCGGGGATTATAAGGCGTGAATTATGTTAAATTATAACTTTGTGTTCATAGAAACTTTAAAATGGATATTTGATTGTAATAAATAAATTTCATTTATTTCAGGCAAGCATAACCCATATACTCACAAAAAAAAATTACATTAGCATGAAATTAAATTAAAATTAAAGACTATAAATTATAGTTAGATATAATAAAATAATAAAATTAAAAATTACAATAGCCAGAACAGATTACAAAAATAAAAAGTCAAAATACAATAATAAAATTACAAAAAATAAATTACAGTAAAATCAAAATACAAACAAATTAATATTCAATTATTATTTATTGTAAAAATGGATATCCCATAAAGCATTAGCATAATCCGCCTAATAATATTCCCTCTGCTGGGACACGGGACTCTAATCCCATAAAAAAAATCATTTTTATAACCTTTATTTAACTTGCCTTGTTATTTAGTATGTATTGATCAAATCTTGCAACTGAATTTCAAACCAGTGAAGTGCACTGTGCAGTGCAAAATTTCAGCTCTATCGCTTGGGCCCCCTAACGATTTTTGACACATCTTTGGCTCTGGTGACAATACATTTTTAATGACAGATATTACTTTATCCTGCCAGAATCGTCTGCTAACGATACAACTCCTCAACGGTTAATAGCAGGGACACGAAAATTAATAAACGCGTTCAATTTTGATGATGGATAAAACAAATTTTCTTCTTTGCATTTTCTTAAAAAAAAGTTTGTTGATAAAAAATAAGCAGATGACTTGCATTGTGTCTTTAGTGCTGTAGGACCATTCATTGAAAGTCTATACAATATAATAGATTAAACAAAGCAAATGTCACACGCATCTAATAGGCAAAACACGATAGAATAAACATCGACCTACATATGTGAATACAATGTTCAGTGTGATACTGTGTTTTAGTATCCTCGTCTTTTCTAGTAATGCGTTCTAATCTAGCCATTCCCATAGATTCGTCTTCAAAATCCTACTAATATTATAAACGCGAAAGTTTGTAAGTATGGATGGATGGTTGGATGTTTGTTACTCTTTCACGTAAAAACTACTGAATGGATCTGGATGAAATTTGGCATAGGGATAGATAATAGTCTGAAATAGCACATAGGATACTTTTTATCCCGGTAGTGTGATCCCGCGAGACAATTACCGAGAAAACGCGGGCGAAGCCGTGGGCAAGAAGCTAGTATTAAATAAAATGAGTAAATTAACAAAAAACTGTGAAAGGCATCAAAAAACTCTTCCTCAACGCTTTCTGCTGGGAATGTGCCCAAGAGACTGGCAGCTTTGCTACGTTGTAAGGCAATACTTTGCCTCCGGCCAAGATAAAAGCCAGGTTGTGCGTTGTTTCGTCGCTAATTGTTTCATCGAATTTCGTTTCACATAAATTGTTTCTCATATTATTATTTCATAGAATAATCAATACGCAGAATACTTACTTTGAAGAAATTTAAATCATCAATTTTTGTTTCAAATAAAGTTTAATGTTAGAATATTCATATCATAGAATAACAAATCAAATGTTCTTTATCCACATATTGTTTGTTTCACATAAAACCTATTACGAAGAATTACATTTTATCGAGTGACAGTTTCTAAAACTCATAACTTTGAAAAATACATACCCTCCTATAAAATTACAACACCCGTTCACAAAAATAATGCGGTTAAATTCTTGTCAAGTAGGAAAGCAGTATTTTTATTCTTACTAATGGTGTTCATGCCTGTTGCACGCAGCATGCAAGCAAGCATGTAGCATGCAAGCAAGCATGCAACATGCAGCGTGCAAGCAAGCATGCAGCATGCAACAAGCATGGTTTCTGTCACGGCTCCGGCTCCGGCGGCCCCACGCGAGTTCATCGTCGCAGATGGTATTAACGCTCACCACCGCAGCTTCGGCTTGCTGGCCGGCAAGCCGGCCAGCCTCAGCCGCGGCGGCAAGCGATAGATACCACCTGCTCCTCAGCTCGCGGTCCGCCTCATCCCTCCGCGCCTACGCGGGCTTAAATTACACTCTAGGGGTAGGGCAGACAAGACTACGTGGAGTCTGATTTGCAACCATTCGTTTTTGTCACTAACTTTTGTAGTACAACATATTGACTTTTAAGGACAATATTTTAATTTAAGGTTAATAATTTCGTTGAAATAAAATAGCATGGAAACATACATCGAACAAACAATATTCGTTAAAAAGTAATTCTACTGTTTGATAAATTTGTTAAATAAAAAAATGTGATTATGAAATTCATTGAAGTGTGTTTCTGTAAAATATGTTTCATTCAAGTAAATAGTAGTTGAAACAAAAATATTCGAAATAAAAATACGAGGACCAAATATTATGTGAAACATTTTCTGGGAAACGAAATTCTGTGAAACTTCTGTCTGCGAAACAAGGTGACACCTAAAAGCCAGCCATTGGGCAGCGGGAAGCGTTAACTAGGCGTTCACGTCACGTTACGTCTTATTGGTGAACAATACAAAGTTACAGAATAGATTTATAAAAGGAAACCAGCAAACTAACAAGTTTTTATTGAAGAGGAATATCTAAAAGGTTACCGTTAATGATATTTTAAATAAGCTGACGCCCGCGGCTTCGTCCGTGTGGAGTTCGGTTTGTCCCATGGGATCGTACTACCATGATAAAAAAGTATCCCATTTGTTAATTATTATTATTTATTTATTAATCAGACCACTTATATAAAAACGGTCCACTTGGTTAGTAACAAATAGCCTATGTTAGTGCTTAATAGCTAAATGAGATCGAGTGAGATTGGTTAGCGCCCACACTAGCGGGCTGTCTGCCCGGGCGGCTATCGATTGCAGGATAGTGTTGGGACTGCCACGCAACCTGCGGAGTAGTGAGGCAGATTTTTTACGCCACAGCGCATCAAAACTGTCAGTGCGTGCGTCGGCGAACATTGCTGATGCACTACAGAAGCGTGGCAGTCGCAACAATACCCTGAACGTATTATTATATTGGATACACAGTGCATTATAGGCCTTTTGGGTATAACTGAACCACAGGGCATTAGAGCCACAGCCTGTGGACGGTGAGTAATGGGCTAGCTCACCGTCTGTCCGTCTCATGACGACAGGCCGTGTCGACGGCGCGTACGTGTTCCACGCGCGCCTCAAGGAGATGTCAGCAAACCAGAAGGGGTCCGAAAGGGCCGATGCCTACCAGGGCTGCGGGTTGTTCGAAAGAGATACCGCGGCCCTGGAACACAAAGGGCGAAGAAGGAACATGGGTGAGTTTTAGTCAGTACAAGTCTGACACTCCCTCCCGCTCCGCCCAGAGCGGGAGAAGTCATTTGATGATTTCCCATCCGCAAAAAAAAAAAAAAAAAAAAGGGCATTAGAGCAACGGTGGCCCAGTGGTAGCATCCCCGACTTACGAGCAGTAAGTCGTAGGTTCGAACCCAGGCAGGCGCATTACTTTGTGTAATTTATTTCATCACCGCTGCTCTCAAAACGGTGAAGGAAAACATCGTGAGGAAACCGGCATGTCCTAGAACTAAAAATTCGAAGACATGTGACATCTACCAACCCGCACTGGGCCCGCGTGGTGGATTACAGCCCATTCCCTCTCATAGAGAGGAGGCCTGCGTCCCAGCAGTGGGAACAATATAGGCTGATGATGATGATGATGATGATGAACCACAGGGCTCCGGAGTACAGCGATGTGCAATACAAGTCATAAACTATTTATGTGACAAATTTCATCTAGATCCGTTCAGCAGTTCTGGCGTGATTGAGTAACACACATCAATCCAAACTTTTGGATTTAGACAAAGTAAGGTAAAAAAATAATTACGTAAAAATAAACAAAACTACATCTTAGTCGACTTTTGTCGCTGACTGCACCTTGTTTGGGTATGTGAAAATCAAATACCTACACCAAAATTTACATTGTGAAACTAGAACGATGTAATTATTTGCTGCGGTGTCAGCAAGTAAACGAAATAATCAGTTAAGTACCAACTGACAAAAACGTTAACTGCGCAGTTTTCCTTTTCGTCACAAAATAAGTCTTTGACTTTTGTAATAAAAAATTGCCAGTCTTCAATTTGAACTGTCAATTAAAACCTTGATGACATTACTTTTAAAACAGAAATTATGCGTACCTACTAATTCAAAAAGTTATTTTGCTGAATAGTACTTTAGATCATGAAAGTTAAAAATAATTTTAACTGACAAAAGGAGAATATATCTAATCAAATTAGCACGTTTTTTTTTTAATCAAATGAGTATTAAATTGTCAGGAGAGGCTCGTGGCTACATAATAACAGCGCTCGGATCAATCACGAGGTTAAGCCGCGCTAGTCTAGGTTGATTTGTGGATGGGTGACCCATTAAATACATTATTTCCTCAAAAGCACCTTAAGCCGTTGATCCCGGTTATCATGTTCTTTGACTGTCATTACAGCTAGTCAGTGGCCCGAAAGTCTGATAACTTCTTATTAAGGGGATAAATATTGCCCAGTACTAATTGGATTGTGAAGGTCAGATAGGCAGTCGCTCTATGTAAAATACTGGTATTCAGCTGCATCCAGTTAGACTGGAAGCCGACCCCAACATAGTTGGAAAAAGGCTAGGCAGACGATTAAATGGTCAGGTGGTCTTAAGCGCTACCAATGAGCATGATGTGTTGGGTTCTCTTCCCAGGTCAGTAAAAGTGTTTTTGGGTTTTTCGATCAGGATTTAATCAAAGAGCAGCGTTGGCCCAGTGGTGGCCGCCCTGACTTACGAGCAGTAAGCCGTGGGTTCGAACCCAGACAGGCGCATTACTTTGTGTAATTTATTTCATCACCGCTGCCCTCAAAAACGGTGAAGGAAAACAACGTGAGTATACCAGAATGTCCTAGAACTAAAAAATCGAAGACATGTGACTTCTACCAACCCGCACTGGGCCCTCGTGGTGGGTTACAGCCCACACCCTCTCATAGAGAGGAGGCCTGTGTCCCAACGGTGGGAACATTATAGGCTGATGATGATGATTTAATCAGTTGCAGCCCGTCTGTATGTGATATAAACAAGGTGTACCCTTGCGGATTAAAACCGGGGTTATGTTAATATGTTAATTGTTACGTAAAGGGAATAATTTGAAGCCTAACTATTATCATAAGCATCCATGTCCAAGGGATGCATAGAAACAAAAATAGCCTCTTTTACGTAACGTCGCACAAATCCACAATACCTTGTGTCAACGAGGTTTCTGTTTGAATAAAACGTTATTAGGAGTTTATAAGTTAAACACGGTAGAGTTACCCTTTTTAACTTTTATCCGTGTTTAAGTAAAGGGTTAAGTTTGTGTATTTGGGCTGCCGATATAACAGTTTTTCCTCTTTGGAGACAGTGACTCACGTTCTATGAACGCCCACAATACCTTTTAAAATAAATTTGTATATCTATATTTACGTTTAAAAGTATGTTTAATATGAAATGGGAAAGTTTAGTAGTGCCTTTAAAAGTATAATATAAATACAGGTGCGTTTTTCTGAGTTTTAATAGGGTGAAAATATTTCGTTTTCGTTCGATACATTTTTTTTTTTTTTTATATTTATTTGCCCAAACATGTGTTTACATGAATTTACATTTGAAAAGAAATTTTGTATTTCACAAACATGAAACCATTTGATTTACTGTTCTTAACAAAACAACGCGTTTTTGCCCCTTGTCCTAGAATAATTTTCGTTTTTTTAATCTAGCATAGTATTTACTAATAAATTATTTAACTTTTACTTAATGTGGTTTGTTTGTAACCAAGTAAGTGGTATAGGGGTGCGGACTGGGTAAAAAAAACGACATTCTATTTTTGTCCGTCAGACAGGTAATTCAAAAATATTAGACACGTTTTTTTTTAATCAAAATAACAAAAAATTACTTAGTTAAATCTCATTAAAGTTGGAGAGTGGGGGCTCACTACGTCACAAGTAGGTATAAAACTTACCTACATGTGACGTCATGCGCAATGTCGACTCAATAAATATATCTCCGTAATTTTATGACCACGTGAAAAAAGAAAAAATACTTGTCCAATACTTTTCAATAAACTATCCGACGGACAAAGAAAAAAAAAATGTGATCATCCCCTATTGTGTCTTTTTTAGTCAAAATAATAAATTATATATCTTTTTAAAGGTATTTAATCGAAGTAAGTAGCTCACAAGATTACTTCTGGTGTAGATATTTTCCACCCGACGTTAATTGCCTATACTTCATCAAAACTCAATCTGAAAACCTCTAACGCGCAAATACAATAACTTCATTAGTTGTAATGTGTTTGAGCCGTTTGGGTTTGAAACGCTACTAACGCATGGGGTTTGAGTGCCCACCTAGTATTTCGGGATATCGCCAAGCGTTTGGTCGACTCTCCACGTGACCAGGTGGCGTACCATGAGGTCTTAAAACACTATCGTTCCATTCTTATTCCAGAGTGAAAAAGAGACGGAGCTATACAGGTCGTCTAGCTCCATCTCTTTCCCACTCTGGAATAGGAATGGAACAATAATGTTTTAAGCGTCATAGTAACCCCCCAGAGGGCACTTTTCCTGTTGACAGCGATGTCGACGAATTCTTTGACGCCCTGTAATTTTTTTCTCAGTTTGATATTTGTACATATTTTTATTATTTATATGTACATATTTTTATTATTATTATTATTTTTTGAAATACAATCATGTTATTTTCATAATGTTAGTTTCGCATCCACAATGCCTAGTTATAATATAATGTGAATGTTTAAAACACATGTTAATGCTTATAAATATTAAGTGACATTTTGTAAGACTCTTGTATTTACTTAAAGTTTGCTGGCGTTTCAAAACATGTTTATTGATTTGAATAATACAAAGTCAATGCTCCTACTATTTGGTGTAAAAGTACTATTAACGAAGACTATAAAATAGCCAAGACTATAAAATAGAATATGTCTGAGTTACTTCTAAGTAGTTACGGAGATGGGGGTCAAAGTACAAAATTTTCAAAGTTTAATTTAAATACCACGACTCCCGTAATTTCAATGCATCCATCAGCACAATGTTTGAGTGCGTTACATTGAGTCATACTGTAAAATGTGATTATTCACCCCAAAAAAAAAAGTTGCTTCAAAGCAATAATTTTTGCGTAGAATTACATTTGATTACAGAATACTTGGTTGACGGCTTCGCGAAGGGTCCACAACCATTGTAAATACATTGATTGTTTTATTTGGTAAACAGGCAAAAATATAAATCTTTCGACCGCACTGCCCACTAGGTCTAACTGAATAGCTTGACTGAAAGAAAATGCCAGTAGCATTAAACCCGCCTCCGTACTTAGTGCTTAAAGTGTTAAAAAAAAACCGAAAAAAATAACAAATTAATGTTATTCATGTTTTGTTCTATAATGTGTGCATAACAAAATAGTTTTTTGAAGTGAAACTTCTTATGCAAATTCCAACAAGTTTAACGTTTAACGCTACCATGGAAGGGGAATAGAAAGAGATAGAATGAGAGTGAATGCGTAGCACTCGAACGCATGCGGGTAGTATTACGAAGTTTCACTTCTTCCGCGCGGAGGGAGTCCACGCACTATTTCTGCCTTTCCTCTTATGCTAACTAATACACTCTTCAATTTCCAGGGCGTTCACGAGGAAACCAGGACTTCGAAGGGTCACCATGATAAAGAGAACCACTTGGGCAAGTACGACGACCACGGCGGCGTCGACGAGAAACACGAGGAGGAGTCGGGCCACTATGGCGATCACCACCATGAAGAGCATGGCAAAAAACATGCGAAAGTATGACCTCTTTTGAACACTTGTTTGTTAATGTTTTTGACGAACTTCCCGGTATTTGATTTAGCTGAAATAGGGGACCGGACTGGGTAAAGAAAACGACATTCTATTTTGTCCGTCAGACAGGTGATACAAAAATATTAGACACGTATTTTTTGTTTTATCAAAATATCAAAAAAATACTTAGTTAAAACTCATTAAAGTTGGAGAGTGGGGGCTTACTACGTCACATGTAGGTATAAAACTTACCCACATGTGACGTCATGCGCCATTTCAACTCAATATATCTCCGTAATTTTATGACCACGTGAAAAAAGAAAAAATACGTGTCCAATACTTTTCAATAAACTACCCGACGGACAAAGAAAAAAAAAGTTGGATTATCCCCTATTGTGCATACAAGTTTACTATGACGTCCTTACGCAGTATTGTTTTTATCTTATTACATTGTGGGAAAGAGACGGAGCTATAGAGGACGTCTAGCGTCATCTCTTTCCTACTCTGGAATAAGATTAAAACAATAAAGCAATTAGCTGCTTTAAGACGTCACGTAGGCCACCTGTTTGGATGACTGTCATCCAAACTAAAGATGGATGCAAAATTTCATGGTTAGCTTAGTGACTTCATTCTAAATCCAATATGGCGGGCTCCCAAAGATGGCGGACTTGTCATTTTTATGCATTCCCATGATATCATGGTACCATTACCATGGTATCAAAAGAAAGTTTTTTTTTTACCATATTTTTTTTCTTTAAAGCCCCTTTTGGTCTATCATTCATAATCAGAAATTGGCATAGGTACGGTACTGAAAGTGGGAAACTCGTGGCTCAGTTCTGGGCCAGAAAAGGCTAAATCCCACCAAACTAAATTCTGTTATAGTATGAAGAATCGGGCAAACATTCAAAAGGCCATAGCACAAAAGGCAGCCATGACATACACAAAAAAGAAGAATACGAGAAGAAAGTGGAGTTCTTCGAGGAAGAAGGCGACTCCGGCGAGGAGGAGAAACATGGCGGGTTTAACGAGGAGAACGGCCACGCGAAGGTAAGTGGCTCTATATCACATAGGTCTAAAACTATCATGGCACTAAATTACTAAAGTTTTCTCTAATTCCCCACAGTTTTTCTGTTCAATATAGTCTCCCTTTATTTCAATCCATTTTTATTTGGATATTAATCCTTAATTTTATAGTTGAAGCGGGAATATTTTTGGAGCTTACCATATGGATTAAATCAAACCGACCGGACTCCGAACTGACTCCCGACTGACTTTGATAGATACTTCAATACATTTTTGTCAGAAACAGGTAGTCAGGGGCCCGAAAATCTGACAACATGTCTTACCATCATTAATCACCATTTCAGCCGAAAGGCGTCCACTGCTGGACATAGACCTCCTCCAAGTGTCGCCACATTGACCGGTCCCGTGCGACTCGCATCCATGCTTAATAAAATCAGAATATTACACCAATGTCACCATCTGTCTAGCCTTTTCTCAATCATACTGGGGGCGGCCTATGTCTAGCTGTGGACGTCTTTCGGCTGAAATGATGATGACGATGATTAAGCATTGCACGGCTGATAAATCGAATATAGTGAGTCTTAAATTATTCTACCATGTTATGTTTACCTATATCCTGGCAAATAAATTTATTTCATCGACTGTACCCCAAAGCCGTCATCAAAGCTGAGGATATCAATATAATTTTATCCCTTAATTAATTCATTAAGTGTACAATTAGTTTTCCTTATCAACTTGCAAATTAGGGTGTGCTAATAGTTTTGGCATTCCAAGGTTTCATTTTGTAATTTCCAAGTAGAGTTTGACGATTAACAACGAACCCTATATTTATTTATACAGGGTGTAGGGACCCATACATTCCGTCAGTCTGTGGAGTTCATCACCAGCTTCTCGATTCCCTACTCATTATAATCCGGATTTCTCCAAAGTTAGAGAGAATCGGTTTCTTCTAGGCAATATATTTTTTTAAATTCTTTGAGCTCTATGTGAAATTATTGTAACAAAAATTAGCCATAACTTTTGAATCGTAAAAAATTGCACCGACATTCTCAGGGTAAATAGTTGGGAAATGATCATGTCCACGCCCCTGTTTGTTTTGATCCATACTTCCAGGGACACCCTGTATAGTATCGTAAAATTACTGTGGTCTTATGTATGTAAATATTATTAGCTTATGTAAGTGTAGGATTCCGTGGTTTGTTTGTGTCTGAGGGTGTGTGATAGGGTAAGCAAGTGCTTATGCTAAATCGTAAGTCGCACATATACGTTTTAGTAGTTACCTATATTCAGTTTTTAGTACAGACATATGGCTTTAGTGTCTCGAGGGCGAGTGCAATAACATTGGCGTAAACTAAAACGCTGTCTAAACCACTAAGACAGAGATTTAATTCTCGTTTTGGTTAAAGAAGTTTTCCTTTTGTTACAACATCATCATCAGCCTATAATGTTCCCACTATTGGGACACAGGCCTCCTCTCTATGAGAGTGAGTGGACTGCAATCCACCACGCGGGCCCAGTGCGGGTTGGTAGATGTCACATGTCTGCGAATTTTTAGTTCTAGGACATGCCGGTTTCCTCATGATGTTTTCCTTCACCGTTTTTGAGGGCAGCGGCGATGAAATAAATTACACGAAGTAATGCGCCTGCCTGGGTTCGATCCCACGGCTTACTGCTCGTAAGTCGGGGCTGCCACCACTGGGCCACCGTTGCTCTCCAACAACATACTAATGTTGTAACAAAAGGAAAACTTCTTTATCGTCATTCTCGAGTCCTTAAATTAATCTATTTGGGGTCAGCGCACCGTGTCTTCTTCTTGCATAACTCTCTATTAGAAATAAAGCTCCGTTTCTAAACTTCGAACAGACAAACAAAAAAAAACGTTGCCCCACACTAGGAGTTATTTGTGTATTGTGGGTGCGTTCACAAACATTTAAACTTACATAAACAAACAACCAGACTCGCAACAATTACCTGTAAGACCATTTAATATTTCTTCAAATCCGTGCGGAAATCGAACCCGTGACACGCGGGGCAGCAGCGAATCGTTTGGCCACTGCGGCAGCCGTGTCGTAAAATTCACCTGCATTTACAGTACGGTCAGCAGCAAAAGTTGCTTTACAGAACCAAAATTATAAGACGTCTTAGTTTTAGAACGATCCATATTAACAGACTGGAGTAAAATACATAACAATATTTTCATCAATGATTACACAAATTCGCAAAACAATATAACATCAGATCACACTGACCAGCACAAAATTTGGAGTAATATTTATAAGTGTTAACCGACTTTTGATGCTGACTGTACAATAGGGGATAATCACAATTTTTTTTTATTTGTCTGTCGGGTAGATTCGGACACGTAGTTTTTTTTTTCACGTGGTCATAAAATTACGGAGATATATTGAGTTGAAATGGCGCATGACGTCACCTGTAGGTAATTTTTATACCTACTTGTGACGTGTAAGCTCTCCAGCTCAATAACTAAGTAATTTAACTGTGTATTTTTTGATATTTTGATAAAACAAAAAAAAACGTGTTTAATATTTTTGTATTACCTGTCTGACGGACAAAATAGAATTTCGTTTTCTTTACCCAGTCCGCACCCCTATTCCACCTTCATAGATACTCCTCCTATTTCTTGGGTTCGTTAATCAGAATTATTAATCCCACGTCATGTTTTTTTCCGGATCAGAAATATATGATCAATATCCGGAAAAATATTTGTAAAAGTAAAATATTTACTCAACTTATCTATAAAGGGTGTAAAACACCTCTTAACGAAGCCGAAAGGCACTGGTTCTCCCTGTCATTGTGATATTTTTTTTTGTTCTACACCATACCTGGGAACCTTCTAGTTACGGAGATATTAGGGGTCAAAGTTCCAACTTTTTGACAAGTATTTTTTTTAAATACAAGTTTTTAATGTAAGATTTTTACTTTAAACACCTCCACGACCACCGTACTATTCAATCCGTCCATCACACAGTGGAACGAATGTATGGGAGCGGTTGGACGTAGACATGTCCGAAAAAAAAGAGTAAAATTATGCCAAACTAATGATGCCATCTTATTCGATTACTTAATGCCTTCATAACTTGTGGTGATGAATTTCTTCATAACTCCCATATTTCGGGAGTAATTTGAGAAAATGTGAAATTTTACTATGAAAATGAGTGTATCGAGCTCTCTCCCTCCTGATTCCGGGCTTGTTTCAAGTAGCGGTCTCTAATATCATAATGCTATTACTAAGAGCTATATTTAATACTAAGACACATAGTGCGCCAAATGTGCACTTTCTGGGATAAAAGGAAATGAAAATTTAAAAAAAAAAAACGTTTTTTCCCCATTTGTATTTACTTTAAACCGCAGACAGACTTATTAAGAGGTCTATAAATATATTATATATATACAGAAATATATATTAACAAAAATATTCACAAGAACTGATGAGAGTATGACTTTTAAGTAAGTTGATAATAAATTACCTAGTTTCATTAAAAGTACAATAAATAATTAAGATGTAAGCTCTAATTTACTAAGTTACACATTTTAAAACAATAACATCATTTAATTATCTTCGTCATCATCATCATCATCAATTAATTCAAATTCAGAATCGATGTCCGCTAAATCATTTATGTTAACAAATTCGATATCACTTTTCTCAGAATCCGTAAGCTCATAAAATTCCTTAAAAGAAGATTTTTTTACAAACTTATTTCCTTTTGGACGGATACTTGTAACAAGTGGATCAGAAGACAGTAAAAGATTGTGCATAATATCTTCATTGCATGAGATACTGCTATGCTTTCGAGAATGCCCCTCTCTATATTTTCTAAAATCTTTATTTCTAGCCTCAGATGCCTCTTCGGATAGAAAACCAATGGGCACAATTGACATGTTCTGAACTATGTCTGGCCCATGCATTAAAATTTTATGAAGTGAAGAAGGCATATAATACCATGGGTATAACTCCACGTAAAGCTTAGCAGTATCAAAGCAGAACTCTCGGAATTTAGTTACGTTGATCTTCTCTCCTGATGAAATACACTGCAAGATCACACAGATTTTTCTTAAAAGCATAGCATCTATTCCGGTCAGTTCAGCAGATTTAGTGTAGTTTTCAAAAAATCTCCTTGCCGAGTTGCCATTGTTGGTGGATCCACTGCCTTGTTTCACAACATCGAGAAGTAAGCCCGTTTCTCTTCTTACAGCCTCTTGAACTCTTTTCTTCCTGTCATCAACTTGCCTTTTTGCTATATCACCCCTTACTTGCCATGATTTTATGTCTAATTTGTAGGAAATGTGTAATAAGCATTCCATTGAGCGAATCCAAGCGTGAAGGGTGCTTAAGCTATATTTATACATGTCCTCGTTTGCGTGTTTATCTTTGATTAACTCTAAATTATTCATTTCTTTAGGACAAGCCTTGCATATGTCACACACTGAAGCTGCTGTATTGGATATAATGGAATGAATTTTACCATCAATCATTGTCAACAGCAGTTGGTGTTTGACACTAATTCCATCAGTGATGGTGGATGGAGTTAAGGCTTCAATCTCTGCTTCGATTTCAGCCATCTCTCTCTGCACATTTTCTTTGGTTTCCTTTATAAACTTAAACAATATTGGCCGGCAAAATGAAGTGGAAGATGGTCGCTCGTTTTCCCAAATTGTTACACCTTTTGAGACGAGCCGCAGTGGTACAAGACTAATCATAAAATTACTAGCAAGATCGATTTGCTCATCTTCACTCGTCCTTTGATGATAAATGCTTTGGCTAGATGATCCGTCAAAACCCCATTTGCTGGTCAATACGAGCTGTTGATTGGGATCAACAGGGGTTTCTAACGACCTAATAAGTCTTCTTGAGGTTAAATCCATCAAGGCTTGTAATTTGATTTTTGCAGAGCTCTCTGTAACTGTGAGATCTTCTTTGGCCGGATAGCACTTAATTTTTTCTTTAACCAACATGTAGTAACTCGGGTATTGAAGAGCTCCTTCTTGAGTGTTGAAATCCCGAAGAGTGTTATAGCGCCATTTCGATAAGTTCATCGATACATAAAGAGCCAATGCCTTCAAAGGGGATATTTCCCGTACCTGAATTGATTTACCTTCAATGAAGGCTTTGATTTTTGAGGCCTCTTCTGGATTCTCCGTCAAGTATTTCATAACATAAGCTGTATCGCTTTGTCCTGCCTTTTGAAGCGCCCTTTCGGCCGAAAACATAATTTCAGCGCTGCTACTGCTGCATGAAAGACTATCTTCAGTGCGTCTTCTTTTTTGCCGGTTACTAAGGTCCTCAAAAGATTTACGAGGACTAGGATGTGTACAAGTTGAAGCATTAGATTTAGCAGGAGAAATTATGGGCTCGATGACGTCACTTATATTTTCTGTAGAAGGTTCCATATTTTCATTCTGTAATTCCGGCCATTGAATTGCAGCCTGTAGCCAAATCTCATGTTTCTTCCGAAACTTATCTGTGCTTCTTCCAGACTGTGTCCATTTTGCATAAATGCGGTAGCAAAATCGACGACACCAGTCTTTTAAACTTGTTTCAGCACTTTCACATAACTGAACACAACTGTTATCTTTTAAAACACTGAACAAATAGTTAAAGTCGCGTAAATCTTTATGTGCGCGTGCGCATAAAGCAACGTGAATATCAAGATTTGTATTAAAATTTGGAAAATACATTGCGAGATTAGCTTGGATACAACGAGGTGTAAATCAACACTGATTTTAAAGTTACTAATAGTGACCTATTTATATAAAATCCAGGTATCCCAGGTATCCTTTGTTAAATATTGCAAGGTAATTAGTTATTGTGATAATTAGTAAATGATGCATGCTAAATTAGTGTATTAAGAGCCATTTAGTAATTAAATAATAGCAATGTTCTTATCAGTAATCATTAGTGCATCAGTTTTATATGTAAACCTTAAGTCCCTAATTATATATCCTAATTAGCTTATATCTTCTCTAATTGGCTGCTCAGAAATGTTATTGTAATAAGGTAAACCTTTAGAAAAACGGTTTTAATCAACAAAATAAACAAAAAATAAAAAAATTGTGTTATAAAATAAACATCACTCTTTATCCCAGAAAGTGCACATTTGGCGCACTATGTGTCTTAGTATTAAATATAGCTCTTAGTATTAGCATTATGATATTAGAGACCGCTACTTGAAACAAGCCCGGAATCAGGAGGGAGAGAGCTCGATACACTCATTTTCATAGTAAAATTTCACATTTTCTCAAATTACTCCCGAAATATGGGAGTTATGAAGAAATTCATCACCACAAGTTATGAAGGCATTAAGTAATCGAATAAGATGGCATCATTAGTTTGGCATAATTTTACTCTTTTTTTTCGGACATGTCTACGTCCAACCGCTCCCATACATTCGTTCCACTGTGCATCAGCACAATGTTTTGAGTGCGTTACATTGAGTTCTACCACAAAACATGATTTTACACCCCCCAAAAAAAAGTCGTTTCCCAGCAATAATTTTTGCGTAAAGTTACTAAGTTTCATGTACAGAATGCTTGGTTGACGGCTTCGTGATGAGGTGATTTACACCGTGTATGTTAGATGGTGCCCGCGGGGCAAAAGGAACCTTCTTGGTAATGGCGAAGTTAATACTAATTATATCACTTAGTATTTTATTAGACTGCCTCGTTGGTCTGAGCGAGAGGTACCGAGTTCGATTCTCGGTTTGGGCAAAGTCTTATAGGGTTTTTCCAATAGTAATTTTCTCAGCCACGGAGTCTAGATTCGTACCTCACATTCGTACATTCGTATCTCTATTCGTATTCGTTTGATGGCAATATGCTCGCCTCATATCGCTAAGGGGACTTAAAGAAAACTGGCGAAATTTGAGTGTACACCTAAGCATATTCCCTTTGGGGATTACAGGCATTATGTTATGTATGTATTTTATTAGCTTGTACGCCCTGTTACTTTCAAGGAAGCTGGAGTCTTAGACACGCGTACGCTTCCCAACTATTTTAGTCCGTCGGTTCTCAAGTAGCATCAAGGCGACTCGTGTAGTCGTGTCGTGCTTTACAAAACTTATTTCATTTATTTTCTTGGCAGTCTTACACGTGTCGCTTTAGTGTGTGGGCCGAGCGGTTCATATTCTTTGTTTTTCCTGTAAACTTGGCGTTATTCTAAGCGTTAGTGCAAAATGGAGGCGCAACCAGACTACAGGCCCTAGCCCGAGCGCGTATACCTACGTAAATACGTAGATTTCGTTTTTGATACACTTCTGGCTCGCTCCCTTGTACACAGGACTTAAACATTACTAGCAAAATTAAGGTTGTAATATAGGTACGCTTCTCAGGCATTAGGTATGTCATTTTAGATGTACAATAAGTTTATTCTACACTAGCTTTCTGTCCGTGGCTTCATCCGCGTGGAGTTCGGCAATTGCCCACGTGTGCGTTACCCCCGCAAAATAATGTCAAAATAGTAATGTAGGTGTTATTTATATAATAGTTGTTGCCCGCAGCTTCGCTCGCGCGTAAGTTTAAGTATAGGATAAATAGTTGTGAAAAATGCTGTGATTTTCAAAGCCAGAAGCGAATTCATTCTGGATAGAACATATAAAGGGTGTAAAACACCTCTTAACGAAGCCGAAAGGCACTGGTTCTCCTTGTCATTGAGATCATTTTTTTGTTCTACACCATACCTGAGAACGTTCTAGTTACGGAGATATTAGGGGTCGAAGTTCCAACTTTTTTACAAGTATTTCTTTAAATACAAGTTTTTAATGTAAGATTTTTACTTTAAACACCTCCACGACCCCCGTACTATTCAACCCGTCCATCAGCACAATGTTTTGAGTGCGTTACATTGAGTTCTACCACAAAACATGATTTTACACCCCCAAAAAATAATTCGTTTCCCAGCAATAATTTTTGCGTAAAGTTACTTAGTTTCATGTACAGAATGCGATTCTGAATTTTGTACATGTGCTTGGTTGACGGCTTCGTGATGAGGTGATTTACACCGTGTAGGTACACTTCTCAGGCGTTAGGTATGTCATTTTAGATGTACAATAAGTTTATTCTACACTAGCTTCTGTCCGTGGCTTCATCCGCGTGGAGTTCGGCAATTGCCCACGTGTGCGTTACCCCCGCAAAATAATGTCAAAATAGTAATGTAGATGTTATATATATAATAGTTGTTGCCCGCAGCTTCGCTCGCGCGTAAATTTAAGTATAGGATAAATAGTTGTGAAAAATGCTGTGATTGATTTTCAAAGCCAGAAGCAAATTCATTCTGGATAGTTTTTTTTTATTTTATTTTTTATTTAAGATACCGATACCAACCACGGAGTCTAGATTCATGCCCATTTGATGGCAATAGGCTCGCCACCTATTACATGGGACTTAAACATAACTGGCGAAATCTGCCTAACCCTTCGGGGATTACAGGCACGATGTTATTTATCTATAAACTAGCTTATGTCCGCGGCATCACCCGCGTGGAGGTCGATAATTGTCCCACGGCAACCTACTATCGGGATAAAAAGTATCCTATGTGTTAATCCAGGTTATAAACTACCTAAGTGCCAAATTTCATCCAAATCCATTCAGTAGTTTTTGCGTGAAAGAGTAACAAACAAACATCCATCCATCCATCCATCCATCCATCCATCAATCCATCCTCACAAACTTTCGCATTTATAATATTAGTAGGATTTGTCACCCATAATTTTGAAAGCTTGTCTTAATTTTTAATTTTGGCTTATTAGTTTCGCTTCTTCGTATTACAATAAAAATCACTGACCTTTAAACTGCAATTACATGTTGGCTAATTTTCAAACTGAATCAAGTGAATCGTGCTTGAATTTCAAAAGTCTTGATTTCAAAAGTGTCTTAGTTCGGTCTAGATCGGAAATACGTCTCAGAAGTTTTTTTGAAACTTTTTTTTTGGTTTGTCGTGACAGTTCAAGGCTTTATTCATGTAGCGTTTCAGTACAAAAGGAGTTGTAACTTTGGTAAAAGCGGAACTTTGACACAGTTTTTGTATTTCGACCCTTTTTTCAACAGGGATAATGATTTAAACACAGAATTGACAACTTAACTCAGATTCGGAATCAGTTCTGGTAATTAGAACTTGAAGTTACTGACGGAATATAGTTCGAAATTCAAGGTTTTTTGGTTAAAACTTGGATGTAATGATAAACCTTTTTTTTTTTTTGCGGATTGGAAATCTTCAAATGACTTCTCCCGCTCTGGGCGAAGCGGGAGGGAGTGTCAGACTTGTACTGACTAAAACCCACCCATGTTCCTTCTTCGCCCTTTGTGTTCCAGGGCCGCGGTATCTCTTTCGAACAACCCGCAGCATGTAATGATAAACCTTGTTCTGTTGAAGTTCGGTCATGTTGGTGGACAGTTAACGCGCATCGGAATCTAACTATAGATAACTAACTTTACCCGGCCGGCATGCGTTGCAATGCATTTTCACTACCTACCTACCTATAGTTTTAGTGGCCTAAAACCAACTTCGCATTATTGCCTTTCTATTGAAAGGCCGGTTTGGGGCAGATCGGTAGTATAATTTCAAAGTCTATAACGGACATAGGTACAAACAATTTTTATCTATACAGTATGTTAGGTTAAACGAGGGACATATTGAGGGAGGGTTTTCAGTATTCGATTCTCGTCCCAAATATGTAAAAAACCTATCACGTATATAGAAGAATTTTTAATGTTTTGTTTAGTGCCTAGATATTTTGGACTGTCCTAAGCTAGGTAAGTTTAAGGTATGAAGGGAAAATGGATTATACCTAAGAGTCATTGACCCGCTCACATGTTCTGCGATAGTATTAAGTCGCTAGCGCAGTGGTGTATACACGTTGCGTGACATTTGCGAAAATTTTGGTACGGTTCTGTCTGTTATTTATCAGTGTTTTTTTTTGTTTGTATTTTTATTAGTATCATGTTAGCATGCACTATTATGGGTTTGAATATGTCCCTCGTTTAAACTAACATACTGTATATTTAAAAATCAATTGCTGTTCGTTTGTCTCGCTAAAACCTGAGAACGGCTGGGCCGATTTAGCTGATTTTGGTTTTGAAATGTTTGTCGTAGTCCAGGAAGGGTTTAAAAGGTGAGAAAGGTAGGGTAGGGTAGGGTAGGTAGGTAGGCAGGGTAGGGTAGATAGGTAGGAAGAAGTGCATTGCAACGGCAATTGGTACAGCAAGTGTTTTATAAATATTGATGAGCTGAAGTGTCAGTCAGAGTCCTTGTCCAGTTTCCGCAATATGTTCTTGTCGGTTCGACGTAACTTAGATAAGGTCGATTGTGTTCTTGTTGCGACCAATGTCCAAGACTTGATGTTCCGGTTAGGGAAAGTGACATTGCAGATTATAATAATTTATTCATCGGGTTTTTATTGCAATGTTCGACCTTTCAAAAGTAATTTAAATAGATGAGGTGGAAAATTAGCTATCACGATTCATTATTTTAGACGATTTTCACTTGCAAGTAATTCAAGGTGTTAATGGCTGTTTGTTATTATTGTTTACGCTTGTTAATTTATAATTGAAAAGTTGCGATACATGTTTCAACAGTGGACTGAGATAGTATTTTTCGAACGGCCAGTTGGCGCAGTGGCTGAGCGATTGGCTGCTGTGCTGCGTGTCGCCGGTTCGATTCCCGCACGGAACAAATATTTGTATGGCCTACAGGTAGTGGTTCCTGTTCTAGCTGTTTGTGTAAGTATATGAGTTGAGAATTTGCTAGTGTGAGGCAACGTTCTAATAAAATAGGTACATAGTTTACGTTTATTAGCTTTTGCACGTCGGATATTATCAAGCAGGAACGTACTACCCTGATAAATCCATTCAGCAGTTAAGACGCGTAAAGGCAATAAATGAATCAATAGAAAGATTGACTTTTGATACATGTAGGTATCTGATTCTATGTCCACAAACTTGCAGCGATATTTAAAAACAACTTGTAATGGACCTGGGAATCTTCTTGTGACGAAAATGTTGAAGGTCAAAGATCCACCATTCTCTCATTTTTTTTAATTGTATTAGTCTGTCGTGTTTCACCGTCTCTTCCGACTATGCCAGTAGTTAAGGGAAGAGAGAGAGTGCACCTGTGTGCAGACACAGCGATAGACGAGGTGGCACGAACAGTTAAAATCTGTCTCGTCTATTGCTTGTCTCCGCTGAGATTGGTCTTTGCCTTGGCCAAAATTCGGTCAGGATACCTGATCTTGCCCTAGGTAGCTTTTTTTTTGCTTTTTTTTTGTGTATGGCATCTCGCAGTTCAGCCTCTGAGCTTCTGCTTAACCGGTCAATCCTGTGGATGCCTTGATTTTAAGGCTTCCAGCCAGGGCGAATTCTGAGCTCGGATTCGGATCGCTCATATAGCATATTACCTAAACGGACGGAACGGACTACAAAATAGACATCGGCCAAGGCCAAACACATAAAAAACCTTCTATAATTCCCTGTACAATAACTAGGCAAGTAAATGAAACTTTACGTCCCTAAGATTAAAGTTAGTAAGTAACTTTCCTTGCTTAGCCTAAGCCTGCAGCATGCAGTTAAGTTAACGGCTCTAAGTAATTAAAACCCGTGTTTTGTTAACATAATTACTACAGTTTATGTTAAAAGTTAATTAAGTATACATTAAGTTAACTTTGTGTTTATGGACTCGTTTTATGGGGAAAGAAGATTTAGGATTATGGGTAAAGAAGATTTAGGTATGGTTGAGTGAATGTCATGCTCACTTAAATGTCACGCTGATGGCGGCGGGTGTGTCGGGTCGTTTAGTTCCCTTCAAAATAGTTGAGTTGAATGATGACTGATACATGCGTCATGTTCGTGAACGGGCGCTGTCAGTTGTGACTGGTCATGTCTTAGCAGCCACGGTTTATTTTAATTACTTTATTTTTTAATTACTGGTTTATACTTTTACTCTGGACGCTCTTAACTTGCCCGTATTTCTACATCGTTCTCACATATTCGTAATTCCTAACATGAATTGATAAGATTTTGTAACATATTTTGATTGAAAAGAGTGTCCATGGAGTTTCTTGCCCATTTTTCTCCATAGAGATCTACGCTACGGAATGGGCAACTACAGTACTTTCACAAGTTATTATGCCTTGTGACTGGGACTGTAGCTTCGCGTTTTTTTTTTGTATTTTGACATTCAAAAGTGCCTCATCATCATCATCAGCCTATATTGTTCCCACTGCTGGGACGCAGGCCTCCTCTCTATGAGAGGGAATGGGCTGTAATCCACCACGCGGGCCCAGTGCGGGTTGGCAGATGTCACATGTCTTCGAATTTTTAGTTCTAGGACATGCCGGTTTCCTCACGATGTTTTCCTTCACCATTTGAGAGCAGCGGTGATGAAATAAATTACACAAAGTAATGCGCCTGCCTGGGTTCGAACCTACGACTTACTGCTCGTAAGTCGGGGCTACTACCACTGGGCCACCGCTGCTCTCAAAAGTGCCTGTAATGGTCTAATTGAAATAAATGCGTTGAGTTTGAGTTTTTTAAGATAAAGAGAAGACTGCGTAGTTGATCTAGTGGTTACAAGTGCTAGGCATGACTGATAGGTTCGATTCCTAGGTCGAGCAAAATGTTATTGGGTATTTTTAGATTGGGAGTCCAGATTTGGGCCCGGTAGATGATTTGCTCTTTTAAAATAACTAGCACAATGTAAGTGTAGGTACACATACAATGTGTTGTTTTGCATCCTCGTCAAAATTCAGGAGGCTGTCACAAAAGACATAAATAATTAATTAAAATTACGGTACCTAGTTAATTGTTAAAAAAGGCAGATTTATTTTGGTTGTTTATGTTTGCTAGTAATTCAGAATAACCCCACAACGTGCTTTAGGGGATAAGAAAGTATCGAATAAACGTTTGAGATTGTTTGTATGTGTGGAAGCGCCATTATAGGGCGAGAATCAGTCGGCCCGCGTTTAAACCACGGGTGGTTAACACTTACCAATTTCCGCAAATAAGAAAAAAATACCTACCCATTTTATTATTGATTCGGGACGAGAATCATCAGCATGGTTACCACCTTGAATTTGACGAGGATGCAAAACAACACCTTGTATACACCTCTGTCTATCCTTTCGGGGATAATAGGCGTGATATTATGTAATGAGCTAAAGATTTAAATACACAAGTCAAACTTATAACACCCCTCTTTTTTTGGTCGGGGGTCAAAAATAGAAATCTATGGGAATACAGATTTCAATGCGATTTATTTTGGCAATTTTATCACATTTATTGCTGTACTGACGATTTTCAAACATAATTAAAAAACTATATCTGTGAAAAATTTCATTCAAATCCGTTCAGTACTTTTTGCTTGTTAGTGTAACAAACATCCCTACATCCATCAGAAATTTTCGCATTAAAATAGTAATATGGGAAATAAAACAGTTATGAAGTCGACTGCACTTTACTATTTACCTAGTTGGTTTCGTAGTAGCTAAATAGCGACCAAGTTATAACTTAACATACATGTTCTAGCTATCCTGAGCTACGGTTCAAGACAGATCTCAAAGCACTTTGACTTGACAAATTAATTCAAGTTTTTAAGTACTGCGTGTGTAATACAGAAATGTCATAACCATCTCAATGTTTTAATGACTTGTATGTTTGTTGTGGGAGGAGCTCGTGGCTAAATAATAACAGCCGCACGGGTCGATCTTTAAGGTTAAGCCGTGCTTGCCGAGGTTGGTCCGTGGATGGGTGACCATAATTACATGCCGAGTTTCCTCCGTGCCTCGGAAAGCACGTTAAGCCGTTGGTCCCGGCTGTCATTTGTAGATCTTTGACAGTCGTTGCGAGTAGTCAGAAGCCAAAAGTCTGACATCCAGTCTTACCAAGGGGTATCGTATTACCCAGTTACTGGATTGTGGATGTCAGATAGGCAGTCGCTTCATGTAAAATACTGGTACTCAGCTGCATCCGGTTAGACTGGAAGCGGACCCCAAGTTAGTTTGGGAAAAGGCTAGGCAGATGATGATGTTTGTTGTGGGTTAAGTGGATTCTGTTTAAAAACTTGTTATTTCACGTCGATTGTAAAATAATAACGAACATTATAATCATGATGTTCTTGCCCTCCCTTATCCCAATTTATTTGGGGTCGGCGCAGCATGTCTTCTTCTTCCATACTTCTCTATTACTCGTCATCTCATGAGACACCTCCTTTCTTGCCATATCATCCTTCATAAAGTCCATCTATCGTTTCTTTGGTCTTCCTCCACTCTTATACCCATCCACATTCATACTCAAAACTTTCCTGAAACGAAAAATGAAATAAAATTTGCGTAAATGTAAATAGCTATCGTCCGACCGAATTTTATTTTCTGGTTTCGGCCAAAAATATAAATTAAGCCTTACCTACTTCGGTAACGGTTTTAACCGAAAAACTTTCAATTAATACCATTCCCCCTTTTGGCTAGACTTCATAAATAGCTAAAGTTTTACGAATCAACTTCGTCGAATTCCAGTTTTCAGGTTTTAAACCTTAAGTCGATTCAAATCGTTTTTTTTGACATATCTGGATATTCCCTTTTTAAATTATGGGTTAGGTACAAGGTACACAATGGATAGAAAAGCCGTTGATGCAAAAAAAATAAAACTTGCTCGTTTTTTGCTTAATAAGAACGGGTATTTGAAAATGACTCCATTTTCATCGACTTACAAAAAAAAACAATTTGACCGTTACGTTTTTTTATGTAACCTCATACAAGTACTTGTATCTAAGGCATTTTCAACCGAATCTTATGAAACTATTTTCATTGAAGGAGTATTTAAACATTTTTCTTCTGTTTTGGTGTACTTTTTAATGTAGTTTCTTTTCCTCAACAGGGGGGGTATTTCAAGAACGGCAACTACAATGCGGGCCACCAGGAGCGCGCAAAGGGGGAATCCGGACATTTCGCTAAGGGGGGGCATTTGCATGTGTCTAAGGTAAATACAATGCTTTACTATGTTGGTCTAGTGGTGCTGAGCCAGACGTCCTGGGTTCGATTCGTGGGGCGGGCAAAGTGTTCTTGGGTGTTTTCATCAGGAAATTCTCACTAGCAACCACGGAGTTTAGATTTGTGCCCTGATTGCTCGCCCCCTATTATACAAGGTGTTGTTTTGCATCCTCGTCAAAATTCAGGAGGTTGTCATAAAAGACATAAATAATCAATTAAAATTACGTAACTTAGTTAATTATAAATAAACGCTGTTTTTTTGGTTGTTTAAGTTGGTCAGTATTTCAGAATAACCCCCTTACCTTGGTTTAGGGAATAAGAAATTATCGAATAAACGTTTGAGATAGTTTGTATGTGAGGAAGCGCGGTTATAGGGCGAGGATTGGACGGTGCACATTTAAAACACGGGTGGTTCACACTTACCGATTTCCGTAAATTAAAAAAATTACGTACCCATATTATTATTGATTCGAAACGAGAATCATTAGCATAGTTATCTCCTTGAATTTGACGAGGATGCAAAACAACACCTTGTATAATCGTACTAACCGTTTTCGATCACGGCGGCCAAATTTGGTGGAGATTAACTATCGGCGTGCGAGATATTATAGTGCACGAGTGTGTGCGCAGGCACAGCTGCACTCTGTTCCTTTACTCTCCGATAGGCTGGCAATCCGACAAGACCCGAAACAGATCAGGCGCAGGACCAACTGCTTAACGTGCTTTTCAATAACCAAATGATTTAAAAAAAAATAACCATGGACTTTTAGCCGGTTCCTCTCCATAGGAAACGACCAACCCGAACCGTGCACCTTTTGTTTACGTTTTATAAGTGCATAGGCCTATGTAAAATAAAATATTTTGATTTTGATATTTTCCGAGGCACGGGGGGACTAATGGGGCTGTTAAGCCCCCCATTACATGGGACTTAAATATAACCGGCGAATGTGGGTGCACTATTAGTTGAACCTCTGCCTAACCCTCTTGGGATTACAGGCGTGATTTTATGTTATGTATCATATTAAGTTTCTCATCCAGTCCAAAAACAATAATAAACCATTTTTTCCAACTCCAGGGACATAAAGCAGCCATTGGCCATGACAGTCACGGCAAGCACGGTGGGTCGCACCATACGAAAGATGCAAAGGATAGTGGTAAGAAGTGGATCTATCACCATGGATTCCCCGCCAAGACAGCGAACCTAATCGTCATAGACCGAAGATCTGACCACCTGTTCCATGGGCCTCAATATTATGGATAAATGAAGGAGTTTTTGGGGTGTTAAACTCTTGTTCGGAACGGCAAATTGAACTTGGCTTTGTTATTCAACCAACTCTTTTGTTGAACAACAGTTATTTAAACAACAATTATTATAAACACTTGGGTTTTGACTCGTGCCGTTCGGCATCGGTATCATTTTCAGATCGGTTCGGTATATTTCAAATCAAGCTGTGCGGTTTTTTTTTTTCGAACGTACATTTATTACATATTTTCGATCTGTGTGGCAGATGATACGCCGAATAATGCCAACCCGAATAAGGGCCTAACACTTTTTCGTATTCCTACATTAAACAGGATGAAGTTTTTTTTTACAGGTGTATTTATGATAGTTGTTAACATTCAAGAATGATTTTGTGGTTCGAAATCCGTCTCGAGTTTTGCAAGTGCTTAAAAATGGGTAACAAGTCTCTTACTTAAATGGAAACAGCTCTGTATATTGAACAAAAATCGAAAGAACAACGTAGTTAATGGACAAAAACCGCAGTTCAAAGGTTTTTCATTTTGTTAATAATAAAATATCCGAAAAACTAAAATAAAAACTCTTACTGTATAAAATATTTTATAGTATTTTTGAATAAGTACGGGTTTTAAATAAAAATTTAAATATTGAAGTTCGATGAAATTATTAAAATCTATAAAACCTCAGTATGCATTTTTTGCTGTATAATGGTTAAATTGCATTGACGGGTGCATTTTTTTAAAAGATTGTAATCTGCAGCTCTTTTTGTATTCATACCTAAAGTCTTAGGGGCGATCCTTTTTAATCACGTGAGGTTTTAAGGTAACTTTTAAAGTCCCCCCTTGCCCTTTTGTGACTCGTGAGGTTGGTTGTATTTTAATTATTAGAAATGAAGAAGAAAAAAGACCAGATTGTTTCTCTTCTAATAAAAAATCTCTTTTAATAAAAAAAATACTATCAGGGGTGCTCAAGTTTTTAGTAAATTATTGGTAGAAATTATTTTGATTTATTATTTTGACCCACGATAAAATAAACGTGATTGTCACATTGTCCTCACGGTTTAAAAACAACCCCCTCAATAGAAAACAAACATGAGGTGTTCGCAACAATCGTTTTTCATTACAACAGTGCTCTGTATAGTCAGCAGAGGAGAGTCAAAATATTTTTGTTTTGTCTAAACAAACTGTTTTGTTGTTTGCGTCATTGTTTTATAATGCAATAGTCTTGACTCAGTCTGATCACGTCCTTATTGCTTTGCACTTGTATTGTTGAAAATACTACACCAGTAATTAATTAAAACAAATTTGTGACCAATAGACACTATTTATAGAGACTTAAATTACCGTAAAACCGGCCATCATTGCCCTTAGCGGATATGTTTGCCCGAACACGAAAAATAACTAAAATAATGATTTGTAAATAATTGTATTTAGCTGACAACATTATCTAATTTTTAGGGTAAATTTAAACATTTTTCTGGCAAAATTAAATATTAGCAACGGTGCTAACTTCACTCAGTTGTCAGCGAGACATGTTGAAAGGAGGACTAGTGTGAGGTGGTGCCAAAATCTTGTGTTATGTTTTTACTTACTGTCAGCGTACTACATCTCTCAGGTAAGTTATTTTAATATCAGAGTAATTATAAATATCGCGCTTCATTTTAATGCTACTTTGAGACCTTTACAACATAAAATCTTGAAGATAATGGAGTGGGCAATGATTCCCGAATTTGCGCGAACATAAGAGTGACAACATTGCCCACTACAAAAATAATGTTAGGGTTGGCACCCATCAGCACTCAGTTGACAAATATAAACTAGGTACCTACATTTAGTTTGTTTGGTTGCAGTATGGGAAAGCCTACGAAAAGAAATCGCAGAGTCCTCGGGTCTCGGCCCTATAAAAATTATTCAGAAGAGATATTACAGCTCGCGGTTGAAAATGTAAAAAAAAATAGGATGTCCTCGAGATCAGCAGAAAAAACTTTTGGTATATATTGATAATAAAAGAGTTTATATTTGAACAGATTATTATTTATCACATTAATATGTATCAACCCTAATCCACTGTTTTACTATGTATGAAAAAGTCCCTGGTGTGTAGTGTAACATTGCCCACCTCAGTCAAATAAAAAGTAATATGTTTTTGACATATTGAACACGAAAGATGGCAACTTTGCATAATTCAGTAAAACATACCCTATTACCAAAGCTTTAGAACTGATAATTTTAGAGAAATTAAGGTTGAGCAATGTTGGACGGTTGTGCGTATAATTTTGCCCGGCTATTTAGGCGCCTTTTTCTTGGATTCTGTTAAAGTTAGAAAACACTTTATTTTGTGATTTTAGGCCTTTAACAGTAATTGCTACCATGGTCGACTTTATTACGAGCTCTGGTGAATATTTTTTGCAAAATCTCAAAAATACGTGGAAATGCGGGCAATGATGGTCTATTGGTTTGGTAAGACATTATTTAAGAGTTTAAGTTAAAAATGTTTATAATAGGCTAAAAAACGAAAACAATAAAAATTACATGACAGTATGAGCTATAACTAGGTAGTGTGTATTTTCAAACTTGCTTTTTTATTTTTATAATTTTTTATTGATATTATTTACGAAAGCGAATGGAGAACATAAGATATACAACGTATTTTTTTTTATGTCCCGAAATACCTATAAAATGAATGAGGCATTGGCATATTTTTTTTTGTTTTTTTTTCTTCATTTGACTGGTCTGAATGAAAATGAATAACTTGTATTTATTAATGAAAGTTAGATACTATTTAATAAATAATTTATATTTTACTTATAGAATATAACCCTAGAGTTATAGGATAAAATAAACACCTTGTTTTTTAGGTATCTATCTATTCAATACCTATATAAACGAAGAAATATTTAGGTACCAGAAGCAAAAGGTACCTTCCTAATTTACTTTAAATATCTTGGCCAATATAGTTTTTATTTAAAACATATCTATCTTAATCTAAAGTTTAAATGAGCTCTTCCGAAGCAATAGCAACAAAACTGGTTTCTACATCACTCTACGACAAAAGTGACAGATAGCTTATCGCTATCCATAAAAGGCTTTACACACAGAGGAACATTAAAAAATAAAACAGCTGGTCCCCGTGTAGGTATTACTCGTTTGTAGGAAATAGCTGATTTAAAAAACAATACCCATGTTTTTTTATTGGTTGCGGAATGATGTATAACTCGACCAAGCTAAGTTTGCACCTCGCTTCGATTATGTCACACTGACGCTTAGGTAGGGTCTGCAAAAAAGGATTCGCTATGACTATAAAAAAGTAAACAAATGTTTGTTAGATACTGTTTTTAAAAAAAAAAAAAACGTTGCCCTACACTATGAATTTCTCCTGTATCGTGGGTGCGTTTACAAACATTTAAACTGACATACACAAACAGCCAGACCCGGAACAACTATCTGTAGGTCTTACAAATATTTGTTCCGTGCGGGGATCGAACCCGCGACACGCTGCGCAGCGGTTTTTCGCTCAACCACTGCGCCAACCGTGCCGCCAGATTACATTCAGCATTTATTGTTTTGAACATTATATTATACAAAGGTACATTAAAGTATACACAAAAAATTTGCGAGGTGCAAACTTAGCTTGATCGAGTAATACTGAACACCTGGTAATCGTCCCATAGGAACCATAAGAGCACATTAAGATACCACTTAAGCTAGTTTTTTTTTACATACTCGTACAAAAACCCTTTGAAGTACTTACGTTTTTTATATGTCAAAAAAATCAATAAGTGTTTTGCATTTTTTATTATTGTATGGTTTCAGCTATTTCAAATTACACTAAGAGAATATATCTTATCATATTATTCTTACTTTTTGTTTTTATCAAATTCAAATATCCAGATAAGGTTTAAAAGTCCTCTAAATGATTGTGAAAACCGTACCAAAATCCGTATCGTTGTTTTGAAAAATAATGCCGTCACGCAAATACAATAATCAACTTTAATTTTGAATATTATGTAGATATTATAGTGTTTTACTAAAAACATTGTGTATTAAATTTTCTCATCATCTGCTTAGCCTATCCGCAACTATGTCGGGGTCGGCTTCCAGTCTAACCGGATGCATCTGAGTACCAATATTTTACATGATGCGAAAATTATTCTCTTTTAGTACTAATAACTATTAAATTACAATTAAACTGTTTTATAAGTAAGCATAATTATTTCGTTATTAATATTATTGTAAATACTCCCACTGTGATTTCGACATGTTTTGTAAATATTTTTTCTTAATTACATATTTTTTTTTTAAACATTTGTTGTTTTTTTACTAGACTGCAATTCGTTTCTAAGAGCTGATCAATTTTTACAAACAGTGAAATGTGTAATTCTGACGACCGTAAACCACAGCATCAAAGGTGCTAAATTGATATCTTATGGTAACCCTCAGTCTACAAAACGACTGTTTTTGTTGAATAAAAGCAAATTTTTTAGAGAATTTCTTTATAGATATTAATTAGAACAGAAAATAGAATAAACATTATTGCACGCTTAAAGTAGATCTAATAATTTTTGGAGTCGCTCAAGCTTATCTAGCTACACTACAGTGAGATCTGGATAACAGGCATCAGCATTATCTAAGATTGGGAGTAGAAGGGATTGAGCGACCGCAGTTTTAAAGGAAATTGGGAGGAAATTGCGCAAAGACTCTGCAGACGCAAATTGTTGCTACCTACTTCTTGCAACTGGAGACCATGGGACATGTGTTTGTAAGAAAATTCCCTGGTCTTTTACTTAGTCGCTGTAAGAAATTTTGGAACCATTGAAAATAATCTGGGACCGGTCGAAACCAGTCAATTTTGAACGCCGGCTGCCGACAAAAATGACTTGAGTCTACGCAGGGTCAACCTTAAAAACCTTGAGCCACGCTCCATTCAGAAAAACGTGCTAAATCCTTATTCACCAAATTCACTGCCTCAGACAATTCATCTACTGGAGTCTGTGAATAAATTTGCAGGTCGTCAGCATAGAGGTGGCAGAATGAGAGAATTTCATTGAAAATAGAATTTATAACTCTGGCGAAAAGAGGAGGACATAGAACGCTCCCTTGTGGGACGCCAACAGAGGTATTGAACCATGAAGATTACGAACCTGCAATGCAAAAACGTTGTCGGCGGCCACACTGGTAACTAAGAAACCAAAATAAAAGCTGTGGTTTGCTGTTCCGATCGCTTTTCAAATTGTGCCTTTTGAGTGATCTCACGATTGATGCGATGATGACGTTGATTGAAAGCGGTGACATAATCTTAATGTCATCTCATTATGTCAGACGTTTACTTCTTCAATGTATGTCGCAACGTAGTTAATGGATAACGGACTGACGACGTGAGTACTACAATGTACGCCTTTTTCCCGTTAGGGTCGGCAGAATCCTCAGAACTCCATCTGCCATGATCTTTACATACTTTTGAACCTCGTTGACACACAAGAGAATAGTCTCTTGTGAGTCAACGAGGTTATAATAGTATAAGGGCGTTTGTATAAAGGGTGAAAGGGACACCAATGCTAAAACGGTTACTGCGTAATCATTTTGAACCCAATAACTCGTATAAGTATTGGGTTCAGAATGATTGATGTCAAAATATATGAACAGCTGATTTCTATACGGGGGTTTCTATGTGGGGGGTTCAGAATGATGTACTAATTACTTAGTAATCGTTCGGTGTCAGTTCACACCCTGAATACACCCTTATAATAGTTATACATTTGCCAGTTTATTTTGAAAATACTACCGTTTCTCAAAAAAATATAAGCACCATACAAAATATACCTAATTTCTGAATAAAAGTGATGGATTGTTAAGAAATTCTTATTGTTACAAAGTTTTTATACCAGCTGCCAGGTAGACAATGACAGATGGACATTTTATTTCTTTTTGTACTTAAAAGGTTAAGGGGCATAAATATTCTTTGGACAGTTACGGGATAAGCTGCCTAAGGAAAGCTGTTGTAGGGAAGGAAATGAGAGGGTAGGTGAGGGAAGTTTTAGGACGCATTAGACAAAAAATCTCAACGACTCATCATCAGACTGTTGTACAGTCCACTGCTGGACATAGGCCTCTCCAATCGCACGCTACTTAGCTCGATTCTAGGCAACTCTCATCCACTCTCATCCATGCTACTAGTTACCCCACGAAACCCTGCGAAGATCGTCGGTCCACCGAACCTGGGGGCGTCCTACCTTACGCTTGCTGATTCGCGGTCTCCACTCAACTCACTACTGTGTGTTAGGTATCTGTTTGTAACTCAAAAAGTGCAAATTTGTTTGATGTATTTTATAAAGTACTAGCTGTCCCGCGCAAGTTCGTCTGCGTCACATTTTATTTATTTATTTATTTAACACTTCAAGTACAATGTACAGAGGCGGACTTAATGCCATAGGCATTTTCTACCAGTCAAGCTTTTCCATTTTCCCCGTTTTCGCAACATTTTTCATAGCTGCTCCGCTCCTATTGGTCGTAGCGTGATGATATATAGCCTATGTCCTTCCCCAGGTTGAAATCTATCTTCTTGCCAAATTTCATTAAGATCCGATCAGCCGTTTAGTCGTGACAAGGTAACAAACAAACTTACAAACAAACAAACAGAAAAACATTCGCATTTATAATATTAGTATGGAAGTATGGATTACTTTGTCAAGTCTAGCTAATTAGTTTTGAGTATAGAAGTACCAATTCACGCGAGTGATATTATAAATAAATATCAATATATGTATGTTACATTTGTCAAGTTTTGCTAGTCAATTTATTTTAACTCAGTATATTTTTAATTAAGACTTCCTCGTTGGTTGACTGGTTGCAAGCGCGACTGCTGAGCATGAAGTTCTGGGTTCGATTCTCGGGTCGGATAATGTGTTATTGGGTTTACCCATCATGATTTTTTTGAGTAGCAGCCACGGAGTCTGGATTTGTGCGCGGTTGATGGCAATAGGCTCGCCCCCAAATAAATGGGACTTATAGATAACTGCCGAAATCTCCTCAAAACCTCCTGGCGAACACCTCAGTGTAACCCTTGGGAGATTACAGGAGTGACTTATGTTTAATGTTATTTTTAATTTAAACTGTTTTGTACAATAAACATAGGAACTTGAAAATAGTTTTTTGACATGCAATCTAGATATTATTATTTTATACCTCATATTCGATACTTACAAATACAAAAAAAATACCGATCACTGAGTACATTATCTTGGAAACTCACAGGAATAATAATGACTATTGAAACGTACGATAGTCAATGAAATATTCATGAATGCATTACTGCAAATCATTTATGCTCTCGGCACTTTGAACAGTTGGAACAAAGTATGAATTTCATATTGTGCATCCGATGTTGCTTAACTAGTTGAGGTACATATACATAATTATGTAAAATGTATATTTAGACTGGGACGTATTGCTGGTGAAAATGTGTTTGGCTACAGTTTTGATACAAACCAATGCGATATGAGATTCGTTTTACCGCTCGTCCGCGCGGACGGGCGTCGCTCACCGCCTTACCGTCCGGAACCCGGATCTGAGGTCTTGTGCACGCCCTAGAGCCTTTCGAAGAGCCAAGAGGCTGCCTAACTTCCGCCATTTTATTTTACTTTCAAAATAGCGGCCACACATTACACCTGTAAAAATCAATAGCTGGTATAAAATACAAGCAAGTCTTTTATGAGACAAAATTTTCTAAAGCATCATATTTCCGAAATATGAGCTATCAAATTTGTGCTGATGGCATAGATAGTAACTTTATTGGCTTATATCTCAGAAACTTAACGCTCTAAAAAGCTTGACGGCGCCTTTGCAAAAAGGCTTCATATGATTCACATTGCAAACTAAATTGTGACGACAGACGAGAGAGAAGCGGTCCACAATTCTCTCTGGCGGAACGTCAAGTCGTTGCGGGCAGCCATGTTGACTTGTGTAATTGTCAAGGAAGGTGGCGCGTAACAAGGCGTTGACGGATCGCCGACGTCTGTTTTCTTAATTTAATTAAATCTGGTGCCACATATCGTATGTGATTCCGATGGGGCGGGTAAGAGCCTTTAAGCTTTTTTCACTTGTTTAGTTGCTGGAGTGTGTAGCCAGGTCATGAAACGTGTTGCTCGGGAATATGTACTACTTCTTACTCACTTACAAAAAAGGAAGAGGTTCTGTTCTTTTTTAAACAGCCTTCAAACACCTAAAATATGATGTGGCGTTTGATAGCCGCTTTTTGCAAACTTTGATCTGTGAAAATTGATAAGTCCAGTCGTGCACTACTTAAACTCAAACATTAAGCATTTATTTGAATTAGATCATTACAGGCACTTTTGAATGCCAAACAAACAAAACAAGGCACAAGTTACACTAACCCTGTTAAAGTACTGTAGTTGCCCATTCCAAAACGTAAATCTATATGGAGAAGCGTGGGCAAGAAACTCCATGGATCTCCACTCCTATCTTGATAATATCACTTACTCACACCTAACATAACATCACACCTATATCCCCAAAGGGTTGAGCAGAGTTGAGGCTGAAAATGATAACAGTACACGAGTATCATTAAAATAATAACACAGCACGAGTTTTGTACTTTTATCCAAAGTCAATTTGAAAAGATATTCAATACCAAATGACACTCAACTTCGAAAAAATACTCGAGAAATAATGGCTGTATTAGGTTACGGTAATAAAAGCGTGCCAAATAGACTGCTGTCTTTTTATTTATTTCAGATGTGTTTTTCTTGTAGAATGTTTCAGTTCATCTGTTGCAGTTATCAACTTATTATCATACTGCTGCCCGCTTCTTCGCGTGGAAATTTTGGTGTGTTTTCAAACCCGCGTCAAAATCCGTTGCTTTGTTCAAAAGATCTAAGCGTAATACGGACGGCTGTAAGCGACTTAGTTTTATCCTATGCAAAGATTAACCAAGAACAGTCCACCGCTGCACAACGGCCTACCTCAAACGTCGCGACGTCGACAGGTCCTTTACTTCTCACAACCAGCAGATTCTCGCTCGTGGCTAAATAATAACAGCCGCACGTTTCGATCTTCAAGGTTAAGCCGTGCTCGCCCAGGTTGGTTCGTGGATGGGTGACCATCATAACAAACTGAGTTTCCTCCGTGCCTCGGAAAGCACGTTAAGCCGTTTTGGGCTCGACTGATCATTTGTAGATCTTTGATGATCGTCACGAGTAGTCGAATACCGAAAGACTAACTAACAGTCTCACCGTTTTGTACTATCTGTTTTATTTTTTTATTTGCGATAGGTTTTCTCTTGACTCTAGTCTAGGTCAGAGATGGCAGAGACAAGTATGGTACGAGCTTACCCAGAAGAAGCCTGTTCACTCTAACTTTGAAGAGACTAGGGTTGTAAGCATTCGGAAACACAGACGCAGGCAGAGAGTTCCACTACTTTGCTGTGCGCATTATGAAAGAAGTTTGAAAACGCTTAGTGCGAATTGGTGGAATAGCAATAATTAGGGATGGTAACTTGCAGTACGCACTGATGACTAGATGTTCGATGGTAGAAGGGGGCCGGTGGGATGAGGTCGTGGAGTTCTTGGGCAAACTCACCGAAGTACAGCCTGTAGAATACCGACAAGCAGGCAACCTTGCGGCGATGAGCCAAGCTGTTAAGCGTGGCATCCACCAATTTCATGTCGTCAATGAGCCTCTTTGCTCTGCATTCCACCGAATGAAGCGCGACAAGCTAGTATTTAGCTAAGCTGATCGTACACTTGTACCCAATGGTAGCTCAGAAGTTGAGACTAGACTTCAACTCCATGCCTAGGAGCTCAAGTCGATCAGTCACAGAAATAGATGTACCACGAAAAGTAGGGGTTTGGTCGAAACATCTCCTTTTTGCGGTAAAAGACATTGTTACCGGCTTGTGAAGGTCAGATAGACAGTCACTTATATAAAAGTGAGTAAGCTAAGTATGTTAGCCTGTCTTGTGTCCAACTGCTGGGCAACAGATCATCACACCATCTTTGTTTAAAATTTCTTATTTTTTGTAAATATTGTGTCATTTGTATACCCACTAATTAATAAAATTAAAGAGTCTCCCCCAGTCTCCTACTTTGCTGTGCCCTTACAGGGTCCATATTTATGTACCTAGCTTTAAGCCCCTTGTAACATCTTTTTTTACAATATGGAATGCAAAATAAATGAATATGAGTATGTATTAATTTATAGTCAATGTTTTATACTTATACATGTATTGTAATTTGAGGATCATAATTGCCTGAAATAAAAGATACATATAAAATATTGGTATTCTGTTGCATCCGATCAGACTGGAAGCCGACCCCAACATACTTGAGAAAAGGTTAGGCAGATGATGATCCAGCAGATTCCCGCTACCTGCTCTAGGTCCATCTTTTGGGAGGTCATCAAATCGGAAACATCTGGCAGAAAGTAGTTCTGCATTCCAGGAGTGACAGATGTTACAGGTTGGCTACGAGCGCATAATTTTGCCATCTACCACGTCTGAGAAGTTTCACGACCTGATGAAAAAATGCTCTCAATAAAAATCTCACAGGCGTTTTACACCACTAACCTCTTAGCTAACTAATAAGCAGCTGGAAAGTAATGTACCCTCGGTTCGCCATAGTCTGAAAAATGGCGTAGTAAAGTATAACGTTCTGAAAAAAGCGAGTGTATTGGAAAAAGTTAAAAATATACTAGAACTGTGGCACTCTCGGGCCCCGATGTGCGTTGGATTCATAATGTTTGTTTGTAGCAACGGTTGGTGTAAGGGTAGGGTCAGCTATTTAATTTACTTTTTTAATAGAAACTACTTAAAATGGGGAGGGCTGTTGTGGGTGGAACAGTTTATCAGTCTATTTTTTATGTCATTGTGGGTGTGTACGCATTTTACTTTGTGTCATAAACTGCTCTAAAAAAACCTTGAGGATACCAGCATGTCTTAAAACCGAAGACATATAATTATGTGGCATCCAGCAACCTGCATTGTGTCCACGTGTCTAACCTGCTCCCTCTCAAAGAGAGGAGGAGGTGTAGGTGGTGTGACCCAGCATTGGGAATCATCATCATCATCATCATCATCAGCCTACAATGTTCCCTCTGCTAATGAAGACACAGGCCTCCTCTCTATGAGAGGGATTGGGCTGTAATTCTCCACGCGGGCCCAGTGCGGGTTGGCAGATGTCACATGTCTTCGAATTTTTAGTTGTATCCTCGCGATGTTTTCCTTCACCGTTCTTGAGAGCAGCGGTGATGAAATAAATTACACAAAGTAATGCACCTGCCTGGGTTCGAACCCACGGCTTACTGCTCGTAAGTCGGGGCTGCCACCACTGGGCCACCGTAGCTCACCGCATTGGGAATGTTATAGGCATATTAAATAGGGTGTAAGAAACAACCCTCCGCAAACTGACAGGGTGCATTCAGCTTCTTATTTTTAATCATATTCCACCGGAATCTTTCTAAGGAAACTTTAAGGGCTCACTTACGGAGACGCTTATTTCTACGTATTAATAATTTTGTATTTCAATGGGTCTCGCCTGCTTCTAAATGAGTTTGTTTTTAACTTTTTAGTAGGTTTTTTTGAAGTGAAACTTCAAGGTTGCGTTAAATGTTTAACGCTACCATGAAGGGGGAATAGAAAGAGACAGAGCGAGAGTGAATGCGTGGCACTCGAACGCATGCGTGTAGTATTACGAAGTTTCACTTCATCCGCGCGGAGGGACTCCACGCACTATTTTCTTATTTTTTTATATAGTAGAATGCTGTTGGTGAACATTTGTGATATTGTCTGTGGAACAGTTTCCACATTCAATATCACAAATGTTAACTACTATCAACGTCATTTAAGCACCAAAACCACCATACGACACTGTTGCTAATATTTTTATTTCTCTCAAAGATCTAAAACACGTGTAAAAGTCCCTTAGGATTAAAAACTTCCTCAGCCAACACAAACTAAGTGCCACCTTGTCCAGGATGAGAATACAATTACCGTCTCCTAAACTTTTAACGATTTAAGGTGTAAGCGCAAGGGTAGCCTGCAGAAAACCAAATTTTCTTACGTTTCTTGTAATTTGCCGGTAAATATTTACTATATATTTATTTACTAAACAATTTTAATACAAACTTTCATTTAAAAACTAAGCCCCACAAAACCGTTTTCACAGTTTGTCTGTGGGAACGAATGATATTAAAAAAAAAAAAAAGTTAATATACTAATATTACTTAACCATCAATAAATTTTAGAAACTACTTATATACCCTCTCCCAGCAATCTGCAAACAATCTTCGTAAAAAAAAAAATGTCAGGCTGTATATTGAAGAAAATATATCATGATTCGCGGCCGTAAAACATATATATTTACAGAATGGTAGTCATTGAAATCATCAATACAATCCCTTTAAGTTGGAGAGTTTGATGTTTAATTATTTTTTAAGAACAACCAACAAAGCTTGCACTAAAAATACATGTTAAACTATCCATACTATTTTTACAATTTATAGTGTAGCCTTAATTAAAGGCTGCCACGGCATGCATTTATTTAACATAGGAGAATAAAAACAGAAAAACAGAGTTTACTTATTTAGATACTGTATAAATCCAACAAACAAATACAAATGAAAAATATAGTATGTCATGCTGGATCAGTTCGATTATTCGATTTATTATTTACAAGCTATCCCGCGCAACTTTGTCTGCGTCACATTTTCCCCGTTTTCGCAACATTTTTCATTGCTGCTCCGCTCCTATTGGTCGTAGCGTGATGATATATAGCATATGTTACTACTAATACCTCCAAAAATATGTGTACAAAGTTTCATGATAATCGGTTGAGTAGTTTTCGCGTGAAAGCGTAACAAACAAACTTACTTTCGCATTTATAATATTAGTTATAAGGATGTTTGATGAACGTAAGATGAGAATTATTTTGAAAGGAATTTTAATGATTGTAACATAGTAAAGCCATATTTGTTAAAGTCGCAAATCATATTTGGTTCAACAACCAGCCTGATACAGACTTGCCTTTGCCAATTTGCAAAAAAAAAATAAGAAACTTTGAATTTCGCAGATGACCCAGTCGCTTCCTCCTTAATCAATACAAATTCTTATCAAACTGCAATTACGTACATTAACAAAAAGTCGAAGAAAACTTTGACTTACTTTACATTCATAAGCGTGAACTGAATAATCTCAGATTCGAATTAGCATACTTTTAAAAGTTAGTTCGCAAACTGATGTTTCTCCAATCAGCATATTTCACCATCTTGTATATTGTTAAGCAGTAGTTTTTTGTGATCAAAATTCTTAAACCTCGTCCTGCAAGTCAATATGTCATCTGACAATGTTATATGTTTTTGTAGTTTATGTCAAATGCTAATGGCCATTGCCTCCGTGTATTTCTTCCTCCGACCACTGCACGGTTATTTTGTGTACTGATGATGACCAAAAAAAAAGTGTTTTCGATCTCCTATAAATATACAATACGGTAATAACTCACAACTCAAACTCAAAGCATTTATTTCAATTAGATCATTACAATTTTGAATGGCAATGTGGAGGATGGAAGCCACTAGATCCTAGATTACAACATAAAATAAAAACTTCTAAGATAATATTATATATTTCCCTTTTTATTACGTTTCACATAGTTTATACAATCGTTCTCTTTTATTTTATATTGACAAATCAGTTTAAAAAAAAGTAATTAAATAAAAAATACATACTGCCAATTACTAAACTATTATAATGAGGTCGGTCCACAACAGGCAAAAAAAAAGCAAAGCTACAGTCCCAGTTACAAGGCATAATAATTCCAAAGCGTAGATCTCTCTCTATGGAGAAAAATGGGCAAGAAACTCCATGAACATTCATTTAAATCAAAATATTGCCACAAAACTCGGTTACATAATTCATGTTGATATGATACAAATATGTGAGAACGATGTCGAAAGACGTACACGTTAAGAGCGTCCAGACTAACGTCCTTTTGATTTTAAATAACAACCAAAACTTCTTTTTATGTGTAGTTAGATAGAATATACTTTCGTGTACAACGAAATTGTTACAGCCCCTGTTCCATGGTAGTTGGCCCGACCCCATGTACATGGGGTCGGGCCAACACGTTTACAACCTCTATTATAAAATTCTTTATTTCATGTCTACAGTAGCTGTCTTTTCGCTGATAACGATATCTTCCAAACAACTTTCGGGTGTAACTAACGACAATAATAACAATTTTTTTAAGAGTCGATTATTTTGCAAACTCTACTCAGTGCAATACGCGACGTCAGCGTTGTCCAGTGTGTATGCAAGCAGAAGTCTTGTATTGTTTCATGTGAGCGACGTACGGGCTCTACGGTCGACCAACCATCAACCAAATCAAATCATTAAAATCATTTTCATCCCGAGACGAGCCGAGATATGTGAAACGGAGAGAAAAGGAGACGCGTAAAAGCTAGGGTGGATTCACCGAAGCTGTGCGGATATTTTTAAAGTGGAGATCAGAGGAGATGTGCACTTACAGCACACCGCTCACCGCAAGCCGCATACAGCAAACATCTCACCGCACGCCGCACACAGCAAAAATCTCACCGCACGCCGCACACTGCAAAAATCTCACCGCACGCCGCACACTGTAAACATCTCACCGCACGCCGCACACTGCAAAAATCTCACCGCACGCCGCACACTGCAAAAAGATATAATTTTAATAAAGTTGTATATGTCTTTTCTAGCCGATTTTACAATTTTTGCATGCTAACTTAAACCGTATTTCGGGTTTTCTTTGGTTTTCACTGTTAATTTAAGGCAAAACGGTCTACTATTTTATTTGTTTGCATGCTACATTTGCCATGCTAACTTCAAAGAGATCGAATTAGCGTCTCCAGTACAATGAAAAACATAAGAATTCCTAAGTAACACTTTTAAATAGACAAACTTGAGAAAACTTGTCGTAGCTATTTCAAGATTATACACGTGGGAAAAGCCTTTTTCAGGATTTCAGGGAAATTGTTAAATGGATTAAAAAATAAAGGGATCGCCTTGGGAATCCTAAAAGAACACAATATTAATTTGAATGTAAATTGAATTAACTTAAGAACTTAGGTATGATTACTTTCACAGTTTAGTTTCGAAAATATAAACAAAATGGAAAAATATAAAAGCCCACATTTAAGGAGATAAGTTAGGGATGTAATTTTAACTTTTATTTTATTTTAAAATCAACCTAATACACTCAGGCATAAAGATCACATTATTTTGTTGAAATGAAAATAAAATCACTTGGAAACAAGAATTTGATTAAACTCTACCTGTGCACCTATTTTGTACACCTCTAGTAGCTATTTCAAGAATAATTTTGTGTTTAATTTTAGTCCATTTAGTAATTCATGAAAAACCTTCGAAGTCAAAGAGTTAGTTCAGCGAAAATGAGTGAATTTCCCCAAGGGTCGAACTCTTTGCTAGTTATTCTTGAAAGCGGTGTGTGACTTACAAAGCCGGGTGAAGTGGCTCATTATTGTGCTCCCGTGCCCACAAAATCTGATGTAATGAATTCAGTGAAAGGTCATGGCAGTACTAAAGGTTACTATTTAACATCGCGCCCGTTTTCCCTGACGGATAAGGCAGAGTTACCTAGTTATGATTTAATCCTATGTAATAGTACGGAACCCTAAACACAGCCCGTGTTTAGGGTTCCGTACCCAAAGGATCAAACGGGACCAAATTACTGAGACTTCGCTGTCCGTCCGTCCGTCCGTCTGTCACCAGGCTGTATCTCATGAACCGTGATAGTTATGCAGTTGAAATTTCTACAGATTATGTATTTCTATTGCCGCTAAAAACAGAATAAAATAAATATCCATACAAAAAAGTGATATTTTTGCTCGTTTTTATAAATAATGGTACGGAACCCGTCTTGCGGGAGACCGACTCGCACTTGGTCGGTTTTTTAATGCCACCAACCGCTAAGATCGACTCCATGCACCCAAATTGGTATCGAACCCAGAGCTTCGTGTTTAGCACTAGCGCTTGCGATCATATAGTAACGAGACAGTAAAACAGTAGTAGTAGTAATGATAGCGTGATGATTGACAGAGGAGAATGGAAAAAAAAATCAGTGCGTGGAGTCCCTCCGCGCGGAAGAAGTGAAACTTCGTAATACTACACGCATGTGTTCGAGTGCCACGCATTCACTCTCGTTATTTTATTGAGCTTTTAAATAATATTTTGTTGTATTATTTTTATTACATAATTATTACATAAGTTATTCGAGGTTATTCTACTCATGGAAATTGAGCGAAGGCTGGTCACACCGAAGAGTAGAATGCATGACTGTTTGCACGCCATCTTGCGTACCTAGTAGAACTACGTAGTCACAAATCTTGTAATACTGCCATCTCTTAGTGAGTTTTGGAAAATATTCCCCCTCCATGGTAGCGTTAAACTTGTTGGAAGTCGCATAAGAAGATTCACTTCAAAAAACGTGTTGTGCCAACCTAAACCAACATGAGACAAGAACATGATTATGGTATTTAATGTCATGGATTTCCGTAAAGTAACGTGTGATTCTACAAGTTGATGTTTTGCAACCTCGTCAAATTCAAGGAGGTAGCTATGCTTATGATTCTCGACCCAAATCACTTTGTATTTGTCACTATTCTAGTTTCATTTTTTTTTTTTAACATTTAATGTTAAAAACACACAAATATCTCTATATATATTTATGTATCTATATATATAAAAGAAAGTCGTGTTAGTTACTTCACTTATAACTCAAGAACGGCTGAACCGATTTAGCTGAAAATTGGCAGGGAGGTAGTTTAGAGCCAGGAGAAGGACATAGGATACGGTAGGGTAGGGTAGGGTAGGGTAGGTAGGTAGGATAGGGTAGGTAGGTAGGGTAGGGTAGGTAGGTAGGGTAGGGTAGGTAGGTAGGGTAGGTTAGGTAGGGTAGGTAGGTAGGGTAGGGTAGGTAGGTAGGGTAGGGTAGGTAGGTAGGTAGGGTAGGTAGGTAGGGTAGGGTAGGTAGGTGGGTAGGGTAGGTAGGTAGGGTAGGGTAGGTAGGTAGGGTAGGGTAGGTAGGTAGGGTAGGGTAGGGTAGGTAGGTAGGGTAGGGTAGGTAGGTAGGGTAGGTAGGTAGTAAGGGTAGGGTAGGGTAGGGTAGAGTAGGTAGGTAGGGTAGGGTAGAGTAGGTAGGTAGGTAGCGTCGGGTAGGGTAGGTAGGATAGGGTAGGTAGGTCGGATAGGGTAGGTGGGTAGTAAAAAGTGCATTGCAACGCATGCTGGGTACAGCTAGTGTATTATATTTATATTATACATGTATATGTACATATATGAAGTAGATAACTTTGCTTTTGTTTAATTGTTATGTTGTTGTTTTGTTTAAAATTTTTGTGTAGTACACCACTGACTACCCCCTTTTTATTTTTAATTCCATAATGTCTATCCAAAGGTTGTCTGGAAGATATCGCTTTAAGCGATAAGACCGCCGTTGTAACCATAAAATTGTAAGTTTTGTAAACCCGTTATGTTTGATTTTTGGTGCACAATAAAGTATTATTTCATTCAATTTTATTCTATCAATAATAAAATATGTGGGTTTTTTTTTTATCGACGTAAATCGGTAAGTGTGAACCACCCGTGTTTTAAACGCGGCCCGTCTGATCCTCATCCTAAAACCGCGCTTTCACACATACAAACAATCTCAAATGTTTATTCGGTAATTTCTTATTCCCTAAACCATGTTAAGGGGGTTATTCTGAAATATTGACAAACTTAAACAACCAAAAAAAGCTGCGTTTAATAATTAACAAAGTACCGTAATTTCAATTGATTATTTACCTATGTCTATTGTGACAACCTCCTCATTTTGACGAGGATGCAAAACTACACCGTGTATAACTGGCTTAAAACTATCAGTACACAAGCTTTTTAAATAGCAATAACATCTCAGTTTCAAGAACTTCCATATTGCTTTGTGTATTGTATTGTATCCAATTCACAAGAAGTGCAGTTGTTTTAACTTAAAATTGCTTTGCTTGTTTCTTGTTAGGTATATTGTGTTATTATGAACTTTAAGTTTTCTAGAATCGTTATAAGTACTGGAATTGTTTTATTGTTTCTTGAGAAACGCAATTTATGGTCTCGACTTTTAAGAGCACGTATAGTAGTAGATCGTGGGTGAACAGGTTTTCTTCATAGAGATCCACGCTTTGAAATGAGCAACTACAGTACCTACTTTCACAAGTTATAATGAGAAGTATGAAACTCTCAAGGCAGTAAACAATGCTCAAAATTTTGACGACACCCGGACTACCATTGGTCTAGTGGATGTAAGCGCGGCTACTGAGCATTAGGTCCTGTGTTCGATTCCCGGGTAGGGCAAAGTGTTATTAGGTTTTTCCATCAGGAAATTTCTCAGTAGCAGCCACGGAGTCTAGATTTGTGGCCTATTGATGGCAATAGGCTCGCCCCCTATTTATTACACGGGACTTAAACTTTACTAGCTAAATGTGGGAGTACTATTTAATACACCTCTGCCTACCTCTTCGGGGATTACAGGCGTGATGTTATGTTATTTAGACTAACATGTTTTTTTTTTGTTTTTCGTCGGTTTATTGTTTTTTATCTTTTTTATGAGAACAGTAGATACACAGTAGTAGGATTTTCAAACGTGACGTTATTATAAAATGGTGGCGTGCTAAACAAAACCCACACTAAGCATTAGTTATAAAAATAGAGGAAGATTTATAAATTGTTATGAAAACAGCTCAACCTCCGCATATAAAAAAAAAAGATAAAAATGCAAATATAAGAACTGCGCGCATTTATTCATAATCCACTTTAGATAAATCCTATAAAAATATTATGAAAAAATATACGTACACACACGCATGAAAATGTTTTCCTCTGCTGGAAAACAAAGGCAAATTGGTTTACCTGCGTATACATTATTGTGTTTGTAAACTTATTAGGCAAATGTAAGAGACGCCCCTGTAAAGGTTTTGGCTCGGATTCAAATAAAATGTATTATTTTAAATACTTGATGGGTTTCGGGTTTCGCGCAAAAAAGGTGCCTATTAATAATTTTATTCACGATGACGCAAACGAGGGACATATTGGAGGGTAGTCTGTACACACGGCGATACGCTAAGTTATACATATCCAGTATAAGATTGCCTCGCTATGTAAAGATTTCCAATACAACGAGAGATCAGCGTAAACTAGACAAAAAAAAAACTTCCCCACACTAGGAATTTCTCCAGTACCGTGGGTGCGTTAACAAACATTTAAGGTGACATACACAAACAGCCAGACCTAGATCAACTATCTGTAAGCCGTACAAAGATTTGTTTCGTGCGGGGATCAAACCCGCGACACGCTGCTGAGCAGTCGATCGCTCAACCACTGCGCCAACCGTGCGTACGATCTAGTTCTGGAATTGGACACTCAATTTACATGGAACGACTGCGAATACTACAGTGTATTTCTCCATATTGTAAAATCAAACTGGTGCAAGTAACATAGGTATCATCACGCCTGTAGCCCGCGAAGGGTTAGGCAGAGGTGTACCTAAATAGTAAACACGCATTTCGCCAGTTATGTTTTTAGTCCCATATAATAGGGGACGAGCCTTTGTCGTTTTCAGGCCATGAAGTGCAGATTTACCGCAAACACTCATCGAAGGAATTTCCTCAGATCACAAGGTGTTGTTTTGCATCCTCGTCAAAATTCAGGATGTTGTCACAAAAGACATAAATTATCAATATAAATTACGGTACCTAGTTCATTATGAAAAGTTGTTTTTTTTTTTTCAGAATAACCCCCTTAACTTGGTTTAAGGAATAAGAAATTATCGAATAATCGTTTGAGATTTTTTTTTGTTTGTGTGTTAGCGAGGTTATAATGCGAAGATGAGACGGGCCGCGTTTATAACATGGTTCACACTTACCGGTTCCCGAAAATAAGGTAAAAAAAAAACCTACCCATTTTATTATTGATTTGGGTCGAGAATCATAATCGTAGCTACCTCCTTGAATTTTCTACGACAATGCGAAACAACGCTTTATACTGTTTTAAATAAAGAGTGTTACTCAGTCTGATGTATACAGAATTCTTGATTGGCGGTTTCGTGGAGGGTCCGGATCATCATCATCATGATCCACAGCCCCAATTCTCCCACTGCTGGGTATAGGCCTTTCCTTGTGCCAATCTCCACGGTACTGGGCCAGCTACTTCCAAGTTTTTCCCCCAATGGCAACTTTGTCGTCTGCCCATCTCGCCGCCGGACGACCCACGTTACTTTTGCCCGTTCTTGGACGCTATTTGGTGATAGTTTTAGTCCACCTGTCAGCCTTGCGCCTTGCTAGGTGTCCTGCCCAAGTCCATTTCAGTCCATTTACAACCTGTATAATCGTTAAGAGCAGCGGTGGCCCAGTGGTGGCAGCCCCGACTTACGAGCGGTAAGCCGTGGGTTCGAACCCAGGCAGGCGCATTACTTTGTGTAATTTACTTCATCACCGCTGCTCTCAAAAACGGTGAAGGAAAACATCGTGAGGAAACCGGCATGTCTTAGAACTAAAAATTCGAAGACATGTGACATCTACCAAAACGCACTGGGCCTGCGTGGTGGATTACAGCCCACTCCCTTTTATAGAGGAGGCCTGTGTCCCAGCAGTGGGAACATTATTGGCTGATGATGATGATAATCGTTAATATATTTTCCTACTACATCCATGTCATATGCCGAGCCTTTTCTCCAAACTATGTTGGGGTCGGCTTCCAGTCTAACCGGATGCAGCTGAATACCAGTATTTTACATGAAGCGACTGCCTATCTGACCTTCACAACCCAGCAACTGGGTAATACCATACCTCTTGGGAAGACTGGATGTCAGACTTTCGGCTTCAAACTACTCGTAACGGCTGTCAAAGATCTACAAATGACAGCCGGGACCAACGGCTTAACGTGCTTTCCTAGGCACGGAGGAAACTCAGTATGTAATTATGGTCACCCATCAACGGACCAACCTAGGCAAGCACGGCTTAATCTTAAAGATCGACCTGTGCGGCTGTTATTATTTAACCACGAGCTCCTCATTATCCCACTACATCCATGGATCATTCAATTTCATCAAAAGTGAACAACTGTCTGTAGAAGCGAAGCGAAGCGAAAAAGGCGAAGAATTACCTATTTTCAGTAAATTGCTACTATAATTTCACTGACAGTTTTCACATTTCAATATTTTGGCAGCAGCTTCGACAAAAAGACAGACGGGTAGTTCCACCTACGGGGGTGTATTTATAGACAGCCTACCGATTGTATTTAGTTGACTAGAATCTTGAATGGAATCAGTAATAATTCAGTTTCCTGCATACCGTAAAATATTTCAATTGATTTTGTACATTTTATTTTGTTGTTAATTTAGGTTTTATTTTTTAGTGTTAAGCATGAATTGGTAGTTTAGATAAATGTCACTTTAAATTGAGTGTAAAAATGGCAGTGTATGTATATGTTCGTCTCTATTTGCACCTGTTAAGTCTGAATTATTATTGTGTATCAAGAACTAAACAAACTAGAGATTATAGACGATAACCTATTACGAACGGCATCCCACACAGTAGCCACAATTAGGTACATATTTCTAGTACTGACATGAGCTCAAACTACCCACGACGTCTACAAGTTGTTAACAAGGTCTTCAATTAGTTTAGAACCTGTAAACACAAATTAATTGAATTTTGAACATATTCAAGGTCATGGTGGTTCAGCAGTTACAGCCACAGGTTTTCGAACGTAACGTTGCAGATTCGAACCCAACCGTTAAGGTAGACCACATAAACGGTGTCGTGGTGGCATAGCATAGAGGTGTCGAATATCGACGTTTCTGAGGACGGCTACGCGACACCACGCACCGAAACACGACGCCGACGATGTTACGTGTATGGTCATAGTTTAATTAAGGTTTAAGATATGTATTAGTTTATTGTTGTGTGATTATTTGTGTATTTTATCTATGGGCCTTAGTTGCCTGAAATAAAATGATTATTATTATATTATAGCCATCTAACAGGGAAAGCATGGTGTAGGATTGCCCGGAGACGAAGGAGAGAGAACCACTGGAGGAGGTTCTTACCTGTAGCAGTCTTTAAACATCTCATCAATCAGAAATACATGAATAAATTTAATTTGTTTTACTTAGTTTAGGAAAAGTTAGTTGAAGAAAGAATGTTACATTTAGTTTGAAAAATAACTAGCAGCGTATTTATAAAGAAAAAATAAACGATTTAAAATGGATTAAAAACATGATTTTTAAACCCACCAAAGGTATCATCATCATCAGCCTATAATGTTCCCACTGCTGAGACACAGGCCTCCTTTCAATAAGAGGGGGAGTGGGCTGTTATCCACCACGCGGGCCCAGTGCGCGTTGGTAGATGTCACATGTCTTCGAATTTTTAGTTCTAGGACATGCCGGTTTCCTCACGATGTTTTCCTTCACCGGTTTTGAGGGCAGCGGTGATGAATTAAATTACACAAAATAATGCGCCTGCCTGGGTTCGAACCCACGGCTTACTGCTCGTAAGTCGGGGCTGCCACCACTGCCAACGCTGCTCTCTAAAGGTAAGGTAAAAGGTATAGTAGGTATAATATGATACATTTGTCAGTTTTCGATGTTGAAAATAAAATAACTCATCCATACTTGTGTCACGACGTGAGTTTCAGGCATTCATACAGGCTGTTACTCTATCAATTGTAAATAACCCCCACCGTGTGGTGTTTTTACATTAAAACCTTTGCAAACTCTGCTGATATCAAATGTCAGGATAAACTGGTCGAGTAAAGGTCAGTATAGATATACTGTCTTGCGTAGAAGCCCACCTACACACTGCAATACTATTGGCTCTTTCAACCGTATGACGCTAAAGATGGGCGGTCTCGGAAAAATTGGACGGCTTGATCCTACTCAGATAATTGATGTTTAGATAAGAAAACTTTTTTGCTGATGTTTGGAAATTTCGATGCTTTTTCTGAAGGAAAACATCGTGAGGAAACCATGTCCTAGAACTAAAAATTTGAAGTCATGTGACATCTACCAACCGGCACTGGGCCCGCGTGGTGGATTACAGTCCACTCCCTCTCATAGAGAGGAGGCCTGTGTCCAAGCAGTGGGAACATTATAGGCTGATGATGATGGCAATAACCCGCTATAAAATGGGACTACACATAACTGGCTAAATGTGTGTGTACTAGAGGGTACACCTCTTCCTAACCCTGCGGGGTTGAGGCTTGATGTTGTATTACATTAAAATGTCCTCTCGTTTCTTGATAGATAAATTAGAACAGAATAGTTATCTAAACAATTTTCTCCACTTTATCAGATTGAAAATCATTTAATTAAAAATGAGTACTCTTCTAGAGTACGTACAAAATATAGTTGTATCAATGCAAGTCCGTGAAGTCACTGAGTGTGATGTTTGAAAAATAAAATGCCTTACTTTATAAAGTGTTTGAATACATTGCATAACATAACTGATAATGATTTGTAGCTACTTGGGACGACCCAAAAATACAGTTAAGAGCTATCTCGTAAGTTTTGAAAACTGTCAAATTGTGGTCGCTGCATCATATCCTTTAGATCTGCTTACCCCTCGTTTACTTAACTACTTTAAACAACTTGCTTTTGAGGCGTTATTTTGCAGAAAAACCAATATAAAGGTGGAGTTTTTGGTCTTAAATATCCATAGAACCAACCATTTTGACACAAAACTTTGAAAAAGCTTATTGTTTCACGGCAAATAAATTAGAATAGAATACGTCTTTGAAATAAACTTCAATGAGCAAAGAATCTCCTCTTATCAGATTCAAAATCATTAAATTAACAATGAAGACTTTTCTAAGAGCTGGTACAAAATATAGCTGTGTCAGTGTTAGTCGGTGACGTCACGGTATGTGACGTCATCGCTTCGACCCACGCGCCGCTCGCTATTGGCTGATGTTATCTACCTTACTGAGAGAGAACGGAGAATATTGCGGTGGGTAGTCGAGTTTCGTATTGAGGTTGAGGTTCCGTAGATTTTTAATTAAAATTATAATATTTTGATTGTGTGATTGCTAAAATTACTCCTCATGGTCTGGTCGTCGCAAGCTCTACTGTTGCATGAAGTCTTGGATTCGATTCTCAGGTCAGGCAAAGTTTTATGGGTTCTGACATTAGGAATTACTCAGTAGCAGCCTCGTTTGGATTCGTGGACGGTTTATGGCATAGGCTCGCTCTGTATTACATTTTACTGTTGACCCTTTTCAAAGCCTAAAGGTTCTGGTTCTCCCCAACATCATCATCTGCCTAGCCTTTTCCCAAACTATCTTGTCGGCTTCCAGTCTAACCGGATGCAGCTGAGTACCAGTATTTTACATGAAGCGACTGCCTATCTGACCTCCACAACCCAGTAACAGGGTAATACGATACCACTTGGTAAGACTGGATGTCAGACTTTTGGCTTCTGACTACTCGTAACGACTGTTAAAGATCTACAAATGTCAGCGGGACCAACGGCTTAATGCTTTCCGAGGCTCGGAGGAAACTCGATATGTAATTATAGTCACCCATCCACGGACCAACCTCGGCAAGCACGGCTTAACCCTAAAGATCGTTCGTGCCTCTGTTATTATTTAGCCACTTGTACTTACACTTGGCGGGCGCTGTCAGTTGTGACTGGTCATCTCTTAGCTGCCACGGTTTATTTTAATTACTTTATTTTTTTATTTCTGATTTAATCTTTTACTCTGGACGCTCTTAACTTGCCCGTATTTCTACATCGTTCTCACATATTTGTAATTCTTAACATGAATGATGTAACCAAGATTTTGTAACATATTTTGATTTAAAAGAGTGTCCATGGAGTTTCTTGCCCGTTCTTCTCCATAGAGATCTACGCTACGGAATGGGCAACTACAGTACTTTCACAAGTTATTATGCCTTGTGACTGGGACTGTAGCTTCGCGTTTTATTTTGTTTTGTTGACTTTCAAAAGTGCCTGTAATGGTCTAATTGAAATAAATGCTTTGTCTTTTGACTTTTGACTTACTTGTTGCGCTCATTCTTCCCGTCATTTCAATTATTATTTTTTGTTCTAAACCATGCAACCAACCAACATTCTATCAGCACAATGTTTTGAATGCGTTACATTGAGTCCTACGGTATTACGTGATATTTCACCTAAAAAAAGAATCGTTTTACTTCCCAAGCTCTCAGTTATATATTTTTCGTCGAGTTAATTTGATAAACAGGTTTGATATACAGAGTGTTCGGTTGACGGCTTCGTGAAGCCTCCGTTGTCCCCTTGTATTAATAATATAGAATAGACAGAAATAACTGTTGCGTAAAGAAACAACAATTATTTCCTAATAATAATGACTTCGGGCAATCTTAGCCCTGAAACTTAAAAAGCAATCACTAAATAGAATGTAAACAATACTTTTCAGAACTCTTGAATTGCAACTCAAACCGGCTGAAAGTAAAAATAATTTACTACGTACAATAAGTGCGGTATCGAAAATATTAAAAAAACAAAAGTATGCGTTTACTTTCCCATGAGTAATTGATTTTTTAAATAGAACAAGTATACATATTAATTAACCTTCCCATGGCGCAGAAAGTCTGCAATAGTTTTCCTCATGGAGAAAAATCACAAGAACTATCTACTATTATTATAAAGCTGAAGAGTTTCTTTGTTTGTTTGTTTGCTTGAACGCGCTAATCTCAAGAACTACTGGTCCGATTTGAAAAATTCTTTCAGTGTTAGATAGCCCATTTATCGAGGAAGACTATAGGCTATATATATAATCACACTACGATCAATAGGAGCGGAACAGCAAAAAATGTTGCGAAAACGGGTAAAATGTGGCGCAGACGAAGTTGCGCTGGACAGCTAGTGGTTGGATAAAGCAAGTGATCTTCCGATCTACTAGGGTATCCTCCTTTTCCCATCATTCCTGTTCTAAGGTTAATGGCTTTTAACCCCTTTTAAAAGAAAGTAAAGTAAAAATCTTATGCATTTTGTAGCGACTCCCATACCTATTTTTCTTACGACCGAGAATGCAAAGGGCAAAGAGATCGGGACACATAACTCAAGTATGGTTTCGGGTTCCGTATACAAACGACTATGCTTATTTATTTTAGACTGGGTGCATTTGTGAGAAAACTGATACTTGCTACAGTGATGCTACGCCATAGCACTTATAAAAGTGTGATGTTTTTCCTTATTGCTATGTACAGAAAGAATGTTCTAAAAAATAACAGGACAGTCAAAACCACATTTACAGTACAGCAGCAATACAATTCTTTTGTTTACAAGTTTGATGAAGTTGAAGCATTTATACAATTATGATCCTAACTAATCCCTACTTAATATGTTTTATAAATGTGAATGTAAGTTTGTGTGTTACGCTTTCACGCGAAAACTACTCAACCGATCATCATTAAACTTTGTACACATATTTTTGGAGGTATCAGAAGTAACAAAGGCTATATATTATTACGCTTCGACCAATAGGAGCGGAGCAGCAATGAAAAATGTTGCGAAAACGGGGAAAATGTGACGCAGACGAAGTTGCGCGGGACAGCTAGTATTATAATAAATGTGAAATTAAGTTGTTTTGTTTGTCACGCAGTCAAGTCTGAGCAGCTAAATGCGTTTCGATGAGGCATTCAGGTACTCTATGACCTAAGCGTTGATATCTCGGCAGTACATTCTAGAGCATAATGTTCTACATCCACCTGGGCAAAACCGCTGTCAAAAGGTATTTTTGATAATTTTCGGAAGTCTTGTGTTTAATCATTAAACGAAGATAATCCTACTATTGAATTTTAGACTGCTCTTACGGGCCCCCAAAATGCTAGATTTAAGTATTTATACAAAGAAACGCTGATATCATTTGCTTTAGTGTCGATTCAAGGAAACTCTATGGAAATGTCATGTCGGTCTCAAGTGTTCTGATAATATTAGGCTTTAAGGGTTACTATCTATTGCTCAAATCTGATAAAGAATGGCTCATTCATGAAAAATTAAAAGATAATGAGATAATCGTGTTTTTATGGAACCGGAGATAATGTTTTTAGGGTTCTGTTGCCAAAGGGCAAGAACCCTTACGGGTCGTGGGGCTTTTGGGACCGGGACCGTGGTCCCGGATTCCACTTATTAAAACAATAACCATTTTAGTTTTTAGTAGTATTTTGAGACACAAGAAAAAAATAAAGTACAGTTAACAAAAAGAAAGGATATATAGTTATATGTCTGTCCGCTTGTCTATCTGTTCGTCCGTCCATCACAGAGTTTTCATTCCGAGACTATTGGCACCAAACAGTTGAAATTTGGAGAGTAGGTGCCTTCTGTTTACCAATACACAAATATGATGTTAAATAATGGGAAAAATAGGGGTAGCCCTCCATACATGTAATTGGATATAAAAATCTACGTATATAACTGTGTGTGAGTCACGTAACACCTTTTTTAAACAAGCATTTCTCACTAAAAATTAAGTCCAGACGCAAACTACACTCTTGGCGTGCCTCCTTCGGTGTTGTTAAGTATAAAAAAACCGGACTACTTATACAATAAACTAAGTTGGCTAACTAGTAGACGCGAATGTGAGAGAAAGCAATGATCACAACAACTTTCGACTCAATCTCATCACACAGCAGCTTTCAGAGGTAGCTTTCGGTATGCGGCTTCAAAAGTATGGAATAACCTGCCACCACCGATTAGAATGATCAGAACAATAGACACATTCAAAAGACGATTACGGCAGTATCTGTTGGAATCGCAATGTAAGTTGGATATGGTCGCACAAAATGTCTCAATTATTTGATGTGTTAACTATGAACCTACCTACCTTTCTCATGCGTTGCCCTTTTTGCTTTGGTATTAAATCTGATTTTCGTTTTGTGAATCTCGATTTCTATGAATATGTTTTATTTATTATTATTGTACATACATTTATTATAGATTTAAGTACCTATTCATACACTACATAATTATTAACACAATTTACAAAACTGTTTTACGTCCGTCACATCACTATCTGAGGTCCAGCTGAAAATCAGCGTCGGGCACTAGCTGCTCGGCAATTTGCTGAACTGGGCCTTTTTGGCGCAGCCGTGAGACACACAATTATATTTCTTTTTTTCCCTATTTCGATATATTTTTAAGATTTTACATTGTATTGTGTGTACTTGTGGCATGGGCCAAATAAATATTTATTTCTTTCTTTTCTTTGGGGTGTCTGCCAAAGAAAAGAAAGGTAGGTCTTAAAAAAATACATCGTGATTCCTTATATACTTTCTATCTTAAGTCACGTAAGACTCGCACTCGTTTTTTTTTAAACGTTGGGCACCACTAGAATTTCTCCTGTATCGTGGGTGCGTTAACAAACTTTGAAACTCTGTAGGCCATGCCATTTCGTGCGGGGATCGAACCCGCGGCATGCAGCGCAGTAGTCGATCGCTCAACCATTGCGCCAACCGTGCCGTCAAATTGCACCGGTTCGGCTGACGTTACTGTTACCCTGCATCACCCCATCACCCCATGTATAATACCGTACAGGGTGGAACGAATACCTACGCTGAAACAGTTACCCCACTTATACAGTACATCGTTATGAACCTCACACATAGAAATTTTTCATCGGTTATTATAAAAAACAACTATTTCTTACTAAAGTAAATTACCTTCACGGTCACAATGTCCATACATTGTGACCGTGAAGGTTTTATTTAAAGATCAACCGGGCACAAATCTAGTCTCCGTGACTTCTACTGACAAATTCCCATAACATTTTGCCCTACCCGGGAATCGAACCCAGGACCTCATGCCCAGTAGTCACGCTTGTAACCACTAGACCAACAAGGCAGTCAAAAATATCAACATCCCGCTTATTTATTCCTTTACACAAAAATAAACAGCAAAACTGCTTTAGGGGACTGAAATTACAAGGACCTTTGATGGGCAAGCCGATGGGGGTTTGATGCGTCTTAGTATCGGATTTCCCATGGGCCCCATAACTTCTAAGGAAACTATTACTAAGAAATACGCTTAAAACCACGTTCAGGTTTTTTTTTTCAAATAGGTCAATGGGTCTTTGGGACTGCTGTGATTAAGCCGACCTCATAAATGTAGGCTGTTGGTGGTTTGTTGCAGCGATGTTTCTCTCAGTTGCATAAGCAGTATAACGGGTGTAAAAATTCCTTAAATTAAACCAAAAGATACTTGTTTTCCTCGTCTTTGCGATCAGTTTTTTGTTCTGGACCATACCTGGGAACCGTCTAGTTACGGAGATATTGGAGGTCAAAGTTCCAAGTTTTTTAACTTATTTTAAAACTAGCTTTACCCGCGACTTCATCCACGTGGAATTTAAAAAAAACGTTATGTAGTTTGTTTTTCGTTTTTATTTTAATTAGTATTTTTTTTTTTTAATAGAAGTAGTCTAATTTACTCCTTATTACATCAGCTGCCAGTGAAAGTCCCGTCAAAATCAGTCCAGCCGGAACAAAACAGACAGACAGACAGACAGAAATTGTAATGTATATATGTACCTTACATTCATATGGATGTAGTAAAAAGGGGTTATTTTAATATTACAAACAGACAGTTCAATTTTATTTATTTGTATGTATAGATTTTTTATAGGTTTTAATTTACTTAAAACGCCTCCTTGGGCTCCATGACCCGTTTACTATTCAATACATCCAGCACAATGTTTTGAGTCCTACCGTTTCGAGATATTTCACACAAAAAAAGTCATGGATATCCCACAATAACATTTTTTTGTCATTTACTTTTTACGACAAATAATGGCTAATTTTAGAAGCGATTTTAACCAATACAGCATTAATCCTTATCCAATTAAATACCTTAAATACATTGTTGATTTAATATAGATCTATATGGCTCTTTACAGCATATGATTTAAACGAATATTTTCGAAGATATTACAGATTTAAAAATTGCGGGACGTAGCGTTTGCGACGGTACCGGCCGGCCGGGGCGGGATGTTTGTATTGTATAATGACAAGAAAGCTGTGAACGTTGTATATAAAGACATTCTGTAATATATTAATTGTTGTAAAAGTAAAATAAAGAGGTAAAAATGTAAAAAGTAAATAAGTAAAAATGTAGTGCATGAATTTAGATATTCCTAAGATAGCAGGAAATCTTCATGGTATAGGGAAAGGGGAATTGTTTTACTCCAAATTTAACGCGTGCGGGCCACGGGAAGTAATGAATAAATCAAAACTACTGGATCGATTTTAATCATTTTTTCAGTGAGTGACATAGGCTATATATTTTATACCCGTGCGAAGCCAGAGCAGGCCGTTATATTTTTATATACAACGTTCACAGTTTTTCTGTAGTGTATTTAGTATCAGCATAAATTGCACCCGTGCGAAGCCGGGGCGGGTCGCTAGTTATTAATAAACGCTGATTTTTTTGGTTGTTTAAGTTTGTCAATATTTCAGAATAACCCCCTTAACGTGGTTTAGGGAATAAGAAATTATCGATTAAACGTTTGAGATTGTTTGTATATATGTGTAAGCGAGGTTACAGGGAGAGAACCAGACGGTCTGCTTTTAAAACGCGGGTGGCTTACCGATTTCCGTAAATAAGAAAAAAATAAAAAAAACCTACCCATTTTATAATTGATTCGGGACGAGAATCATTAGCATAGTTACCTCCTTAAATTTGAAGAGAATGCAAAACAACACCTTGTATCTATATATATAAAAGAAAGTCGTGTTAGTTACACTATTTATAACTCAAGAACGGCTGAACCGATTTGACTGAAAATTGGTGGGGAGGTAGCTTAGAACCAGGAGACGGACATAGGATACGGTAGGGTAGGGTAGGTAGGTAGGGTAGGGTAGGTAGGTAGGGTAGGGTAGGGTAGGTAGGTAGGGTAGGGTAGGTAGGTAGGGTAGGGTAGGTAGGTAGGGTAGGGTAGGTAGGTAGGGTAGGGTAGGTAGGTAGGGTAGGGTAGGTAGGTAGGGTAGGTAGGTAGGGTAGGGTCGGTAGGTAGGGTAAGGTAGGTAGGTAGGTAGGGTAGGTAGGTAGGGTAGGGTAGGTAGGTAGGGTAGGGTAGGTAGGTAGGGTAGGGTAGGGTAGGTAGGTAGGGTAGGGTAGGTAGTAAGGGTAGGGTAGGGTAGGGTAGAGTAGGTAGGTAGGGTAGGGTAGAGTAGGTAGGTAGGTAGCGTAGGGTAGGGTAGGTAGGATAGGGTAGGTAGGTCGGATAGGGTAGGTGGGTAGTAAAAAGTGCATTGCAACGCATGCTGGGTACAGCTAGTATATAAATAAAAAGAGAAGTCCTGACTGACTGATTGACTGACTCATCAACGCCCAGCCCAGACCCTTGGACCTAGAAAGCTGAAATTTTGCACAGAAGTTCTCTTTATAATCTAGACAAGGAATAAGGAAGGATTTTTTTAATTCAACCCCTAAGGTCCTTAAATAGGGGATGAAAGTTAGAATGGAAAATCGTCATTTTTAAAGTTAGAAGGCTGCAATTTCATATACAAGCTTGTGGTTAGAAATAAATAAATACGTATTTTACCGTTTTTGAGAATTTGCTTCCTAAGAGGGTGAGATAGGGGTTCAAAGTTTTTATGCGCATCACCACCCAGCCCAAACGCTTGCACTTAGTAAGCTGAAATTTTGCACAGAGGTTCCTTTTATAATGTAGACAAAGAATAAGGAAAGATTTTTCGAAATTCAACCCTTAAGGGACTTAAATAGGGGATGAAAATTTGTATGGAAAATCGTCATTTTTAAAGTTAGAAGGCTGAAATTTCATATACAAGCTTCTGGTTAGAAATAAATAAATACATATTTTAGCGTTTTTGAGAATTTACCCCCTAAGAGAACCCCTATCTCACCGATGATAGGGGTTCAAAGTTTTTATGCGGAATCCGTCATTTTTTAAGTAAGAAGGGGTGACATTTAATATTGAAGTTTCTGAGCAAAAATAAATGAACACGTATTTCGCCGTTTTTAGAAATTCAACCCTAAGAGGGAGAAAAGGGGTTGAAACATTAATGAAACAAAATTAGTCTGCACGGCTTGAAATTTCCTATTTGTGTTTCTCGATTTAATTGATAATCACGTAAGTATCAATTGTTTTTGGACATTCCACCCCTCAGACGATAACAGGGGTGGAATTTTTTTATTTTGTAATTTTAGCACGTTTGTATGGACAAATAAGCTAAAAAAAAAATCATACTTCAAACTTCTTAGTAGTCCCTAGAAGTGTGTTCAAAGTACACACTTCTAGGGAATCAGGGACATTTGTGCGAAAGACACTTGCGGGAACCTATTTACGTGAAAAGATATTTGCGCGCATGGACACTTGCGTGACAGACACTCACGCGACTGGACACTTGCGCGACTCAATGGCTTCATGGGTGTCGTTTTCATGATTTTAGCGGATCGCTGGCAATGAAAATGAAAATCCGAGAGGGCGCCGAGGAAAATTTCCTGTTTTTTGTTCATGGGTGTCGTTTTCGTGGTTTTCGGGGTCGCTGACCAAATTGACGCCGAGGAAATCTTTCGGTTTTTCTTTCACTGGTGTCGTTTTTGTGGACTTCAGAATCGCCGATAACAAAAATGATGACCTCATTTTCTAGGTGCAAATAATAAAATTTAAAATACGCAATGTCTCAATATCCTCCCCTAGGCTATGGCTGGCATTGATTTAAGTGAGAACTGTTTCTCACATATGCAGTTTATGTTACGTGCTCCGGGGTGAGCTCTGCGAGTAACTTAGTAAGTTTAGCTCCTAAAGGAAACACCGCAAACGTCATTTACAAAGAGGTGCTTTGATAATTCATTAATATAGTTTTCCGGGAGTTAAAAAGATTGGTTTAATCTGAGTATTTTTTAATTTAAAATATTGTAAGTTAGCTCATTTACACCATTCCCTATATCGCTAGCTGGATGAATGACCGGGGCATTTGACACGGCATGGTAACTCGGAAGACATGTATAAGATAAATTCTGGTTCAACCTATTTAGGTCATTAACAACACAATTTTTTTTAAAAAAATACGCCCTAATATACATTTTTCTAACCAGAATGAATTATCTGGCTTCTTACTTCGAAAAGCGCAGACTTTTACACAACTATTAAAATTTATCCTATACTTACACTTACGCGCGAGCAAAGCCGCGGGCAACAAATATTATCTATAACATTTAAATGACTATTTTCGACATTATTTTGGGGAGGTTAACGCATACGTGGGCAATTGCCGAAACCCACGCGGGCGAAGCCGCGGGCAGAAGCTAGTAATATACAAGGTGTTCTTTTGCATCCTCGGCAAATTCAAGGAGGTAATTATGCTAATGATTCTCGTCCCGAATCAATAATAAAATGGGTAGGTAATTTTTCTTTTTTTTTTACGGAAATCTGTAAGTGTGAACCACCCGTGTTTTAAACGCGGCCCGTCTGTTCCTCGCCTTATAACCTCGCTTACACACATACAAAAAATCGCAAACGTTTATCCGATAATATCTTATTCCCTAAACCCCGTTAAGGGGGTTATTCTGAAACACTGACAAATTTAAACTGTTGAAATAGTAAACATTAATTTCTCAACATAATACTTTTTATATTGTTTATGGTCCTTGTGCCTTGTGTGTCTATGATCTGTCATTCTGTCAACTGAATATTCTCTTTATCCGTGATTAAACGTGGTTAAACTTATAATTAATCTTGGGTTCGTTATTTTCCATTTCCATCAGGTTATGGGCCCAGATCTATAAATCTAAAGATTCGAAGTTTAATATTTATTCTAATAAAGTATCGAACGGTAGTAATTCGCGCGTATTTCATCAAACATCGACCCTGCAACAATGGCTATGTCTAACCTACAAATTGAGAAATTAGCCGGCCGGGAAAATTATTCGACATGGAAGTTTGCAATAAAATCATATCTTCAGCATGAAGATTTGTGGGAGTGTGTTGATCCCGGCACCGATGTCGACAGCAAGAAAGATATAAAAGCCAAGTCAAAAATCATTTTGTTGGTGGAACCGATAAACTACGTCCATATTGAAAATGCACAGTCATCACGAGAAGTATGGATAAACCTGCAAAATGCTTTCGAAGACTCCGGGTTATCAAGAAAAGTCGGCTTATTGCGAGATTTAATCAACACAACATTGGATAACTGCACAAGTGTCGAAGAATATGTCAATAAAATTATGAGTACTGCGTATAAATTACGAAATATCGGTTTTAAAGTAGACGACGACTGGTTGGGAACACTCATGCTGGCAGGTTTACCGGAAAATTATAAACCGATGATCATGGGTCTGGAAAGTTCCGGCATAAAAATTTCATCAGATTTTGTCAAGACAAAACTTTTACAGGAGGTGAAAGTTTCCGAGTCTTCTGCATTATTTACTAAGCACAAGGATACCTCTAATAACAAAGCCAAGCCAAAGGGAAAAGGCCCTCGTTGTTTTAATTGTAATAAACATGGACACTTCAAAAATCAATGCACAGTGAAGAAATCTAACCATAACAGTTTTTCAGCAGTTTTTTCAGCTTACAGCAATGTGAATAAAGATGACTGGTACATAGACTCTGGTGCAACAATGCACATGACGAGACGTTCTGACTGGATGTATGACACACAAGCATCTCCGATTCAGGAAATTAAAGTAGCGAATAATGATGCTGTCTCCGTGCAAAATATGGGTAAAGTAAACATTCAAACCACTTTTTGCAAAGATAAGAGTCCTATCCAGGTGAGAAATGTTTTATTTATTCCTGAACTAAGTGTGAATTTGTTGTCAGTCAGTCAACTGACTAAGAATGGCTGTAGAGTGGAATTCACTAACTTGGGCTGTAATATATATAATGCCAATAAGATTCTTATAGCAAATGCTAATTTGATCAACAACATGTATAGATTGAACACTGTTATTGCAAGTGCTTATGCTGTTTTGAGTGAAAGTAAGACAGATCTTATGACATGGCACAAGATAATGGGGCATTTAAACTTGGCAGATGTAACGAGGTTAGAATCATGTGCTGAGGGTATAACTATCACTAATAAAGATGTTGATACTGTGTGTATACCATGTTGTGAAGCAAAACAAACACGGTTACCGTTTCCACATTCTGGTTCAAGGGCGAAGGCATTGCTAGAAATAGTACATACTGATCTATGTGGTCCGATGGAGACATTGTCTGCCGGTGGTGCGAAGTACTTCATAACCTTCATAGATGACTATTCCCGTAAAGTTTATGTCTATTTTCTCAAGAAAAAATTGGATATTAAATCAGTGTTTCAAAATTTTAAAGAAGAAGTAGAAAATGAGCTAGAAATGAAAATAAAAACAGTAAGAAGCGACAACGGAACAGAATATTGTAATAAAGCATTCTCTAATTTTCTAGCAGTTTCTGGCATCAAACATCAGACCAGCACTCCGTATACACCTGAACAGAACGGGTTAGCGGAGAGAATGAATCGAACGTTGGTGGAACGTGCGAAATGCATGTTATTTGAAGCAAAGCTGCATAAACAACTTTGGGCAGAAGCAGTCACTACTGCAGCTTACGTCATCAACCGATCACCATCTAGAGTTTTGGATGGGGTAACCCCGTATGAGAAATGGACTGGTAAAAAACCAAACCTTTCTAATTTAAGAGTTTTTGGTTCTAAGGCCATGGTACACATTCCAAAACAAAATCGTTTAAAATGGGATCGTAAATCAAGAGAATTAGTTTTTGTAGGATATTGTAACCATACAAAGGGTTATAGATTGTATGATCCAGTAAACAAAAAGGTCATTATTAGTAGAGATGTCATATTTATTGATAAAGTTATGGATAATAATAATACACTGCAACCCTTACCTACCAAACAGCTTGTAAATATTCCTGTAAGTGCAGATAATGATGAGGTAATACATGTTGATGATAGTACATCGAGTGAGACTCAAGATGGAACCTTGTCACAAACAAGTACTGATACATCTTTTGATAGTTGTGTGTTGAATAGAACTTATGATGAAACCTATTATCCCAGTTCAAATGATGATAGTATCACTGAAGATTGTACAAGAAGCATCACGTTGAGATCTCATCAGAGACACAATAACTTTATGTGTGTTCAACAGATTTCAGACCCACTTACTGTTGAAGAAGCCTTGTCAGGCACTGATTCTAAATACTGGAAAGAAGCAATGGATGAAGAGTATCAATCTTTATTGGAAAATAAAACTTGGGAAATAACTACTCTTCCAGAAAATAAACGTCCCATACCATGCAAATGGGTTTTCAAGAGGAAGACAAATGAAAACGGAGAAATAGTCAAATATAAGGCACGGCTCGTGATTAAAGGTTGTTCACAAAAACCTGGAGTGGACTATACTGAAGTTTACTCACCAGTAATAAGGTATGCTTCTTTAAGGTACCTGTTTGCCTTAGCAGTAAAATTTGACTTAGACATTTCTCAGATGGATGCTGTATCAGCTTTTCTTCAAGGCGACATAGAGGAAGAGATATATATGATACAACCACCATTGTACAGTAATGGTAAACAAGTATGCCGCCTAAAAAAATCATTATATGGATTGAAACAGGCAAGTAGGCAGTGGAATGAGAAGCTTAGTTCCACACTTAAAGGAATGGGATTATCACAGAGCAAAATAGATCTTTGTATCTATTATAAAATTGTTGACAACAATAATATGGTCTTCTTAGCTACATATGTAGATGACATAATCCTATTTACAAATAATATGGAATCTAAAAATTATATTAAGGAAGAACTTAAAAAACAATTTAAGATAAAGGATCTTGGTGACATAAATTATTGTATTGGTATACATGTGGAAAGAGACAGAAAGAAAGGAGTCATATATTTAGATCAGATAAAATACATAAGAGAAGTACTAAATAAATATGGCATGTCTGATTGCAAAAGTGTTAAGATTCCAATTGATCCTAATACAAAGTGTAAAGAGACATTGGAGGAATCCAGTATCTTAAATGAAGTTCCTAATCAAGAGATAATTGGGTGCTTATTATACATTTCACAAATTACTAGGCCAGATATAAGTTTTGTCATAAATATGTTGAGTAAATACAATAACAAACCAGAAATGGTACATTGGATAGCATTGAAGAGAGTTATGCGTTACTTGAAAGGCACTGAAGAATACAGATTGTGTTATAAACAAAACTCAAAGGAAAATATGACTCATGGCTTCTGTGATGCAGATTGGGCAAGCTCAGAAGACGACCGGCGTTCCTGTACTGGTTACACATTCTTATTCCAGGGAGGAGCAATCAGCTGGAATTCTAAACGCCAGCCTACTGTTGCTCTGTCAACGACCGAAGCAGAATACATGTCTTTATCGTCTTGTGTACAAGAGGCTTTATAGCTGAAGCAACTTCAAGAAACATTTTGGCCTCAACTAAAGAATGAGGCAATGATCATTTACAGCGATAATCAAAGTTCTATTAAACTTTCAGGATCTGATGGCTATCACTCTAGGACTAAGCACATAGACGTGAGGCATCACTTTGTTCGTAATAAAGTGGCTGAAGGAGTTATTGATGTGCAATATATACAGACGGATATGATGGTTGCAGATGTACTAACAAAAGCGACACCATATGCGAAACTAGCATATTGTTCCACCAAGATGGGCTTAATTTATGTTTAAGGGAGGATGTTGAAATAGTAAACATTAATTTCTCAACATAATACTTTTTATATTGTTTATGGTCCTTGTGCCTTGTGTGTCTATGATCTGTCATTCTGTCAACTGAATATTCTCTTTATCCGTGAATAAACGTGGTTAAACTTATAATTAATCTTGGGTTCGTTATTTTCCATTTCCATCATAAACAACAAAAAATAGCAGTGTTTTTTAATAATTAACTAGGTAACGTAATTTATATTGATTATTTATGTCTTTTGTGACAACACCCTGAATTTTGACGAGGATGCAAAACAACACCTTGTATAATTATTTCAGCACTTTTTCTGTTTCTCTGGTGTCCGGAGACAGGTGCTCAATTTTTACGTATCGGCTTGACCGAATTTTGTCCTGTGGGACATAAATGGTTCATATTCATATCTTTATTTACATTCCTTAATTAAACGTGTAAGACCTTAAAATGGGCTTAAAGCTAAGGTACAATTAAGGACACTGTTCGAAGACCACATCAAAAAGTATAAAACTTCAATTAATAATTTTTAAATAATTTATTAATATTAATTTACTAAATTGTATAAATCAGTTAGTTATAAGTAGCATACAATTTATCTGGTTTGGTAAATATTGAACATATTATAATATTTATCGTAGTATGTATACTTTGATGATATAAATAAACAAGGTGTTGTTTTGCATCCTCGTCAAATTCAAGGAGGTAACTATGCTAATGGTTCTCGTTCCGAATCAATAATAAAACGGGTAGGTTTTTGTTTTTCTTTCTTATTTATGGAAATCGGTAAGTGTGAACCACCCGTATTTTAAACGCGGCCTGTCTGGTTCTTTCCCTATAACCTCGCTTACACACATACAAACAATCTCAAACGTTTTATAGATAATTTCTTATTCTCTAAACCACGTTAAGGGGGTTATTCTGAAATATTGACAAACTTAAACAACCAAAAAATCAGCGTTTATTAATAATTAACTAGGTACCGTAATTTTAATTGATAAGTTATGTCTTTTGTGTCCACCTCCTGAAATTTGACGAGGATGCAAAACAACACGTTGTATATACGACTATGTAAGTATGTCTGTTTTTGTTAAATATAAACCGATGACCTACTAAACCGATGGGATTAAGCTGCTTAGGTTTAAATTCTTCTATTAGCAGCTTAAATGAGAAGAAGATTAAAAAAGTTCAGTTTACGCTTTCTACGCTTAGCGATTATAGCCAAAGTTAACCACTTGGCCACGATTTACACACTCAAACGACATGGACCTTGCGAATACGGAGAAAACAAATGCAAAAAGCTGTTTATTGCAGGCACTCTATCACGACGCGTCGCTAAAGAAGTTTGACGCACTAAGAGGGATGACACTGGGTCGTTGACGGCGCGATGCGTCACTTTGCCGCAATGCTATGATTTCAAAGCATTGAATGCAACGAGCAACGTTGTTACTAAGTCGCAGAATTTTAAATAAACCTTCGATATGAAAAACACTAAGGGATCGGACTGGGTAAAGAAAACGACATCCTATTTTGTCCGTCAGACAGGTAATACAAAAATATTAGACACGTATTCTTTGTTTTATCAAAATATCAAAAAAATACTTAGTTAAAACTCATTAAAGTTGGAGAGTGGGGGCTTACTACGTCACAAGTAGGTATAAAACTTACCTACATGTGACGTCATGCGCCATTTCAACTCAATATATCTCCGTTATTTATATGACCACGTGAAAAAAGACAAAATACGTGTCCAATACTTTTCAATTTATAAACTACCCGACGGACAAAGAAAAAAAAAATTGGATTATCCCCTATTCGCAGCACTCTTCACCGCCTCGTCTTACACGTAATTGCAACGCTTAGTGTGGCATCTCTTTCTGATTTATACTACGTAGAACGACGCAGCGCTGAGGCGTAGTAATGTACCGACATCGCAACATGTTGCATCTACCTAACAACGCAGAGGTCGGTGGTGACGAGACTACGCTCACCGGTAGCAACCCGCTACCGGTACCGACTTATCGTAGCATAGCATGAATATGTGCGCGCATCACTTGACGCAAATCACATCGCTTCACCCGAGGTCGTAAATACGGCCTTAGCGTTTATAGCCAAGATTAAAGTTGCACAACAGTTTGTAATCAAGGCGCACTAGTGATAAATATCACTTAAAATTCTGCTCATGCAGTAAACACTGCAAGATGCAAGGTGTTAATATTCATTTCTACAAAATTCATTCAAATTCATTCTGTTCTACAAAAAGTAAACTAATAAAACAAAACTAAGACAAACCTATTATTTTATTTTACTCTGTGATGAACTGAGAAATGTACTAAATGTATCTGTTGTGTATATATTTAGTAGATGTATAAATACTGTCTCACAGCCACAAGTAGTCCGGCTGTCACTAATGTCAGCTGTCAGTCACCACAAATGAAATTAAGTCCTACCTTATGATCGAACGTAAATCCATTGATTCATGATTCATCTTTAGTAGTAAATAAACATGACACTGAATAAGGCTTCATTTATAATGCCTGCTAGCATTATAAAGGGTGTAAAACACCTCTTAACGAAGCCGAAAGGCACTGGTTCTCCCTGTCATTGCGATAATTTTTTTGTTCTACATCATACCTGGGAATCATCTAGTTACGGAGATATTAGGGGTCAAACTTCCAACTTTTTGACAAGCATTTTTATAGCATTTTAAATACAAGTTTTTAATGTAAGTTTTTTACTTTAAACACCTCCACGACCCCCGTACTATTCAATCCGTCCATCAGCACAATGTTTTGAGTGCGTTACATTGAGTTCTACTTAAGTTCTCTACGTTCTACCACAAAACATGATTTTACACCCCCCAAAAAAAAGTCGTTTCCCAGCAATAATTTTTGCGTAAAGTTACTTAGTTTCATGTACAGAATGCTTGGTTGACGGCTTCGTGATGAGATGATTTACACCGTGTATATTATTTATTATTATTAGCTCCTGCCCGCGACTTGATTTACGTGGAAATTTTTATGTGTTTTTCAAGATAAATTATACATATAAACCTTCCTCTTGAGTAATTCTGTCTATTGATGAAAACTGCATCAAAATCCGTTGCTTAGTTTAAAAGATCTAATCGTACAGACGACTGAAAGCGATTGTATTGTGTAGAACTGTGTAGAGATGTGCAAGCATGCGAGTGAGGGATGTATATGAAACTAACCAATAGAATCGCTTCCTTTGCAGAACTGAGCAAAGCTGTCGTGATTGGTTAATTTTAAGCACATCACAAAATACGCAGCCTTTAAGCTCACTGCCCAAAGAATAGACTGTGAGCAACAGCAAATTTGCCTTGACAAGTACCAAACTGATTCCAAGAAAGAAACCACGTTTAACCAAGTTGAATATAATATTTTTTCCAGATAACTTACTTATTTCTTATCTTCACGCATCGCTGCGCCGACGGAGTGAGCACGAATTCAAGTGATACCAACATTACTCTATAAGCTCAAGTTTCTGACTCATGGCTTAAATGCTGAAAGGCTTTTCTTGTGTTGGGTAAATAATAACAGCCGCACGGGTCGATCTTCAAGGTTAAGCCGCGCTTGCCAAGGTTGTTCCGTGGATGGGTGATCACTGAGTTTTCTGTGTACTTTGTAATGCACGTTAAGGCGTTGGTCCCGGCTGTCATTTGTAGATCGTAGTCGTTAAAAGTAGTCAGTGGTTTGAAAGTCTGGTTTCGTTTATCGAAAAGGAAACCTGAAAAGAACCCAAGAGCAAACCATCAAGTGTGGTAAAGCCTCTCCCTAATAATTATGTGGCTAAAATATGATCAGAAGTCATTAAAATCTGAGCACAATATATATTTTTTTCCAAATAAATAAACATCATTTTATTCAAATTGGAACGGTTGGTGTTTTTTTACTAGCAAATACACAAATCTTTTCAAATAATCTAAAAAATTCTAACCAGTGACTACTTTCAGAGAATTTTGTCAAAAGAAACCCAAATTAAATGCAAACAATTCTGCATCCAATTTATCACAAACCTGTAGTTTACATGGCTTTGATCAGCTCAGATATTGACGTAAGTTAACATTATGCAAGTAAGCAAACATCGGTCTCATTCCTATCTTGCTTGTGTTTCTAACAACAATTAAAACAAACAAGGCCAAGTCGTCTATACATACATTCAAATAAATAAAATTAATATGTCGGTCTGTCCGTCTGTTTATTGTATGTTTTGTCTGTCTGTCTATCTATTTGTTCCGGCAAATCTCCATAACGGCTTGACTGATTTTGAGGGGAAGATAGCTGATGTCATAAGGAGAAACTAAGGCTACTTTTATTTAAGAAAAAGACTTAGGGGCCCGAGTTGTTCATCATACCCCTCAGAAGGGCGGATGCTTCGACCAGACAGGTGTTATGTCTGGTAGGCATCTGCCCGACAGTTGTTGTCGGGTTTCTCTGTATAGTCTTAAATCGATGTAAACTTTGCTTGCGAGATGTAGGAAATTGATGTTAGTTCTTCCGTCGTGTCATAGATGGCGCTGTAGTACTTTTTGTAGTAAGTTGCTTTTTGTCGGTCGCTCAGAGTTATTCTCCTGCCCTTATCCCAATTTATTTAAGGGCGGCGCAGCATGTTTTCTATTGCCATACTTCTCTATCACCATCATCTCAGCAGTCACCTCCTTTCTAGCACTATCATCCTTCACACAGGCAAAGAACCATTAGATACGAAGGACATTATTATTTATTTATTTATTTATCAAACAATTTTTATACAAACTTTCATTTAAAAACTAAGCCCCACAAAACTGTTTTCACAGTTTGTCTGTAGGAACGGAACGATATTAAAAAATAAAATAAAAATAAACAATATTACTCAATCAACAAATCTTAGAAACTACTTATAAACTACTTATAAACTACTTATTATATTATATATCCTCCACTTTCCTTATTTCAAGTATTATTTATTAAACGTCCATTCTATATCTATCCCAATCGTTACATCGCATGATCAGCAGATATTTTTAAGATGGTACTTGAAGGATTCTTGGTAGCCAAGCGACATTCAACCTTCTTGATTAAGTTTAACCCCTGAAATATGAGAGTCTTGTTATCAATACCGAAAACTATTTAGTAAGTTATTGAAATATTTTCTTAGAAGTGATTAATGTACCCGTGTCTGACTGTGTCGAACAAAACTGGCGAGCGCAGTTATAGGTATTGCGCTCGCTGTGTCCAAGTCACGCACACAACTGCAAACACACACGTGCGTGCGTATGTAAAAAAAAAGAAAACGTGTTTTTTTTATTACATTCAGTAAAATCATGTGGATTGTAAGTGAATATAATTTAGTACTCTTACAACGTTTTCATTACAAACGAAAAAAAAAAAAAACGTTTACGTTTTGAAGTTTGAAATGAAAACGTTGTAAGTTATATTTTTAATGTAAAATGTTTTGCAATAATAATCACCTACACCGTGATCTAAAAATAAAGACAGTAAATGATGAAATAAAGGACTCTTTACTACCTTACTGCAAGAGAATTGTAAACCATCCAAACCAATTGGCAAGAAGCTTAATGGAACAACAACCAAATCGAACATTTATAAGACTAAAAAGACGTGCTCCTCAAGATCTTCTCTAATACAATTATAAAGAAGCTATACTAGATGGACATATAATTGGATACTGTACCATGCACGCCATATTTGTACATACATAAAATCCAGCTTAATGTCGACAAGACATATTGCAGGAAGAAAAGGAGATAAAAAAAAAAACAAAAATGTTTTGCAAAAATTAAAAAAAAGGCATGTAAAAAGTGATTAGGTAGTTTTAAGCTTTATGTCTCTTGTAATTTTGACGTTCAAAAAGTGCTGATTATCAGCCTAGTTTGAATAAATGACTTTTAATTTTGATTTTGATTTTTTGTCGATTTGGACAAAACTTTTTTTGTAACCACTTTATTTTAAATGCATTTTACCTTTAAAAAAAATATGCTAACATTGTGTACGTTATAAGACAAGTAAGAAAAAAAGTCAGTACCGTTTTATAGGTACATCATGGGCCAAATCAAACAGCAGGTGGTGTGATAATAAATACAGTATTTACGTATCATTCAGTATTTTTTTTCCTTTATTTATTAATCTTTTATAAAGATTTTGAAATCCTAACTAATATTATAAATGCGAAAGTAAGTTTGTTTGTTACCTTTTCACGAGTAAACGGCTGATCGGATCTTTATGAAATTGGCAAGAAGATAGATTTCAACCTGAGGAAGGACATAGGCTATATATCATCACGCTACGACCCATAGGAGCGGAGCAGCAATGAAAAATGTTGCGAAAACGGGGAAAATGTAACGCAGACGAAGTTGCGCGGGACAGCTAGTATTTCATAAAACAACCTCCTGCCAATGCGGGCTGTTTCGAGGATTACTTACTGCCTTCTGAATCAGGCCCTTGATCCAACCGCCTAAGCACAGCCTTGAGCCTCGACAGATGTTCGTCGACGCTCTTAGGCATCAGGCAATTGGCCGTTACGACAATCGGCACACTGATGCCATGTCGCGATATTTGATGTGTTTATCTTTTCTTTCTCAGCTTTCACGAGGTTCTCGTCATGCGGGATGGTAACATCGACTGTCATTATTCGGCATGCCGATCGGTCTATCACCATCATCACGGCCATTATGGTATATCAAGCTTATTGGCGACAATAGTTCTGTCAGTGAGAATAGACCGATCCCAGTACAGCTCTATCTATTTTCTGCTCTACACAGCCATGTAACTTTTTACCACCGCCATGTGTCTTTTTAGGGTTCCGTACCCAAAGGATCAAGCGGGACCGAATTACTGGGACTTCGCTGTCCGTCCGTCCGTCCGTCTGTCACCAGGCTGTATCTCATGAACCGTGATAGGTAGCCAGTTGAAATTTCTATAGATTATGTATTTATGTTGATGCTTTATCAACAAATACTAAACACAGAATAAAATAAATATTTAAGGGAGCTTCCATACAAAAAAGTGGCTCGTTTTTATAAATAATGGTACGGAACCCTTCGTGCGCGAGTCCGACTTGCACTAGTTATAAATAATAGTACGGAACCCTACCTGCGCGAGTCCGACTCGCACCTGGCCGGTTTTTACATCCGCCGCGCCCGATATTGCATTTTATTTTTTCCTATAAGATTTCTTTTCCAGCACGCATCAGCTACCATAGTTATCATAGGTACTCCATGTAAATCAACGTCACCATTGCGCACAGCCATGTCATATTCCTCTTTAGCTGCTTCCGTCATGCTTTGTTCCTTGGCCAAGTCTCATACCTTACCATGGCTCCATGCATACAATTTATCACTCATACTAGGTATGTCAAGGGAAGCTGCTACCTGTTCCAGACCAGAAAATCCCGTTTCTATAGATATAAAACTGCTTACTGCGTGCTCATTAATATTGATGTCTGCGGAACGTTCTGGAACTTTACAATTGTTGACTTCAAGCTTTATGTTTCACATTTGACAAGTCAAACGAATTGAGGACTGAAACTCTTTTCGTATCTCTTTAGTATTTTTTTTTGTCAGCTCAAATTACAACCGAAGGCAGAATTGTGATTTGCCAATATTTTGAAATTGTTCATACATATGACGCAAAATCGACTATTCTGTTCTCATTTGCAACAAAAACTTCTTGGTTGTCGGTTTCATTCTCGGTTAATATTCAAAATTAGTGACATTTTCTTCTAGCTATTTCGTTTAGCTTAGGTACCTATCAAGTAATGATTTGCTTGAATTATTAGCGAACGAAATTTTCAATTAAGAAACGATAACATTTTTCATAATTTGCTTCGCAAATATTGTAAACATATTATCCGTATAATAATGATGTAGGTTTTGATTGTGTAAATAAACTATTTTCGTTACTATCAACTTAACTGTAACTGTCCTTTTGTCGCGTTTTGCCCGGCGCAGTCAAGGGTTACTTGTGAGTTTATTGGGCTATCAAAGATTTATGTGAGTATCAGGCGTGTGCATTGCACGTAGGCACTGCCTATTTGCCGATCTCAGGGGATCCAATGTAACTATCTTTAACTACATAACATAACATCACGCTGTTACCCCCGAAGGGTCAAGCAGAGGTAGACGTAACCTACACCCACATTTCGCCAGTTATGTTTTAAGTCCCATGTAATAGGGGCGAACCTATTGCCATCAAACGGGCACAATTCCAGACTCTGTGGCTGCTACTGAGAAATTCCTGATGGTAAGTTCTTCTCCGTACGAAACGAACAACCCGAACCGAGCACCTTTTGTAATGCCCATGTAATGTGAAATAAAAATATTTTGATTTTGAAAAACCCAATAACACTTTGGCCAACCCGGGAATCGAACCCAAGACCTCGTGTTCAGTAGCGCCCTCGTTGTTCCAGTGACCAACGAGGGTGTTGGAACGCATTGTAGGAAACGAAAGGCCTTGTAAACGATTGACAGACGATCTAGACAAACTCATCATCTGCCTCGCCTATTCTCAACTTGTTGGGATCGACGTCCATTCTTAGCGGATATAGCTCAATATCAGAATTTTACCTGGAGCGACTGCCTATCTGACCTCCACAACCCAGTTAGTACTGGGTAATACGATACCCCTTGGCACAACTAGTAGTCAGAATTTCGTGCCGCGGGCTTGTGGACGGTGAGTAATGCTAGCTCACCGTCCGTCCGTTTTATGACGACAGGCCGTGTCGACGGCGCATTCGTGTTCCACGCGCGCTTCAAGGAGATGCCAGCAAATCGGAATGGGTCCGATAGGGCCGATGCCTGCCAGGGCTGCGGGACTGCTCGAAAGAGATACAGTGGCCCTGGAACACAAAGGGCTAAGAAGGAACATGGATGGGTTTTAGTCAGTACAAGTCTGACACTCCCTTCCACTCCGTCCAGAGCGGGAAAGGTCATTTCATGACTTACCATCCGTAAAAAAAAGACTTTCGGGCTGACTACTGTCAAAGATCTACACATGACAGCCGGGACCAACTTAACGAGCTTTCCGGAGCACAGAGGAAACTCGGTTTGTAATGCGTGGTCACTCATCCACAAACCAACCTAGACAAGCACGTTTCAGCCTTAATATCGACCCCAACAGCTGTTATTATTTAGCCACGAGCCTACCTAGACAAACTAACCCCATGTAATTTACACACCTCTGCCAAACCCTTTTGGGAATACAAGCATTAAGTTATGGTCTTGAAGAGAAACCTTCATACTTTACCTCAACTCTCTTGCGACAGATTGTCCACTCATAATTTATAGGAAAGTCTCTTATCTGAATAAATGATCTAGATATCCACAGTTCTAGTTCTAAAGTAGGTGGAACAGTAACACCTACACGTTTTACAAACTACCCCCAAGTTTTTATGTACTGATGCAGTTGGTAGATAGTTATAATTTCCTTTCTTTGCATTCATTTGTTATTTCTTTTTCGTTTTCTATTATGGAGCCTCTGACAATAATAATAATTTCGGTGAATCTTTCGAACTCAAAAGTCCAAAGAATTTATTGAAATCAGGAACTTCTTGTAAAAATTCGGTCAATCGGAAAAATTAAATTTATTACCCATTGCAAAGGGAAATTTTCCATGAAAAGAACGAACGAAGAAGTCAATAGATACTCTTTTAAATTAATGATCGAAAAACCTAATAACACTTTCAAGATCCGGGAATCGAACTCAGGACCTCATGCTCAGTGACCACTAGATTAACGAGACAGTCACCCAAGTAATCCAAGAAACATGTGATTTTGCGCTAAAATATCAGTAAACTGTTGCATTTCGTAAGAACCATCCGTATTTGCATAGCTTATAATGTACCCCAATACATGCACCACATGCAAATAATTACCAATAATTTAAATAAAACGACTCATAAGGTAAATTAATTATTAAGTAATAAGGTAAGCACAGAAAACTAAAAAAATATATATATTTTGCAAAGCCAAAAAAACAAGATCATTAATTAAATTAAAGAAAGTATTATTCAAAAAATCTCTTAACCGTTGCTAAGAACATGCAATATCAAAACAAACGCTTTGCTCATTACTAATACATCTCTGCCTACCCTTTTTAATGAAGACGTGATGTATGATGAGCTTCAAATGATTAAATAAAACGAACATCCCACACACTAAAATGACACATCTCATTCACTCGACCATCACTACTTTGGTGTAGGTATACTCCCGCCCGCCCGCGACCACCCATCGCTTATCCTTCGCTTATAAAAGCTGGCACCATAAGTTTGGCGTACAGTTTGAAGCGAGCGCGCTAGAGGCACGCCGCATTTCCCGCGTGTGCGTTGAACCTTACGACTCTTCGTGAATTTCAGGTAAGTTTCAGAACTTATTTTTTCAGGATATAATTTTTGTAAAGTATGTCTAATTCGGATTTTTGATCTTAAAAATGGTTATAGGAATGTTGGATAGGAATTTTGTAACTGTTCGTAAAAAACTAATAGAAAAAGTGCATTAAGTAGGTATGCAATAGCAGAAATATATATCACGTTTCTCTAATACATATAGAAAAGTACGTTTAGAATATTGTAAGTTATACCTACTTTTGGTATTACATAGATATGGGTTTATTAAAAAGGTGCATACGTTACATTAAATAGAAAAACTTAAACGTGTTTTTAATAAATTTGTTGGGAAAAAGGGAAACTTAGATATTTATTGTTTGGACATTTTTGGGTGTTCTTTACCCACAAATTTTCATAAGTAAATTCGATTTGAATAAAATAGGTTGCTTATGTTTTGACAAGAAAGTGCATTTTTTATTTCTGAAAATTTAATAATATTCAACATATGAAAAAAGGGGAATATTTCAGCACGTGTTGGAAATATTTCCATCAAAATTGTGACTTTGCTTCTAAACTTTGCATCAATTGTTTTCAATTTTATAACTAATATTCGTATATCAGTTAATAGTGAAACATGTAGACCTATTCATACATTTATGAACATTTTAGCTATTGTGTTTCTGACTAATAAACAAGGCTTTTAAATAATAGAAACCAATTCAATTCAATTTTATTCACAAACAATTTACATTGTGTTCGATACAAAAAAATAATTCGTAATAAAAGTCACACAATTAAAAATTAACAACATAATTATTATCACACGTCAAATCCAAAACTAATATCAAGAACAAAAAAAACTACAATTCAATGTCAACTTATTATACAATAATAGTTCAATGTCAGCTTAATATAAATAATAGTACATTAGTCATAACCTCTAGTTAAACTAGATTTATGTAAACTCAATTTTGCCTCGAGTTTCTAATACAAGAGAAGACATTCGCAAATCATTCGATTAAACCACCTTCTACCGAAAGCTAACAAGCCTATGTTTGAATTACATTAAATACATAACAAAGAGTACATTGTGTTATTTTTAAGCATAAGTCTTGACACTTCCAAGTAGACGTACCATTTAATTACATTTTCAAATGTTCATAAATTAATTTAAATGAAATTTTTAGTATTATAAGCTCATCTATTCAGATTTTTAAATTATTGAACTTATTTGTATTTTTTTAAATGTTGTATTATTTCTGAAAAAGATTACTATCGAAAAGAAAAATTGGAAAAATTGCCCAGAAAATTGGGAAATTAAGGAAATACTTACGTGTTTTTTTTATTGGGCAGAACTAATTCTGACGAAACAAAAAAAAAAAAAAAAACTACACATTAATAATAAGAGGAATACTTGCGTTATTTGTGATGGATTCCAAAAACTATTTTCAGCTACGTTTTTTCACTTTACTTTGAAGATTTAGTGTCATTTTAAAATAAGAAAAATTAGTTAATTATTATTAATAAGAAAAATTTAGTGTCATTTTAACCAACTTTCGATGTACTATCACCAAATTGCGTATCTGACCACGGTAAGGACTATCGTTACTTGCAGCGTCCGGCCGCTATAGAAGCGCTTATTAACGCTCAGCTACCAATAGCATCGCAGCATCTATTTTTTGCCGAGTCCCTTGGTGTCGTAAATGAAAAAAAAACTGCGGTCAAACATCTGGGATCATTAACAGAGCCTGAGATTGTGTTTAAAACAATACATATTTAAAAAACGGTCGTGTATTTTTCGGTCGAGTCTTTTTTTGTTTTACCGCTATTGGTCCGCAAAGTATTTGTGCGGACCAATAGTAATAAGGGTGTTAAACAGATGTCATCGTGCGCACGGGATTTTGTTTGAAAAGTGTCCATATTCTCACTTTCTCGATGGTACCTACCTATCTTTTGAAGGCGAAATATTTTACAGACAAAAACTGCCCTAATTTACTTCAAAGAGCAGTGTGAATAAAATTCCTAAAAGTAGAAATCACATTTGAATATAACCAAACCTATATTTAAAATTTAATATGGATGAAATTCATGGCATAAAATTATTTTCATGATGGCAAACTAGCGTTGGTTAAATTTAATTTAGCCTTTGCAAAAACAAGTAATCCTAAAAAGAAATGATCTATCATGAAATAATGAAGAATATATTTTTATAACTTACAACATTAAGGTACGAAAAAAGTTTATCACTAATTAACTTAAAAAGGTACTACTATGCTTTCACAAAATAATAAACAAATTTTTGACCTTTTTAATTCTTTGTAGCCAAAAGTTTTTCTAAACCTACACCTTTTACTAAAACAAACGGAATAATTTCTAATACTAACAGTAAACACCGAACTTTTGCGGTTTTCAAAAAGCTGTATTAAGTTCTTTATAAATATTAGGTCAACAAATTTTCAATCTATCACAATGCCCCAAAAGGGATCATATGAAAACAATCGAAGATCGTAATTTGTTAAAACAACCTTTTAAAAACTGAAGTCTTAGTACCAATAATTTAACTTACCTAAGAGAGTTCTGAAAAGAAAACATTCGTTTAATATTCTTAATATTTATTTAACTTGAAGACTCTTTTACCAGGAGGAGAGTGGAATTTTTACCGGTTCTTCTCCATAGGAAAGGAGCAATTAAAGCATTTTAACAATGCTAGCTCCTGACGTTTCATAAGTGCCCATATAGGTTTATGTGAAATACAATGTTTCAAAAGAATTTGACTTTGAATAAGAGCAGAGGTAGCCTAGAAATAAGTTACAGTGCTTAAGCAGTGATAGCCTACTGGTATGGTCACCAGTTCGAACCCAAGCCACGCACCTCTGATTTTTCGGTTTCAAGCCTCGGTCGAAACCAGTTTCGAAACTCCGGTTTCGTAGGCAGCCGAAACGGTATTATTATCACTAGCTTCGGTCAAAGAAAATATCGTCGTCGACACCAGTATGCCAGAGAGATATTTCTCGACGGCATGTAAAGCCAAGTCAGAGGCCTAAAGAAACACGAAAAAAAAAATTAACTTACAACGTTAAGTTGTAGTTTCGAAAAAGTTGGAATGCACTTTAGCTTGTGCAATTTGTTTCTACAGCATTCCTTTCAAAACTGTGAAGGAGAATATTGAGAGAAAACCAGCATGTTCTAGAACCAATAATGCGAAGACATGTGACAATCACAAACCCGCAAAGGACCTGTTTGGTGATTAGCATCCAAGTCCCTATTACAGAGAGCAGGTCTGTGTCCCAGCGGTGGGAACATTTTCGGCTGATTATGAAGACTTCATTCGTATCTCTATGATATAAAGTGCTTATTGCATAAAATTAAAGATATTTAAACGTTTTTTTTTATTTGGATATTTAGATAATCTGCCTCGTTAGTCTAGTGGCCGCAAGCACGACAGCTTAAAATGTAGTCTTTTAATTCCCGGGTCGGGGAAATTCTTAATAAGTTTTTCTATCAGGAGTTTCTCACGAAACACGGAGTTTGGATGTGTGCCCGGTTGTTGGCAATGGGCTCGCCCCTTTACATGGGACTTAAATATAACGGGCGAAATGCGGGTGTGCCTACACACACTTCTGCCCAACCCTTCGGGGATTACAGTACAAGTGTGATTTTATGTTATGTTAAACATATTTAAATAGATTGGAAACAGCAAATAATATAATATTCTACTGTTGTTATAATAACCAACTGGTTGGTGTCTTTTTACCACCGCTTGTCCGCCGCTTTTGTCACCGCTGCCCTCAAAAACGGTGAAGGAAAACATCGTGAGGAAACGTTCTAAATCTAAAAATCCGAAGACATGTGATATCTACCAACCCGGATTGGGCCCGCGTGCTGGATTATAGCCCACTCCCTCTCATAGAGAGGAGGCCTGTTTCCCAGCAGTGGGACATTAAAGGAAGATGAAGATGGTGTCTTTTAAAGTGCAATGTCTTGGCCACTAAGAAACCCTTTGTTACGACTCCAAAAATATCTTCAACCGGCTTTAATAACAAAATCAGATAATACACATCGGATTCAATTGGCTTGGGTTCGAACTGGTGGTTCGAACCCAAGCCACGCACCTCTGATTTTTCGGTTTCAAGCCTCGGTCGAAACCAGTTTCGAAACTCCGGTTTCGTAGGCAGCCGAAACGGTATTATTATCACTAGCTTCGGTCAAAGAAAATATCGTCGTCGACACCAGTATGCCAGAGAGATATTTCTCGACGGCATGTAAAGCCAAGTCAGAGGCCAAAAGAAACACGAAAAAAAAAATTAACTTACAACGTTAAGTTGTAGTTTCGAAAAAGTTGGAATGCACTTTAGCTTGTGCAATTTGTTTCTACAGCATTCCTTTCAAAACTGTGAAGGAGAATATTGAGAGAAAACCAGCATGTTCTAGAACCAATAATGCGAAGACATGTGACAATCACAAACCCGCAAAGGACCTGTTTGGTGATTAGCATCCAAGTCCCTATTACAGAGAGCAGGTCTGTGTCCCAGCGGTGGGAACATTTTCGGCTGATTATGAAGACTTCATTCGTATCTCTATGATATAAAGTGCATATTGCATAAAATTAAAGATATTTAGACGGTTTTTTTTTTTGGATATTTAGATAAACTGCCTCGTTAGTCTAGTGGCCGCAAGCACGACATCTTAAAATGTAGTCTTTTAATTCCCAGGTCGGGGAAATTCTTAATACGTTTTTTTATCAGGAATTTCTCACGAAACACGGAGTTTGGATGTGTCCCGGTTGTTGGCAATGGGCTCGCCCCTTTACATGGGACTTAATTATAACGGGTGAAATACGGGCGTGCCTACACACACTTCTGCCTAACCTTTCGGGGATTACAGTACAAGTGTGATTTTATGTTATGTTAAAAATATTTAAATAGACTGGAAACAGCAAATAATATAATATTCTACTGTTGTTATACTAACCAACTGGTTGGTGTCTTTTTACCACCGCTTGTCCGCCGCTTTTGTCACCGCTGCCCTCAAAAACGGTGAAGGAAAACATCGTGAGGAAACGTTCTAAATCTAAAAATTCGAAGACATGTGATATCTACCAACCCGGATTGGGCCCGCGTGGTGGATTATAGCCCACTCCCTCTCATAGAGAGGAGGCCTGTTTCCCAGGAGTGGGACATTAAAGGAACATGAAGATGGTGTCTTTTAAAGTGCAATGTCTTGGCCACTAAGAAACCCTTTGTTACGACTCCGAAAATATCTTCAACCGGCTTTAATAACAAAATCAGATAATACTGATCGGATTCAATTATTTAAAAAAAAACGAAAATTAAAATGCAAATATATATCAGTAAGTAGGTACTGATTTTAAAGTTTTATTTTGTGAAGAAAAAACGAGCGAGCGTTTCGAAAGGATAGAAATCTTTTTTCTCTTTTGCTTCAGAGCCTCTGTTAAATACAAGACTTATCCAGTAGTTTTTCAATTTTCTAGAATAATATTGAACTGTAAACAGGGATAAATTTTTTTACTAACAACTGAATAAAGTGAAAAAGGCATTGAACTAAATACAGATATTTCGTTCACACCAACGACATGACAAAACATGACTTTGATTAATCTTCGCCTTTGTCCCGGTTTTTTTTTAAGTTTTTTTTTTTACCAGTAAAAACTTTGATGAAATTTGAGCCTCTTTTAGGAAATAAGGGAATAAGCCTGAGTTAGGCGACTCCGATCTACCATAACTTAAAATAAGTAACTATTTAATTGTGTCAGGCAAATGCTTCACTACTTCCATTTTTGGGTAACTTTGGTAACAGTGCAGAGGTCGGCTCGACTCCGGCTTGAATTTATAATTTGCTTAGATAATGGGTGTTAAAGTACCCTTAAACGAAAAACCACGGTAAAAGTGAAACTTTTTTTCACACTATAGACATTTAACTATTTTTTTTGGAATAATATTCCATTAAGGGTATAAAACGTATAAACGCGAAGTAAGGATAAAGTGAAAGGCGCTCTGACGAGCGCCTTTCACTTTATCCCTACTCCGCGGCCAAGCGTCAGGCGACATGCAACACACAGACGAAAAAGTTTGAGACGATGTAATAATAGCTTCACTTCAATAAACGAAAAACCCGAAAGCACTTGTTATCGCCTTTATTCCATCCTTTTTTTGATTTTATACCATACCTGGGAACCTTCTTTTACGGAGAAATAGGGGGTCAAAGTTACAAATTCTTCGCAAGTTTTTTAAATACAAGTTTGTAATGTTATAACTCTACTTTAAATATCTCCGCAGGCGTACTTTTGAATGCATCCAACAGCACAATGTTTTGAGTCCGACCGGAAAACGTGATCTTTCGCCCAAAAAAAAATGCGCTCGGCAACAAATTTTGCGTATATAATAGTTAGTTCGTCGGGTAGTTTATTGAAAAGTATTGGACACGTATTTTTTCTTTTTTCACGTGGTCATAAAATAACGGAGATATATTGAGTTGAAATGGCGCATGACGTCACATGTAGGTAAGTTTTATACCTACTTGTGACGTAGTAAGCCCCCACTCTCCAACTTTAATGAGTTCTAACTAAGTAATTTTTTGATATTTTGATAAAGCAAAAAATACGTGTCTAATATTTTTGTATTACCTGTCTGACGGACAAAATAGAATGTCGTTTTCTTTACCCAGTTCGATCCCCTATTGTATTTGTAGTTTGATGTACAGAATGCTTGGTTCACGGCATCGTGACGGATCCTTTTATACCTTGTACAATAGAAGACGTTAAAAATTGTAGTTATATTCATGTATTCAACATTTTAAAAGAAATCCCTGAAAAATAAAACATGGCTCTTAATAATCTCAAATTCAAGAACAGATTGGACCACATTTCTTTGTTCTCCGAAATGATTTCACAAATGTAACTAATCACAAAGTTTTATTACTTTTTATTAAAAACGTACAAGTTTGGAAACCATGGCTGCGGCTCAACAGAATGTACGAAAAAAATTATACTTATTTTAAATTTTAAATCGTGTTTAAGTATTTGCTAGTAGCTTGGGTAATTTTTATGTTAAGTGTCATTAAAATTTGGTTTTTTTTTTTAACGAAACACGATTGTCACACTCTTTACGTAAAATATACATATAAGATACTATATATACAGGGTGTAACGGAAAGGGTATATACATACTTAAGGGTGTGCTAGAGACTATCAAACTGAATATGTTTCTCATCATAAAACATGTTTTTCAGCAAAAAAAATATCTGCTTCCCCATAGAAAATTGCAATACCTATTCGACCCAAATGTATAGGCAGTTGATATTTTTTTTTGCTGCAATTTTTTTTTTATGTTGAGAAACATGTTCAGTTTGATGGTCTGTAGCACATCCTTAAGGATGTATATACTCTTTCCGTTACACCCTGTATAGACTATTACAAAATTTATTTATTTATTTAATCATAGGAGAACCGACAGCTATAACAGATGGATAACAAATTGTATATGAGACATAGAGCCAATTACAGGTTAGAATAAATTTTATAGATATTTTTATAGAAAACTATAATCCCGTGTCTCAGGGAGATCATACCAAACAATAGTTCCTTTTACATGTTCTTTGAACTTATTCGTTCGATAGGCGATAATTAAAAAAAAAAATGAATAAATTAAAAATATAAAAATGTTTTTGCAACTTCTTAAAAGTTTAGATTCAACTTTCAGGAAATGTAAGCAAAACGGGTGGGTAAATAATTAGAGTGTAACAGAAAACCACATTTCCAGAATCAATCAGTAAGCCAATTAAATCTTATTTAAGCCAAAATAAAGGTACTGAAACCTTTGTTTGCGAAACATGAATTTGATACGATGAAGTAATCTTATATTTCAAATTACTTAATTTTAGATAATAGGGAACTTCACTGACAAAATTATTATAGTTTAGATATTTTGCTGTTGGCTCGCTCTTATTACATAGGATATAAAATATAGCAGGCGTAGTATTTATTGTACATAAATACCATGGTGTAGTATTTATTGTACACGTACACCAAAATTGATACCACATAGTTACAGTTATTTTACAATATTTATAATTACATGGCTACAACGGCGGTCTTATAGCAATTAGCGCAATATTTTCCAGAACTTAATATAAAGGGTGTAACGAAAAAGGTATATACATACTAAGGGTGTGTTACAGACCATCAAACTGAACATGTTTGTCCGTTAGAGAAACCTGTTCAGTTTGATGGTCTGTAGCACACCCTTAAGTATGTATCTACCCTTTTCGTTACACCGTGTATAGGAGCATAATATGAATATCCAAGCTGCAATGCTTGAATTTAAAGGATATTTCCAATCCATTACTTCATTTGCTTGCAAAATTTGTTGGTTCAACAGCGTAAATAAGGAGATTAAAGTTTTTTTACAGTCAAAATGAATGGCAATGCCATTGTTAGTGTGTCGGAAATAACAAGGCTTGAAAGTTGCCCACGAGTTAAAGTAGAAAATATGACAAATTTTAGTGCAGAATTAGGATTTGTAGGTCTCCTGTCACAACGTATTAAGGTTTTGAAATTTTCTGCCAGAAACAAACAAAACTGTTGTTCATTGAAACATAATGAACCGGAGTGAACAGATAATTTATAGCTTCCTAACAGAGAAAGTGTATTTAATTTTGGTCTGAAGTTCTATGATTGGCATTTATTTTCGATTTCTCATCGTACAATGTAGTGTATGATGAGAAATCGAAAACATGTAATGATTCCTTGAAAAGTTTTACATCGAAAACCTGTATTTTGAATATGTGAACTTCAGTATTTCACGCTATTTATTTGCACACACAGTATTAGAAATTGTCAATTTTGGTTACATTAGATTGATCAATATATTAATAACATGATCTTGCAATATTAATATTAATTTATTTTTATAGTGCTGGTTATAGATTATAATTTATATTCATTATTTTATTAACTCCGTATTACTGAAAACAAGCCATTGTTCCCGGCTGTCATTTGTAGCTCTTTTACAGTCATTACCAGTTGGCTCGAAAGTCTGACAACCAGTCTTATCAAGGGGCGTCGTATTAACCCGTTCTAACTGGGTTGCGGAGGTCAGATAGGCAGTCGCTCCATGTAAAATACTCGTATTCAGCTGCAGCTGGCTAGACTGGAAGTAGACCCAAATAGTTGGGAAAATATTAGGGAAATGATAATCTTCATATTATCTACAGGGAAAATATTATCTACAGGGAAAATATCGAAAATATATGACCAGCGCCCACAATACGGAAGGACGTATTTGGAAAATTTCTTGTCCTTTTTGTTCTTTGATCCTTTTTATAGTATCTACAAGCCAACTTCCATTGCTTTCCGTATTTTAGTTATAAATAACTTGCTTATTGAAATTCTATATTCACAATATGTCGTGAAGACATTATTAGGAAGTTAGTGAAAACATATACGTTTAACGGAGAACTTAGCTATGATTATGTTAAACTAGCTGTCCCGCGCAACTTCGTTTGCGTCACATTTTCCCCGTTTTCGCAACATTTTTCATTGCTGCTCCGCTCCTATTGCTCGTAGCGTATAGCCTATGTCCTTCCCCAGGTTAAAATCTATCTTCTTGCCAAATTTAATTAAGATCCGATCAGCCATTTAGTCGTGAAAAGGTAACAAACATACAAACAAACAGAGTGACATTCGCATTTATAATATTAGTATGGAAGTATGGATGATCTCTTAAGCTTACGAATTACTAATAACTCGTTGGTCTAGTGGTTGCAAGTGCGACTGTTGATCACGACGTTCTGGGTTCGATTCCCTGGTCGAGCAAAGTGCTATTGGGTTTTTCCATCAGGAATTTTTCAGTAGCTGAGTCTGGATTCCTACCTGGTTGTTCGCAATAGGCTTGCCCCCTATTATATGGGACATAAACGTAGCTAGCGAAATGTGTGTGTACTATTAGGTATATCTCTGCCTAACCTCACGAGGATTACAAGCGTGATAATATATGTTATGTTAAATGTCAATAATCAACAGTTGTGTGGATACCGCAAAGCAAACATAGACTTGATAAATAGAGGTTGTTGCGATGATCTTCACTTGGTGGATAAAGACTAGCTGAAAATCGAATAAAATGTGCTTCGATTGGCTAGGCTTATTTCCAGCAGAATCTATAGATAGGTTTTATATAACAGAGAAAAGATAACCAAGATCTTTATAACAGAATACCAAATACAAGGTGTTGTTTTGCATCCTTGTCAAATTCAAGGAGGTAACTATGCTAGTGATTCTCGTCCCGAATCAATAATAAAATGGGTAGGTAATTTTTATTTTTTTTCTTATTTACGGTAATCGGTAAGTGTGAACCAACCTTGTTTATACGCAAGCCGTCTGATTCTTGCCCTATAACCACGTTTCCACACATATAAACAATATCAAAGGTTTTTTTCAGTAACTTCTTATTTCCTAAGCCACGTTAAGGGGTTATTCTAAAAGGGATTAAATATAATGAGCACCAAAAAATACTTTGAGATCCTAAGCTACGTTACCAAAAAAAAAATACTAAACACCAAAAAAATGGTATTCAAAGACCAAATATAGTAAATGATCACCAAATTTTGTGGCAAGAAAAACTTAGGAAGCAAGTGCGAGCAAAGCGAGCTCGGGATATTGGGCACCCCGACTCGGACAGGTTAGGTTCGAAGGGGATGGCGGGGTCTAGTGAGCGAGCGGAGCGAGCGAACTAATACCCCGACATCCCCTTCGTGTTAGGTTACTTTAAACCCTGCAGAGAGAAATAGGAGCCCCGCGTAGCGGGGCTCCGTCGACTACGCCTTAGTTCGGAGCTGTGATTTTCAGGTTTTTAATTCTGGTGATCATTTACTATTTCTGGTGATCATTTACTATTTTAGGCAGTATAAAAATGTTTTTTAAGGTTATATTTACTTTATCTGGTGTTATGTTAAACATAAGCCATTCTAAAATACTGACAAACATAAACAACCAAAAAAATCAGCGTCTATTTATAATTAACTTGTTTCCGTAATTTTAATTGATTATTTCTGTCTTTTGTGACAACCTCCTGAATTTTGACGAGGTTGTAAAACAACACCTTGTATAACAGAGAACAGATAACCGAGATCTTATATCTTTATAACAGGAAACCAAATACAAACTGATGATTTTATTTTAGCGACAAAATTTATTTAGAATTTGCGGTCTGTTCTTACTTTGCGGTAAAAATAGAATCGAGAAATTCAGTAAGAGATGTGAAATGAGGTTTAATAAAGCTTTTAAACAATTTTTAGGCCGCGGAACGTATCCGCGACGCCCATGATTTTGTCTATGGTCGGTCACTTATTCCGGTTATTGTTCCTGCTCTTTGAATAAATTTACAAATTCAATATATTGTATTTGTATTATTATTTAAGATAGTTTAATTAAGGAGCACGCTAACGCATTTGGAATTCCCTGTAATGTTAGTAGTGTTGGTATAAATAACTAAAATTATCTGCCAGCATATACAACCTGTTTTTTTTTATATCCCATAACTCTATGATATGATTGAGACCATATCAAAGAATCAACTGGTTTTTGAATTATGTTTCAATCATACTTTTTTTTTGTTTTTTTTTTGCATTTCGTTAGCTCTTAATATGAATTATTGGTTTGAATAAAAATAATTACTCGTATTTATCAATGAAACTACTACTGTTTTACTACACTACTGCGAAGTTTGGCAACCTCGCAAAAGTAAAGATTCGTCATACTGGTGACAATTTTTGAGCAAAGTAAATTATGATTGATGATATCTCCGAAACTATGCATTTTTGGACCACCTATTCTTGGAGTTTTAGTATTATTTTTACCTACAGAATGTAACCCTAGATTCATGGGATATAAAAAAAAAACAGGTTGTATATGGACGGAAGGCATTTTTTTTCAACCAAGGACATAAAAGCATGATCTATTTCAATATGTTAACAATTATTTACTTTACTGACAAATTAATCATAGGTTTAGTGATCGCAAGTGCTACGTCTGAGCACGAGGTCCTGGGTTCGATTGTAGTTCGGGCAGTTAAATTGTTTTTTTTTTTTACATTTCTCTTTAACAGCCATGATAGATTCGTACCTTGTTGATAACGATAGGGAATCTACACGGGACATTACTAGCGAGGGCATGTAGGCATACTAATGTATGTAATAAGACCCTTACCGAAGCCAAAATACAGTTGTTCTCCCCGTCATTGCGATATTTGTTTAGTTCTGGACCATGCCTGGGAACTTTCTTGTTACGGAGGTAATTTATACATCAACGTCTCTAGTTATAGTTTATTTTCAAAAACAAGTTTTTTTTAACTTTACTTTAAATACCTCCGTGACCTCTGAACTAATAATGATTGCGTGAAGTTACTTAGTTTGATGTTCATGGAATGCTTGGTTGATGGTTTCGTAAGTATAATGTAGAGTTAAATGAACATTCCATTCCTGGCTGTCGGCTTAATAATAAAAGCCGCACGTGTGTATCTTTAAGGTTAAGCCGTGCTTACCGAGGTTACTCCATGGATGGGTGACCATAATTACATACTGAGTTTCCTCCGTGCCTCGGAAAGCACGTTAAGCCGTTGGTCCCGGCTGTCATTTGTAGATCATTGACAGTCGTTACGACTAGTCAGAAGCCAAAAGTCTGACATCCAGTCTTACCAAGGGTTATCGTATTACCCATTTGTGAAAGACTACAGTAGATGTGAGGAAACCGGCATATTCTAGGATATGCATATACATATTCAGATTGGCGGGACTTCTATGTAAAAGCCTAGTTATACTATAAATTGCCTGCCATGTTTATATTTTCAGTTAAATATACTTAAAAATGCAAAGGACATTTTTGGCTGGCTTACAATCAGATCAGTAATAACTAAGACTGAACTAAAACTCCAAGTAAACGTCAATCGTTCAAAAAGTGCCGATTATCAGCCTAATTTGAATAAATGAGTTTTGATTTAAATATTTATAGAATACGTCTCTGCATTCTGTTAAATATTCTTAACTAAACGAATGAACCAGCAAACATATTTTCAATTACGAGAACAAAAACAAAGATTTTATCGATGCACGTCTCCGTTCTCTGCATTTCATTGGTATCTACAGTCAGAACAACAAAGGCAATTTTGCGTCAGATATGAATGCGAAACCAAACGTGGGACACGTACTTCACATTAAAGGTCTGCTCGACGGAACATCACGGCTCTGGTACCCGTAGCGGTAGGCAGAGAAGTTATAACTAACAAGACAATATTAATTTATTTCGAAGTAATTTCCGTTGATAGTTGCTAGAACTTAGGTTCTTCTTACAAGTTTTAAAAACTGGAGCCACAGCTTATGTGCAAGATTTTTCTATTTTTATTGAAGTAATATGTCTTGTCTCACAACTAGAACAAAGCCACTTATATACTTATTTTTCTTAAACATTTTTGTGCCTGACAGTACATTTAATCAAAAATTGCTTTGAATTTTAAAAATGGAATCGGGGGCGTCTGCCACGGGCGCCTCGACCACTGGGGGCGTAAGCCACGGACCCGAGAAATAATATTGTCACCAAGCGTAGTGATCAGTGCTCGTTCCTTGTCTATAAAAAAAGGCATGCAGAGGGCACAAATGGCAATCGCTTTCAAACAGGATTGACAGAAGATGTATCCGGGGTGGAAGGAACACTGGCACGAATAGCCTTACTACGTAAGTACTTATTCTGAACTCCCCCACAAATAAATTTTACATCGGTAATATTAAAAAAAAAACCACTGTTCCATACATTTTGACCGTGTAGATATTGCACTTTTGTAGCAAACAGCTGTCTTTTTTGTATAACTAATTTGATTAAATTATGTATTAATACATTAATAGCATTGTGTACCTACTCAATAATGCGTAAGCCTTGGTTGACTGTAATTGAGTGTATATAACACGATTATATATTCAGTAGTAGTTTTAATTTTGTGGAAGAATACTTGTAATGTGACTCGTTGGTGTAAATCCTAAATCAATAAATAAATACAAGATTCTCGGTAGTTTTTGTCAATCCAATAAAAAAAAACTATTTCATCGTTGGGCAAAATGTCGGTTTGACACTTATGACTATCTAATAGAAACTGACGGCTCTCTAAGATTAAAACTGTACGCTTAACGCAGTTCCAGTACCACGAATTTCGTAAGTACTCCCGTTTCTAGACATCGCTGGTGCATCAATTCCTTTTTCTGTTACTGGCTAATATTAAAATATTTTATTTTACAAAGGCCTACATGGGCACTTATAAAACGTCAACACAAGATGCACGGTTCGGGTTGGTCGTTCCCTATAGAGAAAAACCGGCAAGAAACTACATGGTTACTCTTTTAAAATCAGTTGGTTTTACAATATTTAAATGTTACAGCGTTAGTACTTAAGTATGGCGGACAGCGTAGGCCCGACAATAAGTCGTTGCTTACAACAAAAAGTAGAACAAAAAAAAAACCTAACCTGGAGTCAGAGTTTTTATGCCGCCCATGGGCCTCTGACTTGGCTTTACATGCCGTCGAGGAATATCTGTTAGGCATGCTGGTTTACTCACTATATTTTCCTTCACCGAAGCAAGTGACAATTATACAATGCGCACATGAATCCGAAAAATCAGAGGTGCGTGTCTTGGTTTCGAACTCGAGACCTTTGATTATTATCCGACGTCCTACTAAAAGAAAAACACACTTCGTTTTCCCATATAACACTAGTGTTGTATTTGTTATCGGTGACTTCACTACAACATAATAAATAGTATCTTTATCTTATCAGTTTTCCGATACAGCACACAAATGATTGATGAATCCGATCAGCTCATTATGAGCTCATGATACGTATTTGATGGATCAAATAAATCTGGTGACGATTAAATATTACGGTTCGCGTTTGTAAAGCGCGAAAACGGGGCGATAGGTTGCTTGTATGCAAGATTCAAAGTCGAATAATCTTAATCTTTTACTCTGGACGCTCTTAACTTGCCCGTATTTCTACATTGTTCTCACATATTTTTAATTCTTAACATGTCACCAAGATTTTGTAACATATTTTGATTTAAAAGAGTGTCCGTGGAGTTTCTTGCCCGTTCTTCTCCATAGAGATCTACGATACGGAATGGGCAACTACAGTACATTCATAAGTTATTATGCCTTGTGACTGGGACTGTAGCTTCGCGTTTTATTTTGTTTTTTTTTGACTTTCAAAAGTGCCTGTAATGGTCTAATTGAAATAAATGCTTTGACTTGACTTGGCTTGACTTGAATAATACGGGTAAAATAGTCCCATAATTTCTGAACGCGCTCGCACATGAAAAACAGTAAAAAATATGCAGGTAGTAAAACCAATCAAGAATAACTAGGAGATGTTGTACCCTTTTAATTGTTAAACATCTAATAAAAATCAAAACGTTGCTGAAATGTTACATTACCGGATTTTTGGTAAGAAGAAGAAAGAATTCTATTCATCACCTTCACAATTGCACTAACACTTCATACGTAGGACGTTTTTGAACTGAAATTGTAAAAATCCTGAAACCATGAATACCTTATCGCAAATACCGATATGTTTAACCGCAAAAGAAGAACAGGTTGTTTTGTGTCTGTCAGCGTCAAAGACTCTGGATGTGACATTTATATACCGTCGCCAAAAAAAAAAAATTAACACTTTTTAGATCGCTGTAAATCTATGTTTATAAACGAATCAATCAACTCCTACGCAATAACTATAATGTCTGTCGAATATCAGATAGGCACTTTGGCAATTTTAGTTTAATGGTATTTTAACTAGCTGGTATAATTTCGTTTGAGAATGAATACTATTTTTACTAGTTACAAATCATCTTCTGCCTAGCCTTTTCCAACTGTGTTGGGGTCGGCTTCCAGTCTCTAACTATTCTCAATCTTATTTTTTGTTTTATTTTTTTATTTATTTTTTATTTACTTTTTTCCATTATTTTTAATCAGATGTTTTACAATAGTTTCTTAATCATTACACCATTTTGTTTAGAATAGTTACAGCACGGATGACAACATTTGTGTCACTTGTTTAATCTAGTCTTTTTGCAATATCTACTTCTTTTTTTTTGCATAGACTCTTTTTCTTATTTACCGATTGTTTGTAAATGTATGGACATTGTAGGCCTTATAGATTCCTAGATCCTTGGTAACTTTTTATCTTGTTCTACGTTTTGTAGTAAGCAACGACTTATTGTCGGGCCTACGATGTCCACTCATACTTAAGTGCCAATGCTGTAACATAGAAAAATTGTAAAGCCAAATGATTTTAAAAGAGTAACCATGGAGTTTCTTGCCCGTTCTTCTCCATAGGAAACGACCAACCCGAACCGAGCACCTTTTTGTCGACGTTTTACAAGTGCCCATGTAGAATATGTGAAATAAAAATATTTTGATTTTGAGTCTAACCGGATACAACTGAATACCAGTATTTTGGATTTATATTACATGGAGCGACTGCCTATCTGACCTCCACAACCCAGCTAGTACTGTGTAATACGATACCTCTTCGTAAGACTGGATGTCAGTCTTTCTGGCCACTGACTACTTGTAAAACGACTGTCAAAGATCTACAAACAATTTTACTTGTTACAAATGAAAAATATATAGTACTAATCTCTTTTTTTTTATAAAAAGGAGAATGGACACAATGTTATATTCTCGAATGTGCCATATTTACATCACAATCTGCTTAGCCTTTTTGCATCTAAGTCGGAGTCGCCTTCCACCCAAATTATATGGAGCTGAATACCAGTATTTACACTAACTGCTTATCTGCCCGCTTCAAACCAGTAACTGGGTAATACGATACCTCTTGGTATGATTGGTTATTCTTTAAGTCCTTACATTTAAGACATAGGGTACGATATTGATCGAAATATTCCTCACACCGATAACAGAGGAGCCAACATCTTGTTTCCCCAGTAAAGTGTAGGTACACAGTTCTCACGTCAGTTTCAAATGCTTCTCAATCATAAGGCATTTACACACCAGAGGACGTTGTCAATCCCACGTCGTCGTGTGTGCTTAATCTTATTTCTGGATGTTCAAATTCCGTGATGCTATTGTTAACTTTAGAACAGGAAATGTTTTGGCACTTTTCCCGTTTTACCGCTTACCAAAGAAAAATAAATACTTTGACGGAGAAATTTCTCAATAAAAGTGAGTGCTTTGGCAAATATTTGATGTTTTTGTTCATCAATTAGTACATATTTATAATGCATTGTACTTAGGTCTTGTCCATCTACAATATTCTAGAACTAGCTGACACGCGCTTCTTGGTTTGCGTCACATTTTCCCTATTTTTGCAACATTTTTCATTGATAGTCCTATTGATCGTAGCGTGATGTTATAAAACAAATAGCCTTTCTGGATAAATGGGCTATCCGACACTAAAATAATTTATCAATTTGAACTAGCAGTTCCCGAGATTAGCATGGTTAACCAAACAAACAACCTCTTCAGCTTTATAATATAACTTTGATATTATGAAGCTGAAGAGGTTGATTGTTTGTTTTTTTATTGTGCTGATGGATGCATGCAATAATACAAGGCTCGTGGTATTTAAAGTTAACTTATAATAAAAAGCTCCAGTATCTCGGCAACTAGACGGTTCTCAGTTATGGACCTTGACTGAAAAAAATATCGCAATGACGGCGACACCAAGTGACTGGGTATTTTTACACCCATTATATTATACTTTACAGCCCTCACCTAGTAACAAACTGGTAAAGTTCATGCCCTTTTAATTTCATCCCTTTGATCCGCAACAAGCGGCTTTATTTCATACATAACGGGCTCTGTCACCTTTCAATACGATTTTAATTATAGAGTAAAGTTCGTTAGTATGTTAATCTAAACTTATTTAGCCGTTAACTTTTCTACTTATTTCATTATTAGGATAAGGAAGGTCTTAACAAAATTGTTATTTATAAACCTTTCATTTTAAAAGGATTAGTTAATTAATTCTATTCATTAATACATTTTTTTTTATTAAACTAGATTTCATTAAGTTGGTCCTATAAAAGAAAAGAGTTAGAAGAAAGAAATGGCCTTGTAATACAAGATTAGGTATCTAAGAGTTTCCAAGTCATAGCCAACAAATCACTGCTACGCCGTAGCCTGTAGCGCAAGTCTTGCTACGCCGTAGCCCGTAGCGCAAGTCCTGTTACGTCGTAGCTCGTAGCCGTCGGCTTGCTACGCACAATATCATTGGAGGACCAAATTTTCCTATGTTTAGTATTCTAATATTCTTTCTATACTTATTTTTAAAAACATAATAAAAAATCCTTGTACAGATTATGTAAGTAACTCAATAGCCTATTGTGAATATTAAATTCCAGTTTGGAAATAAACTGGTAACCAGTTGCCATGCATTTTTTATGAGATTAATTTCATGTCCATTAAAACCTGGATTAAATTACATATTTAGTTTGTAAAACAGGTCACAATTTAACATAATTTGTGGTCTGTTTGAAATCAGTCTGCCTCGTTGGTCTAGTCACCTCGTTGGGACTTTGGTTTGATGCCCAGGTTATTGGGAAAGAGTTATTCGGGTTTTGTGTTACGACTTTCTCAGCAGCAATCCTAATTCTCAGAGCTGTGAAAGACTGGAGGTTCAATGATAAAGGCCTCGGCTTACTACTAGTTTCCGACCGCAGACTAGTTTCTGGCCTTATCCGAAGCCGAAAATTTACTAAACCTAAGGAATACAATTCAAGAATGGCAAAAATAGAATATAAAAAATTGAGCCTTATAGTATCTGCTCACTACAGATACTTTATACTCACACTTATCATCCATATTCATACTTTTATTTCATTTTTATAAATATTTTCTAATCCTTTGTTGTGACATGTTTACTTCAAGCATATTTGTCAGATGTCATTTACTTTTATTTTTGATTGTTACCAGCCAAACTCTCTATGAAGGTTTCATTTAGATTATATATTACTAAAAATTATTATCATCAATTCGTGAGTTCAATTATTGTATTTTATATTTAATTGCGAATATTTGCTGTGTAAAGATATTCTGAGTTATTTTTATAAAAATATTATGCGCAAGGTTTTTGACCAATTGTTACTGGCTGCTTTGAAGACTGGCAGGTTGCGTCTTACTAGAGCGCAGCAGTTTTGAATCTGAAAAAGAAATTTGAAGAAAAGACGGAAGATCAGGGTATAAAAGGGATTTCTGACAGATGCCCTGGTTCTAGTCTGGAGTTAAGAGTCGGTTCAGTCTGGACACGAGAAATCAGTATAGTCTAAAATCAAGAAAACAGCTAAGTCTAGTTTGGAGTCAAGATCTGTCATATCTTGAGTTTTGAGCACAGCCTGGTGGAGTCAAAGAGCGGCCTTCGTTTAGTGCTGCCGTGGCTGTTGCTAACTGTCTGCTGGAAGCTGCTTTGCGAACTGACGAGCCTGGCACTGGGGCTCATTACCTGTCTGCTGGAAGCTGCTCTTCGAGCTGACGAGCCTGGCATTGGGCGGTACGTGTCTGCTGGTGGGTCCTACCAAATCGCCCTGCATCAAGTTCGTCGTGGTCAAGCTCATCTTAATCAAGCCAGCTTTCTACGACTGCAAGTTTGTCTTCAGTTACTATCACGCTCAGAGATTTGCGGAGATATTTAAAACGTTCTCGGTTAACCTGCCCTTCACTTTTGTACTAATTTATTGTATTTTTCATTTCATCATTTATTAAATTCATTTTCCCCTAATTACTTTTTTTAATGTATAAATCTGTTTACTCCTTTCATCAAGGAATAAGCAAGTTTGTTACATTTTGGCGCCTAACGCAAAATCAAGTCTTGATCTTAAACATATTCCCTAAATTCTAAAACAACTTCCACAAGAGATTATATTTGGTAACTATTTTCATCATATTTTCATCATATTACATCACTTAATCTACTTATACTCTTAAACACTTCATCATATATTTATCTATATCATCTATGAATCTCATCAAAATAGGTTTAGTGTCGTGGGCTCGAACTATTATCGGCGCTGGTTCAGCGTAAAAGTATAGACTGCCACACATGTCAGTCCTTCAACGCTCTTGAATATTTCAAGTAGGTTATTTATTTAGAATCCTTCTTAATAATAACTCAGACTCTCTTGACTCCCTCTCTCTCTTTTAATTTTATACACTTTATTTTTAACTTTTTTATCGTATACTTACTCATGACTCATCTCAGTCCTCTTCCCTTCTTCTAACTGTAGAGTTTTATTCGGTCTATTTAAACTCTACCTATAGTTTTTATTTTCTATGTTCTTTCATTGGTTCTTAAACCATTAAAAGATTATTTTTAATCTTCTTCTATATCTGTTCTTATCAGATAACTCTTTGAAGTGCTTTTAGGTACAAGTTATCTAACCTTCTATTATACTAACTGTACTATAAGTTGGTATAACTATTTTCTTATCAACTCTAAAAGTTGACTCTGAAGCGGGTTGCGACTTCCTTAAAATAAGCCTTCGCTAATCTTCAACTCTAAAAGTTGATTGAAGCGGGTTGCGACTTCCTTAAAATAAGCCTTCGCTAATCTTCAACTCTAAAAGTTGACTGAAGCGGGTTGCGACTTCCTTAAAATAAGCCTTCGCTAATCTTCAACTCTAAAAGTTGATTGGGGTGGATCCCTTATTATTATTTTTCATCTTATTATGGGTTTTAGACGCGAGCGGATTACAACTCCAAAAATAAGCCTACTGTTATTGATTTATCAGGTGGAGTAGTGATCGTTGAATGTGAATCCTACCTGGCCTAACTTCGTAAGATGTCGGTGTGTTTGAATGAGTTATGAAAGTTTTGTGAATGCTGTAATACTTTAACCTTACCAAAATTTTTGTTCTAGGCCAAAAATTTTCTCGGGGTCGTTGGGGAAATATAGTATCTGCTCACTACAGATACTTTATACTCACACTTATCATCCATATTCATACTTTTATTTCATTTTTATAAATATTTTCTAATCCTTTGTTGTGACATGTTTACTTCAAGCATATTTGTCAGATGTCATTTACTTTTATTTTTGATTGTTACCAGCCAAACTCTCTATGAAGGTTTCATTTAGATTATATATTACTAAAAATTATTATCATCAATTCGTGAGTTCAATTATTGTATTTTATATTTAATTGCGAATATTTGCTGTGTAAAGATATTCTGAGTTATTTTTATAAAAATATTATGCGCAAGGTTTTTGACCAATTGTTACTGGCTGCTTTGAAGACTGGCAGGTTGCGTCTTACTAGAGCGCAGCAGTTTTGAATCTGAAAAAGAAATTTGAAGAAAAGACGGAAGATCAGGGTATAAAAGGGATTTCTGACAGATGCCCTGGTTCTAGTCTGGAGTTAAGAGTCGGTTCAGTCTGGACACGAGAAATCAGTATAGTCTAAAATCAAGAAAACAGCTAAGTCTAGTTTGGAGTCAAGATCTGTCATATCTTGAGTTTTGAGCACAGCCTGGTGGAGTCAAAGAGCGGCCTTCGTTTAGTGCTGCCGTGGCTGTTGCTAACTGTCTGCTGGAAGCTGCTTTGCGAACTGACGAGCCTGGCACTGGGGCTCATTACCTGTCTGCTGGAAGCTGCTCTTCGAGCTGACGAGCCTGGCATTGGGCGGTACGTGTCTGCTGGTGGGTCCTACCAAATCGCCCTGCATCAAGTTCGTCGTGGTCAAGCTCATCTTAATCAAGCCAGCTTTCTACGACTGCAAGTTTGTCTTCAGTTACTATCACGCTCAGAGATTTGCGGAGATATTTAAAACGTTCTCGGTTAACCTGCCCTTCACTTTTGTACTAATTTATTGTATTTTTCATTTCATCATTTATTAAATTCATTTTCCCCTAATTACTTTTTTTAATGTATAAATCTGTTTACTCCTTTCATCAAGGAATAAGCAAGTTTGTTACAGCCTATAGGATGGTGCCAAAAAACCTGGCAAAGCCGATTCTTTGACGTGAAGCCAAACCTGCTATATGATGAGGCGATCAGTCGTTTGGCAATGTCCTGAAAAACCAAAAAAGAACTCGGACCCCATAGCCTTAATATTACAATCCCTAATCGCTTAAACATACAGATACGTCGGAGACAGTCATTAGTACGGACATGAATCGCAAGCGCACCAAAGGCGACCTACTTACCAGTCTACCCACACCTAAGCGCGCTTACTACAGAGTCGTGATGTTTTGAGCTCGCTGCGAGAAGGACAGTCAGTGTCTGATCGCGGCGGAGTCAAGACGTCCCGAAACTGTATCCCGATTCATGGTGCCAAGTGTTACTGTGTTCGATTGTAATTTCAAGTAATATGTTAGTTCGATAAAAGCAGTGTCCCGTGTGTAGTGTGTGTTTTCATATCACGAAACCCATGTTCCGCCCACATGATAACCGAGTCAAACGGAATAAACTCACCTAACTACGACATATATTATAAGTACAAGAGTGTAAAAAGACCCGTCAGCTACCTATCGCCCTGTATATAAAACCTAGTAACCTGCTGGCCTACCATGACCGCTTAAAGCAGTATTGTTTTACTCTTATTTTAGTGTGAGACAGAGACGGAGCTATACAGGATGTCTAGCGCCATCTCTTTCCCACACTGGAAAAGGAGTAAAACAATAATGTTTTAAGACGTCATGGTAAGCCAGCAGAACGTTCCAAGGTATGATCCAGTAGAAAAAAAAAAAGAGGATTGTGTGGTTTTATGAAACCACGGTAAAAGTGAAACTTTTTTTCACACTATAGTGTGGAGTAGGGATAAAGTGAAAGGCGCTCGTTAGAGCGCCTTTCACTTTATTCGTCGACCGTCAGCGTCACGCGACATGCAACACACAGACGAAAAAGTTCGAGACGATGTAATAAAAGTTTCACTTTAAAAAATACCGCAATGACTGAAAGAAAAGTGACTTTCGGCTTCATTATATGTCTTTCTACAACAATTATTTATTTAGTTACCCATTATTTGGTTTATTTATCTATAATTTGGTTTATTTGTCTATTGGCTGCTAGTTTTCAGTATTTTTAGCGAACAGATAAAAAAGAGTGCTTTGTAGTGTTCCATTCGCATTGATAACACTTATATGTCATTATATTATTTGTTCCTATAATAAAGCATTCTATGTTAAATCAATACTGATAAATTCTATTTCTGGTAGAGAAAAGATCAATGACCTGCATTTGCGCAAACGTATAGGTAAATTGCCGTAGGTAATCGTCTTACCTAGTAACCGGATTATGGCGGTCAGATAGGCTTCCGGTAAGACTGGAAGCCAACCACACCATAGTTGGGAAAAGTCTGGGCAGATGATGATGATGATTTGGAACTTCTTGCTTGAAAGTCGATTCTTTATTTAATTAACCTCACAAAATAACTGAACTAAATTTTAATAGATAGATTGGGAGCAGATGTATCATTTTCTAGAAGAAATAGATACTACCAAAAATATTGTGCTGTATTATAATAAAGTTTTGATTACATAAAAGCTAAATTTCGAGAAAAAAAAAGTATATAACATCTCTCTCAATCACCGCAACACTATAAACATAGGATATGCGGGTGAAAACTATGTTATGACTATGTTACCCCTTATTCCGAAGAAAATTGCGTCGGTCCTTCTTCCAAACCTCCTCTATAACGGCTTGATTACTTGTGACTACAGTAGCAAATCAGTGAGGAGACAGAGAACTCGGCTTGAGTGCTGAGAGGTACATTCGGTCGAATGCACTATGTCTGCTCTGTCTTTGCTTAGTCTCAGCACTGCTGTGCACTGACAAACAGACACAGGGTATATACAGTATGTTAGTTTAAACGAGGGACATTTTCAAACCCATAACAGTACATGCTAACATGATACTAATAAAAATATAAACAAAAAAAAAAAAACACTGATAAATAACAGACAGAAGCATACCAAAATTTTCGCAAATATCACGTAACGTGTATACACCCCTGCGCTAGCGACTTAATACTATCGCAGAACATGTGAGCGGGTCAATGACTCTTAGGTATAATCCATTTTCCCTTCATACTTTAAACTTACCTGGCTTACGACAGTCCAAAATATCTAGGCACTAAACAAAACATTAAAAATTCTTCTATATACGTTATAGGTTTTTTACATATTTGGGACGAGAATCGAATACTGAATACCCTCCCTCAATATGTCCCTCGTTTAACCTAACATACTGTATAGGGTGACTGGTAAGTAGTGACCGATACTTAAACACGTGATTATACTCATGATAACAAACAGCTTTCCCAGAGGAATATTTTTTTATACTCTTTCACTTTTATCACAATAATACAACAGCCGTATGAAATCGGCGCGCGCGCGCCTGTACCCTATCAGCTTGTGATAAAAGTGAATACAAAAAAAAAGAAAAAAAAGCTTGAATAATAAAATTCCTTGCCAGATTCCCAATGATCATAATTTTGGTATTCCTATCCCGTTTCTCTAACTAACACGAAAAGTATTGAGTGGTACCATCACTGAATATACATGCAAATTCACATAAAAAGCACTCTTGTACGAGTTTCGCATACTTATGTGAAATTTTTAGTCCTTACAAGCGTCCTTAAAGTAATACCATCGTACTCCTATCTTATGGTTTTAGAATAATCTTCTTTTGCGTTTACTAATTAACTAGTGATTTTATAACATAATATCACACCTGCAATCTCCAAAAGCTAGGCAGAGGTTACCCCAAAGTGTACTCACATTTAGCCAGTTAGATGAGTCTCAAATTCGTCCGGGAATCGAACCCAGCAGTAGTTCCATTAGCAATCTCATTGGAATACTTTCAGCCATTTATGCGTCATAAATTTTTAGAGCTTTTTATGTATAAATGAAAAATGTAGCAAAAAAAAATTGCATGTAAAACGATTCGTTTTAATTTTTAGATATAAGGCGAATCCGCTTATTGGCAATTCAGCATAAGAAGAAACAAAATAATCTGATTTCTTTCAATACAAATTAATTCAATATTTTTTATTTCAAATTGTCAGACACTTGAAGACCCTTTCATCTTTTAAAAAGGACGGAGGTCCCTTTAAAAAGATGATGAAAGAGAACCGACACGTTAGTCCAACAAAGTAAAACAAAAATAAACATTTTGGTACATTTTAAAAATTTCTTTGTGAGTTTGCTTTTTATTTGTGCAAAAGTTACTTCACGTAGTCGCGGTCTTATTACGCGGAAGTTCTAAAGGAGTGCTCACACTTATAGCTCTTAATACGCTGCGTCATTTGTGCATTGCTTGTGAAGTGAAATTTTGACTTTTATGCCGACCCTGTATTTGTGGACTGTAACCCAATTCTTAGCTGTTACATAGTTTGAGCTTGAAGAAAAATCTTACTTTTGCTTATGTTAAGACTAACATCTATGTGAAAACTATTCAGGGTGTAACTCATCAATCAGCTGCCCCATACATTTGTGTCGAATAGGTATTGAAATTTTGTATGGGGCAGCAGTTAATTTTTTCGCTTTTACGATGTTTGCCCGATAGAGAAACATGTTCAGTTTGATGGTCTTCAGCATAACCTTAAGTATGTATATACGCTTTCTGTTACAATCTGTATAATATACTCGCGATAAACGGGACACATAATTAAAATCTACTTGCAATTACTAATTGGTTGCTGTCAGTGTAATTGTAACGTGTGTCTTTTTGATCGACATTTCTTCTAATCGCCTGTATACAACATTTTCTCTTTGGCTACACATAACGGAGCGTTTCCTAAACACTAGTGTGAGGTGACTTTTTGTCATATTATTTTCATCTGCACAATATGTGCTTCTGGATGAAGTTAATAAAGCACTGTTCTTTTGGCGAAGTAGACCAACATCATGAGTGGGTACTAGTTAATTTGGGTGTACGAACTTTTTTTATGTCCATGTTCTGTTTCTAGGTGAATGTGGTTGGTGCGTTTTTTCTGATTGTTTACTTGACTTATGATTAGTTAGATAAACTAAAACCTTATTTCCATTATCATCATCTGCCTAGCCTTCTCCCAAACTATCTTGGGGTCCGCTTCCAGTCTAACCGGATGCAGCTGACTACCTGTATTTTACATTAAGCGACTGCCTATCTGACCTCCACAACCGAGTAACTGGGTAATATGATACCCCTTGGTAAGACTGGATGTCAGACTTTTGGCTTCTGACTAATCCTAACGACCGAGCTACGAGTTAACCTTATCTTACTAATCATAAAACGAACAAACTTTCTCTGACAGTATTTGCAGAAAAGCTTTTTTAACTCGACAAACACTTGTGTTATTAACCTGATTCTTTTTTTAATCTATTAAACAAATTTGAAAAAATCCAATTAAGTATTTATTTCAATATGCGAATGCAAAATCAATAAAAAATACATTAAAATGACCCAAAGTGTTTTTGAGAAAAGATTATGTGTGTAAGAGTGTGACATACAGTTACATGTTTCTCAAAAATCTTTGTCGGGCAATGGACACACACAGGTCCTTCTGCCATTCTAAACCTTTCCACGGCAAAGTGGTCTTTTAAAATATTTTTCATTTGTCAATTCTTAATTTCGGTTCCTAACTAAACCAATGGGCCTAGAATTGATATATTTTCCTCAAGAGTTCTTTGAATAACGAAAATTAGCTCTAAGAAAGGATTTTTATTAAATTAATTCCATAGAAATTGAAATTGTAGCGTATTTTTAGCTGACGGGAAATACGAAAGAGAAATACCATCGGGAGCACAACTTGTTTATTTATAATTATGTTGTTAGACTAGGTTTCAGCATTTTAATTAAAACGTAGACGACCAAAACTGCGACGAAAATCTAAAACTATATGTTTTAACCTTTTAATTATAAAATGTTATGTCACATCACATTGAAACTCATAACAAACCTGATGACAAGAATATATCAGAACCCGCGGTGCGAGTTATTAAAATTGAAACATACAGGTGCCCACACAAATATTTCAAAACATTTTCAAGGAAATACTAAACGACGTAGTTTTAAGCTCATAATGTGTTTAGTTTAAAAGCCTTCTCATTACCTCATTTAGCTTGCTGTTAGGTTAATTGACGTTTACCTCAGAGATTTCAGTTAAGAATGACGAGTCGTAAGTGTCTTACTGAGGAGGTTTATGACCTTTTTTCTCTTTATTTCCTCATGAATCGGATTATGATTTGCGTAATGAAAGTTGCTTAGTATCAATTACCCTATATAAAATTGGGCCGGTAGAACAAACGCCCTTCACGGATGTAGGTGATTTAATTATCTCTGCTATAGATTCGTACATTTAGGGAAAAAGAAGACTTTCAATGCCCACCCTCGATCAGTTGGTTTCTTGATGTCTTACCTACCTAGAAATATTTCTAAAGTCCTTAGAACCTTAGAGATTTACACAGGAAATAATAATAATAATCATGCTAGGTTTACGTCAACCATGTCACAACTACTTAATTAAATGTACATAATTGTGTTAAATAATTAGCTCTAACTCCCCTAACTGTATTTAATTACACCCCAAGTTTAACCTTAATCTACATGTATCCCTTTAAGCAAACACTAGTTAGTTACATAATGCTGTAAACCCTTAAACCGTATGTATTGTACACGGTGTGTTTCTTATCCAAATAAACTGTTTTTTGTTGTTGTTAAAGTTCTTCTTGAATGTTCTTTTTTCAAGCCATGGACAGTCTATAGTTTTCTACGAACTTCTGCATTTGAAGTAAAAACAGCTTCTGTGAAATGTTCAAACACAATTAAATACTATATATATAATATGAGACACGATGGATGGACTGTGTGAAAGATGATATGGCTGGATAAGGAGGTGACTGATGAGATGACGAGTAATAGAGAAGTACGGAAGAAGAAGATATGCTGCGCCGACCCCAAATAAACTGGGACAAGGGCAAGAGAATGATGATTTAAATTAAATAGTAGCAAAATGTTGACTGGTACAGAATGCATTTTTAGCATTTAGTTTATGTGTTCCATCCAGTTCTTACAAAAATTACACTAAATTACTGATGTTATTTTAACATACGGACAGTTTAAATTCGTATAACAATTAATTTCCATGAATTAACGTAAAAGTACTAAATCCAATATAAAACATTGATATCCTGCATAACCATAACATAAAACATCCTTAAGTTAACAATTATCATAAAAGTTGAAATAGAAATTCTCTTCATTTTTAAAATGTAAATTATATTTTAATAGGTGGCAAAATACATTTTCTAAAATTAAATGTAAATTATAAGACAAATCTATGAAGTTCATAATGATATGGTATCTATACTTATATATAATAATATTATAAAGCTGAAGAGTTTGATTGCTTGAACGCGCTAATCTCAGGATTACTACTGGTCCGATTTGGAAAATTCTTATAGTGTGAGATATATATATCATCACGACCGATAGGAGCGGATCAGCAATGAAAAATGTTCCGAAAACGGGGAAAATGTGACGCAGACGAATTTGCGCGGGACAGCTAGAAATGTAAATAAACAACGTGCACCATAAACTTTAACTCTATTTCTCTGAAATCAGAGAAAATGTAGGGCGCTTGTAAATTATATTGCGATAAGGAAGAATTATGAAAAACACGGAGAAAACCTTTAATTTCTATTTGAGTGACATAAAGGTGTAATGCTCTAAAAGCGAGAAAGATTATCTGGGGTTAAAGAGTTGATATTATTTATTTATTTAATCATTATCATTATCTTAAGGAAATACCAAAATTGTTCTTTGCATACATATTAACTTACATTTACATATTTATGGAGGAGTAGGTGTGCCATGTTAGTCTAGTGGTCGCTAGCGTTACTGCTGAGGATGAGGTCCCGGGTTCGATTCCCAGGTTGAGCAAAGTGTTATTGGGGTTTTCCTTCAGTAATTTCTCAGTAGCAGCCACGGAGTTTGGATTTGTGCTCGGTTGATGGCAATAGGCTCGCCCCCTATTACATGGGACTAACACATAACTGGTGAAAGTACTGTACGGTACACCTCTGCCTAGCCCATCTTACAGGCGTGATGTTTTGACCTTTTAACTATCATCAAGTCATCATCATAATCATCAGCCTATAATGTTCCCACTACTGGTACACAGGCCTCCTCTCTATGATGGGGAGTGGGCTGTAATCCACCACGCGGGCCCAGTGCAGGTTTGTAGATGTCACATGTCTTCGAATTTTTAGTTCTAAGACATGCCGTTTACTCACGATGTTTTCCTTCACCGTTTTTTAAGGCAGCGGTGATGAAATAAATTACACAAAGTAATGCGCCTGCCTGGGTTCGAACCCACGGCTTACCGCTCGTAAGTCGAGGCTGCCACCACTGGGCCACCGCTGCTCTCGGCCACCGCTGCTCTCAAATGCCAACCATTATAAGAGTCGCAATTTCCCTCCACATCTATATATTGACCGAATAGCGTATTCCTTGAACGTATTGCGCGTGCGTTATTTGCATGAGCAAATTAGTTGTACTAAAACTACACAATAGAAACAAATTGGAACTGCGTCTGTGTACAGATTCAATCTAAAAATATTGCTTTGTTCCGACATTTTTTTTTGTATGGGATTCTGATTTAAGTTAATGTTGCCACTCCGCGTAGGCTGTTTCTATGCAGAGTTGTATTCTATGCTGAGTTCAAAATATTTCAAAACTTTTAGAGAAGTGTCAAACTTCTAAGAGAGTAAGTTATGATTTGCATTGTTTTTTAGAATTTAAAAATCCTATATTGATTGAAAATTCGATGCGTCAGTACATTGAAGTGTTTGCTAATGGTACTCGATTTGATCAACAAGCTTTTAAATCAAAGACGTCATGTATTAAATACTGTTCTATAGAAGATATAATTAATTGGAACAGTACATACATACATTGAACCACGGCGTCCCAAAAGGTTTTCTAATTGAATAAGACATGAATCTTAAATTAAACCCACAAGAAAAAGCAACCACATAAAAAAACATATTCTTTATAACTAACCACTCACATAAAACACTACATAACTCACACTTCAACCCACGGAAACAAAAACGTGCCAACAGACAACCCACACATTTCATATCAATTGAATCTACGAAAAAAAAAATACATACCTTTAAAACAAACATGGCTGTAACAGAAAGAGAATCACGTCGTCAGCGTGTATAAAAGAGTTACGTTATCAAAGCCTTCACGTTTCCTTCACTAAAAGCCTTATTTGTAACGGTTATATCTAGAAGCACGTAACACGTAAAACTTACGTTAACATGAGTACAGGATAAGTGGTTCAAAGACGTTTTTAGGGTTCCGTACCTCGAAAGGTAAAAACGGGACCCTTATACGATCACTTTGTTGTCCGTCTGTCTGTCTGTCTGTCAAGACCCTTTTTCTCAGGAACGCTTGCAGGTATCAAACTGGAATTTATATCAAATACTCAAAATGAAATAATCAAACTTCTAAGCCAAAGCAATCAAAAGATACAGCCGTTCATGCCGCAAATTTTCTACACTCGCAAGGGAATCAAAACCTACAGGGTACTTCCCGTGAACTCAGAATCTTGAAATTTCGTACGAAGCAACGTCTTATAGCACAGATAAAGGAAAAATTGCTAAAACCGTAAATTTTTTGTTACATCATATAATAAAAATATTTTTAATAATTTTAAACTTACGACCCCTTTCCTCATAAACGCGTAAAGGTATTAAATTGAAATTCATAACAAATACTCAGGTCTATAATACCTTTAAGCTGAAACAAAATCAAACTTCTATGTCAACGCAATCAAAAGAAACAGCAGTTTAAGCCGCATATTTTCAAACTCGCAACTACGCGCAAGGGAATCAAAACCTAAAGGGTACTTCCAGTCGACCTAGAATCTTGAAATTTGGCATGAAGCAATGTTTTATATCACATATAAAGGAAAAATTCCGAAAACCTTACATTTTTAGTTACATCACATATTTTTATTTATTTTCTTCAGTAATTTTGGTTTGTACGGAACCCTCGGAGCGCGAGTCCGACTCGCATTTGGCAGGTTTTGTTTTTTGGAGTTACAATAAGCTTTTATTGAAGTTGTTTTTCTATTTGTAAAGTAGTAAGAAATCTACGTGTTCTTGTGAATTGTATTCATTTTTAAAAGCTTATTCTTGGGTTATGTTGAGAAGAATAAGTTGTTTAGAAAAAAAATTGCTATTGATTTCTATAAATGTTACAGAGCACTAGTGCACTAGTGCTTTTTCTTATGTGCTTTTTCTTATGTTATGTGTAGGTTTTAGTCTCGCCCAGTTTAACTTTGCCAAATCTTCACCCATATTTATGTGGGTTGTTTAAAAGTACTTTCCAAACAACCCACACAAAGTCTTTCAGAAACAATTTATTATTAAAGACACTACTACCTCTAAAGAAAAAAAAAACATAAGTAAAACCTCTAAAAAGATCAACTGTCAGCGTACTTTTAGTAGCGGATCAAAACAATATTCTTCGAACCACTTAATTTGATCTCCTAATTCGGCATCCACTGACAAAAAAAATAAAATTTGCATTTTATATAACAATAAGGCGACCACCTGGAGTACTTCTTGAAACTCGAGATATTTCAATAATAACTTAAGACAATGAGTATCGGAAAACAAACTATTTTGTAAAGTTCATAGCGCTGAGTGGCTACCAAAGTCTGTTTGTCTTCGAGGGTTTAAAACTATGCTTAACTTTGAAATTGTTATATCTGAAATGTATATCTGTAAGTATTCATTAACAACGCTATTCTGTTTCAAGTTTAGTTGACTATTTCTTGGTACCCTTCTTGGGGTATTAAGTCTGAATGGCCCAAAACGAATGGCACGCGTGCCATTTCATTTTGCGATTTCCCGTTTTGCACTCGAATGTACAGTACATTCGAGTGCAAAAGTTAAAAAGGTGAAATATATTCCTTATATCCCCTCTGCGATATCCCCACCAGTGGGGAAAACGGGAAATCGCAAAATGAAATGGCACGCGTGCCATTTCATTTTGGGCCATTCAGACTTCATACCCCAAGAAGGGTACTAAGAAATAGCAAAAGTTGAAAATGTGCTTATGTTTATATCACCGGTCCTTTCGAACGTTAACAATTTTTGATTACGATCAAATTGGCATTCGTTTTGGGCCGTTCAGACTAAATACCCATTTCTTGGAGTATTAATTTTAGCATTACCATCTTGTTGGTCTTGTGGTCGTAAGCAGGGCTGCTGAGCAAGAGGTCCTGAGTTTGATTGCCAGGTCGGGCAAAGTGTTATTGGGGTTTTCCATTAGGAATTTCTCAGTAGCAGCCATGGAGCCTGGATTTGTGCCCGTTTGATGGCAATAGGCTCGCTCCCTATTACATGGGACTAGGACATAACTAGTAAAATTAGAGTGTACTCTAGGGTCCTAGAGTATCCTCTTCCTAATCCTTCGGGGACCAATCAAGCTAAACAAAACCAGTATAATCAGAACTCTACTTGTACGGCAAATCTATACAAATCGAGGCCGTGTTATGTTATACAGGAAATGTATTACTTGAAGTTTCGCCGTATGCACACGCGTAATTTTATGTCATGACGTAATAATTTATATACCAAGTAAAGTGCGTGTTCAGAGCAGCGGTGGCCCAGTGGTAGCAGCCCCGTCTTATGTAAGCTGTGGATTCGAACTCAGGCAGCGCATTACTTTGTGTAATTTATTTCATCACCGCTGCCCTCAAAAACGGTGAAGGAAAACATCGTGAGGAAACCGGCATGTCCTAGAACTTAAAATTCGAAGACATGTGACATCTACCAACCCGCACTGGGCCCGCGTGGTGGATTACAGCCCACTCCCTCTCATAGAGAGGAGCTCTGTGTCCCAACAGTGGGAACATTATAGGCTGATGATGAGATGGTGATGAAAGTGCGTGTCTGAGAACAAACCCACAATCTAGTTATGGTTCTTTGTAAGCAAACCAGTGTGGGCATACTACTTACCAATGTTATGTATTTTCTTATGTAAATACACGCTCGTGCCACCAACTGCCAATGTTACAAACAAACCGCACAGAGGAAGCCTGTGTCGCTTCCTGGCAGACAGTTCCTATCGAGAAATTCCGATATCCGTCGAGAATTCACTACCGATTCAATTGCTGCTTTATTTTAGCGATAAAATCAAGTTTTGTTGATAAATTCTTACGTTACTTTTGCTATATGAGGGAAAATATACACGGTTTAAGGGAAAATACATAATTCTAGAACAATAAGGATAAAAGTATTCAAAATTTATATCGGTTATTAAAAAAAACTGTTGTTTCTTACAAAACTGCTAAATTCACATGGCCTAAGCTAGATTGCTGGTACAACATGAAAAAAATACTAAAACTTCTATTAAAAACCGGCTAAAATTTTATTTAAATTTTCACAATTATGCTTCAATGGTTTACTTAAATATGATAGAGTAAATTTTGCCAGTCAGAAAAATTCGCACTAACCCAATAAATGTAACTAAAGTCGCCGTAATTACTTAGTTGGTAAGCGAGCTGAATACCCAAAGACCATTTCATAGTTTCATAAGATCGAGACCCCTGTTCATATATTTGCTTACATCCGGGCAAGTCAAAGTGACATAGGTGTGACTGTCCTGCTTGACCTCTCCATATATGGAAAAATCGCTTTGCCACGATCTACACGTTTTGCGACCACAACTGCGATGATAAAAAACGTTTTTAATTTACCCTTCTTAGTTCACCTCACAAAAATCCTTGTCAAGTATCAATTTTACATTGTAACAAGAAGTTATTAACACATCCACATAGATGGAGAAGAAAAAAAACCGGCCAAGTGCGAGTCAGCCTCGCGCACGAAGGGTTCCGTACCATTATTTATAAAAACGAGGAAAAAAAAACACTTTTTTTTTGTGTGAGAGCCCCCTCAAACGTTTTTATTTTATTCTGTTTTTAGTATTTGCTGTTATAGCGGCAACAGAAATACATAATCTGTAGAAATTTCACCTGGCTAACTATCACGGTTCATGAGATACAGCCTGGTGACAGACAGACGGACGAACAGCGAAGTCTCAGTAATAGGTTCCCTTTAGACCCTTTGGGTACGGAACCCTAAAAATACATATTATAGAGGATAACTCATACATGGTGTAAACAGATTCTTCACGAAGCCATCAATCAAGCATTCTGTACATCAAACTGAGGTTCTCTATTGTGTCACCTAACTTTTTTATCCATAATTTAAAATGCCATAACTTTTTTTGTCCTAATCATCATTTGTCCGAATGATAATTTACCCGAACTTAACATCACATAATATCACTTGCCATAAAATTGAAATCCATAAATATAATATGTCCTTAATCCATTTGTCATAAATATTACAATCAATAATATACAAAAGACATAAAAACGTTTTCAATAAAAGTTATAAGTCCTAAATTCAAATTACATAATGTTTATTTGTAATACTAATATTCTTAGAACAAATTTAATATATATATTTTTTATCATACTTAAATAAATATGTTATACATGTACTCAACAAAGCAGTTGATTGTGAACATGTGGTTTTTGTAAGCAAGCAAGCATGCAGCATGCAAGCAAGCATGCAGCATGCAAGCAAGCATGCAGCATTCAGCATGCAAGCAAGCATGCAGTATGCAAGCAAGCATGCAGTATGCAAGCAAGCATGCAGTATGCAAGCAAGCATGCAAGCATGCAACATGCAGCAGGCATGATTTCTGTCACGGCTCCGGCGCTGCGGGGCTCCGGCGGTACCACGCGAGTTTATCGTTGCAGATGGGTTTAACGCTCACCACCGCAGCCTCGGCTTGCTGGCCGGCTTCGCCGGCCAGCCTCAGCCGCGGCGGCGGGTGTTACAACCACCTGCTCCTCAACTCGCGGGCCGCCTCACCCCTCCGCGCCTACGCGATTTTAAATTACACTCTAGGGGTAGAGCAGACAAGACTACGTGGAGTCGGATTTACAGCGATTCGTTTCTGTCATTAAAACCTAATTTTTAGCAAATGTTTTAGGACTAAACAAATTATTATAAATGACCATTCGGAATAATACCCATTATTTACCACAATACTTAGGACATATGACTTTAGGTCATGTAAAGTTAGGAGATTCAATTATTATAGTACTCGATATTATGACAGAATACTTTTAGAACTAAAGATAATTATGTTAAACAAAATTTCGGGATTTTGAACATTATGGTTACTGAAGTTTATAGCAAACGTGTTATGGATAATGATTTTCGGACAAACAATTTTAGGAGAAGAAAGGGAGTACCCAAACTGAGTAACCCTACGCAAAAATGATTGCTGGGAAACTACTTTTTTTTTTGGGTGAAAAATCACGTTTTACTGTAAAACTCAATGTAACGCACTCAAAACATTGTGCTGATGGATGCAATAACTAGCAAACATGTCATGAAGGCGTTTAAAGTAAAATTCTAAACTTTAAAAAAAAAAACTTGTGAAAAAGTTAGAACTTTGACCCCTAATATCTCCGTAACTAGAAGGTTCCCAGGTATGGTGTAGAACAAAAAAATGATCGCAATGACGTGGAGAACAAGTGCCATCCGGCTTCGTTAAGGGTTGATTTACAACAACCCACGAGGATCAGAAGGGCCGCGTTTAAAACACTTACACTTACTCACACTTACCGATTTCAGAAAATAAGAAAAAAAAATTACCTACCCATTTTATTATTGATTCAGGTCGAGAATCATTAGCATAGTTTCCTCCTTGAATTTGACGCGAATGCAAAACAACAGCTTGTAGTAACAAAGCAAAGTTAATAATATAGCCACCACGCAAGCTTTTTCTACCAAATAAAAAATAATCACTTAAAACAGGCCAGTAATCACGGAACGGAATCGGTGAACATACATGATGCTGGTGAAATACATAACCACCTCCTTAGTTAAAAGTCACTTAAAAATTAAAGAAATTGCTTAGATCATGACTGGGACACACCGTCACGGTCCTACTCACGCAAAGAAAACAAGTGAAGCGCGGGCTTGTCGCCTCACGCAAGTCCCTGAGGTTGTGTGCAGGGCCTTACGTCTCGGACAACACGATAAACCGTTCATCTCGCCTAGACTTGACTGAAGTCTGACAAGTTCTAACGTTTGGATCTGGGCTGAATAGTAATTAGGTTCAGATATATACAGGGTTATTTGTAAAACACCGACAACCTCTCAGGATTATGGTACTAACATCATGATCAACAACTTTTGTTCTATGACTTTTTATTTTTGTATGTAAATCTGATGAACTTTTAAAAGTCATATGATGAATTTTTATAAGTCATAGAGCAAAAGTTGTTGATTATGATGTTAGTAACATAGCCCTGAGAGGTTGTCTGTGTTTTACAAATAACCCTGTGTAATTAGAGTCGCTTTAGGAAAGCAGTTGATGGAAACCTGCGTAAACAGGGTGGAAGGAAAACCGTCGCATAAACGGTTGACACGTATACAGTAATTAATAGTAATTCATAGTGTATTTTATTGGATATTAAAAAAACAGCAGTTTCCTACAAAACAAGGTATAAATTCGTTTTTGTTATTTATTTATTTGCCACCAATTGTAACAACCTTACAGAATCTCATCCAATACGATACTACAAGTCACAAAATACAAAACATTAAAATGTATAGAACGTCAGTTTTTTTTTTTAATAACTTTCTATAAATTTCTATGTGCACACAAAATTTTTTGTGCGTCGGTGTCCCTTTCAAACTGTAAAGATATTTATTATTTGGAAGCTGAATAGCTGCTCGAAATAATGCGACAAGGCACATCAGACAAAATATAAATAAATGACACATGACTGTCTTCTTCTCTGTCCCTTCCTATTAAAACAAATGTCACTGCAAAGGTATATTAATGTCATAAAATATCTTGAATGACTTATGAATAGCTCAAAACCGCTCGCAAACCGATTGTGTCCTTAAGATATAGATAGCTGTACAAGAATCGCACGCCACATGCTCAAAATTGGAAAAACAATAGAATTGCACAAAATTAAATGTGTTCCTGTGAGGGCCAAAATATCCTTGTAGTACTATACTTTTCAGTGATTAACAATTCCAAAAACATTAAAAAATGCTTTTTACAAACTCAAAACTCTTCTAACGTCACGATTTCAGCAAAGTAACCTCATAAGAGCCAGTTAAGACGTATGTTGATTACTATGCCCGCGACAAGAGACCTATTACGTTCTCAACCCCTTTCAACCCTTGCTTTTTACATTGTCCCCTATTGTCCACCCCTTCAACCCTAAGTCAGACATGTATTTACCTTTAACCGATTTTGGCTACCTTATTTGGTAGTCAAATGTTAAGTTGTTTGGGTCAAGATGGTTTTTCTGATTGATTTTGTACTTCAGGAGTAGCGTTTGATAATATTATTCTGGTTAGGTATTTCAGTAACCTTGTAACTAAGCTGTTTTATTTTGTTGTTGCGATCAGTATATTTTATTCTTGCTAAGAACAAAAATAAAAATATCATTAATCGGATACGTATTCATCGATTCGAACATTAACGAATACTTAAATAGAACGACTTTGCTTTTATTTTTAAGAACGGATGTGGTTAAAATTGGATTTAATGTCAACAGTGCCAACTTATTATAAACGTGTGACATTGAAAAAATTACTTAATGCGAGTCATCATAAAGAAAACTCTGCTTTACTTCTTACGAATCTACGAATACTCTAGAAGAGTGGCTGCTTTTTCTCTATTGTTTTTCCAATCCCTTTGGTTTAAAATTGAGCCAATTTGTCTATTTTGACGTGAATTTTTAATGGTCTACCCAAAACGAATACAGAAATATAACAAAAGAGTGCACAAAGGTTACTTGCTTATTTCGTATCTCAAAACTTCTTACAGAAGATCGGAATTACGAAAGAAGTGGCGATAATAATAAGTCTTCGATTATAAAAATAAAAGGGTCACAATCGTTTCCTGTCATTTTCCCAATTTAATAAGCGTCGGCGTTGCACGTCTTTGTCTCATTCATTCTTCCATAAAACCTCTATCACCCTTCCACTCAGAGTTTACTTCCTTCCTAGTCATAATAATATATCTTCTATACTAATATATAAAGAAATAAAATTTGGTTTTAAGTTTGTATGTTTGGGGAAATCTTCGGAAATACTGATCCGATCATGAAATTACTTTCATTAACGGGAAGCTTTATTATCCCCAAGTTTAAAAGGCTACATTTAAACGTTCCTGTTTGTTAGTTTCCGTAAATAGCGGGAGATGAGCCGCGAGTAAAAGCTGATCTTTTATAATATCTTTCCATAATGTTATCTCTAACACCCATATTCTAAAAGCCTTCCCCAATCCATTTTTGAACTAATTCGACCTTTTGTTGCCATGAAAACAGTTTAAAATACCCACCAAAACGTATTCCTAGAATTTCTTGGCCGCAATTGGCGAATCTTCGAATAAGGTACCTCCTCCAGCTACCTATCTTTGTCAAACCCATAGTTGCATTCTACTTCAATCAATGCTAAAGATGTCATATGTCACTTTAATCAATGTTAAAGATGTTAATAAAAGAATTACTAGTTTTCCGGTACTTCAAATTTGACATGTGAAAATATAAACATGTCAATTTATAAACAAACGGGGCGGAATGTAGGCGTGGTTAGTCAGACTTTAGTTCAGTTCATGACTAAGAATACCAGTGTAAGTCTCTCTGTACTTATCCGCATATTTATTTAACAAAATATATCTTGTACCTCTTCATTCCCCGAAAATCAGTAACTTTTTTATCACAGACACTACTTTGTACATTCTTAGTTGCACAGGGATATTAAGGCTCGTGGCGGAAATTAAAACTAAACAATTTCACGAATTATTTTTTCAAATTTACCAACAACGCCCTCTATCTATGCGGCATTTGAGACCCAAAAGATCGACGTAGCTGTATACACAATTTCTTTACTGATATTCTCGTCAAACCACACATGCCTCCAAACATTCTCATCCCAGCTGTGCGCAACGGTCTTTTTAAATTAAAAAAAATTAAAATTCATTTATTTCGGACAACGAGGATCCATATTTTGTTAGTAATACAAACTGCTTATATTCTAGTGTTAGTAAAAGTGATTTAAAAATAAAATCTATTTTTGTGAAAGGATGACAAGGCAGGAAAATATAGTTCCTACCTTATCACCCTCCGCACAAAACACCTGATATCCGGAGTATAGCTCTCCGCCACAGCTCTCAGGATATAGTTGCGACTACTCCGCACTCTGCATAGCAGCGAAGCCGTTTTTTTTCGTATTATGGCTTGAAAGCCATCTGTGTGGGCCACAGCAAACATTTCCGAGGCACTACAGAAACGGGGCAGTCGCAACAACATCCTGAAAGTATTATTATATTGAACGCGCAGGACATCCAGCGATCTCTTAGTGTAGTTGACCCATAGATTGCCCGTGTAAAAACTCTGACAGTAGGCCTTAAAAAGGGTAATTTTGACTAGGTCAGAGCACCGAGCAAATCTACGGACCAACATGTTACCTCTGACCGCCAGTGCCCTACGCTCCCTCTCAATGTCTATATCATCCTTAAGGTCGTCAGTGATGAAATGTCCAAGGTACCTGAACTTAGACACTCTATTTAAAAGGAGCCCATTCAGCCTAATAAGTTCTGGTACAGCGTCTGGACACCTACCTGCGGCCTTAAAGATCATATATTCACTCTTAGTGACATTATAAATAAGTCCATGTGAAGCAGCATAAGTCTCACAGACTCTGAGCAATCCCCTGATTGCCCCAGCAGTCGGGCCCAGCAGCACCATGTCATCCGCGTAGCTGATGTTATTGACGCTCACCCCATTTATTCGACATCCGACAGTCATGCTGCTGAGCTCGGTGATGAGGCCATCAACATATAGATTAAAGAGCCTAGGGGATGACAAACCCCCCTGTCTCACACCGCATTCTAATCCATATGCCGGAGAGAGTGTATCAGACCACTTTACTTGGTTTTGTTGATTGGCATACCAGTATTGGAAGATTTTCAGTATTTCAGCAGGGGTACCCCTGTCCCTCAACTTGTCCCAAAGCACCTTATAGGAAACGAGATCGAAGGCCTTCGAGAAGTCGAGGAAACAGGCGTACACGGGCGTCTTACGGTCAGTATAATATTGAACAGTATGCTTGAGACTCAAGATAGCAGTTTCAGTAGATAGCCCAGGCTGGAACCCGAACTGTGCTTCATGAAGGTTTAGAATTGTTTTCAAATATGAGTCAAGCATACTGTCCAACACCTTAGCCATGATTGTAGCCAGGGAAATAGGGCGATAATTCGCCTTATTCGATATATCCCCCACCCTGTTCTTAACGATGGGAACCACAAGCGTTTTCATAAAATTTTCCGGTAGGTACGAATGACTTATACACATCCTATAGAACAAAGACAAGACCCTCGGCATGTGGACTCCCGCAAATTTCAAATGCTCAATGCTGAGTCCATCATGACCTGGAGACTTGCCCCTGCTCATTCCCTGTATGACTCTCTTGACTTGTTTGGCAGAGAAGTGCACAAATGTCTCCTGAACCCGACAACAACACTCAGCCTCTGCAGAGGGAGCTGAGGGACCAAGGGGAGATTGCACCTGGAAATGTTTCATAAACAGTTTTGCAATATCCCCGTGATCACTCATCCCCTCCACACTCACAGCAAGACCAGGCCTAACGTCCAACTTGCCTGTGGATTTCCAGAATTTGCCAAAGTTCTTAGTAGCTCGTTGTTCTGCTAATATGTCCATTTTAATACGTTCTTGATTATTCTGACACCAATTCAAGCGACTTTTGAAAACTTTACGAGCCTCTCGCATTTGTTCAAAAACATAACCACACGTTGGTCGTTTATGTTCAATCCAGGTTTTAAATTTAAGCCTAGCCTCACTGTGCGCATCACGTACATGTTTATTCCAGCCACACAGAGATCTATATTTTCTGTGAGGCCTATATTCACTGGTCTCTTTAGATTGCATAGCTGCCTCACTAAGAACCTTCACAATCCGATCATACATTTTGTCTAAAATAAGTTTATGTTCAACCGAACCGCATGACCCACGACTGCACTCCGTAAATTCTTGGGGAAGGTCGATAGTACGCAGTTTACTATTACATAAAAGCCTGTACCTGTCAACTTCAGAACAGTTTCTTTCACCCCATACAATCGCACTACGGGGCACAGTCTGAGACACCAGTTTTGACCTTACCAAACTCAAATCACATTTCATATAGATGGGTAAATGATCAGAGTTATATACATCCTCTTTAATACATACATCTACAACAGTTTGCCAAGCCGATAAAGATACCACACAGTGATCGAGCCATCTTCTGCACCCATGCGCATCACTAATAAAAGTGTAGTGATTTTGCTCAGCACCTAAAAATTCTATATCGGCACACAGCCATGACTGGTCCGTACAAAAGTTCGTCAATTCATTATAAAAATTTTGTTTGGGGTGCGCGTTAAAATCGCCCAGTATAAACACATTTTCAACATCATAACTTACTACAATAGCATTTATCTCACTTAATACATCAGTAAAGATCGTCAAATTGTCTGATGAGTCTGTAGGCATGTAGACAGAAAAAACAAGAATGGAGCGCTCCCCCATAGCTGCCTTTATGGCCACAATCCGTTTACTAGTACAGTCCAAAACAGAGACAGACTCAAACATGCCTTTCCTCCAGAGAATGGCCACTCCCCCATACGGCCTTCCTATTAACGGTCCTACGGTTGTGTCAACCGCTGAGTTACCCGTAAATTCAAAGTCTTGACTTATGGTACCTAACATCAATATATCATGAGGAAGAAGCCATGTCTCTTGGAGGGCTACAATATCTGACCAAGCACAGATAGCTCGAATATCATCAACAGAGCGTTTTGCCGACTTACAATTAAAGCTCGTAAAAGTTGAGTAGTTAATAGTGTAACTTAACATATTAAAAACATTTAATCAACTTTAACTCTAGACTCTTGTCTGGTTCTATACATAAAATGTACAAACCGCCTAAAGGTAATGCCATCCGGCCACAACTGGTCATTTAGAAATACATCAACTTTATGTTTGGAAACAAATACCTTATAAGCGTTGTACCTTTTAAAAGACTTAATGTTCAATTTTTTCAAGGATACGCTCTCATTTGTTTTAGTCTTAATGTAGCTAATAATATCATTTTCTTGTGTTTCAGTACTAACGTTTGAAATCAACAATGGCACTTTAACATCGGCTGCCCGAAAATTAATATTAGGCTCAGCGGAAGCACGACCCCTCTGACTAACTAGCCTATTTTGTTTTGATGATTTGTATTGTACTAGCTTCCAATCCTTATCATGGTCCACTACCATTTGCTCACTATTCACATCAGATTTACACAAACTCGAATTCACTGCTTGTAGATCACTTGATACCGCACTAGTTCTTGTCGACACCGCCTTAGCAAACGTAACGATGGTAGGGGATTCGCTCGGCTCAGGCGTACACGTCGGCGCAGTGATTGGTTCACTCAAGGTCACGCCAGCCGCATTACTCGTTTCTGTCCCTGCACACGTCATGCTCTTGCGTGTGCTTCTTTTTGATGTCTCGATCTCGCTCACACCCTTGACAATCGCTGCGTCTATTTGTTTACATTTTTTCAAGTCACCGTCATTAGTGCAATCTATTACAATTGAAGACGGATTCACCCTCTCTGGGTCGTTGGCCTTTGTATCAGCTGTTAATTGCATTGACGATATCGGCACATACTGCAATCCTATAGGGCCACTATTATCTAAAATGGCACTATTCTCCAGACAAGCTCCTCGCCTTCTGTTTATATTAATATTAGGCGTATAGTAATTGTCCACTAATGATGCACATTTCATATTTTGCACCTCGAACTTAAGCGTATCAAATTGCTCTTTGGTTATCATTTTATCTTCCAACGCCTTGCACTTATTTTGCAATAACAAAATATCCTTTAAAAGTCGGGTCGCATCCACATGATCGAAGGTTACAGGTGGAAGTTTATGCAACTCCTTGGCCACAAATATAGGGAATAGGTCCGGATCCGTTGCTTTCATAAGGCATAATATATCATCCAGATCTCTGGACATTTTCTTCTTACCGTCTTTTCGCCTAATTGGCATCTTCTTTGATGTGGCAAGCGATTCAAACAGCAGTGTTTTCGCTTTAACAATTTCATCAGCTGTGAAGGATGATGTACACAACTGATGAATGCTCTCTTCATCCATAAATTCCAACACATTTCTTAGAAACGCCAGCAGTTCGCTTATCACAACATTGCAGTTCACACATTTAACAGTTTTTGACGACATTATTCTCGCGATGAGTCACTTGTCACTTCGGCAAGCAATACGCGTCCGCGCTCAGTTGAGACCGACCCGAGACTGATATAGCTATAGCTGGTTGTTTTATTAATTTACTTGGTTATTCTGTAAGTAAAGACAGGCGTGTATTCCCGTTCGTCCCATCGACTTCGTGCCCCTCGTGGAACGAACGGGAATAATTTATTAATTATTTTTGGCTTGGTCCCACCAAATTATGTAATTAGTATATTTTCATTAAGGACGCTGTTACATTTTCGACAAACTTAAATTTAGGTATCTAAAATCGCACACAGCAACATCACCCGTACGCACATTTGAGCGCTCGATTTTATACATCACTTAAATAATCTTGGTCCTTGATTATATTTTTTTAATTTTATTGAATTTGTTTCCGGAAGGTTACTTGGAACTTTGAAAATGCATTTGCTGTTACTTAGTACCGTCGTCGTAATAAGTAGGTTAGTATTTTCAACTGACTTCAAAATAAGAAGTTTCTCTATTCGCTCCAAATATATATCCGCGATTTTCTCAAAAACTACTAATCTGATATTACTGGAGTTTTCATTGTTAAATACATGTTTTCCGGGAAGGTTTTATTGTAAAATATATTAGAGTCTGAGACCTTCGAAGATAGAGAATGGAGCTCTTCATTAACAAGCATTTTGCAACTACATGCACATCTAAAATATTATTACATAAAATTTTACTAGCATTAGTAAAATAAATCTCGACTCCCGAATGATCTACTATCAGACTATGGTGTCGGTTCTGCATTTTTGATAAAGTTTAAAACAGACAATAGTTATTTGCAACCAAACAAAGCTTTTATACATTATTTTTTACACTCAATGCGTGTTTTTCGTGTGTGTCAACTATGGTCCCTTAGGTCCATAGACCTTGGGTATCGAGGGTCAACCAGTTCTGGAAGAAAACAGTTTGTAGAATTTTATTTTTCCTTCCATATTTTACTTCTAGAATTGGTCGTCTCTTTTCACAAATTCGTATTTCAGTTTTCCGTCTTTTGACCGCCTGTTCACACTGCGAACACACACATGTCTTGACCAGTTACTCGAAACTGGCCATTTACTTGGTAGTACCATTTACTTTTTTTACTGACGATGAAAGCTTCAGATCTGTACACCCAAAAGTAAATATTCTTTTGTTTTATCGCTTCTTCAGGATCTAACTTTAAAGTATACGCAGATGATGGACACTTTACTTAATGCCAAGTTCGCATTTGCCATCTGGAGTAGCATCCAGAAATGAAAATTCATCATCAATAATAACCCATTCTTGCAGCGCGGTGTGCTCGTTCTGCCTGTTTGTCTACCATGTTTAATCGACGGGACATTGCTGAGATTGTTGCCATAATTGCCATAAATGAACAATGTTGTGATTATGACGAATGATTAGATACTAGAATTACTCGATAATAGTATGATTTTTAAGGTATAACTGCATAAAAGTTAATCTGTGTGTGATTAAAAGGAATAAACAAAGGGAATTATTCTGACTGAAATTAACTTTAAAGTTATTAAGATTTAATTTTCTGTTTAATCAACTTTGATTTTTACTAATAATTGTTTAATACGTTTCACCAGAAATTAACTCAATTTAAATTCTTCAAAAAAGGCTTACCCTTCTAAAAAAAAAAACAACGAAAATTATTTTTTTATTAAAAGTCTCGCAGGACATTGATTGTAGGCTGTCTCGTGTCCCGGGACTTTGAAATTTTCGGGAATTCTCAAACCCTAAACTGTAAGCTTGTAAGGAAAACCTATACGCCAAATCTTTAGTTTTTGCAATTGTTAAAATTGCAAACACTATTTTTAGAAATTTTCGTCGGTGCCATCTTGGATTTTGGTTTGTCACATAGTCGTTATTAGCTACCCTAAAAACCATGAAAATGACACCAATGACAAAAAGATGTTAAAATTTCGTAAGCGCCATCTTGGATGTTGGTTTTGACCCCATATTTGTTATTAGCTACCCCAAAAACTATGAAAATGACACCCATGACGAAAAGATGTTAAATTTTCGTCGGCACCATCTTTAATTTTGGTTTTGATCCTATGTCCGTTATTTGCGACCTCAAAACCTATGAAAATTACAGCTATGACGATAAATTCACAAAATTTTATCGGCGCCATCTTGGATTTTGCTTTTCCCCATCACACCGAGAATCATCATACACACATACACACCGGTCAAAATTATAACACTCCTCCCGCCCATCCACTTTCGAACCTCACCACAGACAGCTTGACTATACCCATCCAAATAACCTTACTAATAGCTTCTTAAAACCACCCATCCATTTTTCAACCTTGTCAACAACTGCTTAACCCCACCCATCCCAAATCTCTTACCCAACATAATTTCTAAATCACATTCTAATAATAAAAGTATAAAACTTGTACTTAATTTTATTTATGTTCAAAAAAGTATCAACTCCTTACAATCACGATAGACGACGACGACGGACTCACACTACAATCTTTTCTATTACTTTTATCGTATTTATTTTTTGCAAGAGAGCGATACACCCGTCCTTCCGCAAGCGCTTCTGAGCGCGGAATGATGAACCGCGAGTGCAAAATGTATGAAGAAATCGACAAGTGTTTTTATTTTAGCTAATAATTGAAAAATATATTGATTTTGGTACAAAAAAAATAGCTACACGTATAAAGGACTATATAAACCGCAATTAATTATAATTTTGAAGATAAAATCACCTGTAAATTTACCTAAAATGGTACCTGTTTGGACCCTACTTTTTTGAATTTTCTGCGATTATTGTGATGGAAAAAACGTATTTGTGAGAAAATTTTGTATAACGTCATACAACTTTTTTGATTCCAATCTGGAGATGAATATATTATCTATAAATTAAGACCATGATATCTTCACATTTTTTATTGCATGTACATTAAAATGGTACCTGAAAAGCACTGTTATTTGCAGAAAAATGTAAAAGCGTCCTTAACACCCGTGCAGTTTCATCGTTTTGTCAACACTGATTTTATTCATGTCTTTTGTGCTAACATTCCGATCGAGACCAAAACGCGTAGTGTCCCCGAAATTTTCTTAAGGTAATTTTAATCAAGCTTCCAGTGGCATTTGAGTGAGGTATGTTATTTTATAAGGCACTTCTGCCCGTGGCTACGCTCGCGTGGTGGTCAGATATTGTCCCACTCCTGGGCAAAGGCCTCCGCCCATTCCTGGGATGGCTTTCTCGCTAATTGCAGAGAATTGGATTTATTTAGTCTAACTTTAAAAAACGCTGTCCTATATCTCTTATTTTTTACTTATCGCAAACGAGCGATATGTGACATATTATTCGTAAAAAACCAATCAAAGCAAAAATCGAATCATTTCCCCACATACACATATTAAAAGAAAACAACTCTTTCATAATTAAAATCGAATCATACGATACTGTTTTAATTAATTCAATTGTTAAATGTTGATTTAATTCGAATATTCAATATTCAGTTACAAGGCGTGCATTGAGTGCAGCTCAAAGATTTTCGTTCATTAAAGTTATTTTGAAATTTCTTTTTTTTCGACTCGATCTCAAAAACATTTACTGACAAATCTATACTAATATTATATTAACTTTATTATAAAGATGAAATATTTAATTGTTTGTTTGTTACGATTTAACTCAAAAACTACTCGAGTGATTTTAAAAATTATTTCACCATTAGAAAGCTACATCGTTACCGAGTAAAGTCGAGTACGAAGTGCTAGTATATACTAATTATAAAACTGAAGAGTTTTTTCATTTGGTTGGTTAAACGCGCTAATCTCGGGAACTACTGGTACGAATTGATATTAAAATTATTTTAGTTTTGGATAGCCCATTTATCGAGGAAGGTTATAAACTATATAACACCATGCTACGGCCAATAGAAGACGAGCATCAATGAAAAATCTTGCAAAAACCGGGAAAATGTGACGCAGGTGAAGTTGCGTGAGTCAGCTAGGATTTCATATTCTTACAGCGTAGTAATTACCCTTACACAAAATCACGAATAACTCGGATAGTACTAGAAATACTGTCTGAGTACGGATCATTCCGTGGAGGACATCCCGGTCGATTTCGCGAAAGGACATTTCCGAGAGTGAGCTTAGTCACGAATAGACAGAAATGTCTTAATGTACCAAAACCTACACGATTTAAAAATACTATAGGAACGTCTTTTAACCTCGTGACGTTTAGAGAGATGGGACGGGGTCAGAAACCCTCTCTATAGGGGGGAGGGGGGATAGAGAAACAAACGCGTGTATTTTTTAGTGCGACAAAAAAAGAAAATGTGTTTTGTATTAAATACTACTCGCAGCTGTCCCGCGCAACTTCTTCTGCGTCACATTTTTCCAGTTTTTTCAAAATGATTCATTACTGCTCCGCTCTTATTGATCTTAGCGTAATGATGATGATATATAGCCTTCCTCGGTAACTGGGCTATCTAACACTGAATTTTTTTTTCAAATAGGATAAGTACTTCCTGAGATTAGCGCATTCAAGCAAACAAACAAATTAACTCTTCAGCTTGATAATTTTAGTATAGATGTTTTACCATTACGAGTATCGTATTGGATTTAATTGTGTGACCTCGTAAACACCTGAGCAAGTTAATTTGAGTAAATTCATAGGATTCTATATCTTTCTATTCTGTTAAATAAAAAAAAATTAAACGTGATGCTGGGCAGAAGAAGGAGCGTTGGCTTAAATCCTCACGACGTATCATCATACAGACATAACATAAAATCGCGCCTGTAATACTCGACGGGTTAGACAGAGATGCACTTAATAATACGCCCACAATTCGCCAGTTATGTTTAAGTTCCAGGGGCGAGCATATTGCCATCAACCGAGCACGAAATCAGACTCCGTGGTCAACAAACTATTGATGGAAAAACCAAATAGAACTTTGCCCGACGGGGGAACCGAACCAGGACCTCATGCTCAGCAGCCGCGCTTGCAAACACTAGACCAACGATGCATTCATGTTAAGACATTATCTCATCATCATCTGCCTAGCCTTTTCCTGACTATCTTGGGGTCGGCTTCCAGTCTAATCGGATGCAGCTGAGTACCAGTATTTTACATGAAGCGACTGCCTATCTGACCTCCACAACCCAGTAACTGGGTAATACGATACCCCTTAGTAAAACTGGATGACAGACTTTTTGGCTTTTGACTACTCGTAACGACTGTCAAAGATCTACAAATGACAGCCGGGACCACGGCTTAACGTGTTTTCCGAGATACGGAGGAAACTCGGTATGTAACTATGGTCACCCATCCACGGACCAAACTTGGCAAGCACAGCTTAACCTTAAAGATCGACCCGGGCGGCTGTTATTATTTAGCCACGAGCTCCTTGTTAAGACATTATCTATTAAATTAAATAGATGTTCAAGAAAAGTGAACATTTTATAGCTACTTACAAAAATTTGGCTATAGAATTAGACGTACAAAAGAAATGGCTAACAAATTCAATAGCTTCCCATTACTTGGAACATCGGCAAAGTAATAAGTAAAAAGCCAATCCCCAAGAAAACGTGTTAAAAATCAGAACTTATTGTCATTAACCTATTCAGACAAAATAAGCTCTTTCAGACACGATCTTAAGGCTTCTAACACAGAGAATACAGAAGAGATATTAAATACATTGAAAAATAAACTGTATGTCTTGTTTATAAAGTATAAATTCGTCAAATATTGACACAGAAATTGAAAGGTTCCTCACACGTCCTCAAGCGAAACCTTTTGCAGTTTAAATCACATAAAAATAAGGTTGATTATTCAACGCCAGATAAAACGCTTGTCTTTTGTCTGCAGTGAGCCTCACAAAATCAACACACGTGGATATGTACAGTACCTTTGAATATTTATTTCATCTACAAGCAAAGATTTTATCAAAAATGTCTATTTGTATGTGTAAAATAGGATTATTGGTATAACATACGGGTATTAAAATTGGAGCCAATAAGACTACATAATATTCATTCAATAAAAAATCAAACTTTGAACATTGATTTGAGTTTTTCTATGTTTTTGCAAAGTCTTTTAGCGTGACGTGTTAAAGGTGCGATTTGCTAGTATTTGTTGAACAAAAATGCCGACTCGAAGTATTGATTAAATATTTTGGGATTTCATTCGGCTTATGTCGATCGGCATACTTCGTTCGGCATTTACCATTACTGGATCATAATCGGGTAGGAGATAGCAGCGGTGGCCCAGTGGTGGCAGCCCCGACTTACAAGCAGTAAGTCGTAGGTTCGAACCCAGGCAGGCGCATTACTTTGTGTAATTTATTTCATCACCGCTGCTCTCAAAACGGTGAAGGAACACATCGTGAGGAAACCGGCATGTCCTAGAACTAAAAATTCAAAGACATGTGACATCTACCAACCCGCACTGGGCCCGCGTGGTGGATTAAAGCCGACTCCCTCTCATTGAGAGGAGGCCTGTGTCCCAGCAGTGGGAACATTATAGGCTAATGATGAATCGGGTAGGCGCTTCACAATTCATCCGGTTTTTGCTAGAGGTATTTCTAGGCATGTGTTATTTTCGACTGCCTCTTTGGTCTAGGGTTTTTTAACGTTAGGTCCTGAATTCGATTCCCGGGTTGGGCGGGAATTTCTGAGTAGCAGCCACGGAGCGTGGATTTGTCCCCGGTTGATGGCAATAGGCTCGCCCCCTATTACATGGGGCTTAAACATAACTGGCGATATGAGGGTGTGCTATTAGATACACCTCTGCCTAACCTTTCCGGGACTGCAAGCTCGATGTTATGTTATATTCAATATATCCGCCCTGCTATACCGAATTAAGCTTCGGCTTCGGCGGCCAAATATCTGTCAAGTTGTTATTCCCTATCGTAATAAAAATGAGCTTTTAATACCATTAAAAGATATATTTCTCTTTTCAAAAGTAGTATTTGCAAGCAAATGTATTTCTTAAGAAATAGTAATATAATTGAAAGCATTGTCAAACTTTAAATAATTAGTGCTAGCGCCAAGAAATCTCGAAACTATGAAACAATTGTAAATAAATTATTGTTTTAAGTTGTTCAAACTTTCAAGTCACTAATTAAGATCCTCATAAATACTTTAATATTGCGAAATCACAGTAGAAAATAAATAGTTTTCGTAAGAAGTTAGAGCTCATCAAAGAAGTATATTAATACCATACAAATACCTGACTGTGCAAAGGTCAGTTCTATACATTTTAAAATTTTCTTTGTTGTTTCATTGTAGAGTATGACCACTTTCAGTATGCAGTTCAAGGTGGCATTGCTTGTCAAGTAAATTTGCATCAATATTTCAAACTTTGCAGATTTATTCTCCCGTCTGCATAGATAAAGCTGGTTGAAGTGTACCAAAAGTACCTTTGGTAGAATGACACTTACACCAATATTCTAAGAGTCAAACCAAATCCATTTTTGGTTTCAATCGAACTGTATTGCCATTACAACAGTTGAAAATACGCACCAAACCGTAATCCTTGAATTTCTTGGCCGTAATTGGCGTATCTTCGAATAAGGTACCTCCTCCGGCTACCTATCATTGTCAAACCCAGAGTTACATCTTGCTTCAATCAATGCTAAAGATGTCATATCTCACTTTAATCAAAGTTAAAGATGTATATAATTAATAGTTTACCGGTATTTCAACTTTGACAGATGAAAAGTAGGCGTTTATATGTCAATTTATAAACAAACAGGGCGGAATATAGGCGTGGTTAGTCCTACTTAAATTCAGTACATGACTAAGAATACCAGTGTATGTCTCTCTTTACTTATCCGCATTTAACAAAATATATATTGTCCTGGTTCACCGAAAATCAGTAATCACAGACACTACTTTGTAGCTGTATACACATTTATTTGTTAGATTGCTATCACTTTGTATGTAATGGTAGTACGTATGAACTAAGTAAAAGAAGTATATAAAGATCGTAGCAGGTGGCGTTCTGTTTCTGTTCAACCACTTCAGAAAAAAGGTGGATATTTAAATCTAAGTATGAAAATTAAATGAAATGGAATCTTTAATTTCCAGATATAAATCCACACACAACATTCACAAACATACACTACCCTAACTAAAACACATTGACAATATATCCACACACATACACGCACGTCCCCAATGCAGCGAATTAGGAAATCGGCGCGTGGTAGGCCTACATGGACACTTATAAAACGTCGACAAAAAGAAGCTTGGTTCGGGTTGGTCGTTTCCTACGGAGAAGAACCGGCAAGAAACTCCATGGTTACTCTTTTAAAATCATTTAGTTTTACAATATTTCTATGTTACTGCGTTAGTACATAAGTATGGGAGGACGTAGAACAAGATAAAAAAGTTACCAAGGATCTAGGAATCAATGAGGCCTACGTAGGGGACTGTGGTTCCATTCCATAAATGTCGGGGTGGATTTGCCATAAAATAAAAAAAGACTATCGCCCAGATCGATGACCTTTCATTTTAACATCATCAAAAAAACTGGACTAAAAATAACTTCACCTTGCACCTGAAGGCTTTATTATGATTTACAAGAGGTAACCAAACACAATAGTACCCTCATTTAAATTCCCTGTTATAAACGAAATAACACCGTCAGTATTGTTCACGACGAGAACAATTGGGCGTAAGCAGTATCATAGACTGACGTATTTGTGGTTCCTTGGTGCTTGAAAGTAAAGGTACAGTCGTTAATTAAGAAAAAATGTGGTTTCATATAGACAAAAGGTTTTAATGAAGATGGATTTGATATTTTTAGTAAGGAAAGTATTAAATAAGAAAAGTAAGAATTTGGAATCTTGATTAATCGTTCAAACAACTTACGTACTCCGCGTTCTAACCAGAGCGTTCGGCCGCACGAATAGAACGAATGTTCTTTCTTTTTAGTGCGTTTAGTGCCCAAACTGGTTTTAGTGCTTTTATGCCGCACATGAGCCTCTGTCATGGCTTTACATACTGTCGAGAAATATTTCTCAGGCATGCTGGTTTCGTCACGACGTTACATATATTGTGTGTGTAGTCGTCGTCTCTTAGCTGCCATGGTTTATTTTAATTACTTTATTTTTTAATTAGGTACCGATTTAATCTTTTAGTGAGGACGCTCTTAATTTGCCCGTATTTCTACATCGTTCTCACATATTTGTAATTCTTAACATGACTGATGTAACCAAGATTTTGTAACATATTTTGATTTAAAAGAGTGTCCCTGGAGTTTCTTGCCCATTCTTCTCCATAGAGATCTACGCTTTGGAATGGGCAACTACAGTACTTTCACAAGTTGTTAGACTGTAGCTTTGCGTTTTATTTTGTTTTTTTTGACTTTCAAAAGTGGCTGTAATGGTGGAAATAAATGCTTTGAGTTTGAGTTACGCAGTGACTAGGTTGTGGACGTCAGATAGGCAGTCGCTCCATGTAAAATACTGGCATACAGCTGCATCTGGCAAGATTGATTAACCCGCACATAGCTTGCAACAGGTTATACCTAAGTAAATGTGTGAGACGTGTTGCAGATTCTCAGGTCAAAGCCAGTGCAGTATTCTGTATTAATAGTATATTCTGTATGACGCCTTGCTGCCGTCGTTGAAGCTATAAAGTGACTCGTAAACTCCAATCATCCGTTGCAGAATGGCATGGTATTAATAAATATGTATTGCTTCGTTTATAATCTCACAGTAGACGGATAAGCATCTTATAATGGATGTAGATTCGCTTGTGTTCAGTTATTTCTCGTAATAACTCTAGAACTAAGCAATTCGTCAAAATTGTGTAATGTTCTTGAGTCTGTAGGTATACAAGGTGTTCTTTTGCATCCTCGTCAATATTCAGGAGGTTGTCACAAAAGACATAAATAATCAGTTTAAATTACGATACCTAGTTAATTATTAAAAAAATCTAAAAAATTTTGTTGTTTAAATTGGTTAGTATTTCAGATTGACACCCTTAACATGGTTTAGGGAATAAGAATTGATCGAATAAACGTTTGAGATTGTTTGTAAGTCTGAAAGCGCGGTTATAGGGCGAGGATCAGACGGGTCACGTTTAAAACACGGGTGGTTCACACTTACCGATTACAGTAAATAAAACAAAAAAAAATAATTACCTACTCAATTTATTATTGATTAGGGTCGAGAATCATTGGCATAGTTACCTCCTTGAATTTGACGAGGATGCAAAACAACACCAGCGGTGTGATTCTATAAGACCTCACTTAGAACTTCGAATCTGAATCCGCTGTGAGTTTCTTGATTGGCATTCTAAAAACCCGGTTGATATTTCGAATTTACACTAGCGCCACCACTACGAGCGTGTCAGCGAGTTGAAATAAATTAACAGGGAGATTTTGACAGATAAAGTATAAGATGGCTTGGCTACAAAATCAAGGTCATTTTGAACCTTACGCGAAGTGACAGTGGATAGCGATGTTAGATGTGAGTTGTCGTCCTTGTATAATCAGCTATTCGAAAATCTACATGTTACCTAAAATCATATTACCCCGTCGAAATAAGCCGACCGCGTTGTAATCGACGAAATTATAGAAACTGGCGAGCCAATTTTAAACGTACATCAATTAGCATAGTGTGCGTCCTGCGTTTGACAGTTTTGTCCAACAATGTGTGATGTGGTCCACCGTGCATTGTGTTGCCCTATATAGTTGTTAGTCAATAGTTTAGCGTGCCATTCAATGTGGCAGCTTTTTGGACACGTTGCCAGTTATATGGAGGGTATTTTGGTGGCCACGTTTTTCGTTTTAATGTTTTTTTTTCTTTTAATTATTCTCTATGCGACGTTTTTCTCAATTGTGTAAAAGGCATATTCATCATCACCATTATTAGCCTGTAATTTTCCCACTGCTGGGACACAGGCCTCCTCTCTATGAGAGGAAGTGGGCTGTAATCCACCAAGCGGGCCCAGTGCGTGTTGGTAGATGTCACATGTCTTTGAATTTTTAGTTCTAGGACGTGCCAGTTTCCTCACGATGTTTTCCTTCACCCACAAGATGGTGAGCAGTGGTGATAAAATAAATAACACAAAGTAATGCACCTGCCTGGGTTCGAAACCTCGGCTTACTGCTCGTAAGTCGGGGCTGCCACCACAGGGCCACCGCTGCTCTTCATGTATATGCTAACAGTTATCCAAAAAAAAAACTAGCATATAAATAGCCATTTTCTCGTTCCTACACGTTACTGTAACTCGTATAACATTTTTCAAAGAGAACATTTTACCTTACCTACCCTTTTTTGTCTGCTTTTGTCAATTATGGAAAAGGCATATTACATACAAGGTGTTGTTTTGCATCCTCGTCAAATTCAAGGAGGTAACTATGCTAATGATTCTCGTCCCGAATCAATAATAAAATTGGTAGGTAATTTTTCTTTTTTTGCGGAAATAGGTAAGTGTGAACCACCCGTGTTTAACACAGTTAATAACTAGCTTTTATCCACAGTTTTTCCCACGTGGCAGACGGACATTATCCCACGGAGACAAACTTACTACGCAGATATAAATAACTTATGCCAAACCTAGGTCATGGTCTGCCGTGTGCCAAATTTCATCGTAATTCATTTCGTTGTAAGGTCAGACAGAGGAAATTTGACGTTCATAACATAAATATGGATGGACTAGCTCACCCGCGCAACTTCGACTGCAACATTTTTTTTTGACACTCTGCCCCTAATGATCGTAGCGTGATGTTAAAGATTGCCTTCTTCGATGTATGGGCTATCCAACAATAAAATAATTTTTAAATAAAATAAGCGCGTTCGACCAATCAAACCAACTCTTCAGCTTTAAAAATATTAGTATGGATTATAGAATGTAGATTTTAGCACACAAGAAAATATGCATAACGTTTTGTAGCATCATTCATTCATTGAAAAATGATAAAGTTATTATAAGAACACTGTAGTAAATACTACCATATAAAAAATAAAATGACTAAGTGCTACGAATTCCGTAGACTCAGCTACGAGCTACGCTGTCGTAGACATAATCTACTACGCGGCTCGTAGCACTTGGTAGAGTAACTTTGGACATGACGTATTTAATTTCGTCTGAGATAACCATGACTACTAACATACTAGTTTCTGTTCCATGTAGTATGAAAGTAATAGCTGCCCGTATAACGGTGACCTAGGGATTGTGAGGATAAGCAGACACTTTCGTCTGTCTATATTTCGCTTATAAAAAAAAAAAACATTACAGTTCCAATCGGCTGGGAATTGAATAACAACTTCAACTTCTTGCTTTTTTGAAATTTAGTAAAAAGCATTCAATCAGTGCTAACAATGATGTAAAAGTCTGAATTGTATGCGATCGATAATAATAAGATAACCGATAAGCTTGTTTAAATCCTACTGAAAGTCGTTACAGCAATTTGAATCGCTTTGAAAACGATGTTATATAATTATGTTCTACTACAATCACTTTAAAATAATATAAGACACGCATGCAATCCCCGAAAAGTTAGGGTGTACCTAATAGAACGCCCACATTAAGGCAGTAATGTTTAAGTCCCATATAATAAGGGGCGAGCCTATTGCCATCAACCGGGCACAAATCCAGACTCCGTGGGTACTAAGAAACTTCTGAACGAAAAAACAAAAAACACTTTGGCCGAACTGGGAATCGAACCCAGAACCTCATGCTGAGCACTAGACCAAGGAGGCAGTACTTTAGATTAACAGAGCAAAACAAGTAATAAACCGTCCGTCGTCACAAGATCTAAATCAAGTTAGTATCTTCGAGCTCGCAAACTAGTAAACATGAAGCCGTTTGTCGCGCGTATCATAAAGTTTTATGCGTTAACTTTCAATCTTCAATCTAAAGACTAGTTTAAAAGTATAATGTACTGAGTCTTAAGAAGAATCTTCTAAGTTGAAAGAAGATTGAATTTGTTGTTGTTGCTGTATGTTGTAGCTTGGAAATAGTTCTATAAGTACAAGGAAAAAATCAATTAGTGTTTGTAACTAAGTCTATAAAGTCCTCTTTATAGACTTAGTTACAGCTCCTGCTCGTGGCTAAATAATAACAGCCGTTTGGGTCGATCTTCAGATTACCTTGCATTTGCCTAGTTTGTTTCGTGGATGTGTCACCACCTGCACACCGAGCTTCGTCCGAGCCTCGGAAAGGATGTTAAGCTCTTGGTCCCGGCTATCACTTGTAGATCTTTAAAAGTCGTTACAGGTAGTCAGCGGCCCGAAAGTCTGACTACCGGTCTTCGTTCTTCAGGGTATCGTATTACCCATTGCTAAGTGGGCTGTGGAGGTCAGATAGGCACTCGCTCCTTGTAAAATACAAAAGTGAAAGCAATCGCCACTGGCCTCTAGGCTCTTAGCTTTCATAAATTAAGCTCATCATCTGCTTAGCATTTTCTTAACTATGTTGGGGTTTCCAGTCTAACCAAATGCTGCTGAAAACCAATATTTTACATGGAACGACTGCCACATCTGACCTGACCTGCACTGCCCAGTTAGTAATGGGTACCTTGATATGACTGGTTATCGGACTTTCCACTGACTATCTGTCCCGACTGTCAAAGATCTATAAATGACAGCCGAGACCAACGACTTAACGTACTTTCCAAGGCACGGATGAAACGCAGTATGGAATGGATGGTTACCCATCCACGGACCAACCTAGGCCGAGCGGCTGTTATTAAATCCTCCACATACTAGTATGTCGAGCTTGTGGCTTAATAATAACAGCCACAAGGGCCGATCTTTAAGGTTAAGCCGTGCTTGCCGAGGTTGGTCCGTGGATGGGTGACCATAATTACATACCAAATTTCCTCCGTGCCTCGGAAAGCACGTTAAGCCGTTGGTACCGGCTGTCATTTGTAGATCTTTGACAGTCGTTACGAGTAGTCAGAAGCCAAAAGTCTGACATCCAGTCTTGCCAAGGGGTATCGTATTACCCAGTAACGGGGTTGTGGAGGTCAGATAGGCAGACGCTTCATGTAAAATACTGGTACTCAGCTGCATCCGGTTAGACTGGAAGCCGACCCCAAGATAGTTTGGGAAAAGGCTAGGCAGATGATGTACTTATAGTATGTCGATAATGTTATAATTCAAAATTCTAGTTGAGTTAAAATATTCATCTAAACATGAATCAACGTAACAAGTGTTAAGAGCCATTAATTAAACAACGTTTTTAGGCTAGATCCAATAAAGATTCATATTAACAGCCCATTATGTTAGACAAAAACATAATTCTCATTGAATTTTTCAAAGCAATTTGACCAAATGGTGATAACGTAAATTCGTCGGGAGACAATCTCATAAAATTTAACGTTTTAATCTCGTTACGAATATCAGTAACTGTTATCGTTGTTGCAAATAACGTTATGTGATGAAACAGTATTAGATATTGTAGTGATCGTTTTTTACCCACTGCGGCGAAGCCCAAAAGGAGGGTTATGTTATTTTGTGAGATACATACTGATGCATGCTTTTGTACTATTAAAACAAGTACAAATACATACGGATGAAAAGTATCCTAATTTTTAGCTCATACAGTCATGTGTGTACTTTATCTAAATCGATTCAGCCGTTCAACCCTGACTGAGTAACAAATACTCATCATCTGCCTATTCTTGTAGATCCCAAGATTCAAGATTCTTTATTTGCATGAAATATGGTACATAATGGTCTTATAAATAAAAAGGTTTCACATATTTCGCCGACTTATTTCAGCATGCAAACTTAAAATTAAATTAAAATACCTAACAAAGTGTAGTCGACATTAGGTATCAAACTTATAAACGTAGTTACAAAATAAAACATTTTTAGAATTTAATATACCTACTTGTGTGTAGGATACAGGATAAAGTAACAATATTAGAAAAAAATATAACAAGGAACACATATAACATCAATAAAATTAAAAAAAAAAAATAAAGGAATGTGAAATACAACTAACCAACTCAACTAACCCAACTACATCTTGGGGTCGGCTTCCAGTCTAACCAAATGCAGCTGAGTACCAATATTTTACATGGAGCGACTGCTCTGACCTGCACAACCCAGTAAGTACTGGGTAATACGATACCTCTTGGTAAGACTGGTTGTCAGACTTTCGGGCTTACCTCTAACGAGTGAGAAACAAATATTGATAAAAAATATTTATTAACTTCACTTATGGGTATGTTATCGGCATTTCTTCTAAGAGATTCAGTCATCTAAGGAATGCCGACGCCTTCTGAAAAATTACCCGTGAAAGTGTTTTACAAGATATGCCCAGAAATATTAAAGTGTTTCATTTGAAAATCCTACGCAACTTAAAAGCTCTTATCTCTGAAATCAGACTTGATTGATCTGAGGTTAAGCCAATCACATCAATTTATGCTTCAGGGAACACAAATTTGAAAATCCGACTACCGTTCTAAATTCAGATACTGGTATTGTCCAAATTGTGGCTATTTTCTATCGGCCTATCGCGAGGATCAATCGATCAAGCTTTGTTAGCCGAGGTTGACCCGTGGATGCGCGATCATGCATTAAACACTGAAACCCAGGAGGCGTTTCAATATTTTTCATCACACTTGCACGTAAACAGTGTCATAACATACAGGTTAACTTGGCTGTAATGCCCCATATAAAACCCTAGGGCGGTAAGTATTTTTTTTTAATTTACAGCACAGCATGACAGCACGCAGGTTATGCAAATTCAAGCAAGGAGTTTACACGCAATTGAAAAATTGTCTTATAATGTTATTAAAACAGGAATTTCATTCAATCTCGCTACATGTTATTTAATTACTCAACTAATGTTCTAAAATCTAAATAATCGATGATTTTTTATATCAAAACGTCGTTTTTTTTTTTTATACTCCGTCATGGCTGTATACCTAGGTAAGTATTTGCCCTTAACGTTTCTGAACAAAACATTTGTATAATCTGTGGTGTGGACAAACAGCTCGCCATCCGCAAATCAGTTCACGTATTTCGTAATAATATGTGCTGACTTGTGTATATTCATAATTATTAACTCGCAAGTGTGATGAAAAACATTGTATGTTTCACGGGCGGTACGGGAATTACGAACCTCGACTCAGAAAGACTACTAGAGCCTCGATCGTAATTCCTTACTTACCGCCCTTAATACACAATATACTATTAATGGATGATATTAATTTAAAGATGATGATGAAATATTATGATGAATACTAAGTGCCTCGTTGGTCGAGCAGTCGCAAGCGCGACTGCACGAGGTCCTGAGTTCGATTCTCCGGTCAGGCAGAGTGGTTTTGGGTTTCCCATCAGGAATTTCTCAGTAGCAGGTACGAGGAGGAGCTCGTGGCTAAATAACAACAGCAGCCCGGGTCGATCTGTAAGGTTAAGCCGTGCTTGCTGAGGTTGGTCCGTGAATGGGTGACCATATTTACATACCGAGTTTCCTCCGTGCCTCGGAAAGCACGTTAAGCCGTTGGTCCCGGCTGTCAATTGTAGATCTTTGACAGTCTTTACCCAGTTACTGGGTTGTGGAGGTCAGATAGGCAGTCGCGTCATGTAAAATACTGGTAGTCAGCTGCATCCGGTTAGACTGGAAGCCGACTCCAAGATAGTTTGGGATAAGGCTAGGCAGATGATGAATTTCTCAGTAGTAGCTACCGAGAATGTGTAATGTGGCGTTTCCATGGCAATAAAATTATTGGTGTAACAACGAAACAAAAGCGCGGCCATCTTTTGACGCGGTAGGGTGGATGAATCTAACTTTAAATATTTCTTGCAAAAACAATCTCCGCACACGAACAGGTACTAAAGTCTTACGATTTCTTTATTGAAGCTCTAAGCTGGAGAAAATCTGTTTTATGACTTTTTTTGGCATTCAACCTAACCAGATTCAGTTATTGGTAGTAATATTTATTCATAACATCACGCCTGTAATCCCCGATGGGTTTGGCAGAGGTGTACGTAATATTACACCCATATTTCATCAATTATGTTTAAATCCCATGGAACAGGAGCAAGCTTATTACCACCTAGCACATATCCAGATTCCGTGGCCTTCTTCAAACAAAGGTGGTTGATGGTTGGAGCTGGACTCGACTTTTATTTTTCATATTTCAAAACAAAGTATAGTTAAATTGGTTTTTTTTTATTTTATGTTGTAAACGCCATCCCGTTTGAATATCATATCTAAATAGCCACGATTTTACGTACGTATGTTTTATGACAAGAATCCAGTGCATAATATATCAGCATAGTAGTTGATGCTTACATACTAATTGATTTCAATTACAATTACAACTATTCAGAAAAACGTGAATAATTTTAGTCTTTGAATATCAAGTCCTTTCATACGCGAAATGAATCGTCATTAGGTGCGTTCTGAAACAATTATTTTAAATAATTTCGAAACAGTTACAAAAACAAAAATAAATGGATAACTTTTTTTGTGGCTACTTAGAGAGATATTTTTTGTGTGTTTTGAAGACCTGTAAAAATAAGGATATTTTTCATTTATAAGGCTGTAGCGACCTCAAAAAGCAACGTACTACAAAAAGTACTACACCGCCATCTATGATGCGACGGAGGAACTAACATCAATTTCCTACAAGTCGCAAGCAAAGTTTACATCGACTTTAGTATATATAGAGAAACCCGATATCAACTATTGGGCAGTTGCCCGCCAGACATAACACCTGTCTGGACGGAGGATCCTCCCTTTTCAATGGAGTATTGAGGAACTTTACACCCTGTTCCTCATACCCCTAAAAGGCATATTGTGACGCCATCGTTTCGTCATCTGGTACGATTTGGCCAACCTTCTTTATATATCATGACGTTTACAGTCTCAGTTAACCTCTCCACACTGAATACATTTATCATTCTGTTTGCGGTGTCAATAAAAGAACTAATAAAAATTCGATATCTGATACCATTTACTAACAAGAATCTCCTTACTGCCCCCACTTTGTTTCCAGCTGGGGTGAATATAGACTCAAAGACTTAGAAACAGGACCACTAGTCGAGTTCCTTATTGAATAAAATTACAATGGTCAAACAGTCTGTTAGGAATGTAATAAGTCGAATTTGAGTGCTTACATAATAATCTGCCTATTATGTTCCCGCTGGGACGCAGGTCCTCTCTTTATGAGAGGGATTTTGAGAGGTCGGTTTAAATATTTGGAGATGCTCATAATTTCATGGAATGGACAGCACTCCTTTCGTGTTATAATAAACTAATACCAGACGCTTAACTTTTTGTTGATTTTAAAGTTTTCACTCTGGATCTTTTACGTGAAAAAATGAATCCATTAGTGAAACGACGGTGTTGAATTTCGACATTCGATTCTTCCAGAAGGAATCTCGAGGTACGATACACAAGTGACAAATTACTTGCATAGCATTACAATGACACAAGCTTTTCGTTAGCTTATGTCAATTTAAGTCATTTTTTTACTTTTCTATCATAGAGCTTATCGCAGCAAGAATGTCGTTTTATCGAGGCCCGTGATTTGTATCACTAGATATCCTGACACACATACACATAAAACATTGTTTGAAGGTAATTTTTAAACCCGACCAAAAAAGAGGGGTGTTATAAGTTTGACGTGTGTATCTGTGTGTCTATCTGTGTATCTGTATATCTGTGTGTATCTGTATATCTGTGTGTCTGTCTGTGGCATCGTAGCTCCTAAACGGATGAACCAATTTTGATCAAATTGGATTCATTTGATAGGTGTTTTAATCGAGAGTGTTCTTAGCTATATTTAAAAAAAAAAATGCTCAGCCGTTTGAACGTCATCACCTCTTTTCAAGTTGAAGGGATATAAACAACTTCTACGGGTCTAGTCGATTCGAAATTTGAAATCTGGTCACTTGTCACTAAGGGCATCGCCAGGGGGTATGCACACCCCTCCCCTCCCTAAAAGTTTGTTTGTTCGTTTTTTTTTTTTTAAATTTCCTTGTTTTCATTAATTAGGGAGGAGACCTATGCCCAGGAGTGGGACAGCCAAGGCAAAAAAAAAATCAAGTATAAAAAGCATGAAATAAAAATTAAAGTGCGTCATAGCGTCGGGAGACCGCTAAGTACACCGCTTAGCACAAGCACAAAACAGAGCGGACCCCCGACGCTTGGATTAATTTATTTTTGGTTTTTTAGAGGGTTTCTCAATTTTTTTATCTCACTAACTTATAAATTGCGAAAGTTGGGATCGATGCATGTTTGTAACTCAATTACGCCAGAACGGCTGAACGGATTAGGATGAAAACTGGCAAAGACATAAAGTATAGTCTGGAATAGAAAATGAAATATAGGCTACTATTTACTTTTTTTTCTTACACATACATAATTAAAATTCCCACGCGAGGGAAGTCGCGGGCAATACCCAGTACCTACTCTATAAAATTAGGCATAGAATTTTTATTTTACCAACAACGAACGACTTCTGTATTTACCACTATTACAAAAACTGTTGTACCGTATTTGACGGTCGCTTTCCAAACATGATAAGTACCGTCATAAATCATTAAGTAATAATATGTAATTTTGTTATATAAGGAGATATGTAATATTGTCACTATAAACCATAATTTACGTATATGTATACGTTACATTGGTATAATCTTTATAATTACGTTTTCATGCATGGTTCTAGTAATTGATAGTAATATTTTATAGTGGTGTTCAGACGAAATACACCTTTAATGCGACAGCAGAGGTTATAATATGTGTGTTATTCATTATAAACATAAATTAAAAAAAAAGTAGCAGTACCTTTGTGCTCTTGTATTTTAATGTATTGTCCTGTTAAGTGTTTTATGTGTACATAAATAAAAAAATAAATCATTTATTGATCTAAATCTAATATATTATTGCTTTTATATATTATTTCATAAATTGTTTGCTGTAAGAAAACCCAATTCTGGGTTATGCTCACCTTTGTACTCAAATTAAATATTATTTGTGTGTATTTCTTTTAATTTTGTATGCAATTAAGAATAAGGATAAAGAGGACCTCGTGGCTAAATAATAACAGCCGCACGGGTCGATCTTTAAGGTTAAGCCATGCTTGCCGAGGTGTGTCCGTGGATGGGTGACCATAATTCCAAACCAAGTTTCCTCGGTGCCTCGGAGAGCACGTTAAACCGTTGGTCTCGGCTTTCTTATGAAGATATTTGACAGTCATTACAGGTTGTCAGCCGAAAGTATGACATCCAGTTTTACCAAGGGGTATCGTATTTACCCAGTTACTGGGTTGTGGAGGTCAGATAGGCAGTCGCTTCATGTAAATTACTGATACTCAGCTGCATCTGGTTAGACTGGAAGCCGACCCCAACAAAGTTTGGGAAAAGGCTAGGCAGATGATGATGTAGTTGTCTGACATACATAGATTTAGGGCTTCATACAAAATATTCTTTCTAAAATTTCTTGAGTAATTTTAGATAAACGCACAACAAATGGTTCAGCATAAATTATTTGTAATCAATTCTTAAAGGTAAATTTCCTTTAGGGCATCTCATTTTACCTTTAAAGAACGCAAATATTATAAACTTTCAGCTCTTTTACGTCGTAACAACATAGAAATAAGACGCGGAGAATAATGAAGAAGATGTTATTAAATATCATGAGAAGCTAAAAGTTAAGATCATGTTACCGGTTACTTAAAAATATTTTTGTAACCTGCCACCGAAGATTATATAAGAAAATATGATCTAATAAAAAGGCGGATGAAAATACGAAAAAGGAGATTACAAGGGTTGATAACAATCCTTCCAGGGCTGCGGGACTGTTTGAGAGAGATACTATGGCCCTGGAACACAAAGGGCTAAGAAGGAACATGGATGGGTTTTAGTCAGTACAAGACTGACACTGGCTTCCGCTCCGCCCAGAGCGGGAGGAGTCATTTGATGATTTCCCATTCGTAAAAATAAGGGTTAGTAATAATTGGAATGTGGTACTAACTGCTTGTGTTTACCCGACTGCCTCGTTGGTCTAGTGGTTACAAGCGCGACTGCTAAGCATGAGGTCCTGAGTTCGATTCCCAGGTCGCGCAAAGTGTTATTGGGTTCTTCCATCAGGAATTTATCAGTAACAGCGACGGAGTCTCGATTTGTACCCGGCCCGGCAATAGGCTCGACCCCTTTTACAGGGGACTTAAACATGACTGGCGAAATTTGCGTACACCTATTGGATACACCTCTGCCTAACCCTTCGGGAATAACAGGCGTGATGTTATGTTGTGTTGTTTGTTCGGGTCCTTTTTAGTGATTGTATGATGTTTTTGGTTCGATTTCCAGCTTGTCAGCTTGTTCCAAATCGTTCAAACATTCGCAGCTACGAAGTGTTGAAATCTCTATTCATTTTTAAAATATAAGTTTTTAAACTGACATGGTCACTAACACTATTTATTAATAACACTTACAACGGGATATTTACCATGTGTATTATTTGTTTCGAGTTCCCGATATTTCGGCGCTGTTGCAAACGCCATGATCACGAATAAACTAAAACCGATCAATAATATCGGGAACTCGAAACAAATAATACACATGGTAAATATCCCGTTGCAAGTGGCATTTTAAAAATGTGTGGTAATCGTAACTGTATTACTTAGAAGGTTTTTAACCCTTTTTTGCCGAATAAGTTATATCTCAATTCTCAAACTAAATTGCCAAGTGAATAGCATACGTATTTGCTTCATTAATACAGTTAGTACTTTAGCTAATTAAGCACGAACATTAATCAAAGCATGAACGGGTCTTTACGACCCTCTTGGGCTGTGGTAGGGTTGGTCTTTGAACGAATAGTTGGCTTATGACATGTTCACTTGTTGCTTTTATAGGCGTTGCATAACTCAAGGTGCGCTTAGGTCCTGCCAGGGCTCGAAAGAGATACCGTGGCCCTGGAACACAAAGGGCTAAGAAGGAACATGGATGGGTTTTGGTCAGTACGAGTCTGACACTCCCGTCCGCTCCGCCCAGAGCGGGAGGAGTCATTTGATGAAAAAAAAGAGGTGCGCTTAGGTACATACAATTTTCCAAGAGTTCAGAGACGGTTGCCGGAAGTACTAGAGTAGGTAATAATGTTTAATTATTTTATAAAATTACTTCTTATCTGCCTAGCCTTTTTGCGACTACGTTGGGGTCGGCTTCCAGTCTAGTCTGATGCAGCTGAATACCAGTATTTTACATGGAGCGACTGCCTATCTGACCTCCATAACATAATTAGTACTGGGTAAAATATCACCTCCATACTAGTCATCCATTTTTTTTTTGTTTTAGTCAGTAATAGTACGCAATCATTTTTGGTGCAATCTGTAGATTACACCAAAAATGATTGCGTGCACATTTCCTCTAGAAAATAACATGTATATGCTTCCAAATTATTAAAATTAAGTAAGGCATTTTTTTTGACGCTTCTGTTCTATCAAAATGTCACCACAAATCCCTACCGAAAATTCTGTATATCGACCAATACGAAACAAACAAACTTATTTGTCTTCAAAGTATGGTGTCATGTATTTTTATTCGTTCCTTTGGCCTTTGAAGGGAAATTGAAAACAGCTCATGCACTGATGCGACAAATATGAAGAGGGACAAAAAACGCACAATATACATATTTGTATAATTTATCCCTGAAAATCCCATCACAATTTCCACGCGAACGAAGTCGCGGACAGCAGCTAGTAAAATATTAATGGATATTTTTTGTCAAACTAAGCTATTATTGACCGTGATATGAAGAACGAATTCTCGTACGCGCACTTGAATTTAAGGATAAAAGCCCCTAACTTTGGCATTTTTCTTAACCCAAAACAAAACACGCTAAAACTACCGTCGCATAAAACACATTTTCAAACAACGGGAACTTAATTTGAACCAATTAAGTATCCATTAGCATATTACTAAAAAGGTAACAAACGTAGTTTGAAAAGTGCATCTACCGTAACCCAACCCTATTTTTAACTTGAAAAAAAAACGTTACATAATATAAAGTACTCAGACATACCCACAAATTAACTAAATTAACTGGTTCGAATTTTACTAGTTTTTTGCTCATGACTTCGCCTGCATAGATTTCAGAGTTTTCTAAAACACTCAGATTGAACAGGGGTAAAATGGGGAACTCTTTCCATGGGGGAACAATGGATAAGGGACGCACAGAACAGAGAAGACTGGCAGAAAAAAGGGGAGGCCGAGGAGTGGGTGATTATGGGCTGAAATTGTGATAGTATAAAAAATATCATTCATCGTGGGTAGTTTTAGTATAAAAAAATGCGTATTAGTTTTCTCACAGTTAGAGCTTTTACTATACTACAATATTTTCCTCAACGGTTTAGCCGTACAAATGAATAGACAGATAAACTTTCTGTAGTTTTTTCGCTGTTATGATTAATTCATTAAAAGGGTCGTGTTTTCATAATTTTCTTTAGGCCTGTTTATGTCCCTGAAGAGGTGAAACGGATACAATGAAATGGACACAATTCGTTTATAACCATTAATTAAATACTTAGTTCATTATTATCTTGTAAGTATTTTAACTGTTTTACAGACGATCAAAACAATGCCCCTTTTGAGCCCTTTATTTTAAGTAGCTGATAAACAATGTATATAAGCTTATATACAAGGTGTTGTTTTGCATCCTCGTCAAATTTAAGGAGGTAACTATGCTAATGATTTTCGTCCCGAATCAATATCAATAATAAAATGAGTAGGTAATTTTTATTTTTATTCATATAGACGGAAATCAGTACGTGTGAACCACACGTGTTCTAAACGCGGGCCTCCTGATTTTCGCACTATAACCGCGCTTCCACACATACAAACAATCTTAAACGTTTATTCGATAATTCCTTATTCCCTAAACCACATTATGGGGATTATTCTGAAATACTGACAAACTTAAACAACCAAAACAAATCAGCGTTTATTAATATTTTACTAAGTACAGTAATTTTAATTGATAACTAATGTCTTTTGTGACAACCACCTGAATTTTGACGAGGATGCAAAACAACACCTTGTATATTTTTTTTTTGTATTCCCGTATTTCGTACGATGTAAACATAAAATGTTTGGCAAATTTGACACATTAGTAAATCATAGCATAGCACAATCAGTCTTTAGTGTTCCCACTGCTGGGACACAGACCTCATCTCTATCAGAGGTGGTGGAATGCATTCCACCAAGAAGGCCCAGTGCGGGGTGGTAGAGGTACATGGTGAGGTTTAGTTTTAGCACATACCGGTCACGATGTTTTGTTTCACCGTTTTGAGAGCAGTAATGATGAAATAAATTAAACAAAGTAATGCGCCTGCCTGAGTTCGAACCCACGTCTTACTACGTAAGTTGGCGCTGCCACCACTGGGCCACCGCTGCTCTCACATCAATTAAATTCACTGATATCGTACAGGCTAAACTAGGAAATTACCAGAAAATACCTAAATTCAGTTTATGTGTAGATCATCAGCCTATATTGTTCACACTGCTGGGACGCAGGCCTCCTCTCTATGAGAGGGAATGGGCTGTAATCTACCACGCGGGCCCAGTGCGGGTTGTGTACGTGTGAGTGTATCTTATATATTTTCCAAAAATAAATAACTAGCAAATTAAGTTAAATTTAAGTTACTTTTTAGCCTCAAGGCTAGGTTTTTATTGTTATGAGGTAACCATTCGGTTACAACATAATGAGAGAAAAAAAAAAACATTTATTGGAACAATCCATGTGGCATATTATTTCTATTTTAGCTTTATCACGTCTAGTAGCTAAAGAGAGTGATCTTGTCTAAGGCGGTTATCACACGTACACCGTCCGACCGCGCGGACGAGCGGCTCTCACCTCTTATCCGCGCGGCGCAACCCCTTATAACATGTCGCCTCCGTCCGACCGCGCGTACGAGCAATGTCGTTTGAGAATCGCCAAGTTATCTACTTTAACCTATTTTCAAGAAAATTAATAACAAAAACTAATAAAAAATAAATCCATCTTCTGGATGTCTTGCCACCACATACCTACATACTAGTATGTCCATATGTTTACTCTTGGCTTTAATCTCCTAAACACATCGCAATAGACAACTGATTGGTCTGAGACAACATCATTTGCATGTTAATCGCCAAGCAATGACGTCACTTAGGGTGAAAGGAGTAAAATTGGATCACATGCAAAATAAATAGATCTATACAAATAAATAAAATTGAAGTGTATGTTTGTAATATTAAAATAACCGCTTTTTACTACATGCATATGAATGTTTATACGGTACATATCCTACTAATATTATAAATGCGAAAGTTTGTGAGGATGGATGGATGTTTGTTACTCTTTCACGCAAAAACTACTGAATGGATTTAGATGAAATTTGGCACACGGATAGTTTATAATCTGGATTAACACATAGGATAACTGTTATCCCGATAGTATGTTCCCGTGGGACAATTATCGAACTCCACGCGGGCGACGCCGCGGGCATAAGCTAGTACCAAAATAACATTTTTTACAATTTTTGTCTGTCTGTCGGTCGCTCTGTTTGTTTCGGCTTATCTCTTGAACGGCTGGTCCGATTTTGACGAGACTTTCATCGGCAGATGGCTGATGTAATAAGTAAAGTTGTACAGTAACTTAGGCTACTACTATTTATGAAAAAATCTTATTCCACGCGGACGAAGTCGCGGGCATAGCTAGTAATACATAAAATGGAACATGTGTTATTGTAGGAAAAAATAAACATAAAATTCGATAACATTATTAGTTACACATGTTTTTAGACGGGTTCTGTTACTATGGTTCTCTAGGGATTTTAGTGGGTACACGCGAAATCAACAAAGCCACCCTTTTAAAATATATTTGTACAGAGATGAGATGGATGGAAGGATGATTATAAATCACGTACTTTTAATTTATATATTTTTTCTTTAAAAACGTTTCCGCACACTAGGAATTTCTCCAGTATCGTGAGTTCGTTACAAACACACAACAACTCACACACACACAAACAGCCAGACCCAGAACAACTATCTGTAGGCCATACAAATATTTGTTCCGTACGGGGATCGAACCCGCGATACGCAGCGCAGCAATCGATCGCTCAGCCACTGCGCCAACCGTGCCGTCAATTAATAAGGTTTAATTGTAATGGTTTGTTTTTTCAAATTCAAATGAAGGAACTTCAAGCTTGTCAAGGAAGCTTCCTTGCTTCCGTGCTTTCTTGCTGTTAATGAAGTAGTACCTTAAAATATTTTATGAATTTAATTTTCGTAGGTTATTATTTATTTTTGTACATCGTAATAAAAAAAAAAACAATCTTTTAATTTATAATCATTTCACTAAAATAAAAAATGCGATATTGAAATATCACTTTTTTTTTTTTAATTAGTCAAAACCTCGAAGCATTTGACAGCTACAGCCAACGTTACCAACTTTCAAGAAGAAATCTTGATGCTCCTTAAGTATTCTTCCACCTACCTAAAAACACAGTTTTCAAGATAACTGTTCATCAGCCTAAAGTATTCACCTACCCAAAAAAAATCCGCTTTAAGTACAATTAATTAGGTACTTTTCCTTTTATAAAACCGACCCGTACCGCGGGAGCAAACAATTATTTGCACATTCTTAGTTAATTCGTTAACCACACAGTGGCTGTCGGATGCTGCAGCGACTCGAGATAAGACACGAGCGGTAATTACTGTGATATGAACGGGATGAGATGGAATCGAGTCTGTTTTCTCTTAAACCTCTTAATAGGAATTGTCTTAATGGTCTTCCCGTGCGTGTTATTTGCGCAACTTCGACGGATTTAGAAGAAATAGAACGTAACGAAGCAGTAGATACGTGCCTGTATATCGACTTGACCAACACATTATTTACTCATTTATTTATATAAATAAATAATTTAATGTGTCTGTTTGTAATTTCGAAACAGAACAGTTTTTTACTAAATGAAAACACGTCTAAAAAGGTTTTTTTTTCACGTACGGTCCTTTGTGAAGAAAAAAAAACAAAAAAACAGGTATAATATTAATATTTTTGGCAAAAATCTAACTGGAAATAATTATAAATATGAAGTTGACATGATATGTGATATCCTGGACCTGATCACATTATACTTATAACCGTTACGAATCAGTTCTTAGGAACATTCTAATTACTCAGCTTATCAAAAACGCACCAAACGTTGAACAGAATGCTACTAACCCATCCAAAGAACTAACCGCGATTAAAGTAGCTTAACATCAACTCACGTGAAAGATAAATACTCCAAAACTTCCCTAAAACCTCATAGATGCGTAATAATAACATAAAACCTACTAGCCTTTTGTAACCTCTGTTATTATTCACCTACCAATGTTATTTTTACTTTGGGACTCCACACAAACTTTGTTAGCGATGTTCTGTGCGCTAAAACTGTTTCACTAATACAGTTAAAAGTACTTTATTTTGGAATTTATCCGTTCCGTTAAATATTTCGAATAAAAAAAATAGCACAAAGTGACACTAGGTATGTCGCTTTTGGCTTACATTACCTCAATTTGTTTTTTGTACTTTTTACCTTTATGTCAAGTATTACAAAATATAGTATGAGTAACGTACGAGTACGTCACCAAATAAAAACCACATGGCATATAGCTTTTTAAATATTCATGTTAAAAATATTTGGCCCTACTCAATGCTCATGTATAATGCTGACTTAAAAAGTGTATTTTAATTCGAAGCAGTAAGGACTGTTTTCGTAGTTCTAGCGTGATCGCCCTAAAAGTAAACATAACAATACTATTGTAACAATGTTTTCTTTGATTGATTTTTGTTTGTTAACGATGCTGTCCAATTGATATCCTTGGTCAGAGAAACAGTGCAGTGGCCAAAAACTAAATTAAAAAAAAAACTCCGTAGCAGATAGGATGGAATATATGGGAATCATTAGTAATTACCCCCTATTAGACTTTTACTAATGTTGTAAATTATAATAAACGTTATTGATCAACTCGTAAAAAAAAACGAGTTTTAAAGAACTGAATTTTGCACTTTTCAAACTTTGTTGAAAGAACAAAAATGCCTATCTTCTTCATGCTTCAAAGTGATTGCAATTTTAAATAAAACTTTCTCTTTGAAGTTGAAAATTCCAATAATTGTTCAACGCAAGTAATTTTTCAGTTTATGCGAAACGAAAGTTAAACAGGAATTAAGGCGGACTCGTTTAATATGATATGTCAGAAACAAGCGAAAAACTCGAAAAATTACGTATTCATTACTTTTTTATGGAAGTGATTCAGGGGTAGGTTTGGTGTTGTTGCACTAATTTAGCAGTAGGTACCTATTAATTATTTTTTTTACTTTTACTTAAAGTATGTCTATTATAAAAAACAACTCTTTCAGTGTTTACGTTAGCTCGAGAAAAATCTTAAAAAAACACGTTTACAATAGCAGCAAATTTTTGGATTACATGAAACTGTACTCTTTTTTCTTATGCACGGCATTTTTCGATACACAGCCAATTCACCTGGGTCTCGAGTCTCGACGGAGTAAGATCACAGATAAAACATGTTTCAAGTAGATTTTAGCGATAAAATGGGACATTGTGGACTTAACTTGTTATAAACCTGATGTTCTGAAACGTTTTAAAGTTATTCTGTTGGTTTAAAATTTTGAGTAAACCTGTTTCGATGATTTATCGGTTTTAAAGTAGACTGGTGTAAGCTGTTTTGCTATTGTATTTTGAAACTTAAATAAGATTAAATTACTACTACTTTAACTGTTAAGTTTCACTTTATTATAAGAAAAACAAATAAATAAGCAGGTTTGAAAAGGCTTTATGTTTCTATTTTTGTGTACAATAAAGTAAATTCTAGCCTAACCTTCAGTTGGGGAACGGGAACGGTTTACTTGTGTTCCAAACTTCGTATGAATTCGTTCAGCGTTAAGACGTGAAAACATAACACACAACTAACAAAGTTTCTTTCATATTTGTAATATTAGTCTGATTATATCCGAACAAATTCAAAGTGCGTATACTTCAGGCTTCAAGCGCCTTATGAGTAGTGAGAGACACACATAATTTCTGTCGAAAAAATGTTAGCAGTACTTTGGAAAAAAAGGCTAAGAGGAACAAAAAAATGTGAATATATCTTTGGAAAATAAAAGTAAATCAATAGGGGACCGGACTGGGTAAAGAAAACGACATTCTATTTTGTCCGTCAGACAGGTAATACAAAAATATTAGACACGTATTTTTTGTTTTATCAATATATCAAAAAATTACTTAGTTAAAACTCATTAAAGTTGGAGAGTGGGGGCTTACTACGTCACAAGTAGGTATAAAACTTACCTACATGTGACGTCATGCGCCATTTCAACTCAATATATCTCCGTAATTTTATGACCACGTGAAAGAAGAAAAAATACGTGTCCAATACTTTTCAATAAACTACCCGACGGACAAAGAAAAAAAAATTGGATTATCTCCTATTACGGCCAAAGTTGTGTAAAATTTTTTTTACTGATCTGATTAGCAATAGTACTAAATAATGATGAAATAAATCGATAATCGATTTAATATCAAATTAAGTTATCTGCTTTTCTCTTTGTATGGAAGAATAATAGGCTTCCGCAGCCTTAACGGGTTAAAATACGAAGTCAATTTCAATATCTATCCAACAAAATTAAATAAAACTACCTCTTTAACAAGTTGTTCAACAAAAAAAAAACTACTAACACAACGGAACAAGGTAACATTTCATCATCAAACTTATTATGCAAACCGGGTCATTCTCCATTGTATGCTCAGCGTTAATTTAAATTTTACAATTTTACATTGTTGACACAACAAAACCAAGGGAAAGCTATTTTAAGTTCTAAAAGTATTTTAAAACTTATGAGATAGTCCGTGTTTTAAATAAGTTGCATTATTTAAAACGGGTAAAGTTGGTTGTTCCTAATTTCCCGACTCCACTCTGACAGTTTTAATTTAAATTGTTATATTTCTTTTGCGTCTTATTAAGAGTTTCTTGTTCTCGTATAAATATGCTTTTGAAAAACAGATTTCCCTTTTTTTAATAATAAAATTTGTTTATTTGAATGCCTTGTTGTTTGTATTTTTTTGTCAAACAAATTTTCACTTAGAAAATTCTTTAATTCTAAAAACTATATACGACCTTTCAAAAAATTGGTAGGTAAGACAGGTATCTATTTTATATAAGGTCGGTTTATATTTTGCAGACGACATTTTTAAATTACAAAATAAGATACCTCTTTTATGTTTTATTTTACTTTATGTAGAGAAAATAAAATTATTGTCACCTTTTCATAACTCCCTTTTCTAAAATGCTAAAATGCATAAACAGACGCTTATGACTTAAAAAAGTAAACATTTTATTCACACCTTTCATAAGCCTTTCGCATTTTAATTAAAAACAAACTCGTGGAAAATGGACATTATATTATTTTACTTATCAACATAAAAAACCTGGTCAAGTGCGAGACGAACTCGTGCAACAAGGGGCCCGTTTGCCACACATGTCAGGTAAAACGTTGAACACATGTTTTTTTAAAGGATTATTTTGAGGCGATTGATTTCAAAATAACAGCAATATTATTTCTGAAACACTAGTTATGACAGTTCTAAAGATTACAGCAAAGATTATGTAGGTATATGTGTAGATTCAGAGTTATTACTAAACTAAAATATGTATTTGTACGCCAATTTAATTGGTAGGACTTAGAGCTCGACTAAAATGTATAGTATACATTAGACCTTAATTTTATTACCTGTATTCCCGAAAAAAAAATATGATTGATTGATAAACAGACGGACAGAGGGATGGATGCATAAGCTTTAAAACAGGCAGTTTTCATCCTTTGGCTACGGAACCCTAAAAAAAGACAATTATGGGTTGATGGTCGCCATGACACTTAATATTCTATTAGCAGTTAACCTATAACAGAGCGTTAAAGTACAGTGAATGGAGAGTAAATGACCGTTTGAAAGCCGTGATGTCCGCTTTAAGCGATTTGCAGCGATTGACGCTGAGTTTTCTTACGATCGCTGTGTAGAAATGACGTCAAAGATTTTTATTTGTTGGAGACAGATTGTCATATTGTGTTTTATTTTTATGTTTAACGCCACCTTACACGGTTAGTTCGACCATAAAATCTGCCTCGCATCTAAATAGCTTTGTTTATTGGAGAGTTTGGGGTTAAAAAATTAGGGCCATGGGTCCGTGGTTGGTCGACTCTTCACGTGACCCTCTTTTTTTTTTTTTTGCGGATGGGAAATCATCAAATGACTTCTCCCGCTCTGGGCGGAGCGGGAGGGAGTGTCAGACTTGTACCGACTAAAACCCACCCATGTTCCTTCTTCGCCCTTTGTGTTCCAGGGCCGCGGTATCTCTTTCGAACAACCCGCAGCCCTGGCAGGCATCGGCCCTTTCGGACCCCTACCGGTTTGCTGACATCTCCTTGAGGCGCGCGTGGAACACGTACGCGCCGTCGACACGGCCTGTCGTCATGAGACGGACGGACGGTGAGCTAGCCCATTACTCACCGTCCACAGGCTCGCGCCTACGGCGGCCGGGGGCCACTGGTTGCCCCCCGACGCCCGGGGCGTCTCCCGCGGCGGCTGGGACGTGAGGTTCTCTCCCTCTCACGTTCCGCCACCTCCTTCGCTAGCATGACTGCTTCGCAGAAGGAGGCGACGGCTTCCCATTCCCTCTCGCTCCGGACCATGGATTGAACCAGGGCCGGACGCGAGAGGTCACCGCCGCCAATCGCCGCTACGAGGACACGGCGGTGCTCAGCCCAAGCGGGGCAGAGCTCCACGGTGTGCTCCACCGTGTCCTCCGGCCGATCAATGCTGCCAGCCTTCTGCGCACTTTTCACAACGATGATTTTGACAACGATGCTAGCAAATTTATTGACACCCTGTAATACTTTTTCCATTTTGATATTTACATATTTTTAACCGACTTCCAAAAAGGAGGAGGTTCTTAATTCGACTGTTTGTATTTTTTTTGCATGTTCACCGATTTCTTTGAATTATGGAACGATTTTCGAAATTCCTTTTCTATTTGATAGCCTAGATACTTCTGATGTGGTCCCATTGACATCATGTCAAAATCTGATCATGGGATCCCAGGAAAAGCAAGGGCAATCCTCAAACTTAATAGGCACATTCAAATCAAAATCAAAATATTTTTTATTTCACATAGGCCTACATGGGCACTTGTAAAACGTCGACAAAAAGCTCGATTTCAAGCTCATTCAAGGTTTTACACATACTTTCTAGCGGAATTCAGAATTTAGTGCCTGGTAATCATCATCTCATGTTTCTGAGCTGATGGTGGAAGGTATCTGATGATGGCATCCCAGGAAAATAGTTAACACTCAAATTTTAAGGGCATTGTTTGAAACAGTATACTTCCCATGCGATCCCATGGTCATCAGGTCAGGATCTGATGATCTGGGATCCTGTAAAAATCGAGGGAACTCTCCAAATTGTATTGATACACATAGGCTTTATGCTTGGTAATGATTATTTAATGTTACTAAGCTGATGATGAAAGGTATAAGTCGGGATCTGATGATGAAATCCCAGGAAAATCAAGAACAAGAGAAATTTATCAATTCGTCTGAATAATTTGTGTGTATATTCAGCGAATTGCCAATTGTATTGTATCAAGGTTTTTTTTTTGTTAAAAATGTTGTATAGGATATTACAACTGAAAATAGAAAAATAAAAAACTCCTTTCCAAAAAATAAAACCGACTTCATAAACACAAAAAGTGGAGAATAACTTTAGCTTCAGAAGTCGGTGGCAAAAAAACTAAATTAATGAAGCACAAGTCACCGACTTCTAATACCAGTAGTAGTAGTAGTAGACTTTAAGTTATTTTTCATGTTTTGTGTTTTGAAATCGGTTTCATTTTTTATTATTATTGTAGACCTCTAAATATTGTAAATACTTAATTCGAATATCTTAAGTATAATTTGCAGTAATTCGCATCTGGAAATAAATAGACATTTGGAGCGCAGTAAGTTTGCTTTTGCAAATAGCCCGTCAAGCTACTACATAGTAACAAATTCGAGCAAAAGCCTTACAAATGCAAAAGGTGTTAAAACACCAACACGTTAGTTCGTTCCACTTCAGCGAACATTCCTATAAATGAAGTAAAACTTAGTCAGTCTTGAAACAATGTGCCGTGAGCTATTGTAGGCAGTCTGTTTGTGAACACTATTGTTGGCACAAGACTATTGAAGTTATAGAGATAGAAATACTGTATTGTTAGATATTTAACAGTCAGTTTATATACTTCTAAAAGATGGAATCAATGTCAAACTCAAACTCAAAGCATTTATTTAAATTAGACCATTACAGGCACTTTTGAAAGTAAAAAAAAAAAACAAAATAAAACGCGAAGCTACAGTCCCAGTCACAAGGCATAATAACTTGTGAAAGTACTGTAGTTGCCCATTCCGTAGCGTAGATCTCTATGGCGAAGAATGGGCAAGAAACTCCATGGACTCTCTCTCAACTCCATCCAAACTCTTTTAAATCAAAATATTTTACAAAATCTTGGTTACATCATTCATGTTAAGAATTACAAATATGTGAGAACGATGTAGAAATAAGGGCAAGTTAAGGGCGTCCAGAGTAAAAGATTAAATCAGTAATTAATAAAATAAAGTAATTAAAAATAAACCGTGGCAGTTAGGAGATGACCAGTCACAACTGACAGCGCCCGTTCACGAACATGACGCATGTATCAGACATTATAAAACTCAACCATTTTGTCAATGTCCTCTTAAAAGCCTATCATTTTGTCTTCTAAAGCTAAGTCAAAATTTGGGTTAGTTCCTGTGGCACTGGCCGAAAAGTATGGCACTATTATGCAAGACGACAATTCCAAATACGAATTTATACACGAATTTCTCCATTACGTAACTATAACATAATCTGCCTAGCCTTTCCCCAACTATGTTGGGGTCGGCGTCCAGTCTAACCGGAAGCAGCTGAGTACCAGTATTTTACATGGAGCGACTGCATATCTGACCTTCTTAACCCAGTTAGTACTGCGTAACAGGATATTCCTCGGTGAAACTGGTTGTCAGACTTTCGGGTCACCTACCTGTAACGGCTGTCTATCTAATAATGACAGCTGGGACCAACGGCTTAACGTGATAACCGAGGTACGGACAAAAATTGGTATGTAATGGGTGGTCACCCATCCACACGACAACCTAGGCAAGCGCGGCTTAACTTGAGGATTCCGAGATCCGAGCGGCTGTTATTATTCAGCCACGAGAAGTACCTATAATATTTTATTCTATGACCCTTTTTCTAAAACCCGCTCAATAGTTTTTAAAAACCACTTTGGTAAGAGTAGCTTTAACAAACTGGTGTATAATAAATATACCTATTCTTTGATGTCGTATGATTTTGTAAATAATTAATGTTACAAAGAGCACTGATACCCAAAACTAACTACCCTAAAACATGTTACGTATAAGCGTTTATGTAATGAAACTTATTCGACATCGAGGTTACAAAAAATATCACAAAATATGCTATGACGTACAATCGTGTCGAAAACTTTAGACATTGAATAGATTACAATAACAGAGTGTCAAAGTCCATACCTAGAGTGACATATTGACACTGAAGTACGTATTAACAGACGTACGAACTTTTTCTAGCTATGGACTCGTGGGTAAGTACACCACGCTGGTTAAGTACGCGTGCCGAGGTCGGTTCTTGGATGGGCGACCATGGAATACTTACCAACCCTAAACCCAGATTCATATCTGTCATTACGCGAATCTGTCATTACGCGAATCCGTCATTACGCGAATCTGTCATTACGCGAATCTGTCACTACGCGAATCTGTCACTACGCGAAACTGACATTATCAGATCTTGTCATTTTGCGACACCTGGCATTATGCGTTTCTGACGTTCTTCGCCCAAACCCTTACCAAGACCCCGCGACTGGGAAGCTATTAAGCCGTTGCTCCAGGTTGTCGTTCATATTACGTTGACAGAGGATGAAAGCGAGGCTATGTTATACCGGTTTTTATAATAGCTTGATAAATGTCGCCGTGTGCCCACAATTCAGCTGGCCTACCTTGACGTCTTAAAACAGGGTGCGTATCATATCATATAAAGTTATTTGGTATAATTTCATTTTAATAACGTTCACAAGATATAATAAACGTGAGTTATACCAACAGTTGATATAATTTCTTTAGATATAACATTTATAAACTCTAAAACTTATTTCGTATAACATTATTGGATATAACTTTTATTTAAAAGAAAATCATTTGGCTTATCGTTTAAAATATATACTTAATATTGATACCATCTTTATGATTAATACCCCAATTCAAAGCAATCCGCCTCGGATGGGTTATAATAGAAGGTTCAGGCGGGAGCAGAGCACAGTGACAGAAACGAATCGCTCCAAAACCGACTTCACGTAGTCTTGTCTGCCCTACCCCTAGAGTGTAATTTAAAATCGCGTAGGCGCGGAGGGGCGAGGCGGCCCGCGAGCTGAGGAGCAGGTGGTTTTAACACTCGCCGCCACGGCTGAGGCTGGGCGGCGAAGCCGGCCAGCAATCCGAAGCCGCGGTGGTGAGCGTGAAACACATCTGCGACGATAAGCTCGCATGGGACCGCCGGAGCCTGGCAGCGCCGCAAACGTGACAGAAACCATGCCTGCTGCATGTTGCATGCTAGCTGCATGCTTGCTGCATGCTTGCTTGCATGCTGCATGCTTGCGTAAACCTATAATACCTCCTATAGGCGTTTTATCATATTAGACTAAATAGGTCTTATGTCTTTTGAGTGGTATTTCAAACGATTTTATATTAAATGTATGTTATGCTTATAAAAATTAGTTATTTTAAAATTATATCAATCGTTTATTATATTAACTGATCGTTATATCGAATAAAATTATAGATTCAGTTGTTATATCTTGTAAATATTAGAGATTTTGTAATTATATCATATATTACTTACCCCTTAAAACATTATTGTTTTACTGCTTTCCCAGTATGGGAAAGAGATGGAGCTAGACACCCTGTATCGCTCCGTCTCTTTACCACACTGGAATAAGAGTAAAATAATACTGCTTTAAGAGGGATCTCTAGTGGGCCTTTCTCCATACAAACGTATTCTGCTGTTTTCTTCGTGGATAATGCGTCTAGAGCAATGATTTTTTTCCAAAATATCTAGGTTTATTTAATACATGCCTGTATCATTTTCTTTTTTTTTCAAAATATAATCAATAAAGAATTATGACAATCCAAAAACCCGAAAAAAGCCGACTAGCAGACAAATTCGATAAGTTTTTAACAAAAAAGAAAACAATAGAAGCATAGCTATACTTTTCCTCTAAATTTTGATATAAGAATTATTTAGATCAGTTTAGTTTTGAAGAAGAAAGCGGAACAGCGGAATATAAAACGTCTTTTAGCAAAGATATTTGTAGGTAAAATTAGCCTGAGCTGCAGTTGTCCCTTTACGTTTGTTTCCCCTTTTACGGGGGCTTGGTCGGGCACAGTGCGATGGCAATAGTATCTTCAAATACCTATTCTTTAAATTCATCGGGACTAGAGTCCCCTCTTAAGACGTCATGGTAGCCCAGCAGGGTTTCACTATAGTCGATACCCGGTGGTGAGGGTCAGACAAAATCCAGTTATACAGGAAGCTGACCACAACTATGTTCGGAGAAGGCAAGGCAGATGTTGATGAAGAACATTCATTTTCGTTTCTTAAACTAATATATTAAAACCTCTCTTCTAGAACCTACAAAATGTGTGAAAAAGTTAAAGATGCCTAAAGTTTCTTGTTCTCGCTGACAGCTATTCTTTGTTCTAGACCAAACTTGGGAACTTTCTAGTCACGGAGATATTGGGGTTCGAAGTTCTAACTTTTTTTTAACACAAGTTTTAATGTTATAATTTTACTTTAAATACCTCCACGACCCTGTACTATTCAATGCATCCATCAGCACAATGTGTTGAGTGCGTTACTTTGAGTCCTACGGTAAGACGTGATTTTTCACCCCAAAACAAAATCGTAGTTTGATGTACATAATGCTTGGTTGACGGCTTCGTGAATTGTCTGTTTACGCTTGTATATGTAGTACTGATTAGAGCCTCAAGTTACACAAGAAAGAGTCCTACATAAAAGACGCAAGGTTGAATACATTAAACCTCGCAAAGGTTGAGCATTTTGACCTTTTGCTCTGCCAATAAGGTAAATAAGTTATGTAACAGACCCAAGGAAGATACTGAGTGAAACAATGAATATACCAAATACACCAGGATTAGGTATGTAGGTTTCCTAAAGTACGAATACAGTTACAAATGCTTTCAAGAATTGATGGTCAAAGAGGAGAGGAAGACCAAAGAAAACATGGATGGAATGTGTAAGAAATGATAATCTAATCTAATACTAATAATAAAGCTGAAGAGTTTGTTTGTTTGTTTGTTTGTTTCGCGCTAATTTCAGGAACTAAAGGTCCGTTAAAAAAAGGATTGTGGGGTTTTATGAAACCACGGTAAAAGTGAAACTTTTTTCACACTATAGCGCGAAGTAGGTAGGCCGCGGAGTAGGGATATAGTGAAAGGCGCTCGTCAGAGCGCCTTATCTTCTCTGCTCTTCGTCTTATTTATCCCCAGTCCGCGGCCGACCGTCAGCGTCACGCAAAATGCAACACACAGACGAAAAAGTTTGAGACGATGTAATAAAAGTTTCACTTTAAAAATCTTTCAGTTGTTAGATAGCCCATTTATCGAGGAAGGCTATAGGCTATATGTCATCACGCTACGACCAATAGGAGCGGAGCAATTGATGTTTCGAAAACGGGGAAAATGTGAAGCAGACGAAGTTGCGTGGGACAGCTAGTAATTAATAAGAATGTCCCTTTCCATACATATCATAATTATGATGTCTGATACTTTCCATTCTGCTTAACCCACTTATAATAACAAGCGTTAGGTCCATATCACAAATCCAATTTTCTGTAGTTTGACAGAAACTTTAACACCCATATTCAATAAACTTATCATCAATAACGCTCGATTAATCTTACTTTTCATTTCAATAAAACTAAACGATCATAAGTTTTAATGATTTTATTTAAAAGGTTTATGAAGTTAACAGTTATAGTTTCATAATTTGGATCTTTTGTGTAAAGAAAACTCGATTAGGTTTTGAAATAAAGTTGCCGAACCCAAGAGAGGTTATGTTAACCTAGTTTTAAAACTCAAAAAAAAGGATTGTGTGGTTTTATGAAACCACGGTAAAAGTGAAACTTTTTTTCACACTATACTCGTAGACATTTAACTAAATTTTTTGGAATAAATGCGGAGTAGGGATAAAGTAAAAGGCGCTCTGACGAGCACCTTTCACTTTATCGCTACTCCGCGGCCGAGCGTCACGCGACATGCAACACACAGACGAAAAAGTTTGAGACGATGTAATAAAAGTTTCACTTTAAAAAGTAGTTTGCAGCGGGCATATTAATAACCCACAACGTCACGTCTTTAGGGTTAGGCAGAGGTCTGTGTACCTAATAGTACACCCAAATTTCGCCAGTAATGTTTAAGTCCCATGTCTAGGCCTATTTACTTATTTAAACTTCATTTACAATAGTGTACATAGGCGGACTTAATGCCACAAGGCATTCTCTACCAGTCAACCATTGGGTTAAAAAAGACAACATTATGATAGGTACAAAATAATATCTAAAAATATAATAGTAATTAATTTCGAAATTAATTAATTAATTAATTTTGTGCCCATAGTTAACTCTGGATGGACAATGGGAATTGTCCATGGGTGTAAAATGTGAAAATGTCCTTTTTCTGTGAGCTTACTTTCTCTTTAGCACGTTATTTATTATAAAATTCGAATTTTATTAGTATTACAATATTGTGAAACGAGAACAACTGTCGACAAACTGTTTTGCAGTCTGGCAGACGTTTTGTATGTTATTGCTATACAAATTTCGAGTAAACAAATTAAATAAAAATTGTATATAATTACATAGACATTAATACACAAAAACATATAAAATAGACTAATAAATATTTTAACAAATACCAAAATAAAAAACAAGAAACTATGACTAGACTTCTATTGCGAGCTACTTTGTCTGATTTAAATAGAGGTTACGAACTTTTCTTTTAAAATTGAATTACCTTTCAGATTTTTTAATACCGAGGGTTAGCGCGCTCCACAGCTTTATTGATGAGACATATCAATTTGACATAAAACCGGTCCAGTGTGAAGGAATTTGGAGGACTAGATTTTTGGAAGCTCTAAGGTTACGACTATGAGAACTGAAATAAGTTTTAAGATAATCGGGAGCACATGGATCGTTCATAATAGTGAAGAGAGATACATAAAGGGTGTAAAACACCTCTTAACGAAACCGAAAGGCACTGGTTCTCCCTGTCATTGCGATCATTTTTTTGTTCTACACCATACCTGGGAACCTTCTGGTTACGGAGATATTAGGGGTCAAAGTTCCAACTTTTTGACAAGAATTTTTTTATATACAAGTTTTTCATGTAAGATTTTTAGTACATACACCTCCACGATCCCCGGACTATTCAATCCGTCTATCAGCACAATGTTTTGAGTGCGTTACATTGAGTTCTACTACAAATGATGATTTTACACGCCCAAAAAAAAAAGTCGTTTCCCAGCAATAATTTTTGCGTAAAGTTACTTAGTTTCATGTACAGAATGCTTGGTTGAGGGCTTCGTGATGAGGTGATTTACACGGTGTATACAGAGAGATCTGAGTGACCTCCTGAGTCGGATAGGCAGCCATTTAAGCTGAGAACGGTAGAAACAAATGTGACCGTACTTACGAAGGCCAAAAAAAAAGCGAATACAATTGCTGAGAAGTCGATCCAATTTATTAAGAAGTACTTGGGATAGATCAGAAAAACAAACATCAGCATAGTCAATAATGGCAAGCACAAGTGACTGGACCAAAGTGGGTTTGGTGCTAGATGGGAGAAAATGCTTGAATCTATCGAGAGACCGCATCGAGAACGTAACTTTCTGGCTCACCTGAACTACGTGTTTACTTCAACTAAAACTATCGTCAATGTACAGACCTAAGTCTTTTACGTGAGGTGAAAGAAAAATGACAGAGTTCTTCAACCGTGGACAAATCCATACTCCTACTATAATATCTGTTCATAAAACATATCTTTCCGACCATATCTGCAGAATATAACCCAACTGCCCAACATCTAAAACAGAAAATAGTATCGGGAAAGAGGTACTTCATGTAATTTTACGCAAAGGAGAAAAACCTCTGAAGAAAATAATAGAAACTAGCGACCCGGTTTTAACGACTTGATAAATTGTATACCTAATACCTACCCTTCCGGAACAAGTTCTTTAAAAAATGGGAAAATTATATCAAAGACAAGATATTTAGACGAAAATATTATTATTTATCTGTGTACCCACATAATCTGTGCGCTCTAGTTATTAATCTTAATTTTAGTGTGTTTCTCAGTAAGTGAATTATCTATGTAATTCTTATGAGAAATAAAGTTGTTCCTTAAAACCTTAAATGCGGCCACACATGAAAACACGAAAAGTGTCAAATATTATGTACCTACTGTTAAACATGATAGATTCTTATCCCTTCTGCCATAGCAAAACATCACGCTTGTGAAACCTCAAAAGGTTAGGCATATGTGTATCTTATTGTAAAGGGCAAATTAATTGAAACCAATAGGGATCGTAAAAAAGACTTTACAATAAGACTTTGAGCGATCCAGCTAAGTCACAAGTACGTCTAGATTTTCAGAACAGAGAGCGTGCAGATTCGTTTTAAAGGAACGAATGTTCATTGATCAGTAGTAGGTAGTAGGTATACGTACATCCACACAGATTGCGCCAGTTTATTACAAAAAATATGTGTTATTTTCTTTCAAAAGTGATCCGGTATTAAGAAACCAGTAGTAAAAATGAACAGGCAAATATCCTGTAAACAAGAATATCCATATACTTTAAAAAGTACAATATTCTAACGCCACCAACTTCTCAGCGACACTATTCCAATATAAGTTCCGCGAATAGCCAGTTTGTTTGCAAAACCATACGATTGAATTTTAAATGAGCCATGCATTCCTTTAGGAACGAACCACCAAAATAGCTTGAGCTTTGCCATGGGATTACAGACTTTAGCACTTTGGAATAAGGATGAGCTACAGGTCAAAGGTATTGGCTGGACCACATAGATGTACGGAGTAGCATTTAAGGCGCATTTACACGAAGGGAGATACTCGCCCGTTGAAAACCTGGAATGTCCAAATGAGTCTCGTAATCAAGACTTGCTAGTTGATTATCGCTGTCCCGAGTGTGCATGTGCACTCAAGCTAGAAAAAAAAACTTGTATAATAAAATGACACACGAACACTTTTACTTCACAAAAACTTTTAAGTCGATATTTTTTTTGACAGGACATTTGTTATTTTCAATGCCGAGGCAATTCTCGTGTTACCTGTACTTACAGGTCTTCATCATCGTAGTATACGAATACGAGGCACTAAAATTAAAAATACTAGTTTCATTTTTTTTTTTAATATAATTTTAAGAATTGATTCACATCTATGGATGATACTGTTCTGCGGGTTGCAAACAATTTAACTTAAAATGCTACACGATAAGTTGTATTCGCCACAAAACCGACGATTTTATGTTACGTGACAGCGAAACAGATTAATTTTCTTTCGTTTCGTGAGTTATCTGATGACTAGCAAATCCAAAGATCTTGATAAACCGGTCAGAGCGTGTACATCATTGTATGTCTGTCTGGTATTAGCTGAACTGCACAACTTGGTCTGCGTCGAATTTTCCCCATTTTTGCATTTTTCACTGATGCTCCGCTCTTTTTGGACGTAGCGTGATGTTATATAGCTTATAGCCTTCCTCGATAAATAGGCTATCCAATACGAAATAATTTTTCAAGTCGAATCAGTAGCCCCTGAGATTATCGCGTTCAACTAAACAATCAAACAAACTCTTTCAGCTTTTTAATTATGTATTAATAGTATAGATAAGACATTGGGCGTCTTTGGCGTATTTGAAGCTTTTTGCCTAGGTCTACAAAAAAACAAGTACCGTTTATCAACTTTTTATCACTCTCCAAGAATCGCTCAGTCGAACATAAAAGCAGTGCTTTTGTAAATGCGCCACTATAGACGGCGGCGGTGGGTTTGAACCGTGTTATGTTTTGACTACAAAGTTCGGTAATAAGTGCTAATCCCTTTTAAGCCACCAACGGTAGCCTGGCTTACAGTCCGCTGCAAATTTTCTCTTTGCTTGTAAAAGGAATTTTTAATGCTGCTAATGAAATCTGGTACAGTTTAGTATCTTTCAGTGGTTATTTAGTGAATATTTTAAGTAAGTAACTGAAAGGTTAAATATAGTTATTTTAGCATTTAGAGAGCAATTACTTTGTTTACTTTCTTAGTATGCTTGGTTGCTTTAAAATTTTTCTTTGTTTGTGAAAGCTTTTTTCATAAGACTATTGGAATGTTTAGATGAAAATGGAGGATGTTTGTTTATACAAATAGAAACAGGCATTAGATAGAAGTGCAGTAACATAAAAACAATCAGCTTAAAATGTGCTCACAGCTGGGAGATAGGCGCTCTATAATAAAGAGTGATCTTATTTTTTTAAATTCTCAGTGGTAGGCCGAAGTCTGCATTTGTACCCATATAGTGGCAATAGGCTCGCCCCTTGTGTTTACCTGTACCTCGCCTGACAAGATGAATGGTTTGTCTGTCATGTCAGTCATTAGGATCTCATTGGTCAAAGTAGGGAGCGAATCCTTTCTTGCCGAGCTGGTGTGGATGACGTCAGAAAAGTTTGTTTGTGTACCGTAGTTACCCCAAGAGGTACTTTTAACGTTTAGCGAACAATTAAAAAAAAACACGTTTAAAGTGAATCGAAACGGATAATATTTACTGTTGCCAAAATCTTTTTAACACTTATTCGCGTTTTCACAAAAAATTAAGCGACACCTAGCTTGCTGGCTGTCTATCGCGACTGTTGAGCATGAGGTCCTGGGTTTAATTCCCGGGTAGTGCAAATTGTTATTGGGTCTTTCCATCAGGAATTCCTCAGTAGCAGCCCCGGAGACTGGATTTGAGCCCGTTTGATGGCAATAGAATCAACTCCTATGGGACTTAAACATAACCGGTGAAACTTAGGTATAATTAGTAACACCTCTGCCATACCTTGCGGAGATTATAGGCATGATATTATGTTAAGCGACACCTGGTTGAATTTCTACATTTCATTTCTCTGTTGGAACTTGAACTCTACGTTCCTTTTCTTAGTATTTATTAAGACATTCACTAAGATGTAAATGGACACAGACCGAAACTATACCGATGTTCAAATGTTTAATACTTACACCAATACCTACTTATATCAACAATGATTTAGGCGATTATCCCACTGCACCGCGCTCCGTCGCGTAGCGCGGGGCCGCAGATTTTAACATTCGTAGGGGTCAGTTTTTTATCCTAGGCGTGTTTTCTCTTCAAACTGATACTTGCATACAATATTGAAATTTCCAGCCCCGCGCTACGCGACAGAGCGCGGTGCAGTGTGATAATCGCCTTACATCCCCTCTTAAACTTCAAGTGAAGTTCTCTAAGACTAGCTAGAACGATGCTTCGGAGACTAAATTCCATGATCCAATTAGTACCAACCTACAGATAACAAAACGCCCAGATATACATAATTTCACCCTCGCCGAAATAAACTGAAGTTCGGTTGTAGTTTGATTCATAAACTTAATACATACTAATCAAGTTCCAAAGTCGTCAGCTAACTAATTGGAAGTTAGTCGAAGTGGACAAAGGCCAGTAGGATAGCCCTCGTTGCAAGCGGAGCGGGCAAAGCGGACAAGGCGGGTAAAGCCACCATAATTTGATCTCAAGTGTAATTAGATAAAGGAGCTTCGTAATTCTTGGTTAAGCAGCGCTTGCCTAAGTGGTTCCGTAGATGGGTGACCAAACATTACATACCATGTTTCGTCCGTGTCTCGGATAGCACTTTACGCCTTTGGTCTCGGCTATTATTTTTGGTTCTATCTTCGACAGTCGTCGCTGAATTTTAAGCAAATGCGCGTGAAACCGCTTCTCCGTAAACACTCTCATACATCGCCATATGTTTAAATTGATAGCGGGCCGCGCCGCCCAACGCACCGCGTCTCCGTAAATGAGTCCTAACATGATACAACTGAATACCACTCTTTGCCATGGAGTAATCGCCTTTCTATCATTGACTCGGTATACGCTTGTATAACCTATTTACTAGAACTTCGAAAGCTATTTCACCCATTCCGCTCGCAGTAGGAGTTCAGCCTTATTGGTGAATATGGCGCAACCATGCAGAGAATGTTCGGACCTTAAGGAGTTGAGCATTGATTTATAGTGTAAGTTGTATTTGGACTATTACGACACGCATTTTATTAATCTGTTATCCATTATTATAATAATACTAGCTTATGCCCACGGCTTCGCCCGCGTTTTGTTTGGTAATTGTCCCACGGGGTCGTACTACCGGGGTAGTACGATCGTTGACCGGAACTAACAACCGGCAAGCAAACCAATCAGTAACCGGTCGTTAACGTCGAGCCATTAATACTTTTAAATTGAAACATTAATACATTTAAGTACTAAATTACACTTTAAATAGACCAGTTAAACGTTTAACTATTTAAAACTAACTGAAAGTGTAACCAATTTAAAGACATTTATTTCGTTATTAACTCATTAAAAAATAACTTTCATAGAACACAGTTCATGCTATTTTTTTTTTAAAGAAGTTGAAGCAAGACGAGTAAAAAAATAAAAAACAAACATCCGAATTGAGAACATCCTCGTTTTTTAGAAGTCGGTTAAAAAGCGTTGCACCTCGTGGCCACGAGAAACACGTGACAGCAATTATGGAGAAAACATGAACAGAAATCGAACTTTGACAAATAAAGGACTATAACATCATCACGCCTGTAATTCTTGAAGGGTAGGCAGAGGTGTACCTTATTGTAGGTAAGTACACCCAAATTTCGTCAGTTATATTGCCATCAACCGGGCACAATTCCATACTCCATGGCAGCTAATGGAAAATTCCTTATGGAAAAAACCCAATATCAATATGCACGACCCTGGAATCTAACCCAGAACCTCATGCTTAGCAGTCACGCTTGCTATCACTAGAACCACGAGACAGTAGATCGAATACATTTTGCCTATATCATATAGCATATACCTACATTCTAAAACTCGTATATGCATAAAATTCTCGTGTCGCGGTTTTTGTTACCAAACTCCTCCGAAACGGCTGAACCGATTTGTATGAAATTTTGTATATCTGAGGTAGGTCTGAGAATCGGCCAATATCTGTTTTTAAATAAATCTTAAACCCATAAAAAATTCCACGCGAACGAAATCGCGAGCAGCAGCTACTATAATACATTTTTCTTTTTAGATTTAAGTGCCAGTATTATAATTTTGTCTTACCAAGGGGGGTATCGTATTACCTAGTGCCAACTGGGTTGTGGAGGTCAGATCGGCAGTCGCTATTCTTCATACCCCCAAAAACCCACCAAAATTTCCAAGCGAACGAAGTCTGATCCTGAAACTACCTCACTTTCATTTTTAGCAGAAACCCGGTTTGTTTTAATCTGAAATCTACCTAAAGATGGCGCCCAATTTGTTAAATATTGTTTTTTTAGGACAAAACCTGACCCTGTTTATGGTTTTTGTTTAACATTACGTAACACTGTCGACACTTCGTTATTAAGTGTTTTGTGTTCGGATATAATTAAAAGAATAATTTCGACACGAGTCGGCTGTGTAGGATTTAACCCTTTTTTGCTGTACTGATTATGAAAAGCTGTTAGGTTTAGTCAAACAAGAAAATGTTTGGGTTTTTTTAGGAAATAACCCTTTGTTTAAAAAAAACAACGAGCAAACAAGTTGACTGGCGGAATGTGGGTTACTGTGGGTACACCTATGCCTAACTCTTTACGGATTACAGCTTGAGAATATAAAGGGTGTAAAACACCTCTTAACGAAGCCGAAAGGCACTGGTTCTCCCTGTCATTGCGATCATTTTTCTGTTCTACACCATACCTGGGAACCTTCTAGTTACGGAGATATTAGGGGTCAAAGTTCCAACTTATTGACAAGTATTTTTTTAAATACAACTTTTTAATGTAATATTTTTACTTTAAACACCTCCACGACCCCCGTACTATTCAATCCGTCCAGCCAATGTTGCCGTCAGCACAATGTTTTGAGTGCGTTACATTGAGTTCTACCACAAAACATGAATTTACGCCCCCCAAAAAAAAAGTCGTTTCCCAGCAATAATTATTGCGTAAAGTTACTTAGTTACATGTACATAATGCTTGGTTGATGGCTTCGTGATGAGGTGATTTACACGATGTAGAGAACAAAAAAAAAGTTGTTCGACTGCCTCGTTTGTGTAGCGGTCGCAAGCATGACTGCTGATTATTAGTTCCTAGGTTCGATTCAAAGGTCGAGCTTAATGTTATTGGGTTTTTTCCACCAGCAGGAATTTCTCAGTAACAGTCACGAAGTCTGGATTTGAGCCTGTTTGGTGGCAATAGGCTCGCCCACTATTTCATGAGATAAATATAACTAGCGATGTGTGGGTGTGCTATTAGGTACACCTCTTGACCCTTCGGGGATTACAGGCGTGATGATGTATGTAATTATTTTCTCTTTGAAACCTTTCTCAATACTGAAATAAAGATTTAGAGTACGCACAGCGACCAATCAAGCTATATAGGGTGACTGGTAATTAATGACTGATACGTAAACACGTGATTATATTCATGATAACAAACAGCTTGCGTGCGGTGGTGAGCGTGAAACACATCTGCGACGATAAGCTCGCATGGGACCGCCGGAGCCGCATAGCGCCGGAGACGTGACAGAAACCATGTCTGCTGCATATCGCATGCTTGCTTGCATGTTGCATGCATGCTTGCATGTTCCATGATTGCTTGGATGCTTCATGCTTGCTTTCGTTTTTACTACGCGTTTTATCATTTTAGACTAAATAGGTTTTATGTCTTTTGAGTGGTACAACAACTGATTTCATATTCAATGTATGTTATGCTTATAAAAATTTGTTACTTTTAAATTATATCAATCGTTTATTATATTAACTGATCATTATATCGAATAAAATTATAGATTCAGTTGTTATATGTTGTAAATATTAGAAATTTTGCAATTATATCATATATTACTTACCCCTCTCATTGTATTGGAAGTCTACGGGTAAGTCAGCGCGTATCCATGTTATACTAGACATGTACAGTTTGATGTGCTGCCCTGTGTACCCATAAATACAATTAAAAGGGCAAAGAAATAAATAAAGAATGTGAACGAATGAGAAAGGAAGGCTCGATAAGTTCCACTTAAGAGACCGCAGTTAGTTGAATTATCTACTTTACGACACAGAGGATAAGGCAGAAATATAACTTATTTTAGACTTTGAATAATTAAATAGTATAAAATGGAGTCGCTTTTAGTATTTGTGCTGCTTAGCATATAATAATATAAACTCTTTCTTTTTACCAGGGCTTAAAGATCTTATTTCGGAAAATATTTAGCTTAGATTACCTTAAAAACACCACGGTGCACCAAATACGTTGAGTCACCAGTAACCTTGTAGATAAAGATTGGGTCGTAGCTAAAAGTACTAATGGTAATAAACAACTTATGGACTTTATGAGAATAACTATGCAGTTTTCATACCGAACAAAATATATTTAAAAGTGCATATTTATATTTTACAGTAGCACTTCTGCATAAACTTGTATAGCGTCACATATTAGGGTTTCTCTCGAATGTTCTGCAGTAATGTTGGGACAAGTTACCAGTTAACCAATTGATTTATACGTCTCTTTTTCTCTTTGTTGACTCAACACAAAGTTACTTTTGTCGGTTATGATTTAAGAGAGCTTATTATGAAGATCGTGAATAAAATACAAAATACAGTGAAAGCTACGCTAAGTACACTACACTTAGTATAGGTACTTCCTGATGTGTGGCTTCAAATTTAACCCTGGAGTCTGCTACTTGTAGTTATCAACGAACTGAATAATGTGTCCTTCCTGGATAGGTATCTGGGAAGAACCTCAGACGAACGAAATTCAGACTTTCTCTGCATTTGACTTCATGGTCGCTTTAGGATATACCCAAAAGGTAGGGACGGTGGGTAAAGCTGAAAAAAATTGAAAAAGCGGCCCTGTCAACTGGTTTTCTTATACCTATGACAAATAGAAAAAAAAACGGTTTCAGATTAGAGACAACGGTCACGATCATGTTTAGGAGAATAACGATTATGACAGTATCAACGTTTGAGAAAATGTATAATTATTTATATACCAGTTACTGGTAATTAGTGACCGATACTTTAACAGGTATTTGTGCTCATGATAACAAACAACTTTCCAAGAAACTTTATTTTTATACTCATTCACTTTTATCATATTATCACAACAGCCGTTTGAAATTCGCGCGCGTGCGCCTTTTGCCTATCAGCTGTGAGCTGCGTAACACTGGAAAGTTGTTTGTTATCATGAGCACAATCAACTGTTAAAGGTCACTTATTACTAGTCAGCGTATATACGTACCAAATAAAGAAGTAGTTAACTCCTAAAGAACCGTTCAACCAGGAAACAGGAATTCAGTTGAACTGAGATTGGCTACTTATGCCAACTTAACTTGCTAGTAGTTGCATAAAAATATAAAATTGTTTTTGGGAGCCACATCTGCTAACAAACTGCTTTACTGTTTGGCAGAAGTATTAACATTTTAATATAATACTTATGATGTCACCACGAATAGATGCAATTTTAAGTAAAACTTCTTGATCTACGTTCTGTCCACCACAAATATTGTAGCGTCTTCTTCATAGTATTAATTCACGACTGACAAATTGGAATAAAAGAATTACTACTTTTTCATTTCAAATTCATATTTTAAATTTGACACTTACGGATAAGACATAAGGTTCATCATCATGGGGTTGGCGCAGCATGTCTTCTTCTTCCATACTTCTCTATAACTCGTCATCTGATCAGACACCACCTTTCTTGCCATATCCTCCTTCACAAAGTCGATCCATCGTTTCATTGATCTTCCTCTAATGTTACGGCCGTCCAAATTCATATTCAAAACTTTCGTAAAGGTTTTAATCGAAAAGTTTTTGGCAAACAGGCTCTCATGCAGAGAAACACAGCATAAAGTAACATCTTCCCTACAGCATTCGTATAGCTCTTATTTTCCACCAAAGTTGGATATGCTTGAGAGCACAAAAAACAGCAACACACCAAAACTCTCTACAATCACCCTAGTAAGCCATCGAATGCAGTGGCTGCGGCCGAAATCGGCTAGATCGCATCATCGTCATCATTTAAAACCACAGCATTTATATCTTCAGACATAAATAACTTATCACACTGTATACACGTGTTGTGAACTTAGATTAACTTAGACACCTGCATGATTCTTGGAAGACTTATGCTAATACACCATGTCAGAAGTTAGCAGCAATATGTAAATGCATATAACTTACGAGTATGTCAGTAAAGTTTAGAGTCAGGTGCAAATGCAAATAAATGCAAAAAAGTGTGTGTTAATTACTACGAGATATGTTGAGGACAAGAAGGATTAATCTGCGAGTTTAGTTTGCACTCGTGTTTCTTGTTTGATGAACTCAACTAAATCTTCAGTCTTGTTACGTGGGATGATTTAAATACAAGGTGTAACTGGACCCTTCATTCACGAAGCCGTCAACCATGCATTCTGTACTTCAAGCTAAAGAACTATTTTTTTTAATGTTCTTGGATTACACGTGGTGTTATGTTGAACTCCTGTACTATAGTGTAAAAGTTTTAAGATTTCTTTGCTTGATAAACATGTAGTACGGCATTAAAAGGTATTTATTTCTCGAATACTCTTTTCTACGGACATATTGAATCATTTCTGCTATGTTAGGTTTTTCTATCAGTTTTTTGGGATAAGTCCGGATCAGCCTGGATTTGGGTCCGACTAAACGCTGGGGAAATGTTGCTATTACACCTCTGGCTACTCTGTCAACTTACTGTTATGTTACTTAACCGTATTTACGTCTACAAACACAAACCCACGTATATATGAGTTACTCAATATTAGACTCAAAAACTCTCTCTTGTTCCAGGATGCTGTACACATCTCTACCGATCTACTTCCTCGTGATTGGAGCAGCGCTCTGCGCTCCCGAGAGGATGCAGAATGAACCCGATCCCCATGACCCCACGGCGCATGAGGGGTCTGACCCCCATAGTGACCACGTCGCACCCCTGGCAAAGAGGTCCCCTCATTACGACTTTGGCCTGGGCAAGAGAGCCTATAGCTACGTGTCGGAGTACAAACGCTTGCCTGTTTACAACTTCGGATTGGGCAAGAGGTAAGATATTTGAAAATTTCCTAAATAAAATTGTAATATTTAAATGCTGTGTTCCATGAAATTCGGTCATTACTTTTATAACTTTTGGCAGCCTATTTTAGTTTATTAGAACTTGCTCCATAATGACAGTACAAGTTTAAAAAAACTAGTGTGAATTTGCAGTTACTTTTACTCAAAGAAAAGCTTGGAACACCTTCAAGATTGGGTCAGTCTGTTCAATCATTTTTCCAATCAAAATCAAAAGTCATTTATTCAAACTAGGCTGATAATCAGCACTTTTTGAACGTCAAAATTACAAGAGACAGTCCCCCAAAACGCCCGCCCTTCGCCACTTCCTAGTGTTTTAGCTGGGAAGAAGAAGTGGCGGAACAAACTCCCCAGCAACACATCTGTCTGTTAGGTTAAAAGAACCAGATTCTATACAAAAGTGTTCAAGTTTATATAAACAAGGAATCCATTATATCAAATTAATGTCACATGTCAGCTAGCACACACCAATAATAAAATAAAATATAAAGAAATATACTATTGTATAACCACTGCTCTTAAAACCGTGAAGAAAAGCATGGCGAAGAAACCAAAAAACTTAAAAACCTATAAACTTGTCTTGGGACCAAAACATGTAACACATGTGACATCCACTAATTTAAAGTGCGTGGTGAATTCCGTGTTACTTGACCCAAAATATGTCCATTGGTTGACCCAAAATATTTGTCTCCCTAGGTCCAGGCCCTACTCCTTCGGTCTCGGCAAGCGCTCTGTAGACGAGGACCAGACCAATGATGACCAACAACAGATGATGAACAACGACCTGGACCAAGCTGCTTTAGCCGAGTTATTCGACCAATATGATGATGCAGGTAAAGAACTTTTGGAAACAGAAACTTAATTAAAGCTTAAAAGGACTTACTTCTATCAAAATGAGGCTACCTAATCGCCACTATCTAATGGCCACAATTTCTAAAATTCAATAAAATACGTCAAATTAATCCAATATTCTAAACAAAATCAGTCCCATATCAGCGCAAAACTTATACTTAGAACAGATTTAAAATTAATCAGTGTGAACTACCTAAAACTATTACAATTAATTCGGAAGTTGGGAGGTTTCTATGGATTGGTAGATAAGGGTAGAACTAAGCTCAGTATTTGTCGTATTGAATTTTTAACTCGTTGTTAAGATTCCGTGTTCTGAGTTACTCAGATACTTTTTAAGCAGCAGTCACGCTGTGTTAAGCCCACGAGCGACCTAAAGGACGACGGAGAAATTGAGAGAAAGCGCAGGGAGCAATATGCTTACCCGCAGGTTTGCTCGTTGTAGTACAGAGGTCAAAGTAACACTCTTGAAGGGGTTCTGTCAATCGTTCTAGTTGAGCGGCCAGTGGGTGTCATACTCGCGACGAGTTTACAATGTCCTGCGTGTCCAATTTAATAACAAATCGGTTATATATTTCATTCATAAGCAAAATATTTATTATTTCCTTAACCATTATGAAGATAAATGGTACATTTCCAATATCGGACAAGTATTTTCCGAGTACTCCCATTAATAAAATGTTCCTATTGTTCGTCTCAAATAGCTTCTAATAATAATATTCAAAACGGAAATTCTGTAGACCTTTAGGAAACGATTACCTTCATCGTTAAAGGATATTTAGAAAGGGTACAAATTACGTTAATAATTTATTACCAATGTTGTGTTCAAAATTATCCTTTTTTCCATAGGTTACGAAAAACGCGCTCGGCCTTACAGCTTTGGCCTCGGAAAACGCTTCGCTGACGACGAGACTTCCGAAGAAAAACGAGCTAGGGCGTACGACTTTGGCCTGGGCAAACGACTACCTTTGTACAACTTTGGTTTGGGCAAGCGGGCAAGGAGCTACAACTTTGGACTGGGCAAACGACTAGCGAGCAAATTCAACTTCGGTTTAGGCAAAAGGGAGAGGGACATGCATCGCTTCAGTTTCGGCCTGGGCAAACGGTCGGCCGATGACGCTTCACCCGAGGATAGCGACAATTATTTTGACGTTTAAATAGTTTTGTTAGTTAGTGGTATCGGTCTTGAGAATTTGCGTGGGACTTGTTTTTCATGTACCAAAGAGTTATTTACTAGTCATGGCCTCTGTTAGACCATTATTTTGGCATAGGAATTATTTTTAATGTTAAGACTTCCTCAAACTTTAAAAGATTTTCATGTGAAAAATCCAGCCAGTTTTCACAAGGAAATCTCGAATATGTTATTTACTTAAAACCATTTGCCATAGTTTTATTAATTTAGGTTAATATTTTCGTCATATTTCCACGTAAATTTTCATAAAGAAAAACAGTTAATTAATAATAATAAGATTTTTGACTGCATAATTCAGATACTTTAGGCATTTCGAATATTTAACATGTATGAGAAGGTGTAACTTGAAAAGAGAATGTATTTTATGATGTTTTTTAAATATTTAATTTAATTTTATGTATGGTTAATTTGATTGGTTTAAAACCACATTTTATTTTATTATTTGTAAATTATTGTTAAATATAATATGTAGTTACTTGTGTAAAAGATTAAAATCATTGTAAATCATAGTCACTGTGGAGTTACGATTGCGAAATAAGTTATAGTATAAGCTTAAATTCGCATTTATGTTGTTAAATAAATAATGAAGCGAAAAAAAAGAGTTTTAATTTCCTCGAGGACCGGACCTTTGAAAGAAAACGATTTCTTTTGAATATTTCATGTAAAATCATAAAACATTAATGGACTCTTATTAAAATTACTCTGAAATAAATTTCACACATTTGTTAAAATACGGATTTTTCAAGTAGGTACAAAAGCCTACTAAATTGACACTTTTTCGAACGTATTTCTCATTTCTTCAGTGTTTATGTGATTTCAAACGAATTGTCAAAATTATATACCTACCTACTCATGTTTCGTAGCTCAACAAATAGTAATACAATTTAATTAAGTAATTAAACTTATAATTAAGACTTCATAATGTTGTTTTGAATATAACCATAAAACATTATACAAATTAAAATCTAATTATACAAATAATAGAGAAATTGCATCTGCGGTTGTTTATTTATTTCTCCCTCTATACAAGCAATTTCCCAACATCATGTGAAAACCGATATATCCTAGAAGCCACTGACAGACAAAATATCCGTTTCCCACCAAAGGTAACGGTATAGAATGATCATACAAATAATTGTGATAATTTGTATGACACGAGCAAAAGTATGCTCCATTCAAAATGAAAGCTAGTTTTCAAATAATGTAAGAATAACTGGATTGACAAGGTCATTAATTCTGTTATATATCCGACCTTGCAATTGTTTAACACTTTTGACAAACAAATGAAACAATAATAAGAAAAAATAATAAGATTGAAAATATCAAAATAATAAGATTGAAAGTATCAATATAATAAGATTGAAAGTATAAATGTCACATTGATAAATTAGTTTATTTATAGTGCATCGTTTTAGAACAATGACATTCAAAAATTTACGAAAGACAGACGGGAAAAGACGAAGAAAATCGTAATACAATATTTTTAGGGTTCCGTACCAAAAGGGTCAAACGGGACCCTATTACTGAGACTTCGCTGTCCGTCCGTCCGTCCGTCATAAGCCCGCTTGTCAGGTAGTATTCGTGTGACAAAGTTTAAGATCATAATTTTTGCATGACATTATTCCCAGTGTCCGCTCTATAAGTCCTTTAAATCTCTTTGTTCTTGAATAATGGTGCAATTACACTTAGTTGTTGGTCTGGATTATTGAATTATGATCGAGTGTAAATGAACGGGGTCGAGTACGCTCGTATTCGGACAAGCTCATCCGGCTTCATAGTTTCTGGTACCCGAATTCGGATACCCGACGCCAATTCAAATTCAAACTACTAGAAGTCGTTAGCTCGTATTCCATTGCGATGACCAGTGATGCATCAGGTGCCCGATTCGAGTAAAGTCATTTGAACACCCGATTATGGATTTACAACCAAGTGTTATGAACCTAGTGGGTTAATAAATAAATAGCCGCACGCTCGGGTTGATCTACAAGACCGACTTTGTATAGCTTAACCGCGCAAAATCGGTCTGTGGATGGGTGATTAACATTACGTACCGAGTTTCCTCCGTGCCTCGGAAAGCACGTAAAGCCGTTGGTCCCGGCTGTCATGCGTAGATCTTTGACAGTGGCACGAAAGTCTGACAACCAGTTGCACCAAGGGGTATCGTATAACCCAGTACTAACTGGACTGTGGAGGTCAGAGAGGCAGACGCTCCACGTAAAATACTGGTATTCAGCTGCATCCGGTAAGACTGGAAGCCGACCCCAATAAAGTTGACAAAAGGCTATGCAGATGATGAAACAAGTGTAATCACGCCATGACATTGACAGGCACCATTGATAAACATTTACGAGGAATTTTCATTGAAAAACAAGATGATGGTGGTTCCGAGACTCCGCACCAATGATCCATGTGTTTACAAGTCACGATGGTAGTAAAGCAGAAATGAGGCCGACAATACAATCAGTCATCTCAGTCCACTTTACGTTGGCACTGTTACTGTCTGGCGAAAAGGCAGGGTTTGATTCCAGCGATTGGCTGCTGCACTGCGTGTCGCGGGTTCGATCCCCGCACGGAATAAATATTTGTATGGCCTCCAGGCAGTTCTTCAGGATCAGGCTATTTGTGTATGTGAGTTAATGAGTTCAAATGTATGTAAACGACCCGAAACATGAAAAAAAACTTAGTGCTGAGCAACGTATTTATTTAAAAAAAAAACTTACTTACTCTGTAAAAACTAAAAGCTTTTTAACAAATCAACCAAAAATCTGAAGACAGGTGACGTCGACCAACCCGCACTGGGCCCGCGGGGTGGATTACAACTCACTACTCCCATAGAGAGTAGTTCCGTGTCACAACAGTGGTTACATTATAGCCTGATAAAGCTTATCGTTATATCATCGGCTAGGAAGACAGTCACCCAGCGATGTCAGAATGTCAGCACAAACCAGCCTTTTTAACGCGCTATTAATGATTAGAGTTGTCGCATAAGGGAATATTCCTCCTTACTAAGAATTCATAAACAAGGTATGTTCTTACCTAGATGAGATTGTTACCTTCAAGTAGTGCAGACGAAATGTCGATCAATTCGGGGAAGACCTACAGATGACCACATAATGTAAAAGAGTTAGGCAGAGGTGTGACTTACAGAACTTTTTATTTTATTTTTTTCTTCTTCTTTTACTACCTTCTGTAGTAAGCAACGACTTATTGTCGGGCCTACACTGTCCTCCCGTACGTTAAGTACTAATAATATAATAATAATACTAATAATACTAACTTCAAATATTGTAAAACCAAAAGATTTTAAAAGAGAACCATGGAGTTTCTTGCCGGTTCTTCTCCATAGGATACGACCAACCCGAACCGAGCACCTTTTGTTGACGTTTTATAAGTGCCCATGTAGGCCTATGTAAAATAGTTTGATTTTGATTTTGGATTTGAATAACCACATTTCGCCGGTTATGTTAAAGTCCCAAGTAATAGGGGACGACCCTATTGTTGTGTTATGAACGAGGCCCAAATCCAGACTCCGTGGCTTGCAACAGAGAAATTCCTAATGGGAAAACTTAAATCAGTTTGCCCGACCTGGGATTTGAACCCAGAACCTCATGCCTAACAGTCGCGCTTGTGACCACGAGAACAACGAGGCAGATGACCACTTGTAAAATATTTTTTACAAAGTCGGCACCACATCGACATTTACGAGTATGTATGTACTAGCCTATGCCCGTGGCTTCGCACGCGTGGAGTTCGATCACTGTCCCACGGGATTGTACTATCCGGATAAAAATTATCCTATCCAGGTTATAAACTACCCCTGTGCCAAATTTCATCCAAATCCATTCAGTAGTTTTTGCGTGAAAGAGTAACAAACATCCATCCATACTTACAAACTTTCGCGTTTATAATATAAGTAGGATTATCACTAATGCCGACTGCCAGACCAGCATGTTTACTAACACGTCAAAAAAACAACATGTTTAATCAACAATAAACAACAGTACAAACAAAATTGTGGTCAGCTTATGTATACGGCCAATAACTCTTTATCAGCGACCAACAGACCTCAGCATTATTATTTCTCTATACCTAGTGTAGTTACCCATTTGAATATTTTCAGTTAAATATGGTAAATATTTAAGGGTGGTATTATGTAAATTGAGGAGCTCGTGGCTAAATAATAACAGACGGACGGGTCGATCTTCAAGGAAAGCACTTTAAGACGTTGGTCCCGGCTGTCATTTGTAGATCTTTGACAGTCGTTACAGGTAGTCAGTGGCCCGAAGTGGCCCGGTCTGACAACCAGTCTTACCAAAGTGTATCGTATTACCTGTACTAACTGGGTTGCTGAGGTCTGATAGGCAATCGCTCCATGTCAAATACTGGTATGCAGCTGCATCCGGTAAGACTGGAAGCCGAGCTTAATAAAGTTGGGACTTTTCCCAACTTTATTAGGGTAGCCTTTGCTAGGCAGATGATGATTATATAAATTAATCCAGGCATTACAGTCGAGGGGTCAAGTTTTATATTCTGGGTAAGTATTTAAAATAGGTACAGATTCATTCACGAGTGAAGAGTCAAAGTTTCAGAAGTTGTGGCTAACTGGAAACTTCCGCAACATGCAACATTTGACGACATGGTTGGCGCAGTGGTTGAGCGATCGACTGCTGCGCTGCGTGTCGCGGGTTCGATCCCCGCACGGAACAAACATTTGTTTGGCCTACAGATAGTTGTTCCGGGTCTGGCTGTTTGTGTATGTCAGTTTAAATGTTTGTGTCGCACCCACGATACAGGAGAAATTCCTAATGTGGGGCAACGTATTAAAAAAAAAAAAAACATACTTGTAGGTCAAATAAAAAATAAATCAAAATCATTTATTTCAATTAGGCCAGTTACAGGCACTTTTCAATAGTCGAACGACAATAAACATGAAGCTGCAGTCTCAGTCACAAGACATTATCATCAGCCTATAATGTTCCCACTGCTGGGACACAGGCCTCCTCTCTATGAGAGGGAGTGGGCTGTAATCCACCACGCGGGCTCAGTGCGGGTTGGTAGATGTCACATGTCTTTGAATTTTTTGTTCTACGACATGCCGGTTTCCTCACAAAATTTTCCTTCACCGTTTTTGAGGGCAGCGGTGATGAAATAAATTACACAAAAGTATTGCGCCTGCCTGGGTTCGAACCCACGGCTTATTGCTTGTAAGTCGGGGCTGCCACCACTGGGCCACCGCTGCCCTCCAGGCAGGCGATGAATAAGTCGAAAATTAAAAGCAGGAAATCGTTAAAAATGGATACAAGCATACCCCTATTCTGCCTATCTAAAAAAAGGGTCAAACGCAATGAATTCAAATAACTTTTTAAAGCTCATTTCCAAGCAGATATTTGGATAAAATGTAAAACAAAGTACTACAATTATTTATAATTAGGATCGTCACATTTTAGTACTAAGGCTTCATTAACTTAAGGTAAATCCTTTAAAATTAGGTAAGTACTTATGTTGGTAAAATTTTCTCTTTGAAAAATGTTATACGAGTAACAGTATGAAAGTAGGAAAGAGGAAACGGCTATTTTTTGTTGTTTTTTGGATAACTGTTAGCTATACAGGGTGTAACGGAAAGGGTATATACATACATACTTAAGGGTGTGCTACAGACCATCAAAGTGAACATGCAGTAAAAACATGCTTTTAAAAACCTCTTTTTTGAGCAGCGGTGATGAAATAAATTACGCAAAGTAATGCGCCTGCCTGGGTTCGAACCCACGGCTTACTGCGTGTAAGTCGGGGCTGACACCACTGGGCCACCGGCTGCTCTTTCTCTGTAGATGCGTTTACAAACATTTAAACTCACATCCAAAAACCGCCAGACAAGGAACAACTTCCTGTAGGTCATACAAATATTTGTTCCGTGCGGGGATCGAACCCGCGATACGCAGCGCGGCAGTCAATCGCTCAGCCACTGCTCCAACCGTGCCGTCAAGATATTATGTGCTCATATAATGGGAGTGTGCCTATTTCATCAATCTGACAGGGTAGACCTGTAAGAGAGCTGCACATGAACATATTATTTGGCATATAATTTATTTTTCTATATTTTTGAACCACAGAAATCCCACATGAAGTATAGCATCCATTAGCATATGTGAAATATATAAAATGCCACGTCAGCAGTAAAAGTGTCGCGTTTGTCATAGCGAATGCAAAACACATTTGTTATTGTTATGAGTCCATAGCTTTTACACAGGGTGAATATTTCAAGTGGGCGTTGATAGCAAACTGCGAAACTTTAAGGAATAGCGAAAAATACAAAACATAAACTCACGCATTATCCCTTTTCAAAGATAGGAGGCAGGTATTAAAGATCGACTAAAGAAACGATTGAAGACCAGGAGTTTACTATAACGTCTTAAAACATTATTGTTTCATTCTTATTCCAGGGTGGGAAAGAATCCTCGTAGCGGCGATTGGCGGCGGCGACCTCTCGCGTCCGGTCCTGGTTCAATCCATGGTCCGGAGCGAGAGGGAATGGGAAGCCGTCGCCTCCTTCTGCGAAGCAGTCATGCTAGCGAAGGAGGTGGCGGAACGTGAGAGGGAGAGAACCTCACGTCCCAGCCGCCGCGGGAGACGCCCCGGGCGTCGGGGGCAACCAGTGTCCCCCGGCCACCGTAGGCGCGGGCCTGTGGACGGTGAGTAATAGGCTAAGCGTGCATTCGACCTAAAGTGAGTCGCAGTACAGTTATGTCGCACAAGCGTTAATCGCGCTTCCGTGTGTCGACCTCACGTTATACACTCTAGCTCACCGTCCGTCCGTCTTATAACGACAGGCCCTGCCGACGGCGCGTTCGTGTTCCACGCGCGCCTCAAGGAGCAAATTGGAAGGGGTCCGAGAGAGCCGATGCCTGCCAGTGCTGCGGGCTTTTCGAAAGAGATACCGTGGCTCTGGAACACAAAGGGCGAAGAAGGAACTTGGATGGGTTTTAGTCAGTCAAGTTTGACACTCCCTTCCGCGCCGCCCAGAGCGGAAGAAGTCATTTGATGATTTCCCATCCGAAAAAAAAAGGGTGGGAAAGAAATGGTGCTAGACGACCTGTATAGCTCCGTCTCTTTCCCACTCTGGAATAAGAATGAAACAATAATGTTTTAAGACGTCATGGCAGGCCACCAGTTGTAATCATTAGAACCTCCTTTCATACATTTGGTCATGCACGCACGCTGGTTGCGAGTACTAAGCACCTGACTTTCCCTGAAGAAAAATGAACTAAAAGGACCGTGATTTCTATTATAATTCCTCTGGCATTTAAGACTCTTTATCGACTAAATACCCGACAACGTAGACCTCAATCACTGAATAACTTCAGCCCGAAATAACGCCAACCCGTATCACTCTATCTCTAATGAACGATATCCGAAAAAAATGTAGGTACGTATACTTCGGGGTGTGGGTTTGTTGCTGGATTCTAACATCAAATATAACTTGACGCTTATAATCTTTCCGAAACTTTAGGTAGAAGTGTGTCTCTGTAATCCTATGTAATAGGAGCGGGCCTGTTGCCATCAGTCAGATACAAATCCAGAATTCCAGACTCCATAGCGAATTTTGGTCATACCGACGACTAGCCATTGATGAAGGAGATGCAAGAGAAGAAAGCACACACTTGTGCACATACACAGATGTACTCTCTCTCATTATCGGATAGGACGGGCGCAGAATCAACAGCTTAACGTGCTTTCCGAGACACGCGAATCACGGGAATTTCATAGGTACTGCCAATTTCCAAACTCCGAGCTGCTCCTGACCTTCGAATGGAAAAAAGCTCAAAAAATGAATAATGTTACCGTAATCAAAGAAAACTGGAAAGCCATGGGCCTTTGCCCAGCAGAACAGAGCAGGCTGACATAAAAAAAACTGGAAAGCCATGGGCCTTTGCCCAGCAAAACAGCGCAGGCTGACATAAAAAATCTTAATATAAGTACGTCCTTTTTAACCCCCGACCAAAAAAGAGGGATGTTATAAGTTTGACGTGTGTATCTGTGTGTCTGTCTGTGGCATCGTAGCTCCCAAACGGATGAAGCGATTTTGATAAAATTGGTGTCATTTGAAAGGTATTTTAATCGAGAGTGTTTTTAGCTATGTTTCGAGAAAATCTGCTCAGCCGTTTGAAGCTCATCACCTCTTTTCTAGTTGATGAAAGGATTTAAACAACTTCTACTGGTCTAGTTGATTGGGAATTTGAATTCTTGTCACTTTCTCACCATGGGCATCGCCAGGGGGGTAGGCTGCACACCCCCCCCTCCCCCCTATAAGCTCAAGTTTTTTTTTTTAAATTCATATCATTCCTTGTTTTCGTTAATAAGCGAGAAGAGGCGCAACACCAAGAAAAGTGGAAGGAATGGGAGTAGACCTATGCCCAGGAGTGGAACAGTCAAGGCTAAGAAAAAAATATTTAAGTTTAAAAAGCATGAGATATAAATTAAATTAAAAAATTAAGGAACCCCCGACGGACACAACCTCTAAAAAAACAAAAATAAAATTAATCCAAGCGTCGTAGCGTCGGGGGACCGCTAAGTAGACCGCTTAGTACATAAAAATATATACAGTATGTTAGGTTAAACGAGGGACATATTGAGGGAGGGTATTCAGTATTCGATTCTCGTCCCAAATATGTAAAAAACCTATAACGTATATAGAAGAATTTTTAATGTTTTGTTTAGTGCCTAGATATTTTGGACTGTCCTAAGCCAGGTAAGTTTAAAGTATGAAGGGAAAATGGATTATACCTAAGAGTCATTGACCGGCTCACATGTTCTGCGATAGTATTAAGTCGCTAGCGCAAGGGTGTATACACGTTGCGTGACATTTGCGAAAATTTTGGTATGGTTCTGTCAGTTATTTATCAGTGTTTTTTTTTTGTTTATATTTTTATAAGTATTATGTTAGCATGTACTATTATGGGTTTGAATATGTCCCTCGTTTAAACTAACATACTGTATATAAACAAAGCGGACCCCCGACGCTACGACGCTTGGATTAATTTTATTTTTGGTTTTTAAGAGGTTTTGTCCGTCGGGGGTTCTAAATTTTTAATTTAATTTTTATTTCATGCTTTTTTACAGCCTTTGATCATCATCTGCCTAGCCTTTTCCCAAACTATTTTGGGGTCGGCTTCCAGTCTAACCGGATGCAACTGAGTACCAGTATTTTACGTGAAGCGACTGCCTATCGGACCTCCACAACCCAGTAACTGGGTACTACGATACCCCTTGGTAAGACTTGATGTCAGACTTTTGGCTTCTGACTACTCGTAATGACTGTCGAATGTCTTCAAATGACAGCCGGGACCAACTGCTTAACGTGCTTTCCGAAGCACGGAGGAAACTCGGTATTTAATTATGGTCACCCATCCACGGACCAACCTCGGCAGGCACGGCTTAACCTTAAAGATCGACCTATGCGGCTGTTATTATTTAGCCACGAGCTCCTCCTTTTTACAGCCTTTGATAAACATAAAAAACTGCTTCCTTTTCAATATCATGCAATAAGATTTATACTATAATTACCTAAATTATGGTTTCATTCAATTTCTTATTGAGGTCATACAAAAATTATGTTACCAACACGTTACATATTTGGCATTTCAACTAAATATGATTACTTACGCTATCGTAAGGTATCTGCCCGTAATCCAGGATTATAAGATTACATTCTGAATAAAATATTTCTTGTGGCGTTGAGAACATTACACATCCTAGACTTAAGCCGTGGCCACGAGATACGCGCTCAATCTGCAACGAATGCGGATTAAACGAATGAAAGAATTTGCTTATAGCATGTATAGGATATGAATAACAGGGTGTAAAGTTCTTCATGCCATATAGAAATACTGTTGTGACCGTTGTTGTCGGGTTTTCCTAAATATTCTTAAGTCGCGGATAATAATATAACTAGAGCTATGCAGATTTTTTGTTAGTTCATAGATGGCGTTGTAGTGAGAGCAGCGGTGGCCCAGTGGTAGCTGCCCCGACTTACGAGTAGTAAGCCGTGGGTAACCCAGGCAGGCGCATTACTTTGTGTAATATATTTCATCACCGCTGCCCTCAAAAACGATGAAGGAAAACATCGTGAGGAAACCGACATATCCTAGAACTAAAAATTCGAAGACATGTGACATCTAACAACCCGAACTGGGCCCGCGTGGTGGATTTACAGCCCACTCCCTCTCAAAGAGAGGAGGCCTGTGTCCCAGCAGTGGGAACATAATAGGCTAATGATGATGATGATGTTGTAGTGATTGGCGTTGTAGTGATTTTTATAATATTTTGCATAATAATTTGTGTATTGCTGTTACAACAAGTGACGTAGGTGCATCGCACGTTGCGTCGCACATACTTGTGAGATGTCCTAAACAACTTTTTAATTTATTTTCTCCGAAGTAGCTGTCGCAAGACGCGTAGCTCATGGCCAATCAGAAAAGACGGCATTACTACGTAATGCTATTTTTATGATTACCTACGAGAAAAACGGATGCTTTTACCGTTGGTTCTAAGAAAATAAGGCTACTTAAGAACGGTAAAATGTAGGCAAATAGACTATCTACATAACTATGGTGGGCATTTAAATAAACTACGAGTGATGATGTTTACGTTCGTCTGACGCATCCATCACGCGTAGTATGACCGTAGAAACGAGTTATGTCGTCGGAAGAATCGACAAAATGACAGATTGTCATTGTCTACCTGTAATTTTGTCGATTCTGCCGTCGACATAACTCGTTTCCACAGTGTCGATAAATCATCATATTTTAGTTCATCAGATTTTTATACAAAAATAAAAGTATCCTATGCTCCCCTCATACAAGCATTGTTACATATACGGCCCGAATATTAAACTGCAAGGTTCAAATAACATGCGTAGGGTTCCGTACCGCGCCGGTAATGATGACGATGCACGTGGTTGATTTTCACGACATGACATCGCAGCAGAACACGATACCCTGTCTATCATATGTTTTCTGGCTCATATGGCCTGTTGCAAATACGTCTTCATGTATTTTTTTTACATTGGGTTGTAAATTATAGGGAAATAAAGGCTTACAATGGTCAATTATTATTATTATTACGAGGCTCCGTACAATGCTCGATGACCTCAGTAGAGCTTCCGGAAGAGTGGGTCTTAAAATGAACATGGGCAAAACCAAAGTCATGTTGAATGCCCATGTAACACCCACTCCTATCAAGATCGGAGACTCTGCAATCGGAGTAGTAGACGATTATGTCTACCTGGGACAAACGGTCCAGTTTGGTAGTTCTAACTTCGAGAAAGAGGTCAATCGTCGAATCCGACTCGGCTGGGCAGCGTTCGGAAAGTTGCGTAGGAACTTCTCGTCCAACTTACCGCAGTGTCTCAAGACGAAAGTCTATGACCAGTGTGTGCTGCCAGTGATTACATACGGGACCGAAACGTAGTCGCTCACAATGGGCCTCATCAGAAGGCTCAAAGTCACCTAAAGGGCAATGGAGAGGGCTATGCTCGGAGTTTCCTTGCGTGATCGAATCAGAAATGAGGACATTCGCAAGAGAACCAAGGTTACCGACGTAGCCCGAAGAATTGCCAAACTTAAGTGGTAGTGGGCAGCACAACAGATGGGCGATGGGGCCGAAACGTTCTGGAATGGCGACCGCGAACCGGAAGACGAAGCGTTGGAAGGCCTCCCACTAGGTGGACCGATGACCTGGTGAAGGTTGCGGGGATCTGCTGGATGCGAGGCGCACAGGACTGGTCAATGTGGCGCCACTTGGGGGAGGCCTATGCCCAGCAATGGACGTCTTTCGGCTGAAATGATGATGAGGATGAAAGGCTATTTCATTTATTTATTTTATTAAGGCCTGTTGTACACATACGTGTTTTTGCCAGGAACATCTACGGTTTATTAGCCGTGAGTAGGCATGGTCGTTGGTAGATATTGTAGGGCATGTTTTAGAAAGGTACCTTTGGTTATATGTTAGGGTGAGATTAAGACCTTCAAACTGGACATTTTTTTCCATTTGAACAAAATGTAATCGCAAAAATACCAGCAGGTCCAGCAACATTTCAGTCTAATAGGCATTAAAGATTGTATATCCAGCGTATTCCCCATTGTAGAAGTGACCTGAGGTTTAATGGCAAATCATCTAGGCTAAGGTAGACTTTAACGCTTAGAAAACGTACGTGTACCAGCGGAATAAAGGTGAAAACGCATGGTTAAATTTGACGTCACTCATGCGGAACCCTGAATTTTACAGCAATTGGCATGCGTGCCGCGTTCTATTTTCAAATTGCTAGCCATAGAGAAGCGACACACGGACCAACACGCTAGATACTTTTGGAACAGATTATTTTTTGTTGCAATTCTTTTAATTTTGGAAAACTAAGTATGGATATTTGACTTTTTTTGCAACTATTTCAAAGATAAAAGGAAGGGCTTTCAATTATACTGGCCATGTTAGCATCTGAAATATGTTTTGTACAGAAAACTATTGCCCCCATTTAATAGGTTTCGTAGAATTTATTTGAATATGTTGCTGTTTTTGGTCAAATTAATTATATTCATATTGCTGATGCGGCATTGGACCCCCTATTGTGTCAGATAATGGTCTGTGTCTGGTGTCCGTTGCTGGTCTACAACCGGTCCGTACCAGTTTGTCCGAAACTTTTCAGGTCGTTCTGATTATAATGTATATAGTTAGAAAATATATAGACCTAGAAAATATACACAATAAAGCCAAGAGGACTAACGGCCTTCGTAGCGACGATTTGCTACGAAAGCGTAGCAACTAATTGCTACAAAAGCTTAGCAGCTACGTGCTACGCAGGATTAACCGGCGTAGCAATGATAGCTACGCCGTAGCATATGTAAATGTATGTTATTTAAAAAAATACACAAACTGTTATTTTTAACATAAGTCAAAGTATTAGTACCATCTTTCTTACCAGCGCATTATGAACTTGTAGAACCGAAGCATAATTCTAAGCTAACACAATTTGGATTGCTGTCAACACGCTAGAAAAAATTTATGAAGAAGCTAGGAAAAGAATTTTCTAGCAAAAATCCATCAACCCGTAAGTTGACAAGCAGATAATACTAGAGACATACAAATCTTCAATTTCTAAGGAAAATTGATTTCAATATCCTTAACTTAAAGATCGGTTTATAAACTAGACTTGAGTTACGTTAGTTATAACTTAGACTTTATACATCATCGTCATGATCCACAGCCCAAATTCTCTCACTGCTGGGTATAGGTCTCCCTCTTCTTGTGCCAATCGCCACGGTCATGTGCCAGCTGCCAGCCTCATCCAGGTTTTTCCGCGATGGCAACTATGTCGTCTGCCGATCTCGCCGCCGGACGATCCACATTTCTATTCCCCGTTCTTGGACGCCATTCGGTGGTAGCCTTAATCCACCTGTCATCCCTGCGCGTTCCTAGGTGTCCTGCTAAGGTAGACTTTAAAGTAGCTGGAATAGAGATACTTACTGAATATCGAGTTATGACTAGGTATTGCAGATTGATTTATGTTCAATTAAGTATAATTTCTCTGACTGACTGCCTCGTTGGTCGAGTAATCGACTGCTGAGCATGATGTCCTGGGTTCATAACATAACATCACGTAATCACCGAGAGTTTAGGCAGAGCTGTACCCATGAGTACGCCCTCATTTCACCAGTTATGTTCAAGTCCCATGTTATAGAGGGCGAGCCTATTGCCATCAACCGGGCACACATCCAGGCTCCGTGCAGGGTACTGAGAAATTCCTGTTGGAAAAACCCAATAACACTTTGCTCGACACGGGAATCGAACCCAGTACCTTATGCTCAGCTATTGCGCTTGCGACCACTAGACCATCGAGGCATTCAGTTGTTGCAGTGCTGAAATCAATAACACGAAGTAAATTACCGTCTGGGTTCTAAGTTCAAACCCTCAACTTACGACACGGAATGGTTCGATAAGTCGGAGCCACTCATCATCTGCCTGCCTTTTCCCAACTTTATTGGGATTGGCTTCTAGTCTTACCGGATGCAGCTGAATACCAGTAGTTTACATGGGACGACTGCCTATCTGATTTCCACAACCCAGTTCATCATCTGCCTAGCCTTTTCCCAAACTATCTTGGGGTCGGCTTCCAGTCTAACAGGATGCAGCTGAGTACCAGTATCTATATATATAAAAGAAAGTCGTGTTAGTTACTTCACTTATAACTCAAGAACGGCTGAACCGATTTAGCTGAAAATTGGCAGGGAGGTAGTTTAGAGCCAGGAGACGGACATAGGATACGGTAGGGTAGGGTAGGTAGGTAGGGTAGGGTAGGGTAGGTAGGTAGGGTAGGGTAGGTAGGTAGGGTAGGTAGGTAGGGTAGGTAGGTAGGGTAGGTAGGTAGGGTAGGGTAGGTAGGTAGGTAGGGTAGGGTAGGTAGGTAGGGTAAGGTAGGTAGGTAGGTAGGGTAGGGTAGGTAGGGTAGGGTAGGTAGGTAGGGTAGGGTAGGGTAGGTAGGTAGGGTAGGGTAGGTAGGTAGGGTAGGGTAGGGTAGGTAGGTAGGGTAGGGTAGGTAGGTAGGGTAGGGTAGGTAGTAAGGGTAGGGTAGGGTAGGGTAGAGTAGGTAGGTAGGGTAGGGTAGAGTAGGTAGGTAGGTAGCATAGGGTAGGGTAGGTAGGATAGGGTAGGTAGGTCGGATAGGGTAGGTGGGTAGTAAAAAGTGCATTGCAACGCATGCTGGGTACAGCTAGTTTTACATAAAGCGACGGCCTATCTGACCTCCACAACCCAGTAACTAGGTAATACGATACCCCTTGGTAAGACTGGATGTCAGAATTTTTGGCTTCTGACTACTCGTAACGACTGTCAATGATCTACAAATGACAGCCGGGACCAACGGCTTAACGTGCTTTCCGAGGCACGGAGGAAACTCGGTATGTAATTATGGTCACCCATCCACGGACCAACCTCGGCAAGCACGGCTTAACCTTAAAGATCGACCCGTGCGGCTGTTATTATTTAGTCACGAGCTCCTCCACAACCCAGTTAGTACTGGGTAATACGATACACCTTGGTAAGACTGGTTGTCGGACTTTCAAACGACTGTCAAAGATCTAGAAATGAGAGCTGGGACCAACGACTTAACGTGCTTTCCGAGGCACGGAGAAAACTCGGTATGTAATGATGGTCACGTATCCCCCCGACACGTCGGAACCACTATTGCTCCCTAAAACACGTCATTGGTTAAAAAATATTTAGTATCTCCACGAATACTTTCAAAACTGCGCAGAAAATATTTCCCTCTTTAGTAAATAATTAATTAGCGTTTAATAATAAAAGTTGTGGCTGCAGAAGACGTACAATGAACGTTCCAGCAATTAGACGGCGCCTTCGAATCAAATGGAAATTAAAAAATAAAAGTCAGGTCCCATTGACTTTGTTCAGAAACTTCACTTTTAATTAGTTTTCCTTAAATTTTTATATTGTCTGGCTTTTTTTATGTGTAGGTGTTTTTATTTGCGATTTGTTAAGGCTTGGAGTACTTATTTGTTGAGGTACCTGCTTACTGTTAAATAACGGATGTACACAGATGCTTATCGAAGCAGGTGATAACATGTTTTTTGCCGTCATTGTGTTTTTTTACTGGACCTTACCAGCTGAGAACTTTCCGTTAACGTTCCTCTTTATTCAAGTTTTTTTTTTGTATGATAACTTTTGATAACTTAGGTTTAATAGCCTCCACGACATCTGTACTATTGCATGCACGGTGCACCCGAAGGCTCAAAGTTTTGCGCGAGTGACATTGCGCGCCACTAAAAACAGCAGTTAGGGCCTGACTCCACCGAAGTGGAGACGAGACGAGAGGAGAGGAGATGTGTAAACCAACAATAGATTTCGTTATTAACAGTACTAGTCTCCACATAGCTTTAGTGGAAACGGTTGAGCAGAGCAACGAGGAGAGGTCTTGTAATTGTTAACGTGAGCCTCCGCTCTAGGTGGCCAAGCGCACAGCGGAGACGAGAAACGACTTGAGCGGCGTGCTGCTAGAGGCCTGTGGTGAGCGATGTGCTGTGAGCGGCAAACGACGTGGTGCTCATCTCCTCTCCTCTGCGCTTCGCACATCTCCAGTCGTCTCCCCTTTAGTGGAGTCCGGGCCTAAGTGTCACTGTCGAAGAAAATTTTTGTCAAAAATTTCGCAAAGATCTTTTGATACAACTAAGTGCTAGAAATGGTATACAGACCTTCCACAGTTTTATTTAACATCCTCACAATATAGTTGCTGTTGGTGTGCAGCCTCTGACAAGTCTGTTACAATAGGGGATGATCACATTTTTTTTTTCCTTGTCCGTCGGGTAGTTTATTGAAAAGTATTGGACACGTATTTTTTCTTTTTTCACGTGGTCATAAAATTACGGAGATATATTGAGTTGAAATGGCGCATGACGTCAATGTAGGTAAGTTTTATACCTACTTGTGACGTAGTGAGCCCCCACTCTCCAACTTTAATGAGTTTTAACTAAGTTATTTTTTTGATATTTTGATAAAACAAAAAATACGTGTCTAATATTTTTGTATTACCTGTCTGACGGACAAAATATGTAGAATGTCGTTTTCTTTACCCAGTCCACACCCCTATTATAGTGTACTTTACATTCCTTAAAATAAGCTTGTGTATGTGTGTGTTGCTATCAGAGGTAAAACTGTGATAAGGCTGTAGTGACGGGCAAAGCCAAAGTGCAGCCACAAATCGCCGAGAAAGTCCTTTGTAAAAGAGGGGCGTATCCGACCCAATTTCGAACCGAACAGTGTTGTTCCTAACCGGACCGTACCTAACAATCTGTTGCCTTAACTGGGTACTTCTATTGGTTAAAACGACCAAGTCCTTAATTAGATAATGTAGATTTTAAATCGTTAGTTTAGAGAAGAATTGTTCGAACTTTTAGTGCCCGTTTGGCATTTAGAATAACATGATTTAGGCGGAGTTCGGTAGTAAAGGTTTGGGGCAAATTGAGAAATATGTAAAATACTGGTTTCGCATTCTGTTAAATTGGAAGTCATGCCTAAGTTAGTTGGGATAAGGCTCTGTAATTTTTTACTAGTTTTAGAATTTGTATAAACAGCGTGTACCAGAAGGTGTGGCCATATATATGTATTTTATTTTACGGAGTGATTACCATCATCGTCGTCATTCTCCTGGGGGGTGGGTTACTATGACGCTTAAAACATTATTGTTTCATTCCTATTCCAGAGTGGGAAAGAGGTGGAGCTAGACGAGCTGTATAGTTCCGTTTCTTTTACACTCTGGAATAAGAATGGAACAAAAATGTTTTAAGACGTCATGGTACGCCACCTGGTCTTATTCCAATGTATTTGGGGTCGGCGCAGCATGTTTTCTTCTTCCATACTTCTCTAATACGCGTCATCTCAGCACCAGATTCAGACCATCAAAATGAAAAACTTTCTCCATGTGACCACCATCAAAAACGTGAAAAAATAATCAGCTCATCACATGAATTGTCCTGGTATTGTGTAGTAGAAACGTACAGTGAGCAAGTGCCTCAATGTACAGCGGCTTATGAAAGTTGTTATTTATGTCTATTAAAATAAACTAAAATAATTTTTAAACAAAATAAATAGGGTAAAAGTCACAAAAATACCCACCAAAAATTGTTAGCCGTAAAAAGGTTTTAATATTTTTTGTTGCAAGTCAATGATTTAAGTTAATGGAAATATGATTTGTGACCATAAAAATAATACATGATGGATATGTTACGGCTAAAGGTGGATGTGAACATAAACATAAGATTAGCCGGCTAAACTTAGGTCTAACTTCGAGGAGGTGTTAATGTTAGTTTCTTCAATCTTTAGCCGGCTAAACTTAAGTGTAACCGCAGACCCTTGGCTAAAAATGTAGAAGGACACACAAACACCTTTAAATGGTGCACGTAATAAAAGATAAAACTAGTTCAGTTTCGGGGAGCCTTTTCTGTTTCGTATTTTTTTCTATATAATCTAGTCGTTTCTGGCGTAGGAGGTCACAGATCTAACCTAGCCTAACCTAACCATTTTTCTTTTAATAACTCACCCCGTCTAACTAGTTCGGTTCTCGATAGCCTCGATAGCCTGCTGCGGCCCGGCGCGTCCATCGAATACATTTTTAGCCGTTTCGTTTCGGTTAATGTGCACATTAGCCGGCTAAAGATGGAATATCACGAGACAAACTAACACGATATCGAAGTTTAGCTGCTTCTCGAAGATAAACCTAAGTTAAGCCGGCTAATCTTAAGTTTATGTTCACAACCACCGTTAGCCGTAAGTTACATATTTTGACCGTGTTATACCATATTAGGTATTGCAGTTTTGTAGGAAACAACAGTTTTTAGGGTTCCGTACCCAAAGGGTCAAACGGGACCCTATTACTGAGACTTCGCTGTCCGTCCGTCCGTCCGTCTGTCACCAGGCTGTATCTCGTGAACCGTGATAGTTAGCCAGTTGAAATTTCTACAGATTATGTATTTCCGTTGCCGCTATAGCAAAAAATACTAAAAGCAGACTAAAATAAATTAAGGGTGCTTCCATACAAAAAAGACTTTTTGCTCGTTTTTATAAATGGTACAGAACCCTTCGTGCGCGAGTCCGACTCGTACTTGGCCGCTTTTTTTTTATAACGATAAAAAATTTCGAAGTAAAAACGGTGACGGATTTTAACTCATAAAATTCTTATTTGTACTGATACCAGCTATTGATAAATATAGGTCTTACGCGTGACTGCTGTTTAGTAATAAAAATACAAAATGGCGGAAGATAGGTATGCGATGCTCATGCAAAATAATAATTTTTGGCGCAGCCGTGAGACACACAATATTATTTATTTCTTTCTGTTTAGTTTTAAGTTTTAACTATTTTTTTTTGTTGTGTGCGCTTGTGGCATGTGCCAAATAAATATGTTTTCTTTCTTTCTTTCTCTTTCTTTCAAAAATATTCAAACCTCCTTTTCAAGATTCTAAACATCCACTTCTTGTTCTCGATCAAAGATTAGAATACTTATTCCAAACGGATAGCTAAATCAAAAATAAATATGAATGCAAAGAGTTCTGCCTAATGAAAACTACTTGAAAAGTCAAAGTGCAAGAGAACGAGGAAGTAAAACGAGTAATGAAATTTTTCAGTAACAATGTCGGAATTTCGACTCTTGCTGCAGAGGCGAGAGTCCAGATTCCAAGCGTCCAATAATATTTCGGCCACTGTTCGTGTAAACTAGAATAAGATTCAGTTCAGGTGGCCTACCATGACGTCTTGAAACAGTATTGTTCTTAATCCTGAGTGGGAAAGAGATGGCGCTAGACGTTCTCTATAGCTCCGTCTCTTTCCCACACTGGAGTGACATTAGAACAATACTGTTTCAAGACGTCATGGTAACCCCCCAGGTCGCAGTTACTAATTGTATTAGCTAGTGCCGGACGCCCTCTGAGAGTAGATTGCAGGTAATTGTTACACTGTAAGACTATTTAATTACAGTTTCTTTATTTTGAGAGAGGTGAATTGACTCTGATTGTATTACGAAGAAATTCGCTTCGTGCAATTAGTTTGAAGTGACTTTTTAACTATTAGTATAAAGTCGAGTGCGGCGCTCCGGATCAAACTATGCCCACCAGCTGGAGCGTCGCAGATATCCGTTTGCCCGTACTATCGACGACCTGAATAACGCTTCTGATGCTGCAATAAACGAGGCAACCTACTGGGCCCAAACCGTGTGATATAGAAGTAACATCGATACAAAAAGAATATAAAGAGAGAAGTATAAAGTCTATTTTTGAGTACGTTTTTGAGCAGCATAAACAAAATGAAGCCACGGGTCCACTGCTTCGAGACAATCCTTCCGTATGTGGGATGAAGTGGGTCATAAAAGAGAACCGGATTTTATGCATTTTAAAAAGTCAAAATATACACACAAACAATATGCACGATAAATGTTAGAAATATGCTACTAAAGTGCCAAAATCCTAACTAATATTACCTATAAATGCGAAAGTAAGTTTGTTTGTTACCTTTTTAGGCCTAAACCACTTAACCGATCATCCTGAAATTTTGCATATAAGTTTTCAAAGGGAACAGTCGGCACAAATTGTCACCCCGGTGACAACTGGGAACAAAATTCCCAGCTGTCACCCCGGAGGACAAGGTTAGAGGGGACTATTGGGAATAATCGATACGTGGTCAGGTATACTGAAACGGACATAATTAAAGTACCTTTCATCCGAAAAAAAGTTCTTTTCCCAATGAAGACACACGGTACAAACGTTACTCCAGCATTATCTCAACTAACTTCGCAGCCAAAGAAAGAACAAATACTTACAAAATAAGTTGCAAAATTTCACTCGTCTAGACAACTAATTATATAGCTAATATTTATTTCATTATTCCCATTAAAAAAAAGTAAATGTCTGGCTGCGGTAACTTTACCCCAGCAAGAAATGTCTTTGTAAAATAACTACAAAACTTTAAAATGTCCGCAACAATTACAGAAGCTGGGCAATTAATTATCAAAAACATTTAAATGACTATTTTCGCCTTATATCGATCGATTATTTTGCTGGGGTAAAGTAAAATTACGGTAAGTTGAAACTAGTTTTCACAAAAATAATAATTAAAACACAATAATAACAAAATTATCATTATTTATTCATAAAAAAAAAAAAAACAAATTAACAGAACATAACAAATACATTATAATATAAGTAGTTAATTTACAATAACAACCAACTACAATTAATAACAACAGTACGTTACGGAATAGATTAAAAGATAACACAGAACCTTCCAGAAGTAATTGTAATACGTCTTGAGTAGTTATCAAAGTCACAACACAACTTTATATTAACAGAGCGACATTGGCCCTATGGCGCTCGAATGACATCACGCCTGTAATCCCCGAAGGGTTAGGGAGAAGTCTACCTAAGGGAGCGTTCAAGTATTACATAATTAATTTTGAAGGAGGGGGGTCTTCTGAAACGTTACGATGCGTTAGAGGGGCGGGAGGGGGTATTTGAACTACGCGTTACATAACATTGTTTTAACTCTTCAGATCGGTCGAGTAGAGATTTTTTTCTCGCGGCGTGTTACCTGAGGGGGAGGGGGGGTATAAACAGACGTTACGGTGCGTTACATGGGGGGGAGGGGGTTCAAAAATCTCCAAAAATTGCGTTACGTAATACTTGACACCCCTAATAGTACACTCACATTTCGCCAGTTATGTTTAAGTCCCATGTAACAGGAGGCGAGCCTATTGCCATCAACCGGGCACAAATCCAAACTCCGTGGCTGCTACTGAGAAATTCTTGATGGAAAAACCTAATAACAATTTGCCCGAACCGAGAATCGAACCCAGGACCAGTAGGAGCTATGTGCTCGCCCCCTATTTCATGGAACTAAGTTTTATTATGTAGTCAGTCAATTCCAGTCGCATCAATTCAAAACTGAACATATGAACCAAAACACTCCTTTTTGTGTTGTCATGTAGAAACTAACAAAAAAGTCTCAGTTAGTAGCCGATTGATGCAACCTCACCTCATATGTCATGCTCCGCAGCAGAATCACTTTGAATATATTATGTAAAAATTACAGGATAGAATGTAGATAATGTCTATAATTTTGTAGCTTAATATCAAAAATTGTATATTGTTAGTTTCTTGGAAAATATCAATTCAAAGTGGCCATGCTACAGAGCATACTCTCCAGCAGAACCACTAGCCTTTTCAAACGTCTTTTATAATACGTACAGCAAAGGAGTGGAACTCTCTGTCTGCGTCTGTGTTTCCGAACGCTTACAACCCTAATCTCTTCAAAGTTAGAGTGAACAGGCTTCTTCTGGGTAAGCTCGTACCATTGTCGACTTTGTCGTGAAAAAAAAAAACATTGTGCTGATTGATGCATTGAATAGTAAAGATGCAATGGCGTATTTAAAGTAACTCAGTTATAACATTACAGATTTGAATTGTAAAAGAAATTGATTGATTAATGAACAACTTGGAACTTTGAACACTAATATCTCCGTTAATAGAAGGTTCCCAGGTAAAGTCTACAAAAAAACATCTCAATGACGGGGAGAACAAGTGCCTTGGGCTTCATTAAGGATACTTTTTAATCCCATTAGGTACATCGCCTAACCACTGGTATTCAGATGCATCCGGTTAGATTGGAAGGCGCCCCCAACATAGGAAAAGGCAGATGATGAGGTCCATCGCCAACCCTTCGAGGATTAGAGCCGTGGAGCTAATAATCCAGGGCACAGAAGAGCGCTACGCCTCGTTTTATCCAGTGGCTCTGCGGCTTGTGTGTGGGCAGCTCTATAGTCATGACGTAGTTGGTGGAGTGTCCCGTGGTGGAGAGTGTACCAGCGCGAAGGAGCGTCTTGTATGTGGGACACTCGTACAGGCCCTGCTGCAGCTTGTGGTTCTGTTCCGGCTTCATGAACAGAATCGCCATTTCTGTGGAAGTAAAAAAATGGTAAGTTACATTTATTTATCTTATTATTTTAATTTGTATCCTATTAAAGGACAATGCCAGAACCTCTATAGAGCTTTGACCTATCAAATAAAAGTTGGTCTACAGGCATGCCAAATGTAGCATTCTATTGCTGCTTTATTAGTGATAAGTAATAGCATGTTTAAATGCCTTTAGAACTTGCTGTTTCTGTTTAAAACTAAGAACAATTATTACATTGAAATTACATTGAATGTCAATGAATGACTTTTTGACATGACAATTAGCGCGTCAATGACGGTCCGTTACCCTTAATCACCTAATCACTATCACTCAATTGCGAAATAATTATTAGAGTATACATTCATAAAAATATATGTTAAAAAAACATTATTTTTATTAAGTAATGTGTATTTATTCCGAATACATATTAAAATCCGTACGTAATACGTACGTAGATGTATTTTTTTTAACATAACTCGTCTTGTTCCGCGTGTATGCGTACTAAGTAACGCAGATGGTCGCGATAAAAACAGGAAATAGGACTTCGGTTTTTTAAATTCCTTTTATTTTTAACTTTTTATCCGCAAGTGTAACAGAATAACAGTTTAATAACCAAGGGTCTTATTTTCATTGCATAATTTTGATTAATTTACATTTCTTTTAGGCTAATGAAAGTTAGGGCAGGATCTGGCATTGTCATTTGTATTTTGATTTTCATGCTAATGTAAATTTATGTTATTTTTCATTTTGATACTGATTCTAATGTTGATTTATTTTTAATATCTGATGTTGATTTCAATGGTTATTTTACTGTACTATGGATCAAGTTATTAATTTAACTAAGGTGGAAGTACCCACGATTTTTTTTTACGTTTTTAGCAATTTACAGGTCAGTGTTAGGATGTATGTTGATTAAAATATATTTGATTTAAAACAATTTAAAAGTCTGACATCCAGTCTTACCAAGGGGTATCGTATTACCCAGTTACTGGGTTGTGGAGGTCAGATAGGCAGTTGCTTCATGTAAAATACTGGTACTCAGCTGCATCCGGTTAGACTGGAAGCCGATCCCAATATAGTTTGGGAAAAGGCTAGGCAGACGATGATGATGATAATTTAAGACAATTTAAATTTCGCCCGCTATCCTGGCGCTTCCACCTTAAAAGGAATTTATGTGGGGATCATGGTTAAGTAATGGTTAGCTAGTAGCTTAACTTAAAGGCTAAGCAATTTTTAACAAAGCTCGGTCCGTGGACGGGTGACCGATCATTATGTAAAATTATTAATTTTTAATTTGTTATTAAGTTAATAGGTTGTTCCCGGCTGTCATTTATAGATCTTTGACAGTCGTTACAGGTGGCCTTAAAGTCAGAGAACCACTCTTGCCAAGGGGTAATATTCCACCCTTTAACTAGGTAATGGAGACTAGATAGGCAGTCACATACCATAGAAAGAAAGAATCAAAGAAAAAATATTTATTTGTCGCACGGACATGACGTCCCTGCGGCAAATAAATATTTTAGGGTTGAACTATTGAACTATGGATTTTGAAGTTAAAAGTGGTTGCTAGTCTTTTTATTGATCCTACGAACTACGACTACGGTACGAAATATGTTGGATGAGGGAGGGGGGGGGCAGGTCTCATATTTTTTTGTGCCTAAATAATAGTTTTAAAACATAACTTAACGTAACTTTTCTCGGAGTATCACTTTGCGAGATGCCGCTAGTAAAAAATGATCAGCATACTAAGACGTTTTGACTGAGATACATTTAAAATCTGTTGGTCGGTGTAAGGAATAGGGGACGTTTTGGCGCATCGTCCTTTATCCATCTATTTGAATGGGAGCTTGTAGACGGGCTATACTTACCGACGTGCAGCTCCTTGGGCCTGCTCTCCTCGAGCGACAGGTCGCCCATGTTCCAGCGCGCGCCCTCCAGGTACAGCCCGCGCACGCAGCACCCGTCCTCCGGCTTCTTGGCAGGAGCTTGTGGCAGCGCCTGCGCATATTACTCGCATTTAAAGAACATCAACAAAATTGGCCAATCTTTTTTTGCCGGTCTATATAAATAAACTTATTTTTGGAAAGAGCATAACATAATAAACATTTTTTTAATAATAGGGATGAAGACCGGGTAAAGAAAACGAAATTCTATTTTGTCCGTCAGACAAGTAATACAAAAATATTAGACACGTATTTTTTGTTTTATAAAAATAGTTAAAACTTATTAAGTTGGAGAGTGGGGGCTCACTACATCACAAGTAGGTATAAAACTTACCTACATGTGACGTCATGCGCGATTTCAACTCTATAGATCTCCGTAATTTTATGAGCACGTGAAAAAAGAAAAAATACGTGTCCAATACTTTTCAAATAATCTACCAGACAGACAAAGAAAAAAAAAATGATGATCACCCCCTATTACACCTTAGTCGTAAGTCAATTCACCGAGAAGTTATTCAAACAACATATTATCTGAGATCACCCAAATGGGCTATATTTTTTTTGCCGGTCAACACTTCAAAACTACCTTTCTTAACAGCACGTCCTAATACTGCCCCTAAGGAAAATTCGACCTTAGTACGGGGAAAAACGGACATTTTATTAGCATAAAGTAATATAGGAGCAGTCAAATGTGGAGAGAACGTACCTCAAACGCATAACCGATAGTATCAATAGCGATGACATGCTTCCTGGCGTAGTTCTGCAGGGCTCCAGTAAGGAAGGCCTGCGGGAAGTAGAAGCCCGAGATCCAGAACACCTTCGGTATGCCATGCTCCGCCCACTCCGCCATGAACTGTACTCGGAGGCACAGGTCCTTCACCCATGCCGCTAGAGTAGGAACACATGGTATCACGCTTGTTATTTCTATAGGGTCACAACACAGAGGTGTAAACCGTGGGTGTTTTTTTCTTTTATATCAGTTATCTGCCTAGCCTCTTCCCAACTTCCAATCTTACCAGATGCAGCTGAATACCAGTATTTTACATGGAGCGACAGCCTATCTGACCTGCACAACCCAGTTAGTACTGGGCAATACGATACCCCTTGATAAGACTCTTTGTCAGACTTTCGGGCCACTGACTACCTGTAACGACTGTCAAATATGTACAAATGACAGCCGGGACCAACGACTTTACGTGCTTTTCGAGGCACGGCGGAAACTCGGTATGTAATGGGTGGTCACCCATCCACGAAACAACCTAGGCAGGCGCATTTTACCCTAAAGATCGACTTAAATTGGTGTTAATATTAAGCTACATAGGCGTCCCACTAGGTGGACCGATGACCTGGTGAAGGTTGCGGGGATCCGCTGATTGCGAGTCGCACAGGACAGGTCAATGTGGCGACACTTGGGGGAGGCCTATGTTCAGCTGGACGTCTTTCGGCTGAAATGATGATGATTAAGCCACGATGAGCTCCTCATATTTATTCTAACTTATTTTAAAAAATCAGATGGGAGTCCTGCGGGCAAGGGCTGATCTTACTGTAAAGAGCCTGAACCAAAACGGCTTGAACAGTCAAAACTTGACAATATAACTGGTGAAATGTCGGTAAACTTAGGTACACCTGTGCCTAACCCATCGGTTATTATAGGTTTAGGGGTATGAGGAACAGGGTGTATAGTTCCACGATACTCCTCAGAAAAGGGAGGATCCTGCGACCAGACAGGTGTCAAGTTTGGTGAGCAACTGCTGTTGTCGGGTTTTTCCTTATAGTCTTAAGTCGATGTAAACTTTGCTTGCAACTTGTAGAAATTGATGTTAGTTCTTCCGTCGTGTTATAGATGGTGCGGTAGTACTTTTTGTAGTTCGCTACACAGGCGTAATGTTGTTTAATGTTTTTGCTATTTATTTACAGGAGCGACATCTATGATAATTTACTGAAACTACTAACGCTCCTCACGAATGTTTTATCTGCCGCGTGAGAGAACTAAGAGCGGGAATGTCGGGAAGGAAAGGATGTCCTTATTTCAATAGTTACTCGCAATGCTACTAGATGGCGTTGTAACAAGTTAGTGTTGAGACATTCGAAGAGCGAACTTACCTAGCGGTTTCAATGAAGGGTATGCCTTGCCGCTCCACATATCAGGCACGACATTCCTGGACAGGCTGCCAGCCATGTTCTCCAGCGCTTCGCACATCACCACCAGACCTTTCATGGCTTTCAGTAGTTCCCTGCAATGATACCATAGGAAGTATCAGAAACCTGGCTGCCGAAAATCAAATTGTTTTACGGTTTTCAGCAAATATGAGTAATATCATGGAGAGGAGCTCGTGGCTAGACAATAACAGCCACACGGGTCGATCTTTAAGGTTAAGCCGTGCTTGCCGAGGTTGGTCCGTGGATGGGTGACCGTAATTACATTCCGAGTTTCCTCCGTGCCGTGGAAAGCACGTTAAGCCGTTGGTCCCGGCTGTTATTTATAGATCGTTGACAGTCGTTACGAGTAGTCAGAAGCCAAAAGTCTGACATCCAGTCTTACCAAGGGGTATCGTATTAGCAGTTACTGGGTCAGAGAGTCGCTTCATGTAAAATATTGGTACTCAGCTGCATTTTGTTAGACTGGAAGCCAACCCCAAGATAGTTTGGGAAAAGGCTAGGCAGATGATGATGAGCAATATCATGGACTCCAGAGGGGTTTAAAGCAAGCATACTCGTGATAAGCACGAAAACTTGATAGCTGAACACCAAACCTATATTTTAAAGGTTTCAGATTTCAAAAAGTTACTAACTTGAAACAAAAACCACCCAAAATGTATGTAATTTAATATTGACATTTAAACCTAGTTAACAAGCCAAAGAAAGCTTACTTCAGTGATTGATTGATAATGCCCAGTAACTTGTTGTACCGATTGGCCTCTTGTATGAGCACTGTGTTCAGAGACTCCTTGTAACACACAGGATATCTGCGAACAAATATTTTGTTAACAGCGACCTGTTTTGGCTTCCTACTGGTCCGAAGTCCGAACTGAATTCGGTTTTATTTTTTTGCATAAGTTTTTTATACAAGGTGTTGTTTTGCATTCTCGTCAAATTCAAGGAGGTAACTATGCTAATGATTCTCGACCTGAATCATATAATAAAAAATTAGCTTCCAAGAATCCACCGTAACAAACATACATACATTGCAAGTTAAATAAAATCTTTTAAAATGGATAGTTTTTTTTTTATTTACGGAAATGAAGCACCCGTGTTTTAAACGCAGCCCGTCTGAATGTCGACCACGCTTCCAAACATACAAACAATCTCAAACGTTTATTCGATAATTTCTTATTCCCTAAACCACGTTAAGGATTCTGAAAAACTGACAAACTTAAACAACCAAAAAAAACAACGTTTATTAATAATTAACTAGGTACCGTAATTTAAATTTATTATTTAATTATGTCTTTAGTGACAACCTCCTGAATTTTGACGAGAATGCAAAACAACACCTTGTAGCCACATTTCATTTTGACACCTCAACAACAACACAAAAATGGAACTCAACATACATCCATACTTCCATACTAATATTATAAATCCGAATGTCACTCTGTTTGTTTGTTTGTTTGTATGTATGTTTGTTTGTTTGTTTGTTACCTTTTCACGACTAAACGGCTGATCGGATCTTAATTAAAATTGGGAAGAAGATAGATTTCAACCTGGGGAAGGACATAGGCTATATATCATCACGCTACGACCAATAGGAGCGGAGCAGCAATGAAAAATGTTGCGAAAACGGGGAAAATGTGACGCAGACGAAGTTGCGCGGGATAGCTAGTAACTATCAAAATGTGGGTGTACTGTACACTTCTGCGTACCCCCTCACAACACAACATGCACACAGTTTTATTTAATAATGTACACACAAAACAATAATAACAGGACAATACATTTAGATACAAGAGCATAAAGGTGTTTATTTCAAAAGAAATTTCTTCCAGCAGACCCGCGAGTGGAAAGTGGGATTTGAAATGTGGACACAGTGTGTAGAAAAATTAAAACATTATACACAATATTATATTATGTAAACCTAAACAATAAACATCAAAGCGATTGCAGCAATGATTAATGATTTGCCATCTATTATAAAAAAAACTTCCATTGTATATCTGCGAATATCAACACTAGATCTTCGCCAAATTTAAATGGGACCTAAGTGGAATAATAGTCTTCGAAATATTAAAAAAAACCTCAAAATCGGTTCACGGGTTCATCGGTTTGGCAAAGATATCGCTGAATGTACACACAAAACATTCAGACGAATTGATAAACTCCTCTTGTTCTTTATTTTCCTGGGATCCCATCATCAGATCCTGACTTATACCTTCTACCTTCAGCTCAGCAACATGAGATGATGATTACCAGGCACTAAAATCTGAATACCGTCGGAAAGTATGTGAAAAACATTGAATGTGCCTATTTTTGAGTGTTGCCCTGGATTTCACTGAGATCCCATGATCAGATTCTGACATGGTGTCAATGGTGAAGTATTCCTGACGGAAGAACCCAATAGCACTTTACCTGACTCGGGAATCGAACCCAGGCAAGTGCGCCTGCGACTACACGACCAACGAGGCAGTCCAATTGCTAACGTTGTATGTAGGCTGAGTAGGCTGGGCGGCAAATTTGGGGACCGATTTTTGTATTCTACCTCTTAGAAATCAAAAAGATTTCTACATGGCGGTTTTCTGATGTTTTACAGATAAAAGTCTGCAACAAATTTTGCGGATGACTTTCCCCTCTTGTACATTCGGTGTAGCAAACTTCCACATTCTAGAGTAAAACAGCTAGTTCGCCGCCCCTCTACCAGTAATCGGCCTCTGCGCCCTCAGCTCATACTTTGTATGAGTGAAAAAAGCGAAATTGCAGAAAATGTATTTCCCTCTTCGCAGTATCAACAGTATCAACCCATACATGTCAGTCCTACTGACCCCTCCTTTATTAATCTACACGATTGAGCTTTGATTAGCTCAAAAATAAACCCAAAAATTATTTTGCGTGCAATTTCAATGAAATTTTTGTATTGTAAAAATAATCTATGACATGAAAATTGTAGAGGCGAGGGCGGCAAAAACTTTACAGCCTTTACCTTGAAAATTTGGAAATCCGCCACTGTGACTAACACTAGTGGAAATTATGTTATTCCTGCTCTTTTCTGATAATTTTTTTTGCGGGATCCAAGACAATTATATAATGTTTCTCTAGGACTTCGTCGAGCTTCATTATCTCGGCGCTTTTCTGGTGGTCGCCACTGTTGATCTGGCGCACAGTGGTTTAGGAATAATTTGGCGGGCTTGTTTCAAGAAAAAAAAACTGTGGTTGGAGTCCTTCCGCGCGGAAGAAGTGAAACTTCGTAATACTACACGCATGCGTTCGAGTGCCACGCATTCACTCTTGTTATTTTATTGAGCTTCTAAACAATATTTTGTTGTTTTCTTGTTGTATTATTTTTATTACATAAGTTTATCGAGGTTATTCTACTCATGGAAATTGAGCGAAGGCTGGTCACACCGAAAAATCGTTTGCATGCATGACTGTTTGCACGCCATCCTGCGTATCTAGTAGAACTACGTAGTCACAAATCTTGTTATACTGCCATCTCTTAGTGAGTTTTAGAAAATATTCCCCCTCCATGGTAGCGTTAAACTTGTTGGAAGTCACATAAGAAGTTTCACTTCAATAACCAATAACTTGCAGTCTGGATTAGGACAAAAGATATTAGATGACTCACTATATAACCTGGTACTTTGTTCCCGTGAGATAATTTCCGATCTAAACACGGGAAAAGTTGCGGGTTAAGCTAGTTATTTGTAACATCTTACGTGGCAGAGATATGCGCTGTGTCCAAAGGCGTGGGCAGCACTTTGATGATGTCGAGTGCGGCGAGCTCTATGACGGTCTCCACCGACGCGCCGCCTGACGCCACTATCTCCTTCGGCTGCAGGTCCCGGAGTGTGACTGCACAGAACAAGAATGCAAGATAGATACATACCAAGATACTATATAATTATTCATCATCTGCCAAGTTTTTTCAACTATGTTTGGGTCTTTCAGTCTCCGCGGATGCACATAGAGCGCCTGCCTATCTGACCTCCACAACACAATTAGTATTGGGTAATACGATACCAATTGGTAAGACTGGTTGTCAGACTTTCGGGCCTCGGGACCCACAACTGTCTAAGATCTACAAATGACAAACTCCGAGGCACGAAGGTAATTCGGTATATTATGATGGTCACCCATCCACAGACTGACCTTGGTCAGCGCGGCTTAACCTTGAAGATCGACCCGTGCGGCTGTTATTATTTAGCCACGAGGTCCTCAAAAGGGTCAAAAATAGGATATAACTAACAGATGCACGAATTGGTTTCCGTCATAGCGTAGCTGATGTTCGCGTTGACATGCAGACCGAAAAGCGAGGGGTCGTCGAATAGCGGCAGTGTACGAATGTACTTCGTGTAGTCCTCTATGGTCAGCGAGGTTGGTTGCTGTAACAAGACGCTGTTTGTGAATATGTGAACATCAATAACACTAAAAACGGGGTGGGTGTAGGTTATTGTTGTTGTTTCTCAGACTTTCGGGCAACTGATTACCTGTAACGACTACCAAAGATCTACAAATGCTTTCTGAAGCACGGAGGGGTCTCGGTACTTAATGACTGGTCATCCTTTCTGGTGTTTGTCGGTTGTTGTAGTGTGTGTGCGATCTGTCTGTGTGGGTGTTTTTGTATATGTGAGGGTGTGTTTGTGTCTGAGAGTGGGTTTGTGTGTGAGAGTGTGTTTGTGTGTTTGAGTTTCTGTGTATGTGAGAGTGTGTTTGTGTGTGAGAGTGTTTGTGTGTGTGGGTTTGTGTGTGTGGGTTTGTGTGTATTAGAGGGTGTATTAGTGTGTGTGTGGGTATGTCTGTGTGTGTGGGTATGCCTGTGTGCGAGGGTGTGTGTGTGTGTTTGTGAGTGGGTGTGTGTGACACTGACCTGCTTGTAAGCGCCGAACTCGTCGAAGGTATACCTGTCGGTCAGCACACCCATGGAGTAGTAGTCGCTCAGCAGACACAGCAGACACCGCCGGTCCCAGTCATCCGTCACTCGGCCGCCGTAGTTTATGTGCCCGGCTGTGTATGTTAACATCTGGGAATAGGATGAGTTACTGTTTATGTATTTTATGTGTATAGTCGCCGTCAGTGAACTCATACGGGATGTTGTTATTGCTGAGCTGTCTCTAGACGATAATAACGAACGCAAATAGCGCACAGAAATTCAAAAAAAAGTTAGTAGGTAGGCAATAAGTAAGTAGGTATTGGGTAGGAACAAGTGCATTGCAACGCATGCAGGATCAGCTCGTATTTGAATAGATTTATTTACTATAAAAGACAGTTTTTCAAATAAAAAACTGAACATTCGAAAAATGCGGGAATACTGACAACTGTCAAACGCCATAGTGATGTTTCAATAACGAGCAACCACTAGTGTTGTTCTACGTAGTTCGATTTTCTGCGTCTAATAATATGTTTATATAAGTGTGTATTAATAATAACAATTAATGTAATTAGCCTTCTTCTACACATTACTCCAAAATACTCGAATATATAAGCAGTAAGATTTCATAAAATTAAAAATAAAATATTAATATGTTTGTACTGTACTCACCCTGAGAGGCACCTCATTGTACTCATTGAGATACATATGCAGCTGAGAGATACAGATGCGCAGATCTCCGTCGGTGAACTCGTAGGGGATGTTGAAGCCGAGCGCACCGAACTTACGACGCTCCAGCACTACGCCGTGGAACAGGCACAGCGCGAACAGAAGCCACTGGAACCAGAATATACAGAATATTAGAAAAGAAAACGGCGCGTGGAGTCCCTCCGCGCGGAAGAAGTGAAACTTCGTTATACTACACGCATGCGTTCGAGTGCCACGCATTCACTCTCGTTATTTTAAAGTGAAACTTTTATTACATCGTCTCAAACTTTTTCGTCTGTGTGTTGCATGTCGCGTGACGCTCGGCCGCGGAGTAGGGATAAAGTGAAAAGCGCCTTTCACTTTATCCCTACTCCGCGTTTTATACGTTTTATACCCTTAATGGAATATTATTCCAACAATTTTTAGTTAAATGTCTATAGTGTAAAAAAAAGTTTCACTTTTACCGTGGTTTCATAAAACCACACAATCCTTTTTTATTGAACTTCTCAATAATATTTTGTTGTTTTCTTGTTGTATTATTTTTATTACATAAGTTTATCGAGGTTATTCTACTCATGGAAATTGAGCGAAGGTTTGCACGCCATCTGGCGTACCTAGTAGAACTACGTAGTCACAAATCTTGTAATAAGAACTGCCATCTCTTAGTGAGTTTTAGAAAATATTCCCCCTCTATGGTAGCGTTAAAATTGTTGAAGTCGCATAAGAAGTTTCACTTAAAAAACAAAGGTATTTTAAATTTTTTATGGGTTTAGGAGTTATGAACAATAGATTTTTGCCGATTCTCACACCAACCCGATATGCACACAAAATTTCATAAAAATCGTTTCAGCCGTTTCGGAGGACTTTGGTAACAAACACCGCGACACGAGAATTTTATATAGTAGATTGTGTGTCTCACGGCAGCGCAAATAGGTATAGTTCAGCATACTGCCGAGCATATAGTGCCCGATGCTGGTTTTCAACTGGACCTGATAGTAACGTGAACGACGTAAAACGGTTTTGTACTTTGTGCTAATAATTATGTGTATGAACAATTTCCTTATTATCGCCCAAGCGAACTTTGTAAATTAAAACGTTGGGGGCTCAGTGCTAACAGCCCGGCAGGAGCCATATGTCGTGGGACCGAACACAAGCCGGACTTGTTACATTCTGGGGTCTGTATTTCTGTAGTAAGTATTTCGTTAGGTTATTTTGATTACTGGATCCCAAAACAAAGTTTTTATATGGACAAATGTTAATGTGTGGACATTGTAGGCTTTGTTTTTTTTTTTGTTTGCACCTTTTTTTACCTTTCTGTAGTAAGCAACGACTTATTGTCGGGCCTACGCTGTTCTCCCATACTTAAGTACTAATGCTGTAACTTCAAATATTGTAAAACCAAATGATTTTAAAAGAGTAACCATGGAGTTTCTTGCCGGTTCTTCTCCATAGGAAACGACCAACCCGAACCGTGCACCTTTTGTTGACGTTTTATAAGTGCCCATGTAGGCGTATGTAAAATAAAATATTTTGATTTTGAGGAGGAATGAGGAAATTGTCGTGGGGAAACTGGGAATGATAGGGCTAGAAAGGAGGTGACTGCTGAGACGAGTAATAGAGAAGTATGGAAGAAGAAAACATGCTGCGCCGACCCCAAATACATTGGGGTAAGGGCAGGAGAATGATGATCGTCATTGGTGGCGGTCATGTTAAAGGTCAAAAAGAGATGGAGCTATACAGGTCGTCTAGCTCCATCTCTTTCCCACTCTGGAATAGGAATGGAACAATAATGTTCTAAGCGTCATAGTAACCCCGCAGTACTTTGTAGTTTGACAGATCCCTAAATTATTAAATGAACATGACCGCCAACGCCGCCGTTTTAAGACGTCATGGTACGCCACCAGATTACTAAACCATAAAAAGTAAGTTATACCTTAAAATTAGCAACTTTAGGATCTGCCGAGTTGAAGAACTCTAGGAAGTCGGGCACTTGATTCATGTATGCCTTCAACAAGTTCGCTTTTATTCCTCTAGGTGGCTCCACTGTCATCTTATAACCTGGAAATTAAAAAAAAAAAAAAAGTTCCTTAACATTAAGGGCTCATTTACGAAAAAGAGGTGCGACAAGCGTCGCGTTGTGCGGCGCGCTCCACTATAATTTCAAACATATGGCGATGTATGAGGGCGTTTACGGAGAAAGGATTTTACGATGGCATTCGTAGATCTTTGATAGCCGTTACGGGCAATCAAAGGCCTGTACTTTTGCCAGTAATTACCAAGGGTTAAAGAATTACCCAGTAACTGAGATGTGGAGCACAGGGAGGCAGTTACTCCATATAAAATACTCACAAGCAGCCACGTTCATTTATGTAATTTATTTCATCATCGGCGTTTATGATCAGATATACAGTATGTTAGGTTAAACGAGGGACATATTGAGGGAGGGTATTCAGTATTCGATTCTCGTCCCAAATATGTAAAAAACCTATAACGTATTTAGAAGATTTTTTAATGTTTTGTTTAGTGCCTAGATATTTTGGACTGTCCTAAGCCAGGTAAGTTTAAAGTATGAAGGGAAAATGGATTATACCTAAGAGTCATTGACCCGCTCACATGTTCTGCGATAGTATTAAGTCGCTAGCGCAAGGGTGTATACACGTTGCGTGACATTTGCGAAAATTTTGGTATGGTTCTGTCTGTTATTTATCAGTGTTTTTTTTTTGTTTATATTTTTATTAGTATCATGTTAGCATGTACTATTATGGGTTTGAATATGTCCCTCGTTTAAACTAACATACTGTATAGGGTGACTGGTAAATCATTGACCGCTACTTAAACACGTGATTGTACTCATGATAACAAACAACTTTCCCTCAGTTTATTTTTTATACTCATTCACTTTTACCACAACAGCCATTTATTAAATTAGCGCGCGCGTGCGCCTTTGACTATCAGCTGTTAGCCGCGTGACGCCGTTCTGTCTCATAGTCACCCTATATATTATGAACGTGGACGAGGAACAAGAAGTCTGTAAGCACGCTGAAGGCGCTCTGTAGTTTATGTCTGCCCCATGGGAGAAGGGCTTGTGTTTATGTGTGGTACCGTTCTGCAGTAGAGCGACGGGGAAGTGCGGCGAGGGTGTGGACGTGAGCCACAAACGGAAGTCCTTGTGCACCAGCTCCGGCTGAATGTGTTCCACGTTCAGCTCCAGGATCGGCATCCACGACGGAGACAAGTGGCAGTTCTGCAAGAAGACATGCATGTCAAATTTTCACACAAACGAAGGATAATTCCAACAAATATTTGTATGGCCAACAGGTAGTTGTTCCGGGTCTGGCTGTTTGTGTATGTGAGTTTAAATGTTTGTAAATACACCCACGATTCAGAAGAAATTCCTAGTGAGGGCAACGTTTAAAAAAAAACTGTTACATGGCCATCGTTTTTTTTTAAATACTCATACAGATACTGCGTCATCCAACTGCTAGGCAAAGGCCCCCATGACTTCCAGTTGTTTTTATCCAGGGCTAATGAGCTAATGTGGAGCACTGATCACTGTTCTTGTTTAGCTCGTTCCGCCATCTTCTACAAGGTCTGCCGCGACGCCTTCTGGCTGTGTCCGGGCTCCAGAAAGTGGTTATTATGGTCCACAGCTCATTGGGCATGCGGCAAACGTAGCCAGTTCAGTCACACTTCTTTCCTTTTTTAAATTTTCAAAGAAAATTAAATCATATGTCAGTATCTCTCTCCCATAAACGTCCCTTTTTTCATTAACCCCCGACCAAAAAAGAGGGGTGTTATAAGTTTGACGTGTGTATCTGTGTGTCTGTCTGTGGCCTCGTAGCTTCTAAACGGATGACCCGATCTTGATAAAATTAGTTTCGTTTGAAAGGTGTTTTAATCGAGAGTGTTCTTAGCTATGTTTCGAGAAAATCTGCTCAGCCGTTTGAAGGTCATCACCTCTTTTCTAGTTGAAGGGAAATTAACGACTTCCACAGGTCTGATCGATTCGAAATTTAAAATCTGGTCACTTGTCACCATGAGCATCGCCAGGGGGGTGGTTGCAACAACAGCCCCCCGCTCCCCCCAAAAACTCGTTTTTTTTTTAATTTAGCTGTTTCTTTAAGTGGCGAGAAGACGCGCAACACCGAGAAACGTGGAAGCAATGGGGGGACCTATGCCCAGGATTGGGACAGCCAAGGCTAAGGTAAAATAATATAAGTTTAAAAAGCATGAAATAAAAATTTAAAACCAAAAATAAATAATCCAAGTGTCGTAGCGTCGGAGGTCCGCTTTAAATTTAATTAATACTGGTATTCAGCTGCATCTGGTTGGACTGGAAGCCGACTCCAACATAGTTGGGAAAATCGCTCGGCTGATGATGAAGCCACTACGAAGTTACTACGAGTATCAAGTTCGGTTTTCGTACCTGGAAGAAGACCCAGTTCCCGAAGTCGCTGCCGGTCTTCATCATAGTTTCAGCCAGCGGCCCCTGACCCTGGCCCAAAGAGATGCTCTCGAAACGTTTGCCCATCTTCATCTTATCCGCGAATTTTAACAGATCTGTAATAATACATACATACCATCACGCATGCAATTCCTGACGGGATTTCAAGATATTTTTGTCATTAAATTGTAGATATATATTATTTTAACTCATTCTTTTTGTGATTGTACCTGTGCTTTATTATTATGATTCCGTAACCAAAGAGTCAAACGGCACCCTATTACTGAGACTTCGCTGTCCGTCCGTCCGTCCGTCCGTCCGTAATATCTTTTTTATTCTGTTTTTAGTATTTGTTGCTATAGCATCAACAGAAATACATAATCTGTAGAAATTTCAACTGGCTAACTATCACGGTTCATGAGTTACAGCCTGGTGACAGACGGACGGACGGACGGACGGACGAACAGCGAAGTCTCAGTAATAGGGTGCCGTTTGACCCTTTCGGTACGGAACCCTAAAAATTAAGCGTTATGATTGATGCAGGTGACTCAATTGCCACCTTGTACCTATACGTACCGGCAGCGGGATCCGTCCCCGTGGAAAGTACGAAGATGATGGGTGCCAGCGGGTCGGACTCTCCGTACAGCGCGGCCAGGTCTGCCGGCTGAGGCTCCACGAACCTGGCGCCCAGACCCATAACCACGTAGTCCTGGAAGATAGGTTGTTGTGAGTTAACGCAAATACGGTGACGTAGCTCACGAATACCAGAATACCAGCGCAGTGAATTTTAACAAAAGTTACAGCGCCATGCTGAGATAGGGAGCTTTTGGCCTCATACAGGACAAGTTTAAATTGTCTTATTTTTTCTTTTTTAGCACAGCTAGGTATTGTCCCCTCTTTGCTTGTGGCAATCTTCACGTTCCAGTAGACCTCATCCAGGATATACCAGCGATGGCAACAAAGTCGTCTGCCCATCTCGCCGCCTGATGACCTTCTCTTTCCACTCCTTGGACGCCACTCGGTCACAGCTTTACCCCACCTGCTATCACCGCGCCTTGCTAGGTGTCCGGCCCAACTCCATTTGAGTTTCATACGTAAAAAACGTGCTAAGACATAGTTGAGATATAAGACAGAGTTGCTTGAGTTGAGTTGTTTTGCATCCTCGTCAAATTTCCGGATGTTGTCACAAAAGACCCAAATAATCAATATAAATTATGGTACCTAGGTAATTTACAAAAAAAACACTGCTTTTTGTGTTGTTTAAATTTGTCAGTATTTCAGAATAACCCCCTTTAACGTGGTTTAGAGAATAAGAAATTATCGAATAAACGTTTGAGATTTTTTGTTTGTGTTTAAGCGAGGTTATAGGGCGAGGATCAGACGGGCCGTGTTTAAAACACGGGTGGTTCTCACTTACCGATTTCCGTAAACAAGAAAAATAAATACCTACACATTTTATTATTGATTCGGGTGGAGAGTCATTAGCATAGTTACCTCCTTGAATTTAACGAGGATGCAAAACAATACCTTGTATAATAGTTTGTATGTGAAAGAAGGACCAAAAAAATATTTCATGATTTGGGTGTGAGGGATGATATGGCTTGGAAAGAGGTGAGTGCTGAGATAACAAGTAATAGAGACTTATGGGAGAAGAAGACGTGCTGGGCCGACCCCAAATTAACCCCAACTATTGGGATTAAGACAGCGGAATGATGATGTGTTGAATATGATCTGATCTGACCTGGAACCCTGGGATGATCTTGTCGGGTCGCAGACACTTGAGGATGAGAAGCTTCTGGAAGCTGTCGTACTGGCTGTCCATCGGCTTCGGATACGGCAACCTGTCATAAATAACGTTGCCTTTTTCTTAAGCCGTTTCTATTTTTGACGTTGGCTAGTTGCTGCAACTCATGCTAAAATGTACCTAATTACTATGTTTTTAAAGTTCTCAATTGTGCGGTGGGAAAGAATCATGGTACTGACGGTCGCCAGCTGTTGCAGCTCGAGCGAAACTATACCTTATTCTAGTTGTAATAAAGTTCTTACTTGTGCGGCGTGTAGGAGTCGTAGTAGGTCTTAAAGAACCTCATGTTAGTCACGAACTCGTCGAGGATGCTTGACATTGTGTTGACGGTGGCCAGTTGCTGCAGCTCCAGCCACATCCGGGGAGATATCCACTTCGGTTCCGGGTTTGGTATTTCCTGCAAGGCAGGTTTTTTTTTACGGTTTTTTCATGCAAGATTTTAGAGACGGTGTATATACTATAAATAAATAAATCTATATAAATAAAAATCAATTGCTGTTCGTTAGTCTCGCTAAAACTCGAGAACGGCTGGGCCGATTTAGCTGATTTTGAATTTAAAATGTTTGTCGTAGTCCAGGGAAGGTTTAAAAGGTGAGAAAGGTTGGGTAGGGTAGGTAGGTAGTTAGGGTAGGGTATCGTAGGTAGGTAGATAGGGTAGGTATATATAGGACAGCTAGTTAATAATATTTATTAATTTACGTTTACAAAAGTGTAGGAACAGATAGTCCAGTATAGTCATCACTTTTACCATCAACCGGTCACTATTCCAGACTCCGTGGCTGCTACTGTAAATTCCTGATAGAAAAACCCAATATCAATTTCCCCTACCCGGGAAGCGAACCCAGGACCTCATATGCTCAGCAGTCGCGATTGCAACCACTAGACCTACCTACGAGAAGTTTGAAAATATTCACAACTATAAAGGGTGTAAAATACCTCTTAACGAAGCCGAAAGGCACTGGTTCTCCCTGTCATTGCGATCATTTTTTTGTTCTACACCATACCTTGGAACCTTCTAGTTACGCAGATATTAGGGGTCAAAGTTCCAAATTTTTGACAAGTATTTATTTAAATACAAGTTTGTAATGTAAGATTTTTACTTTAAACACCTCCACGACCCCCGTACTATTCAATCCGTCCATCAGCACAATATTTTGAGTGCGTTACATTGAGTTCTAACACAAAACATGATTTTACACCCCCCAAAAATAAGTCGTTTCCCAGCAATAATTTTTGCGTAAAGTTACTTAGTTTCATGTACAGAATGCTTGGTTGACGGCTTCGTGATGAGGTGATTTACACGGTGTATTAAGTAAACTCACAGTTTCAAGTTTCGCCCCACTCAACAAGAAGTTGAACTCTGCTCCTCTAATGATTCCCTTGTCAATCAATATCCTGGCGCACAGTAGGAACGCGAACAATAACTTGTGGCGCTCGAACAGACTGCGACAGACGTTCTGGTATAGCAGGAACGTGAAGTGGACTATTATCACGTCCACGCGTTCCACTATGTCCTCTGGAAACAATATGCCATTTGAAAGAATGTTCTGACCACCGTAACGACTATTCTTGCTTGCAGCGCTCAGCGCTATTAACACTTTAATGAACGAAGCCGACGTTTGCACTGACACTACCACTTTCGCTGCTAAATAAAAATAAAAAACACATTTTAACTTGTATGCTAAAATTCATCTAAAGCTACGAAATTCATCTCGCAAGTCTCAATCTGTAGCTACGTATAAAGACGAATTGGGAGGCGGGTTGTGCGCACACGAACTAATTATTGTTCGAGAGGAGCTCGCAGCTAAATAATAACAGCCGCACGGGTCGATCTTTAAAGTTAAGCCGTGCTTGCCGAGGTTGGTCTGTGGATGGGTGACCATAATTACATACTGAGTTTCCTCCGTGCCTCGGAAAGCACGTTAAGCCGTTGATCCCGGCTGTCATTTGTAGATCTCTGACAGTCGTTATGAGTAGTCAGAAGCCAAAAAATGTCTGACATCCAGTCTTACCAAGGGATATCGTATTACCCAGTTACTGGTTTGTGATGGTCAGATAGGCAGTCGCGTCGCTTCATGTAAAATACTGGTACTCAGCTGCATCTGGTTAGACTGGAAGCCGACCCCAAGATAGTTTTGAAAAAGGCTAGGCAGATGCATTTGCTTAGTGCTTTATCAGCGAAAGTGTTAAGCGACACGCAATAGTATGTTGGAATTTCCACCATAGGTGGTGAGCAGACCGTTTAAATTCCAACAAATGCTTTGATGTATGCATTCTCTGTAAGTTAAAAAGAGCTTTACAAAACACGAATGCTTACCATTAGGTTCTGTCTCAGCCATGCTTCTGACGAACAGCTTGGCGAACCACTCCAGCGAGTACTGATACATGGGGTCCACGTTAGCCATGTCCGACAGACAGAAGAACAGGATAGACCCTCGCTCGGCCACAGGGACGTAGCCGCTGCGGGCTTCGTCTATCTCCAACGTTGTGCGTTCTATGTCTTCCACTTTTATCTAGACCAAAATATAAATCTATTCAAGTTTTTAAACTCACATGGTCGAAACACTATCACTAGAAACGGGATATTTACGGCAGTTAACGGTTTTCGGTTCATACGTGATTATGGCGTTTGCAACAGCGCGGGTACTCAAAACTATTAGTAGACATGTTAAATATCCCGTTTCTAGTGTTATTATTAAAATCCGTTTACTTCAAATTAGCTAACGGTTAGACTGTAAGCTAGTAGACAGCTTATTCAATGCTCTAATAAATATAAAGTCAAAAACGTTACTAAACTGCATGCTGCATGGTAGATCTTTTGTCGTTTGAATGACATTGTTAGGAGAGCGCTAATGGTAAATAATAGGGGTTAAAGTATGAAATTGCCGTTTTATTGTAATAGGTAATTCGAACTGACATAAAACCTTCATGGTTTGAGATTTTTGAGTGAAACTTGTTTGACATGGTACATTCGGCATCAGAAGTCGGTTAACACTTATCAATATTACATCAAGTTTTGTGATGATCTGTGTGATCTCATGTAATATTGTTTTCCGAATTTGTGTAACCATTGATGAAAATATTGTTATGTCTTTTACTCCAGTCTGTTAATATGGATCGTTATAAAACTAAGCCATCTTATAATTTTTGATATGTGTAGCGAATTTTGTTGCTGACCGTACCTATGAAGTACTTCTTTTAAAAAATGTGCAACATTCGATTATCGACTTTAAGTTGTTTTTTGATTCAGCTTAGACAAGACAGATGGATACATCGAAAATTCGAGTGATTTTTTAATACGAGTTCTGACGCGGAACTAACGCGGCAGAAACAGCTCGCAAAATCAATGTTGTGTTTGGAGAGGGGGACTGCTAATGAAGTAGTATTAGTGAAACAGTCCTGTAGGAACAGCATTTGTGAAATTGTCTGGATTGTTTTGAGTTCCCGATAACTCGGATATTTTGCTTTGTGAAACTGTCCGCGGTAGGACAGGCATTTGTGAGACTGTCTTTGGTAAAGGTGGTATATTTCCCAGTAGTAGAGCATATGCCAACATCCTCGTGAAGCATACGGATGGGCTTTACGAACGATGACATGGTTAGAAAGTGGGTGACGTATGAGATGACGACTAATGGAGAAGAATTGAAGAAGACATGCTGCGTGGACCCCGAATGAATTAGGATAAGATGCTGATGATATTCGTGAAGCTGTGGTGATTTACTCACAAGAATCTCCTCGCTCTTAATCTTGATGGCTTCGAGCGTCAATATTAGCGGCAGGTCATCGACCGGCGAACCTTCACTGTTGGACAGGCCGTACAAGATGTCTGCCTGTTAGTGATGCAACGGAACGTGTCTTAACAGAAGTGGAAACGATAACGGATGCGGAAGCAGAAGTTTATATAAGGCGATTATCCACACTGCACCGCGCTCCGTCGCGTACTTTTTTATGAATCTTATTGGCTTCCGCTTAACCGAATGACATGCATAGACAGACACGCACCTCTGATTTTTCATCTTCTGTATTGTATAATTATCAGTTGCTTCGGTGAAGGAAAACATCATGACCTCAGGGACCAAATCAGCATGCCTGAGAGATATTTCTTGACGGCATGTAAGCCAAGTTAGAGGAACATTGGCGCAATAAAAACTCCGACACCAGGGTAGACACTGAAACTGTTACTATTAGCCTGCATAATCCCATGTTGGGCAAAGGCCCCATGACTTCCAATTGTTTCGATCCAAGCCTACTGCGCACCACTGATAGCTGTTCTTGTCCAGCTCATGGCGCCGTCTTCTACGAGGTCCACCGCGACGCATTCTGTTAGACGAACTAACCAAAACGATAAGTAGAAGACTGTGGAAGGTTATAGTATCTGCTTACTACAGATACTTTATACTCACACTTAATCATCCATATTCATATTTTTATTTCATTTTTATAAATATTTTCTAATCCTTTGTTGTGACATGTTTACTTCAAATTTGTCAGATGTCATTTACTTTTATTTGTGATTGTTACCAGCCAAACTCTCTATGAAGGTTTCACTTAGATTATATAAATTACTAAAAATTATTATCATCAATTCGTGAGTTCAATTATTGTATTTTATATTTAATAGCGAATATTTGCTGTGTAAAGATATTCTGAGTTATATTTCTAAAAATATTATGTGCAGGGTTTTTGACCATTATTACTGGCTGTTTTTAATACTGGCAGGTTGCGTCTTACTAGAGCGCAGCAGTTTTGAATCGAAAAAAGACATTGGAAGAAAAGAAACGGAAGATCAGGGTATAAAAGGGATTTCTGACAGATGCCCTGGTTCTAGTCTGGAGTTAAGAGTCGGTTCAGTCTGGACACGAGAAATCAGTATAGTCTAAAATCAAGAAAACAGCTAAGTCTAGTTTGGAGTCAAGATCTGTCATATCTTGAGTTTTGAGCACAGCCTGGTGGAGTCAAAGAGCGGCCTTCGTTTAGTGCTGCCGTGGCTGTTGCTAACTGTCTGCTGGAAGCTGCTTTGCGAACTGACGAGCCTGGCACTGGGGCTCATTACCTGTCTGCTGGAAGCTGCTCTTCGAGCTGACGAGCCTGGCATTGGGCGGTACGTGTCTGCTGGTGGGTCCTACCATATCGCCCTGCATCAAGTTCGTCGTGGTCAAGCTCATCTTAATCAAGCCAGCTTTCTACGACTGCAAGTTTGTCTTCAGTTACTATCACGCTCAGAGATTTGCGGAGATATTTAAAACGTTCTCGGTTAACCTGCCCTTCACTTTTATACTAATTTATTGTATTTTTCATTTCATCATTTATTAAATTCATTTTCCCCTAATTACTTTTTTAATGTATAAATCTGTTTACTCCTTTCATCAAGGAATAAGCAAGTTTGTTACATTTTGGCGCCTAACGCAAAATCAAGTCTTGATCTTAAACATATTCTCTAAATTCTAAAACAACTTCCACAAGAGATTATATTTGGTAACTATTTTCATCATATTTTCATCATATTACATCACTAAATCTCTACTTATACTCTTAAACACTTAATTCATATATTTATCTATATCTTCTATGAATCTCATCAAAAAAGGTTTAGTGTCGTGGGCTCGAACTATTATTGGCGCTGTTTGCGTCCTTCTTAATAATAACTCAGACTCTCTTGACTCTCTCTCTCCCTTTTAATTTTATCTACTTTATTTTTAACTTTTTTATCTTATACTTACTCATGACTCATCTCTATCCTCTTCCCTTCTTCTAACTGTAGAGTTTTATTCGGTCTATTTAAACTCTATAGTTTTTATTTTCTATGTTCTTTCATTGGTTCTTAAACCATTAAAAGATTATTTTTAATCTTCTTCTATATCTGATCTTATCAGATAACTCTTTGAAGTGCTTTTAGGTACAAGTTACCTAACCTTCTATTATACTATTTTCTTATCAACTCTAAAAGTTGACTGAAGCGGGTTGCGACTTCCTTTAAATAAGCCTTCGCTAATCTTCAACTCTAAAGGTTGATTGAAGCGGGTTGCGACTTCCTTAAAATAAGCCTTCGCTAATCTTCAACTCTAAAAGTTGACTGAAGCGGGTTGCGACTTCCTTAAAATAAGCCTTCGCTAATCTTCAACTCTAAAAGTTGACTGAAGCGGGTTGCGACTTCCTTAAAATAAGCCTTCGCTAATCTTCAACTCTAAAGGTTGATTGGGGTGGATCCCTTATTAAAAGTCTTTATATTTCATCTTATTATGGGTTTTAGACGCGAGCGGATTACAACTCCAAAAATAAGCCTACTGTTATTGATTTATCAGGTGGAGTAGTGATCATTGAATGTGAATCCTACCTGGCCTAACTTCGTAAGATGTCGGTGTGTTTGAATGAGTTATGAAAGTTTTGTGAATGCTGTAATACTTTAACCTTACCAAAATTTTTGTTCTAGGCCAAAAATTTTCTCGGGGTCGTTGGGGAAATATAGTATCTGCTTACTACAGATACTTTATACTCACACTTAATCATCCATATTCATATTTTTATTTCATTTTTATAAATATTTTCTAATCCTTTGTTGTGACATGTTTACTTCAAATTTGTCAGATGTCATTTACTTTTATTTGTGATTGTTACCAGCCAAACTCTCTATGAAGGTTTCACTTAGATTATATAAATTACTAAAAATTATTATCATCAATTCGTGAGTTCAATTATTGTATTTTATATTTAATAGCGAATATTTGCTGTGTAAAGATATTCTGAGTTATATTTCTAAAAATATTATGTGCAGGGTTTTTGACCATTATTACTGGCTGTTTTTAATACTGGCAGGTTGCGTCTTACTAGAGCGCAGCAGTTTTGAATCGAAAAAAGACATTGGAAGAAAAGAAACGGAAGATCAGGGTATAAAAGGGATTTCTGACAGATGCCCTGGTTCTAGTCTGGAGTTAAGAGTCGGTTCAGTCTGGACACGAGAAATCAGTATAGTCTAAAATCAAGAAAACAGCTAAGTCTAGTTTGGAGTCAAGATCTGTCATATCTTGAGTTTTGAGCACAGCCTGGTGGAGTCAAAGAGCGGCCTTCGTTTAGTGCTGCCGTGGCTGTTGCTAACTGTCTGCTGGAAGCTGCTTTGCGAACTGACGAGCCTGGCACTGGGGCTCATTACCTGTCTGCTGGAAGCTGCTCTTCGAGCTGACGAGCCTGGCATTGGGCGGTACGTGTCTGCTGGTGGGTCCTACCATATCGCCCTGCATCAAGTTCGTCGTGGTCAAGCTCATCTTAATCAAGCCAGCTTTCTACGACTGCAAGTTTGTCTTCAGTTACTATCACGCTCAGAGATTTGCGGAGATATTTAAAACGTTCTCGGTTAACCTGCCCTTCACTTTTATACTAATTTATTGTATTTTTCATTTCATCATTTATTAAATTCATTTTCCCCTAATTACTTTTTTAATGTATAAATCTGTTTACTCCTTTCATCAAGGAATAAGCAAGTTTGTTACAAGGTCTGTACCTGCATCTCCGCTAGTTGTGCAGCCATCTGTGCGCGCGACACGATCAGCTGACCGCGGAGCTCTTCCAGGTCGGGGCGCTCTTGAGCGACTACTGTTGAGAGCAGCTGTTCCGCTAGACCGCTGGGATTGGGATTATTGGAAAATCTTGTAAATTGGATCAGTAATCGCGGACTAAAAGATGCAGGTGGAACACATATCCTTTCGAGAGGTTGTCTGGAGATATTGCTAACAGCGTGCAGCGATTAGATAAGCGACTGGCCACAAGATGAGAATCATGTGACCAGTCCACCGCCACTTTTGCTGGTCAATTCTGGTCAAAATGTCCGTCACTTTTGCTTTGGGTCTTAGTGCTTCATATTTCTTATGCGGTCCATCTCACATGTTTCTGCCTTGTAAATACACTGCTTTTGTTGAGCACGCTATAAATCCAAAATCGAATCCTTACCTGGGCACCAGCGCGAAGTTAACAAGCATGACCTTGACCGAGGTTTCAGGCTTATACTTGGGGTTAGGTAGCTTAGTAGTGATGTACAGCTTGAAGCCAGGCATATACGGGATTAGGGAGTCGCCTAACTTCAGCACCATCTGACCAGCTTGGCGGAAGTATTGACGCTGCAAGGTTAAATAAGCGTTTGGTGTAAACAGCACGCCTGCTACCCCGGAAGAGTTAGGCAAGCAGAGGTCTACTTAATAGTACACCTCTGCATACACCCACATTTCGCCAGTTATGTTTAAGATGAATCCAGACTCCGTGCATGCTATTTCAAAATTCTCGGAAGAACCTAATAATATTTTACCCGACCTGAGAATCAAACTCAGGAGCTGAACTTAGCAGTCCCGCTATTAATATTTCTCTGTCTCGTTGATCTAGAACAACGAGACAGAGAAATATTAACCAATTAAATAATTCCAATTCCGCCATACAATATACTATCACATACCTTCAAAACAGGATCTAGGGCCGGGTCCAGGTCTATGCCAACGTTCTCCAGAAGGATCGGCTTCCCGAACCTGAGCGCAGACTCGAAGTTCCTCAGTAGATCTCTGTCGTTCGGCTTCACGACTACTAGGCCTTCTAGTTTACCCTGGATTATGAAAATACATTATAAATAATAATAAAGTCTTTAAAAAGAAAACTACCGCACTCACTGACGGGTTTTCAACTTTATTACTAGGGACGTAAGGGTGAAAATTGGTCGACCGTCAGTGTCTTCGGTTGTATGTTGTAAATGATAATAGAGTCACTCAGACGTAAAATATCTACTGCTGCAATAGCTCCAATGCTCCAGGCATCAAATGGATTTTTCGTATTGCATACCGAGTTTCCCCCGTGCCTCGGATAGCACGTAAAAACGTTGGTCCCGGCTGACATTTGAAGATCTTTGACAGTTATTAAAGGTCCACCAGGTAACCAGTCTTACTAAGGAGTATCGTATTTCCCAGTACTAAGTGGGTTGTGACTTGTGGAGGACAGATAGGCAGTCGCTCTATGTGAAATACTGGTATTCAGCTGCATCCGGTTAGACTGGAAGCCGACCCCAAAGTAGTTGTGAAAAAGCTAGGCAGATGATATAATATTTACCATGGCCCTGATCCACTTGTTGGCTTGCGTCTGAGGATCGATGATGAGCGGCCACCGGCGTGAGTTGGACATCAGCACCGCTGACTCCACGGACATCGGGTCGCGAGGTAGACCGTACATCTGCCATGTCCTGCACGACGGATAGACGTGCGTCGTGAATGATAAAGATTTTGTGCGATGATGGATATAGAAGAGCTTTGTCTTGTCAAAATAAATTGTACATTTTACTAGCTTGCGTTACTCTAAAACAGTTTCTTGTTTTTAAAATTTTGTTGTATTTTTTTTTTGTAGTAAAGAGAATCATAAGCCAAAAGTCTAACATCCAGTCTTACCAAGAAGTATCGTATCACTCACAGGGTTGTGGAGGTCAGATAAGCAGTCGCGTAAAATACTGGAACTCAGCTGCATCCGGTTAGACTGGAAGCTAACCCTAAGATACTTTGGGAAAAGGCTAGGCACATGATGATTCGACTCATACACAACCCATACAAAAAACACAGTTCTAGCTACATTGTCATATTTGTCATTATAGATGACAACTATAAATGACGTGCTAGTTACTGCAGTGCCTTAAATACCTGACGAAATAGTTGTACCTCTAGCCTAAAAAAGGGATTGAACGCATGATAATATGCTAAGTGTAAAGATGCAAGATGCTGTCCAAGAGTTTAAGAAAGAGCTACAAAGCTGAACTTTTTCTATAACCACGATACGCTGAAGCAGGGATAGTCTAGTGGTGTCATCATCGGACTGCCAATTCATAGGACTCAAGATCGAAATCAAGACACGCAACTCTGACTTTTTGGATTCATGTGCGTATTGTTTAATTATCTGCTTGCGGTGAAGGAAAACGTCGTGAGGAAACCAGCATGCCTGAGAGATATTTTTCAACGGTATGTGAAGCCAATTCAGAGGCCAACGGGCGGCATAATAAACTCTGACACCAGGTGGCATAATAAATTATCATTGTATAATTATCACTTGCTTCGGTGAAGGAAAACATCGAGAGGAAACCAGCATGCCTGAGAGATATTTTTCAACGGTATGTAAAGCCAATTCAGAGGCCAACGGGCGGTATAATAAACCAGGCACTAACCACATGATAAAAAAAAATGCCGTAGTTACGGTTCCTAAAGCAAGGATTATGCCGATGGCAGGTACCTGATCTGAACGGCGTCGCCCAGCGTGATCAGCGGCGTCGCGTGCGGCGTGTGCGGGACACCCACCTCCTGCGGGCGGGAGTGCGTGACGTCAGCACAGGGGGGAGGGGGAGGGGATTGTTTATCTAGTCCGGCGTCCCGTGGGGGAACTTGGGAATTTATACACCGACGCACAAACGTTACTACGTGATAAATACATCATTCTGAATCCGAGGAAATATATATTTTTGCATCGGTATTTTTTTTAATGCTGTTCCCAACAAAACTGAACAAAAAAATGAATAGACCAGTTGAATTTAATTCGATGTGGGGGGTTCAAAATGATGTTCTGAATACATGATAACCGTTTTGTGCGTCAGTGTCCTTCCCACCCCGTATAATCATGTAGAAATCCAAACTGCTCCGAGGATTTATATAAATCTACCCATACGTTACAAGGATCGCCTTTTCTATTCTCACTAGAGTATTTCTGTTCACAGGAACTCGTTTAGTTGGGAGTTTTACACACTTTCGGGTCAGCATGATCGGCTCAGGTGGACGACTAAATCGAACAATTATGCAGGATGTAAGGGTTACAGACGCAAAACCGTTGCGTATTCAGAACTTACATCATCCTGAGCCCCCACATATAATTAATCTATACTAATATTATAGAGCTGAAGAGTTTGTTTGTTTGAACGCGCTAATCTCAGAAACTACTGATCCGATTTGAAAACATCTTTAAGTGTTAGATAGCCCATTTATCGAGGACGACTATAGGCTATATATCATCACGCTACGACCAATAGGAGCGGAGCAGCAATGAAAAATGTTGCGAAAACGGGGAAAATGTAACGCAGACGAAGTTGCGCTGGACAGCTAGTAGAAATTATACATCGAAAATGAAAAAGGGGTCAAACAAGTCAGCAGGTCAATACATTTTGACCGTTTAAGACTGTAAGTACTGCACTTATGTAGGAAACAGCCTTTTTTTATTTTAAATAACCCCAGAAAAAATCTGTGTGGTAATATATGCGTTCAGAATGACATACTAAATAGGTATGTGGTAACAGTTTTCGCGTCAGTGTCCGTTCCACCTTGAATAATAATATTTAGATACACGTTCGGACGTTCGGGAAAAACTGCAAAGTTAAGCATGAGTTGTGTCGAGCCGACCCGAATATGATTCAACAACAGCAGATGCCGAACGTTGTTTGCGGTTTGATGAAAGCCGCATGAGTGTGGCCATTTCTTGGGGTCCCGAAGCAGAGTAGCTCCTTAATAAACACACTGTATTTACCTCTATATGTAACATCCAGGAAGCGAGAAGATCTCTTCTGAATTTATCTGTAAAGGGCGTTATGTATCCCACAGCGCCTGGCAACAACATTAAAATTTTATTTTTACGTTTTGCATCCTACGTGGCAATGCTGCCAGTCTTCTGGGCACTTTTCCTATGGACAACGATGTGGACGGATTTTTTGACGTCCTGTAGTTCTTTTCCATTTTCATACTTTAAACTTATATTACTAATAGACACGCTAGAATTTAAACATCCTACCTTGGTTTACCATCCTACATTGTTACGACCTTGCTTACAGGCGTTACTCAAAGGCTCGTTTTTATCCTTAAAACACAAATTTTGTGCCATCGGGCAGGAAAGATTTTTTTAGTTCTTACCCTTGACTGTCCCACTGCTGGGTAAAGGCCTCCCCCATTCCCGTCCTCTATTAACGAAAAAGGTCGACGGCTGAGCAGATTTTCTTGAAACATAACAAAAAACACTCTCGATTAAGACACCTTTCAAACGAAACCAACTTTATCAAAATCGGTTAATCCGTTCAGGAGCTATGATGCCACAGACAGACACAGATACACACGTCAAAGTTATAACACCCCTGTGTTTTGGTCTAGGGTAAAAAACTACTAAAATATTGTTGAAATGACTCACATGCACTAACGAGTATATCCCCGATCAAGTTCACTATGGCAACGTCCAATTCTGCGATGGTTTTTATCCACCTGACTCGTTCACTTGACAAGCCGTTCAGTAACCTACAACAAGATTTATCAAGAGTTTCAGGAATATATCATTTCGCACGCGTATCATAATACAGGTCCGGTATACGCGTGAGATATTATATTTAGGACAGTTAGGGGGCGTCCTTAATTACCAATGTCACGAGGGAGAGAGGGGGGGTCTCTAAAAATATCACGTAATTTTGTTTCCCGCAAGAAACAGTATAAAATTACGTGAAACTACCTTGTCTTTTCCGTAGTTCTCATAGTGAATCCAACACTCGAATGCAGAGATTAGGCGCAGGAGTAACGGCGACACGTGGTATCCTCGGCCCAGAGGTGTCCAGTCCAGCTACTTTGGGCTGCTTATGAGAATTTCCTAATTTGCCCGAACTGGGAATCCATCCCAGGACTCAAATAAACAAGGCAGCAGATGTTATAGTGACCTGTTAGCGCGATCCATCCTGGCTAGGCACTGGTTGATGTCCTCCTCCATGCGTTTCCGTTCCTCTTCCTTCTCCATGAGGTATGCATGCAGCTTATCAATGCCTTCCAGCAAGGCTTGCATCTTCGCCTTCGCAGCCGCCAGCATTGCTGTTGTTTAAAAGCAAAGCAAATTGTTTGATTATTACTTTAATTTTATTCGAGATAATTGGAAGTTATGGGGAGAGGCCTTTGCCCAGCAGTGGGATGACGCAGGCTAGCAGTATGAGTATCAGTATTATTTTAATAGCTTGAGGAACTCGGGGCTAAATAATAACAGCCGTTCCGGACGATCTTTAGGTTAGTTGTGGAGGTCAGATAGGCAGTCGCTCGGTGTAAAATACTGGTATTCAGCTGTATCCGGTAAGCTGATCCCAAAATAGTTGGGAACAGGCTAGGCAGATGAGTACTTTGTAGTGTTTAACTTTTTTTGATTGATTTTATTGCTGCTGGCCACGTTGTCAGTAGAAAATTATTTTGTTTCTAGTAGGTAACAATGTGTTTTTGGAAAATAAAATTTAACAACTAAAATTAGCACTATGATACACATTTTAATGATGATGATCTGATGTACAGTTAATTTGCTGGGGTTAATTTATTTAAGAGCATTTACACCTTACGACATTTAATCCAAACTTTCAAGTCATTATTTTCCGAAATGACTGAACCGATTTTAATAAAACTTCATACGCAGGATACATAGGTCTAAAAAGTTACTAAAAACATTTTCGAAATGAAAAAAAAATGCTTATGCATATAAAGTTTCATTTACGAAATGTCTTTTTTTTTAAAGGCTAAACGCTTCTATAGATAATTTATAATCGGTCTAATTTAGCTAGAACACTATTTTTCAATAATGTTTTTTTTTTTTTACTTTTTAGACCTATGTATCCTGCTTATGCGAAAGTTTGTATGAAATATCATAAGAGCGTTTACCTCTTAAGTAAAAAAAACATGAGTTTTATTTGAAACCAGGATTTGATTTAGGTGTTTAGGAAGATGAAGAACAGGGTGTTCAAGTTCCACAATACTCCATAGAAAAGGGGGGGGAACTTGCAAACAGACAGATGTTATGTATGGTGGACAACTGCCTGACAGTTGTTGTCGGGTTTTTCCTATACAAGGTGTTGTTTTGCATCCTCATCAAATTCAAGGAGGTAACTATGCTTATGTAACGTCCCGAATCAATAATAAAATGGGTAGCTAATTTTCTTATTTTTTTTTTCTTATTTACTGAAATCGGTAAACTAGTGTGAACCTCCCGTGTTTTGAACGCGGCCTGTCTGATTCTCGCCCTATACCCGCGCTTCCATAAATACAAATAATCTCAAACGTTTATTCGATAATTTCTTATTCCCTAAACGATTTTAAGGGGGTTATTCTGAAATACTGACAAACATAAACAACCGAAAAAAACAGCTTTTATTAATAATTAACTAGGCACCGTGATTTTAAATGATTATTTATGTCTTATGTGACAACTTCCTGAATTTTGACGAGGATGCAAAACATCACCTTGTAATCTTAAGTCGCGGATAACTTGCGCGATATAGAAAATTGTTATTAGTTCTTCTGTTGTGTCACAGATGGCGCTAGATCTTTTTGTTCTATGTAGCATTATTACTTTTTGTAGTGCCACTACAGATAATAAATAATAATAAATGTTTATTTATTGATCCAATAATTTCAAATTACACACAAGAGATAAAAAACTTGAATTTTGGGTACATAGTAGATCTATGGTCATAAACTTGTGTACAAAATTGTTGTATATCTAGTCTAAGGGTAATTACATTTAGTTGAGACCTTAGAACCCCAAACTAGGCAAGAAATGCCTGTATTTTGGGAGTCTGTTGATTCCTCCTAAATAACAATGTCTTACTTACACTAATTTACAACATTAATTAAGTATATTATTACAGTTGGATCTTAAACTACATACTAGTGCTTATATTTTACTTATTTACTTAATCTACTACAATAACAGCGATGAAGTTACTTCATGACAGTAAGAAGATCTTCAGTCGCTTCATATGTTAACTGCTGTAACCATTTACTAACCATAGTTTTTAGTTGGAATTTGGTGAAGGTGTAAATATCAAGTTTTGAGTTGATTTTATTTTAGAGACGTAAACTTAGTGCCTTAAATTGACGACTTGCAAATGTTGTTCGACACCTGACAGGGTTGCAGATCGGAAATCCTCTGCGTCTTTTTAGTAGTTTATCGTCAAGTGGGAGCATAGCGTGACAGCGTAGGACAGCGCGGAGAATGAAGAGTTGACGGACAGTAAGGACCTTAGATTCGGAGTAGAGCTGGGCAGTGGGGAAATCTCTGCGTTTAAAACGCATAACTTTCAGAATTGCCCTTTGAGCTCGTTCTGCCTGGAGTAATAGGGTTTTAAAGGAACCACCCCAGGCTGTAATGCAGTAGGAGATAATTATATTATATTATAGATCTGCCAGTCGGGGACCATCGGATGATAGATCTATCAGGGTTTACCTTCGACGATCTGCAGGTCCCTGGTAGCCCTGGCTAAGGCTTCCTTCTTGGGCGCAACACCCTTGTTCACGTGGTAGAACTTATACATGGCATGCACCCACATGCACAGCGATTGACAGGCTTTCGATACCTGGATAAAGGGATAAGTGAATTAAAAAGACAAGACAATAAGAACACTTATTCATAAGACGATAGGATATACTTTATTGTACTCCAAAACACAACTCGTTTACAATATTTGTAATTTAGTAGTTACATCATCATCTTGCTCCTATAAGTTTTTAAACTTACATGGTCACTAACACTAGTAACGGGATATTATATTTATTATTTGTTTTGAGTTCCCGATATTTTGGCGCTGTAGCAAACGCCATGGTCACGGATAAACTGAAGCTATTGCGGGTGGGTGTTTATGAGCAGACAAATCGGTCTACCCTCTTTCTTGTTCGTTTTTGCGCTCCGTACCACTACCACTGTAACTCACAACTCGATTCTGTTCTGTTGTTCTGTGTTGTTATTGTAATAAACATGGTAAATATTCTGTTACCTTGCTCTTGTCTCATGATATTTGAGGTCGGCAAAACACGTTTTTTTACTTCTATTCTTTCCTGTCATTCGTCACGCTATCATTTAATCCTTTTTCCTTCATATCATTTCTCACACAATCCATCTTTTCTTTGGTCTTCTTCTCCCTCACCATCCAACATCCTACTAATACTATAAACGCGAAAGTTTGTAAGAATGGATGGATGGATGTTTGTTACTCTTTCACGTAAAAACTACTGAAAGGGTTAGATAATAGTCTAGAATAGCTCATAGGATACTTTTTATCCCGGTAGTGTGATCCAGCGGAACAATTACCGAATAAACGCGGGCGAAGCCGTGGGAAGAAGCTTGTATTATATAAAGGGTGTAAAACACCTCTTAACGAAGCCGCACTGGTTCTCCCTGTCATTGCGATCATTTTTAGTTCTACACCATACCTGGGAACCTTCTAGTTACGGAGATATTAGGGGTCAAAGTTCCAACTTTTTGACAAGTATTTTTTTAAATACAAGATTTTAATGTAAGATTTTTACTTTAAACACCTCCACGGCCCCCGTACTATTTAATCCGTCCATCAGTACAATGTTTTGAGTGCGTTACATTGAGTTCTACCACAAAACATGATTTTACACCCCCCAAAAAAAAGTCGTTTCCCAGCAATAATTTTTGCGTAAAGTTACTTAGTTTCATGTACAGAATGCTTGGTTGACGGCTTCGTGATGAGGTGATTTACACCGTGTATTCATCACTCTTTTAGTCACATGTGTGCCATCCTTCTTCATCACATAACCACACCAAGACAACGACTCCCTTTTTTTTTATAACGGATGTACAGTGCCAGTTTCAAGCTTCGTCTTACATCAATCTCAACATTCTCATCTCTGCTGCATGCAATATTTTTTCATCCATCTTCTTCACTGCCCAGCATTCCGATCCATAGAGTGCGACGGTCTTATCATAATCATTCTTCAGTCCAGTCTCCTAATACCAATTTATTTGGGAGCGGCACAACATGTCATGTTCTTCCATTCTTCTCTATTTATCGTCATCTTAGTAGTAAAAGTCAAGAGAATATGTTGCAGTAATCATCACTCCTATTCTCAGAAGAGTTAGGCAGATGTATGAATACTGAGAGCATACCCACTTTTTGCCAGTTATGTTTAAGTTTTCAATTTGGTGGCAATAGGCTCGCCCCCATTAAATGCAACTTAAACTTTTTGCACAAATCCGGATCCTTTTGCCCCACTTTAGAATCCAACCCAAGAAAGCTTACTAAGGTCAAACGAGATGAATAGGACTACGGAGGTGAATCGGTACGAAACTTGGAACGGTATTACAACGTTTGACTACATAAAGTGACGGCACGGTTGGCACAGTGGTTGAGCGACCGACTGCAGGCTGTGCTGCGTGTCGCGGGTTCAATACCCGCATGGAACAAATATTTGTATGGCCTACAGATAGTTGTTCCGGGTCTGGCTGTTTGTGTATGTGAGTTTAAATGTTTGTAAACGCACCCACGATACAGGAGAAATTCCTAGTGTGGGGCAACGTTTTTTAAAAATAAAATAAACGTATTTAAAATGTATTGGAATTATTATTGTTTTAATTGAATTAATAAAAATAGGGTATTTTAAGGCTATCATTAACATTTTCAAACATACTTACATAAAGTCACTCCTTTATCCCATGGGGGTAGGCAGAAACCACAGAACATCATCCTGCCACGATCCTCACATACTCCTTTGCCTCATCCACGTTCATACATCTGGTCATACACGCACGCCAGTTGTGAGTATTACGCACCTGACTTTTCTGAAGAACTTCACCAGTAAGGTCAGTGTATGTCATCATCTGCCTAGCCTTTTCCCAAACTATCTTGGGGTCAGCTTCCAGTCTAACCGGATACAGCTGAGTACCAGTATTTTATATCTATATCTATCAGTATTATATACCCACAATCCAGTAACTGGGTAATACGATACCCCTTGGTAAGACTGGATGTCAGACTTTTGGTTTCTGACTACTCGTAACGACTGTCAAAGATCTACAAATGACAGCCAATGGCTTAACGTGCTTTCTTAGGCACGGAGGAAACTCGGCATGCAATTATGGTCACCCATCCACGGGCCAACCTCGGCTTAACCTTATAGATCGGCCCGTGCGGCTATTATTATTTAGCCACGAGCTCCTCCTGCAATAAAGTCAGTGTATGTATTAACATTTAATTAATGTGAAACTACCTCTTAAAGTTACGTCCTGATTCACTACCCTGGTCCAATTGATCCCGTTTGACTGTATGTCAATTAGACGTATAACGTATTACTAACCTTTACAATCTTAACTGGATCATAATCCGGGTTAAAGACGAACCTCTTCAGCTTCTTGATCATATCTTCGGTGATGCTTTCCTTGTCGAACTTCAGGAGGGAGTCTAAGAAAGCAGTGGGGTCCGACAACATGAGAGACCCCGGCTTCCAATAGTTCAGGACTTTTTCGCCGTAGTTCGCGCCTTGTTCCTGCGAAGGACAGTGAACATAAATTGTATTATCGGCGAGCAAACTGTTACCACGAGTTAAATACATGGTTCTAAAACAAGCAACGTTAAACATATTCATTGGTTTGATAAAAAAACACTGTTTACAAAAGTGCAATTACTGCACGGCTAAAATATATGAAACAGCTGATTTATTTTTAAACTTTCCGCGATTTTAATGAACACTAATACTGCATCGTTGATTTTTTTTAAAATAAATATTGCTAGCCAGGAATTGAGCCCATTGATTTTGGAAAAAAGAATACTGTTTTATTCGAAAGCGTGAATGTGTGTGTGTTGTACTATGCGATAGTGTCGCTAATAAGGATAGAATTCAAATGGATTCCTGTCTAAGAATATTGATTTTTCAAAAATCTTATGATACAGTTTTAGTTTTCATCAAAATCGGGCTCGAGATTAGAGAGTTATAGATATTTTTCGCTATTCTTCTTAGTTTAGGATTTGAACATCCACGGTCACTTCAAAACTTCACCCTGTGTCGATATAATTACGATTCAGCTCTTGTACAACCTGTTTTTTTTATATCCCATAACTCTAGGGTTATATTCTGTAGGTAAAAATAATACTAAAACTCTTACATAAATGCATAGTTTCGGAGATATCATCAATTATAATTTACTTAGGTCAAAAGTTGTCACCAGTATGACAAATCTTTACTTTTGCGGGGTTGCCAAACTTCGCAGTAGTGTAGTAAAATGTTGTAGTAGTTTCATTGATAAATACGAGTAATTATTTTTATTTAAACCAATAATTCATATTTAAAGCTAAGAAAAAGCGAAAAAACAAAAAGAAAGTATGATTGAAACATAATTTATATGCCAGTTGATTCTTTTGATACCTAGAATTATGGGATATAAAAAAAACAGGTTGTATATGCAAATGCATAGAGTCTAAAGTCGAGTGTACCTTGACCGGCTTGATATCAAACACGACGCAAAGCGACTCGATGACGAGCACGACGCCGCCGGGAGGCTTCTTCATAGCCTTCACCTCCACGATGTCGTTACGATTCAGCTCTTGAAGCGCTTTCTCAGCTGCACGCAGCGCTGGCAGCGCTTCCTCTGCAAGTTTTCGATTATAAGGATCAATTAAAAGTACCAAGACCAGTACCAGTTGATCAGATAGGCAATCGCTCTATGAAAAATTCTGGTATTCAGCTGCATCCGGTTAGACTGGAAGCCGACCCCAAGATAGTTTGGGAAAAGGCTATGCAGATGATGATGAAAAGTTCCGAAGAACTAGATTTACCGATATAGCTTTCAGACTTAGCAAGCTCGGTGACAATGGGCCGGCAATGCATGTCGAAGAATAGACGGAGCTAAGGAGTTCTGCCTCCTTATTCACAAACGTTCGGATTCGATTTCAACTCGGAAAGTCGTATGTCTATCTCGCTCGCTTTCGTAATGCCAAAACAAGATAGACATACGACTTTCCGAATCAAAATCGAATCCGAGCGTTTGTGAATACGGTGGCTGGAGTGGAGATCAGTACGTATCGCCCAACTAACTGTCGTCATGATCATTACTCTCTTGCACTTATCCCAATTAATTTGGGTTCGGCGCAGCATGTCTTCTTCCTCCATACTTCTCTATTACTCGTCATCTCAGCAGTCACCTTCCTTTCTAGCTAACAGACCAAATTTTAATTGGTTTAAAAAAAAAACTAAACGTAAAATGGCTTTCAAAAGAACAGTTTGGAAGTACTATTTTTTTAGACTAAATTTAGATTTAGTCTAAAAAAATAGTATTTAGACTAAACTGCTCACAATGTAATCATTAATAGTCATAGTAATTATTATAAGATTTCTCGTATTTTGGCCTGTGTTGGAGGTTTAGGTGTAATTAATTGTTTACTAGCTTTTGTAGCATTACATTGTGTACACAATTATGGAATAATGGTCATAAATATTAATATAGTTCCTTGTCCATGTTTACATGTTTTTAGACCTTCAGAACCACTGAACAAAAAACACTTTTTTGTATGGGGCTCCCATACAAAAAAGTGCTTATAAAAACGACGAGACGTATGAGAGCCCCCTTAAATATTTATTTTATTCTGTTTTTAGAGTACTAAAAACATAATTTTATTTTTTTAATTTCAACAGAAATACATAATCGGTAGAAATTTTAACTGGCTAACTATCACGGTTCATGAGATACAGCCTGCTGAAAGACGGACGGACCGACAGCGAAGTGTCAGTAATAGGGTCCCGTTTGACCCTTTGTGTACGGAACCCTAAAAATCACTAATAGGAAGCTACATTATCCCCGATTGTAATTTATTTAAAAAGTTCCCGTTGGATAAATTTCGACCGTAACGCGTACGAAAGCAAGTTATTAATAATGATGACAGACCTAAGTCCTTCATAGCGTCTTCTGCCATAGCCGCATTAATCGCCGCCATCTTTTCCGCCATGACTGTCTCCTTCTCCACTTTCTCACGAGCCTCCTCAGCGATCGCCTACGTAACAAAGAATCCTGAATACGGATGATCACTGTAAAGAAACCTAAATTCTAATTTGTCCGTCAGCCAGATAATACAAAAATATTAGACACGATTTTTTGGTTTTAAATCAAATCAAATCATTTATTGCTTTGATATTTTTTATTAAATTAACAAAAAAATACTTAGGTAAAAGTTAAAACGCATTTAAGTTGGAGAGTGGAGGCTCACTACATCACAACAATGAACTAGATACCAAATTTACTCAGCCGTGACGTCATGCCCCATTTCAACTCAATATGTCCGTAATTTTTTGATTACGTGAAAAAAGAAAAACTACTTGTCGAATACTTTTTAATAACAACGTGCCCAACTTATTTATTTATTAAAGCTTTGTTTTAATTAACAAATAAGTTAGGCGCGTTCATGGACTGAACAATCAAAATATGAGCTCGTGGCTAATTAATAACAGCCGAACCAAGGTCGGTATGTGGATGGGTGACCATCATTACATACCGAGTTTCCTCCGTGCCTCGGAAAGCACGTTAAGCCGCTGGTCCCGACTGTCAATTGTAGATCTTTGACAGTCGTTACGAGTAGTCATAAGTCGGACATCCAGTCTTACCAAGGGCTATCGTATTACCCATGGTGGTCAGATAGGCAGTCGCTTCATGTAAAATACTGGTACTCAGCTGCATACGGTTAGACTGGAAGCCGACACTAATAAAGTTGGGAAAAGGCTAGGCAGATGATGTTCATGGATTGCACAATGAATATGTACTGACCGTGTCAGTGGCGATCTGTTGAATGACGTTCCTGGTCTCCTCTGCAGCCTTCTCCATCAAGGGCTTCAGTTCTGCCAGCTCGATCTGGAGCTCCTTCACTTCTATCTCCGTCTGATTCAACTTGTTCAACCCTGGAGGTACAAGGATAGAAAGAAATAAAGAAAAAGTATTTATTAGTCTTACACTGGACAAACAAAATGGTTTAAATAAAAAAAAATATGAAAAAAGCGGCGAATCCCAAAAGAAAAAAAAATGTGTTTAACCTGTATGTGAGTATGTATGTCCGTTTCTTTGTTCCCTCGTAACTCCTACGAATAAACTGTTTTGGATATTTATACGTCGTTAAATTCGTCTTGTTGGCGCGAGTGTCATTGGGTTTATTAATAAAAAAAAGTAAAATGGCGGAGTTTTGGCGTTGAAGTTTATTGTATAAAACAGCTACTACTGGTTACTTTTCCTTGACAGGCAGCCACGAGAATGGTTTCAACTGCATGCAATTGACGAGTGTGCGAAATATGACTTTTTTGTCATTGCTATTAGGTAGAAATTGCAATGATAGACCTCCAAACCTGTTTTTAGTACGTTGGACTCCATTATGGCCTTCTGCTGCTGGATGGTCAATGTTCGGCTCAATATCATTGCTATAAGGTCGAAATTGCAACCTGTTTTGAACACGTTGGACTCCAGGAGTTGCTCCTTGAAGATTGTGTTGCTGGAATTTCAACTTTCAGCTCTATGTGATTGCTGTAAGGTAGAAATTGCAATACCTGTTTTGAGTGCGTTGGACTCCATGAGTATGGCCTTCTGCTGCTTGCGGAACATCTCGGAGTAGGCACCCAGCATCTCCATGTAGGACATCGGCGTGACGTAGTTGACGCGGTTCAGTTGCTGCTTGAAGCGCTCGCTCGCTTCCATCACGCTTTGGTGACAGAAACAGCATACGCACTGCCGGCAAAATTATGTATGTACTAGCTTATGCCCGCTGCTTCGCACGCGTGGAGCTCGGTAACTATCCCACAGGAGCGTACTACCGGGATAAAAAGTATTCTATGGGCTATTCCAGACTATTATCTATCCTGTGCCAAATTTTATCCAGATCCATTCAGTTGTTTTTTTGCGTGAAAGAGTTACAAACATCCATCCTCACAAACTGTCGCGTTTATAATATTACTAGCTGTCCCGCTCAACTTCGTCTGCGTCACATTTTCCCCGTTTGCGCAACATTTTTCATTGCTGCTCCGCTCCTATTGGTCGTAGCGTGGTGATATATAGCCTATGTTACTTTTAATACTTCCAAAAATATGTGTACAAAGTTTCATGATGATCGGTTGAGTAGTTTTCGCGTGAAAGCGTAACAAACAAACGTACTTTCGCATCCATACTCACTCTGTTTGTTTGTTACCTTTTCACGACTAAACGGCTGATCGGATCTTAATGAAATTTGGCAAGAAGATTGATTTCAACCTGGGGAAGATCATAGGCTATATATCATCACGCTACAACCAATAGGAGCGGAGCAGCAATGAAAAATGTTGCGAAAACGGGGAAAATGTGACGCAGACGAAGTTGCGCGGGTCAGCTAGTTTATAATATTAGTTAGGATAGTAGGATACCATCACATTCCTGCCCTTGTCCCAAGTTATTTGAGGTCGGTGCAACGGTCGGTTTTTTTTCCATTCTCTCCTTTCATTCGTCACGCTATCATTTCCTCCTTTTTCCTTCATATCATTTTTCACACAACCCATTCATCTTTTCTTTGTTCACAACAACGACAACTTTCCATACCACCATAGCATCAATGACAGTATCGGAAGCCGTGGTGAGCTCCCCCATAGACGTGAAGAAGTGACGCGCGACAGACTCGAGCGCAGTCTTGGGCCACTCACTGAACCAGTCGATGGTGCAGCAGTTCACCAGGGACGGGAACTGGCGGAGACGGGCGCGGAAGATCTAGGGGCAACATGAGGAAACAAACATTAACTCTGTTATAGACTAGCTTATTTTCAATCTTGCCTCTATACACCCACAGTTTGAACTCAGAGAACAGATTCGTCTTGGTGCCCGGGAGACTCATCTCTAGGAAAGTTAACCTTAATTTTATAGCTACAAGGTTTAAAGTCCCTAACCTTTCCACTAGGACTCATAACGATGACAATATGCACGTTGCTCCGCACTCATCGCTGGTAACAAGAGAACAGGTTCGTTTTGGTGGCCGCGAGACTCATCTCTAAGAAACTCAACCTTAACTCTATAAACACAAGGTTCAAACTCCCTCACGACCCCAATAGGATTCATGGCATCATGGTAGCCGCGACACTCATCTCCAAGAAACTCAATCTTAATTCTATAGTTACCAGGTTCAAAGTCGCTCACCTCCCCAATAGGGCTCATAACGACGACAATGTGCAAGTTGCTCCGCACTCGTCGCTGGTAGCAGGAGAACAGATTCGTCTTAGTGGCCACGAGACTCATCTCCATGACCGCGTGACGAACAGACTGGTAGATCTTGTCCAAGTCTTCGGGTTCGTAAATGTTCGGGACGTCACCCGAACTTAGGATGTTGTTCAGATCTTCGAGGAAGGATTCCATTTTAATCTGTTTGGAGGAATTTGGTGGTGAAAGGGTGACATGGCCCAAAGCTGCGATGCAATATGTACAGGGAAGGAACACCGACGCGGAAACGGATACCGATATACGTATTCAGTACATCGTTTTGAAACCCCCTACATAGAATTTTTTAATTGGTAATTTTAAAAAAGTACCTACAGCTGTTTCATACATTTTGACCATGTAATATCTATCAAAAACTCGCGGGTAGAATATGCCTAAGTGACATGTGTGAGTAATCGTCTATTGCACTAGTTCATAGCATAAGCATAATCAGCCTATAATGCTGCTCCCAATGGGACACGGTCCTCCAGAGATGAGGTCCAGTTCATCCCGCCATCTCGCCATCTTCTTCGTGGTGTGCCGCGACCCCGTGTCACAGTGTCAGGGTCCTGAGGTTTGTGTGCTCACAGCTCGTTCGGCATGCGACATGTCCTGCCCAGTCCCATTTAAGTCGGGCAGCATTTTGAGCCTCATCAACGATTCGTGTTTTGAAGCGTAGTGTAATAGCGTTTCGACAAGATCTGTTAATTTTACACCTAAGAGCTTTGGAGCGTAGTGCTCCAAAGCACCCAAAAAAGAGAGAGAGAGAATAAAGATGCAAAATCTTTGGCACCTGCGCATCTGAGAACAAGAAAACGACGCCTCTGTTCTCTGCGCCCGCCTTCAACATGGTCTGCTTTAGATCTTCGCGCCATTCTGACAGACCGTACGCCTTCGTGATCTCGATCTGGAAGCACGACAGCTCCGTCATGTGAGCCGCGAGCCGGGACAGGGACTGGCGACCTGGAAACCAACAACTCGATCATTTCCGTTTTTTTTTGACTAGTCTGTTGTGACATCACTAATTAGTATGTTAGTAAGCGTCAAGCTCTAGTGATTATCTATGGTACACATCCTTCCGGAGGCCATAACTTGGTCTCAACCCGTCTGCGACACTACGCACTGTCTAAATACATAATGTAACCTGTGTCCTGTGATAACTTGACTTGACTGTGATAGACTTTGTATTGATATTGTGATAACTTGGTCTCAATACGTTTACACATATATGATTATCATCGTGTCCCACTACTGGGTAATGGCCTCCCCTTTCTCGTTCCATACCTCTCTATCATGTGCGATCTCTGACCATGATAGCCACAAAAATGATTAGGTGGTCCCCCAGATCGTCACGCCACCTTCGTGGCTATATCATCAACCATTAACTTAAGATAAAAAAGAATTTAAGGAACCTTTTTAGATATTTTTTTAAACCCTCAGATGTATGGAGGGCCACCGCATTTTTTTTTCATAATTGCACTTCATATTTGTGTAACTGGTGCCATCAGAGTGGGAGTAAAAGGGCTGTGACAGACAGACGGACAGGAGGACTCGATAAAGGTTCCATTTTGGTACTCGGCAAACCTAAAACGTAAGCTAATAAGTATGATAGGTGAAATCACCTCGCTGACGGATGCAAGTAAAGAAGAGGGGGGGTTACCATTAAGTCTTAAAGCAGTGTGTGGGAAAGAGACAGAACTATACAGGATGTCTACCGCCATCTCTTTCACTTACATCATGGTAGGTTAGCAGATAATCAAGTAGTTCTTACCGGAGCCCCCCATGCCCAATAGCAGCGCATTAGCCATGGGTTGCCTCATGATGCGCGTCACTCGACACAGATGCGCCACAGCGTCTTCGAAGAGCACCAGGTCTAGAGGAGCCGTCGTCGACAGGTTGTAGTCTTCCAGGTAGTGGGATAGAACGTCATCCAGCTGAATCGAATGTAAAACAAGGCTTGAGAAACATTACTGTTACACTGTTAGCCTATGTCATCCCACTGCTGGGCAAAAGAATCTCCCCATGACTTCCAAATCCTTTGATTTAGGACCAATGTGGACCATTGGTCGTTGGTTCTGTCCAGCTCGTCCCGCCATCTCCTACGAGGTATACCGCGTCGCTTTCTGGCTGTGTAAGTGGAAACATTACTTCTTTGTAAATAATTTTATTTTTCAAAATAACAAATAAAACTAATTTAAAAAAAAAACTGATATAAATACTAGTATGTATGCCTAGTACACGGAGGCCTAAAATGACCGGTTCAGCAGAATCATAAAAGGATAATAATTCATCTGTGAGAGAGAGCGGCGGTGGCCCAGTGGTGGCAGCCCCGACTTACGAGCAGAAAGCCGTGGGTTCGAACCCAGGCAGGCGCATTACTTTGTGTAATTTATTTCATCATCGTTGCTCTCAAAAACGGCGAAGGAAAACATCGTGAGGAAACCAGCATATCCTAGAACCAAAAATTCGAAGACATGTGACATCTACCAACCCGCACTGGGCCCGCGTGGTGGATTATAGCCCACTCCCTCTCATAGGAGAGGAGGCCTGTGTCCCAGTAGTGGGAACATTATTGGCTAATGATGATGATGATGAACAGCAATATATTATATGAGCATAACATAAACACTACAGCCTCCCTGACTTGACGAGCATCCATATAATGTAACAATCCAAGAATGGATTTTGTACAGAAACAAATGCTTGTACACAACTCGTTGTTCCGGGTCTGGCTGTTTGTGTATGTGATTTTAAATGTTTGTAAACGCACCCACGATACAGGAGAAATTCCTTGTGTAAGGCAGTGTTTTTAAAAACAAAAAAAAAAAATGTCGTTGCCAATTGTATCGTTACATGCTGTGCACTGTAATGCTCGGTTCTGGTTCCAAGTGAAGGAGCACCTTTATGAAGATGGACGATTATTCCCCAAGCGCATACTTTCCTTAGTAACGTTATTTACGTACCTCGTCCTGATCATCAATTTCGATGTACTTCCTATCATCAGCGCCGACGTCCATGAAATCTCCAAACAGCATCAGTCTGTCACGTAATAGCACCTTCGGGTCCTTTTGAAATTCTGTCTTAATCTTCTTATTCATCAAACTGAAAGGAATGAACGAACGAAAGAATGTTATCCATTCTAATAATGAAGAATGATCAGGTAGGGGCCCCAAGGTAGGCCGCGGAATTAAATTTTTCATACGTTTTTTGCAATTTGCGCGGTGCGTTGATTAAAAAATGATTCGCGGCCCCAACAAATACAAGGTGTTGTTTTGCATTCTCGTCAAAGTCAAGGAGGTGATTATGCTACTGATTCTCGTCCCGAATCAATAATAAAATGGGTAGGTAATTTTTATTTTTTTTCTTATTTACGAAAATCGGTAAGTCTGAACCACCCGTGTTTTAAACGCGGCCCGTCCGATTCTCGCCCTATAAACCTTGCTATCATACATACAAACAATTTCAAACGTTTATTCGATCATTTCCTTATGCTGAAATACTGACAAAATAAAAACCCAAAAAAAAATATAAAAAAATAACTGGGAATCGTAATTTTAATTGATTATTTAGGTCTTTTGTGACATCCTCTTGAATTTTGACGAGGATGCAAAACAACACCTTGTATTGCTTTACAGAATTATAATAATTAAAATCATCAATACAATCCTCTTAACTTTATTTAATCCTATTCAATGACCTCTTCATGAAATAGTCATTTAACGGCATTAAATGAACTTAAAGATGTAGTATTGTTGGTTTTAATTATTATAATTATGTAAATACATGCGTATTACGATCTCAAATCATATTTGGTTCAACATACAGCCTAACACTGACTGGCAAACAAAAAATGTAAGAAAATTTTGAATTTCGCAGTCAATCCTGTCGCTTCCACCTTAAGACGTCATCTCCCTGATGTATGAACGCGAAAAAACAGTAAAATAAAGCAAAAGGGTATTTCAAGATTTAATTCTAATTATTCTGATTATTCTTCTTCTTTTAATATAGAAGAAATTCAGCTTTATTATATTAGTACGTATAAATACGTACAGGTAAAACGGGGAAATAGGGATGCGAGGGAGAATAGGGACAACACTTTGAATGGGATTTAAACATTGAATACAAATAATTCGTCACTAAAAAGCTATTTCTTAGCTCAATTCTGTTTTAATTTAATAAACAAGAGAGTATTTTTAGTCTATCAATAATATTTAAATAACGAGAAAATGCCTTTCAAATTTTCGTCCCGATTCACCTCCGTGTTCCTATTCACTCCATTTCACGGTACTCAAGGAGGTATCTCATGAAATGACAAGTAATAGAGAAGAATGGAAGAAGAAGTCATACTGCGCCGACCCCAAATTAATTGGGATAAGTGCACAAGAGTGATGATGAATGATGGTGATGACGTACTCCGTAAACCACTTGCGATCGGTGTCGTTGACTAGCCTGTCTTGGTATACGCGCTGGTGTTCGTGGTACCACAGCCTGATGACGTCATCCTCCACCTAAAGGCAAAGGTTCATGTTAGTTACTATTGAACGTAGAGTCCATTCCAAGTGGGCTTTATTCAACTTATAATAAGGTTGACAGTGATACAACTGTTAAATTGACATGGGCTTTGTTATAACTTAATAGGGGATAATCACATTTTTTTTTCTTTGTCCGTCGGGTAGTTTATTGAAAAGTATTGGTTACGTATTTTTTCTTTTTTCACGTGGTCATAAAATTACTGAGATATATTGAGTTGAAATGGCACATGACGTCACATGTAGGTAAGTTTTATACCTACTTGTGACGTAGTGATCCCCACTCTCCAACTTTAATGAGTTTTAACTAAGTATTTTTTTGATATTTTGATAAAACAAAAAATACGTGTCTACTATTTTTGTATTACCTGTCTGACGGACAAAATAGAATGTCGTTTTCTTTACCCAGTCCGCACCCCTATTATAACAAAACTAGCTGTACCCAGCATGCGTTGCAATGCACTTTTTACTACCCACCTACCCTATCCGACCTACCTACCCTATCCTACCTACCCTACCCGACGCTACCTACCTACCTACTCTACCCTACCCTACCTACCTACTCTACCCTACCCTACCCTACCCTTACTACCTACCTACCCTACCTACCTACCCTACCCTACCTACCTACCCTACCCTACCCTACCTACCTACCCTACCCTACCTACCTACCCTACCCTACCTACCTACCCTACCCACCTACCTACCCTACCCTACCTACCTACCCTACCTACCTACCTACCCTACCCTACCTACCTACCCTACCCTACCTACCTACCCTACCTAACCTACCCTACCTACCTACCCTACCCTACCTACCTACCCTACCCTACCTACCTACCCTATCCTACCTACCTACCCTACCCTACCCTACCCTACCGTATCCTATGTCCTTCTCCTGGCTCTAAACTACCTCCCTGCCAATTTTCAGCTAAATCGGTTCAGCCGTTCTTGAGTTATAAGTGAAGTAACTAACACGACTTTCTTTTATATATATAGATACTAGCTATACCCGGCATGCGTTGCAATGCACTTTTTCCTACCTACCTACCCTACCCTACCTACCCTACCTACCCTACCTACCCTACCTACCCTACCTACCCTACCTACCCTACCTACCCTACCTACCCTACCTACCCTACCTACCCTACCTACCCTACCTACCCTACCTACCCTACCTACCCTACCTACCCTACCTACCCTACCTACCCTACCTACCCTACCTACCCTACCTACCCTACCTACCCTACCTACCCTACCTACCCTACCTACCCTACCTACCCTACCTACCCTACCTACCCTACCCTACCCTACCGTATCCTATGTCCTTCTCCTGGCTCTGAACTACCTCCCTGCCAATTTTCAGCTAAATCGGTTCAGCCGTTCTTGAGTTATAAGTGAAGTAACTAACACGACTTTCTTTTATATATATAGATATTACGCCTGATTTTAGATTAGATTAGGCAGATATGGATATATTTATTTGGGTGTGCCTAATAGCACACCCACATTTCACCAGTTATGTTTAAGTCCCATGTAATAGGGAGCGAGCCTATTGCCATCAACTGAGCACAAATCCTGACTCAATGGCGGATACTGAAAAAAAACAGAGGCAGTCATAAGGACTGCTGAGAAGTGAAAACTCAAAACAATAGAAATACTGTGTTCTTTTTTTTACATTGATCACCCATCCACACACCGGACTTGGCAGCCGTTGCTTAACCTTAATCACCCATCCACAGACTGACCATTGCTACGGTTGCTTTACCTTGATCACCCATCCACAGACTGACCTTAGCTACAGTTTCTTTACCTTGATCACCCATCGACATACTGACCTGATCAACCGTTGCTTTATCTTGACAAGATTATAACTTACCTATAAAAAACTTGAATAATTTTCGATCTGACGATCTAACGTGAGTTTAACATTTTTTACCCATCACAAAAGTGCACAACGCCGCTTAAGAAGTTTTCACTTCAAAAATCTTGATGGAGAAACCATATAAAATTTTGCCCACTCTGGGAATCGAACTCAGGACTTCATGCACATCAGTTGCGCTTGCAAACACTGCACCAGCATCTGGCCCGACCCGGAACCGAGCCCACTCCAGCAGTCGTAATTTCCATTCCGCATTTTTAGTCTAATAATAATACTACTTAATTTTTTTTTTCTCATTATTTATTTTGGGTACTTAATATTATAAATGCGAAAGTTTGTGACGATGGATGGATGGATGTTTGTTACTCTTTCACGCAGAAACTACTGAACGGATATGGATGAAATTAGGCAAACGGGTAGTTTATAACCTGGATTAACACATAGGATACTTTTTAACCCTATATGTTTTTATCCCTATATGATAGTATGTTCTCGTGGGAAAATTATCGAAATACACGCGGGCGACGCGACGCCGCGGGCATAAGCTAGTAATAAATAAATTTATTCAGTTCGCATAACAAAGTACAAAATTTAAAGCTAGTTAAAAAGACAATGATCCTTAAATCTCGGAGTCTAAATCTGTTCCCGGTTGACACTAATAAGCTCGCCCCTATTACATGCGACTAAAACATAACCAGCAAAAATGAGGATTTTTCAGGATACCTTTGCCCAACCTTTCAGGTAAAACAGCACTCCTGTTGTACCTGATGATACATTAATAAGATAATCTTCCAAACCTCAATATTCTTGGGGTCCATCATCAATATCCCCTGGAAGACCTTGCTAAGATCTCTCAAGTTGAAGGTGTAGTGCGACTTGGTGGGTGTTGGAAGCAGTTCTTCCACCAGCGCGTTGAAGATTTCTATGGAAGCCTTGAGAAAGGGATGCTGGCGAATAAGAGGCTTAACCTTCACGTCCATGTTTTCGCACCACGATTTGAGGATCGTGGAGAAGATGCCGTACTGAAACGTGATATGAAGATAAAAATAGATGTAGTTTCATACAGGTTATTTTTACTTTAAATCTCAACTTTATACTAGTACAAGTTATTTCAGATTGTCTATAATGAAATTGGGAAAATTGCGATAATCCCGAGATTAGCGCGTTCAACCAAACAAACACTTCAGCTTTATAATTTTATAAGTGTACCTTGCTAGCATACTCCATCTCGGTGAAGGATATGTAGTGGAAGTGCCTCATGAGTCGCATGGTGACGGGGTTCCTACCACCGCCGGGAGGGCCCATCGCCGCCACGATGGTCACGTCCACCAGAGTCTTGAACTCGCCGATATTTTCGCGGTCGTACCAACCTAAGCGACACGAATACATAAATTAAAGTTAAGTTTTGTGCAAAAAAGTTTGCCTTATATTGCTATTATTCTGGTCCCGGGTGCGATTCCCAGGTAGGACAAAGTAGTGTGGAAGAAATATTGCAAGTCACTATCTTCTAGCAATTTTACACCAAGCTTCACATGTTCTACCGACCAAATACGTGACTGTGAACCTGACATCATGCGGGATAAAGTACGAGCGGCAATTAAACATCTCAAATGCAATAAAGCCATAGGATGTGATGAAATCCCAATCGAGGTCTTCAAGGCGAATGGGAGAATTTGGAGTCGATGACTTTTTTACCATCTGCAGTAAAATATGGGAGACTGGCATATGGTCTGATGACTGGTCGCAATCAGTTTTTATAGTGGAATAAAAACTGATTGCGACCAGTCATCAGCACAAAAAAGGGTCCACCAAGAAATGCAACAATTACCGACTCATATCCCTAATATACAAGGTGTTGTTTTGCAACCTCGTCAAAATTCAGGACGTTGTCACAAAATACATCAATAATCAATTAAAAATAGGGTACCAAGTTAATTATTAAAAACCGCTGAAATTTTTGGTTGTTTGAGTTTGTCAATATTTCAGAATAACCCCCTTAACGTGGTTTAGGGAATAAGAAATTATCGAGTAAACGATTCAGATTATTTGTATGTGTAGAAGTGCAGTTATAGGGCGAGAATCAGACGGCCCGTGTTTCAAACACGGGTGGTTCAAACTTACCGATTTGCGTAAATAAGAAAAAAAAAAAACCTACCCATTTTATTATTGATTCGGGACGAGAATCATTAGCATAGTTACCTCCTTGAATTTGACGAGGATGCAAAACAACACCTTGTATATAGATTGGCCTACAATCGCACTAGACCGCGAAAAGTGGAAGGAGGGAAGGGAGGCCTTTGCCCTGCAGTGGGACTATATAGGCTTATAATAATCCCTAATATCACATGCACGTAAGGTAATGCTCTACAAAATCAATACAAGACTTTTGGCCTACCTCTGAAAGCAAATAGCACCCAAGCAAGCCGGATAAAGGCACTCGCAAACAAATTCTCATACTGCGTCAAATAATGAGAAGACCAGAGAGTTTAATTCAACCCTCTACATCTATCTGCTTTATGGACTTCCGAAAAGCATTTGACAATGTCATTTGGACACACCTCTGGAAGATACTCGCAGAAATGGGTGTGCCGCCTCATCTCATACTTCTTTTGAGGCGACTATATAAAGACGGTACTGCAGTGGTACGAGTGGACGATATCCTTTCTGGCCACTTTAAGACCGAGACCGGTGTTCGACAAGGACGCATCTTATCGCCGTTGCTATTCAACACCTATACGGAATTCATCATGCGCATCGTCTTGGAATGTGGGTGTACTATTAGGTACACCTCTGCCTAACCCTTCGGGGATCATCGTCATCATCATTAGCCTATAATGTTCCCACTGCTGGGACGCAGGCCTCCTCTCTATGAGAGAGAGCGGGCTTTAATCCACCACGCAGGCCCAGTGCGGGTTGGTAGATGTCACATGTCTGCGAATTTTTAGTTCTAAGAAATGCCGGTTTTCTCACGATGTTTTCCTTCACCGTTTTGAGAGCAGCGGTGATGTAATAAATAACACAAAGTAATGCGCCTATCTGGGTTTGAACCTACGACATACTGCTCATAAGTCGGGGCTGCCACCACTGAGCCACCACTGCTCACAGGCCTGATGCTATGTAATGTTTGTGTGTTATTGTATTGTACCTGAGAAGTCCATGAACTGTCTGAGCAGCTCTATGGGCGGCTGCGCGCCGAAGACCTCGAGCGCGGGCATGTTGAGGTCGTCGATGAAGAACACTTGGCGCTTGGTGGGGGGGGGACCGAACACGCCGCGACGACGACGCTCCAGCTTGTTGTCTATCACGTCCTGACAAGGACAGAGGGAGAACTTAATTAATATACTTGTGGTGTTTACCAGGAAAATATTGGAATGAATAAAATAGACATCGATTCGCTGTATAGTAGAAGTTATCACACATAATTGTAAGTCCTTGTGAACGCCATTCAGATTGATGATAAAATGATTATCTGGGCCTGAGTACAAGGAGTCCTGGCAGAGAGGACGTGGTTGAAGTCGCACCTTGTAGCTGTCGCATATATGAATAATGATTATGATGAAATTATCCTGCCCTCTGAGCTTCAAAACTTGCAGCCAAAGTGACCTGTATGCTACCACCGACGACACCATGGAAGTGGCCTAGTATTACATACGTACACATAGGCTCACGCCTTTTTTCCACGGGGGTAGGCAGAAACCACAGAACGCATCATACATCTAGTCATATACGCATGCCGGTTACAAGTACTACGCACCTGACTTGAGGCAACAAAATACAAAATTCTCTTGTACCACCGACGTAAAACGACGAATAATGAACGAATAGACGAATAATGTTTACCTGGGTCTGGTTCGCCGAAGTCCTGGCAGAGAAGACGATGAACTCGCAGATGAACTTCTTGTGCAAGCCCCTGGACAGTTTGGAGGTGATGGTGACGGTCTTGCCGGTGCCTGTCGGGCCCACGCACAGCGCGTGGTTATAGTTCACAACTTTGTAGCCCAGGATAGCGGCGCTGCGGACGTTGTCCATCGTCGGCACTTCGATGTCTGACAAAAGAAAGACAAATAATGGTTATTGTAAACAAATCTTTAGGGTGTTAGGGACACCGACTTGAAATCGCTGCAACGTACTCAGTACATCACTATACAAAAATGCAATACCCATGGTTTGGACAGTCGTAAAGGGTAGTCGATTGAGAGTCTGGCGACCAAACTTACCATGAAGTATATACATCGTTTAGACCAGATGTTGTTTTGCATCCTCGTCAAATTCAAGGAAGTAACATGCTAATGATTCTCGTCCCAAGTCACTAATAAAATTAGTAGGTAATTTTTCTTTTTTGCGTAATTCAGAAAAATAAAAATAGCCCTTCTGATCCTTGCCTTATAACCTTGCCTGACACACAAACAAAAAATCTCAAACGTTTATTCGATCATTTTTATTCCCTAAACCACGTTAAGAGGGTTATTCCGAAATACTGTCAAACTTAAACAACCAAAAACATCTGCGATTATTAGTAATTAACTAGGTACCGTAATTTTAATTGATTATTTATGTATTTTGAGACAACCTCCTGAATTTTGACGAGAATGCAAAACAACACCTTGTATAATCGTATTACCCACTGTGTTGTAGAACTCAGATAGGCTGGCAAAGCACAGGTACTTAGCTGCATCTATTTAGACTGGAAGTCGGCCTCACCATGATGGAGAAATCTTATTACAATATTCGATATTTTTTATGCAATCGCTTCTCATGCTACATCAGTATGAAGAACTGTGTAGGTACTAACCCGCATAGTTCCACTCAGGGTCCACCTTATAGGTCTCCATGTTTGCCATCCAGTTGTACCAGAAAGCGCTCGCCGGCTCGCCATCTTCCGAAGGGTCAGTGAACCCACCGTCGTTGAATCTGAAACAGACATAAACTTAACACAACGGTCCGGTTAGACGAATGTGTTCCTAATATAACACCCACATAACGTCAAAATTTGCCTGTAACCGCCAAAAGATAATTGTAAAGTGGAAGGACATGCACTGACCTTATTGGTGAGGTTCTTCAGAAAGATCAGGTGCGAGTACTCGCAACCGGCGTGCGTGTCTGACTAGATGTATGAACGTGGATGGGGTCACAGGAGTACGTAAGGATTGTAGCGGGTGGCGTTCTGTGATTACTGCCTAGCCCCATGGGATAAAGGCGTGACTTTATGAATCTATATATCAGCATGGATCTTTTGGCGCGTGGCCATAACTGGAACTAACGCCGCTATCTTGTTTTATCAAGACAATTTTCACAAATGTTTACCAGCACCGCTCCTATGTGAACAGAATTCGAGCGCCATAAGATATTATTTTAGTACTGTCACATTTTATTCTACTTCGATTTTATGGTTGTACAATTCAGACTTCCTCGCAATATTTCCGCTTCGGAAATCATCGTCTATCTTCGGAGGTCATACTCCGCGCGATGATGTGATCTAATATAGAGCTGCTATAACCATGGAAATACCAGCCTATTTCGCATTACCATGCTTACAAAATTATAGGTTTACAACTTTTTTTTACTGGTAGATGTGAGTAGATAAATAAATAAAACTCTATATAAATATATGATTTTTTAAAGTTAGAAATGACTATTAGTACAGGTATGCATGTGCCTTTTCACTCGGTGTAGGGAACCCGATAGAACGAAATTTGATACAAACGCGCAATGTTCAGTAAACTACTACAAAGAGCGACTGTACAAAATCGGTTTACAAACATACATGAAAAGAAAAGATACCGAATAAAAAACCTCCTCCTTTTTTAGAAGTCGGTTAAAAACTAAGGTTTTCCTCTGGCGAGTTACTCTTTGGCGCGATTTTCGTGCAAACTCAAAAACACGAAGATATCCGAAGCGCATACCATATCTAGTTTAACTGTACTTACGTGTAATCATAGACCCTGCCTTCCTTTGGGAACGGCGGCTTAAGCCCGGCTTCGGTGGTAAGGTTTCTGATGAAGTCCGAGAACACGTCGCGACTGTTGTGGTCGCAGGTCGCACCCACAGACCAGATCACTGCCCACACCACCCAGAGAGGGGCCAAGCGAGCTGATACAAACATAACACTAGCTTAGATAGATATAGATAGAAATAGAGGTCGACAACGCAAAATATGGGAGGATCATCTTAAGGTCACAGCAAGTCCAAACTGGAGCAGAGTTGCAAAGGATTGGAAACCATGGAAAGCGTTAGATGAGCTTTGCCATTGCCAAAAGGCACACTGAACTCCGTAATATATTGAAACCCAGGAAATGAAAACAACACCAACAAATGTACCAGGAGTTTCTAAAAAAAGAGGGCAATTTAAATTGACATAGATATAATACTCTTCATTATGTTAACGCGCCTATACTCGGCCGTATGCGCGTGCGCCGTCATTAGTCAGCAATACAGACGTAAAATGTAATGTGCTGTCTCATTTATTTACTGAATATACCTCATTTATTACCAAGAAGAAGTTGAAGAGTATTTATTTAGTACTATCCTCAACATTATGTACACCGTACAAATTACAGGTATCATTACAATGTAGAACTTTTAAATAGGGTGACAAAATGGGCAGTCTTATCACAAAAAAAATCTTTTAAGACAAGTTTTGGTTGGATTTAAGGCAGTAGGCGATACAATACGATAGAGTACTCGTAGTACAACTATTTAGAAAGTACTACCAATATACTCATACCAATTCGTTTTTTTATATCCTGCGACTTACCGGGGCTAAAAGGGCTAGTACTCAGGGCTGTCAAATAATATAAAGAAACAAAAAATGGCAAATGCTTAGTTACGAGTTAATACGCTAGTTATATTTTATTTTCTGCTGAAACCCTAGGTTAATTCAGACTAAACAGGCTTGCATTTGGCCGCAAGACCGCAACTCGCCTGATCTGTAGCGCTGACGTGTCCTAGGATGAAGCACGCTTGCCTAGAAGAAACCGGTTCACTTCGAACTTCGAACTTTAAAGAGAACCAGATTATAACGATTCGGTAACAAAGAAGCCAGCAGTGAATTCCACAGACTGGCGAAATGTGAAATCATAATTCAAAAGAAGTATTTTGCATACTTAAATGGAAAAGACGGAGCAACTACTTGCTTTGTCATTCTACTTAAAACTTAATCACATTGACTTAAAACTCACGCATCAAAGCCAGAAAGGGACCGGGTGGCGGAGGCCGATCATCCTTCCCTGTGAGAGGCCTCAGGCGGTAGTCCAGTAGCTCCAGAAACTTGAGGACCAGCGAACAGTCAATGGACATCACGACCTCCGTCAGTCTTGACCGCAGTAACTCCAGGGCAGGGTATAAGTACGTTGTTATTAAAGTCGGCAGCATTTTGCGAATGGGATCCCCTATCTGTTAAAAAAAGGTTGTATACTTTTAATATAGGCAGACGTGTATTTTTAGGACATCAAAATGTGAATATTTGAAGATTAAATACACACTAATGAATAGCTCTCGGTATTATAACTTGCGGTTCAGAGAGTAAACGCACTAATCGACGGGGAATCAGTTTAAGCCGGCAGAAAGAGCCTGTCCTTGCAAAAAAAGCGAAATGCACCTCATTGTTACGTTTCGGCCGACGAGACTCAAGACTGTGTAGAAGTAAATACATGAAATGTGGCGGTATGTGATCGGTCGAAGCCCATTTCGCGATAATTGTGGCAACTCTTTAACCCAGCCAGAAGCTGTAGCCCCACTACCTACGAGTCTAGATATGCCATACCGCACCGCGACAAAGTGGCCAGGATGGTATTGTCAGGTCTGCCACCTCGATTGATCCTTGTGACTATTATTCTTGAGCAGATATGGGTACGTGCCCCTAACTAACGACCAGTCTCCCAATTATTTTGGAGTTCTTCAAGTCTCCCCGGATGCTCTGACTTGGCTTTACATGCCGTCGAGAGATGTCTCTCAGGCGCACATCTCTTGATTTCCTCACGATGTTTTCGTTCACCGAAGCAAGTGATAATTATACAATACGCACATGAATCCGAAAAATCAGAGGTGTGTGTCTTGGGTTCGAACTTGAGACCTATCACTTGGCAGTCTTAGACTGCCAAGCCTTTAGCCTTAAGCAGTGATAGTATAGTGGTTCAACAGCTAACTGTTGAACCACTATACTATCACTGCTTAAGGCTGCCACTTCAAATATCGACCGTACTGATATCGTTTAGCCACGTGTCTATACAAAAAAAAAACTGTCTTCCTTTAGCTTACCGGTGGCAAGTTGCTCTTGAGCCAGGCATTAACAAGCGGCGGCAGGCCGACGACCTGCGAGTCCAGGTACACCATGCCGCACCGCGACACGGTGGCCGGGGAGGCCACCACCAGGTCTGCCACCTCGAAGATCATGCGCTGCCGATCAGTCAGCTTCATGATCTCACCGCTTGAGAGGCATAGCTTCTTGTTGTCGTCCAATACCTGAAAAATCGACAAAGTTGTAATGACATATGTATTGTCTGACTGCCTCGTTGTTCTATTGGTCACAGGAAATCATTACGTCCAGGGATTGATTTCCAGGTCGGGCAAGTTTATGTTGTTGTGCTTTTCCATCGTAAACTCGGCAGCCGTCTGGAGTCTACACTTGTGATGGCAACGTGACGAAACAACTAAGGTTGAGGACTCATTAGTGCGTTGCGTCGTCACCGCCTTAACTCTGCGTCGTTTTCTATATATTTTTAAGTGCCATGCCACATTATACGTTGCGTCGTCGCACGCGAAGTTCACAAATCAACAGACGAGAGACGAAGCTGAGGAAGGGTTATGCGCTACACTGTCGGAGCTCCGTTGCGATGACGGTCAGTTCTTAAAGCAATCAAAGGGGATCAGAATATTTTATAGTTTCTATGTTTGTTTAAACGGTGGCGTAAAAAAGCAAAAAAACCGGCCAAGTGCGTGTCGTACTCACACGCACACAGGGTTCCTTACCACCAAACAATAAAATATAAAATATTTTTAATATTATTAAATTATTTTTACATGTAACAGCAAAACTAAATTTGTTTTTCACAGTATGTTAATGAAAAACAAAGTTACTGCTGCAGTTTGATGAAAAGGTCCTATATCTAAAAAAATAAACATCATATTTTATTCAAACCAATTTTCGTTGACAGTTTTGTTTACGTTCTATAATCCTAAATATTTTCAGAATTTTCATCCTCTTACTTTAGAAATTAGAGGGAGGGGGACACACATTTTACCACTTTGGAAGTGTATCTCGCGCAATCTATTCACTTTAGAAAAAAATGATATTAGAAACCTCAATTTCATTTTTGAAGACCTATCCACAGGTACCCCACACGTACGAGTTTGATAAAAAAAAAAAAAAAAATGGGTTTCAGTTCTAAGTATGGGGGAACCCCGATTTTTTTTTTTTCTATTTATATATCTATTTTTGTGTAAAAATCTTAATGCGGTTCACAGAATACATCTACTTACCAAGTTTCAACAGTATAGTTTTTATAGTTTCAGAATAAAGTGGCTGTGACACGGACGGACAGACAGACAGACAGACATGACGAATCTATAAGGGTTCCGTTTTTTGCCATTCGGCTACGGAACCCTAAATATAGAACACATTTGTTCAGATCTATTGGCGAATGAAGACTGAAATCCACACTGAGATGCTGTGCTAGTGCGTTTCGATGGCGCGCGTCGCCCTCTTGCGTTACGAAGTCGTGCGTCGACGCAACGCAGGTGTAGCGTACAATGCTTTGATCTGTTTCGACGACGCAATGCAACGCACTTATGAGGCCTGGGCCTTACTCGGGAATTATTCTAAAACAACCTGATTGATCATATCTTAAAGTATTTAAACCTAATTTATTTATTTTATAAAAATGTCAAACAAAACGCACAGTATTCATATTCTCGATCCACACGGCGTCGACCGGGCCGTCGAACACGTACCAGCGCTTGTCCATATCCTCAACGGCGACGCCCGCACGGACTAAACTCGATAGGATGCCGTCGGTCCTAGTATAACAAGTACAAAGAGGAATTAGAAACCCTAGAGCTTACACGACCAGAGCATTGGTGGCCGAATGGTATCAAAACACCGGCTTCCGTAATCCTGAGGACATGCCGATTTCCTAACGATGTGTTGCTTCATCGTTTCGAGAGCAGCAGTGATGAATTAAGTTATACAGAGTAGAATGCCTGCATTGGTTTGACCCCACAACCTATAAAGTTTGTTAGTTGGGACCTTAAAACAATTTTTACCATTTTTTAGGCCACTCCGGGGCAAAGGCCATTCCCCATTCCTTCCAGTTTTGTCGATTTTGTTTCTCTTATCGTCAATTAACGTCGGCGTCCCGCCATCTTCCCCTCGGTCTGCCACGACCCCGTCCAGCTGTCTCAGGCTCCAGTTTTGTGATATGCCCACATCTTTCCGGGACACATAGACTGCCCAGTCCCATTTTAGTTTGACAGCTTTATGGGCAATGTCAGCAATTTGAGTTCTGGAGTGCAGAGTGGAGTTCCTTATTCGATCGGTAAGTTTAACGCAATGGAACTCAGCATATTTAAAACAACATAAAAAACAAAGCACATCAATAAAACAGTACCATTCATGCGTGAGCAAATCAAACTCCCCGTAAAGCTGCCCCATGGTGATAGACTTGGGGTTGACGACGTATGTGTGCACCGGGGTGAAAGGGAACCCGTCAGGGGCCAGCTTGCCCTTGATCGCCGTCAGTGCGTCGCGGAGAGTTTCGTAACACTAAAGGGGGAGGGAAAAGGTAACTCATACAAGGTCAAAGCTAGCGAAACTATAAATGTGATGAGAATCGAAATCTTAATAAAAACAAAAAGTTGTTTTTTTTTTATCGACGGCCGCATTCTATTTAAGAACATCATCATGAATAAATTTATTAAACCGTAGTTACAAACACTTTCTTGATCTAAAATCATTATGGATATCGGTAACAAGTTTAATTTATTGGAAATAAAAAAATTTCTTAAAAAAAAATTTCAAAAAAGTTTGTTGTTTTTTTGTTGTATAGTGTTACAATTTCGATTGTTATCACTCCAGTTAAGTTTACCTAAAAAGTAGATAATACTAAATGTTATAGGCAGAACATATAAAATACACAGAAAAGATCTGAAAAATTAACTTTCTGATAATAACCTTTGTTTTCCCTGCGCCGGCAGGACCAACCACCATGAGCCCGTGACGTACTACCGTCGTCTCATATAACTGAATAATCTTGAATATGAACGCTGCAAGTAAAAATGAGTTTAATTCCGAGAACTTGAAAGGCTATTTTGAATTAGCATAATATTGCCTATAAAGTTCCAACTACACGGACACAGGCGTCTTCACAATGATTAATAAATTCCTTTATAATAACTTTAAAATGATTGGGAGTTAGTATTACTCTCTGCTTCGTTCCCTACCTAGTAACATGAGGGAAACTCACAATAAAGATCGTCGTATCCTTTCTTGATAAGCATGTTCCTGATGGATTGCTCCATGATGCCGTAGTCCACAACAGGCACATCCACGCGGGGAAACAAGTCAGATATTATACCTGAATGCAATAGAAAATGAAGCGTTATACAAGGTGTTGTTTTGAATCCTCGTCAAATTCAAGGAGGTAACTATGCTAGTGATTCTCGTCCCGAATCAATAATAAAATGGGTAGGTAATTTTTAGTTTTTTTCTTTTTTACGGAAATCGGTAAGTGTGAACCACCCTTGTTTTAAACGCGACCCGTCTGGTTCTTGCCTTATAACCTCGCTTACACACATACAAACAATTTCAAACGTTTATTTCATAATTTCTTAGTCCCTAAACCACGTTAAGGGGGTTATTCTGAAATACTGACAAACTTAAACAACCAAAAAAATCAGCGTTTATTAATAATTAACTAGGTACCGTAATTTTAATTGATTATTTATGTCTTTCGTGACCACCCCCTGAAATTTGACGAGGTTGCAAAACAACATCTTGTATATTATTATTAGCGTTTATACAGGGTGTAACGGAAAGGGTATATACATCCTTAAGGGTGTGCTACAGACAATCAAACTGAAAAGGTTTCTCATCATAAAAAAATTTTTGCAGCAAAAAAAATATCTGCTGCCCCATAGAAAATTGCAATACCTATTCGACCCAAATGTATAGGCAGCTGATATTTTTTTTTGCTGCAATTTTTTTTTTATGATTAGAAACATGTTCAGTTTGATGGTCTGTAGCACACCCTTAAGGATGTATATACCCTTTCCGTTACACCCTGTATATTATGCGGATCACTGGCCGCCTCAGTAGCAGTGGGTTGTAAACTACCCCCTTGAATTTCTGGTTTCCTCCCGTTTGCCTCCTCCGTTTTCTACAATACCAGTGTGGAGCCCCTCTGTAATATATGCCCCAACTTCTTTACTGCTTATTCTGCACAACCGCCTGTACCTTCCAAGATTTAAATGAAGCTAACCATAGAAGTGTGCAGGTGGCTACATACTGGTCGCATAAGAGTTACGGCACGCAAAGAACAAGAAGAATCCTATTCCTCAATTTATGGGCAATAAACTTCGTATACCCACCATTGAACAGCAACAAATCGTTGGCAAGGAACTTGGGCACATTGACATCCCGGAGCGAGCGCAGTACGATCTGCCGTTCATCTCCATCCGGCATCTGCCGGATCAGGTTACCGGCGACCGTGATCACGGTCTTCACGGCACGCATGCCGAAGTCGTAGTGGTCCTACAGTAAGTACAGTTTTAGAAAAGCATGGTTAAATGTACGGTCACAGATACTGCAGTTACTCCATGTAAAATACTGGTATACAGCTGTGTCTGGTTAGACTAGAAGCCGACCCTACAACGTTGGCAAAATATTTGGCAACACCAAAACGGAACCGTTATGGATTCGGTCTGTCTATCTGTCCGTTGGTCTGTATGTCACAGAATTTTTACTTCGAGACTATTGGACACCACTCAGTTGAAATTTTGCTGTATAGGTGCATTGTATGAAAAAAACAAAAGGTGTGGCCCTTCATACATGTAACTGAGAGTTGAAAAAAAAATGTACGTATATATCTATGTAGGGTGTTTATAGATAGCTCTTGAAAAATTACATCGAGGTTTCTTAAATACTTTGCTTCGAATCCACGACCTACGTATGTCAGGGCCGTTACTACCAGGCCACCACAGATTGCAAAATAACAGAATGATCAATAATCTCCACTGACCTGAGCAGACAGCTGCTCCGAACTCAGCCTGAAGGTAGTCGTGATCTTGCCAGCCAGGATCTTAGCCTCGGAGAAGCCGAAGGAGAACAGAGAGATCTCAGCAATGAGCGCGTAGTCTGGCACCATCATAGCGATGGGACGGAACAACGCTTTGAGGTTGTCTGGCAACTCCGTACGGCCTGGTGAAAAAGAAATTAAGAAAAAAGTTAAAGTATTTATTAGACTCGTACAGGTCCTGTAAAGGCCAAACGGCCCATATCTCCGCATGTTGCATTACCATCTACCAACTGGTTTCACTGGCATACAGTAACTCAAAGCATGTTCTGGAATAGACCAGTTACTTTGAAGTATCACAAGATAAAGCTACAGTCCCAGTCACAAGGCAGAATAACAGAGAAAATACTTTAGTTCAGACGCCACTGGACTCGTTGTTTTGCCATGTCCGTATATAGAACAGTTTTGATAGCACCATTGGCGCAGTGGCTGAGCGATAAAAAAAAGAAAGTTCAATAACATGTTTTTCTCGTGCGGAATGTAATGAGAGAACATGTTTTTCAACTGCAAGTTCTTGGAATAAAATGCTTAATTATTCAAGCCGACTACGGAACCTTTTATTGTTACGACACGCACTTGACCGGTTTTTATGATGTCAGTGGTGGGCCTTCTTCTCATCATCATCAGCCAAAAGACGTCAAGTGCTGGACAGAGGTACAAGCAGTAAGCAACCCACTACATACCAGCGTATCCAGGGTTCATCGTGATGAAGACAGAGCAGGACGCCTTGAGAGGCAGGTCCACACCTTCGAACATGAATCTGTCCTGGCGAGCGAGCTGAGCTTTCTGAATCGTCACCACCTTTAGCCAGAATTTTGTTTACCTTATTAGCCCCATAATGTGAAAACGTTAATCTGGGCTCGATTGTGTTGGATTTATTTAAATAAATTTTATACTGTTTTTTGCAAAAAAAACACGTAAAATTTGTCGTGGCCCCCCTCTCCCGTACGTGAGATTGTATGAGATTCGGATTTACCCTTCCCCTCCTAAACGCCTCGCGTAATTAATGGAAGCCCACAAACGAAGCTAACTTTTTTTAAAGTAATCGAAGGCAAACCCTTATTTTAGGTAGGAATAGGTAATCATATCCCAAACACAATCGGACTTTGGTCTTTCTCACTAATATTACAAATGCGAAAGTAACTTTGTCACGCATTTACGTTTTATAGCGGCTGAACGGATTGCTATAAAACTTGGTTTTCAAGCAGACCTGAGTTAGGACGTCGGACAATTTTATCTCGGAATTACATGATTCAGTTCCCACAGGCAAAAACTAGCAGGTTATACAGGGTGGACGGGCCATCGACGCAGAAACGGCTACATTTCGACTGAGTTGATTTGTAGGAAACAGCAACTTTTTTTAAATTACCGATGTTTTTTTTTTATACAAGTTGTTGTTTTGCATCCTCGTCAAATTCAAGGAGGTAAGTTCTATGCTAATGATTTTCGCTCCGAATCAATAATAAAATGGGTAGGTGTTTTTTCTTTATTACGGAAATCAGTAAGTGTGTACCACCCGTGTTTTAAATGCGGGCTGTCTGATTCTCGCCCTATAACCGCGTTTCCACACAAACAAAGAATCTCAAACGTTTATTCGATAATTTCTTATTACCTAAACCACGGTAAGGGGGTTATTCTGAAATACTGACAAACATAAACAACCAAAAAAAACAGCTTTTATTAATAATTAACTACGTACCGTAATTTTAATTGATTATTTATGTCTTTTGTTACAACCTCCTGAATTTTGGATGCTAAACAACACCTTGTATACTAATATTATAAAGCTGTAGAGTTTGTTAGTTTGTTTGCTTGAACGCGCTAATCTCAGGAAGTACTGGTCCAATTTGAAAAATTTTATATGTATATATATATAGCCTATTTATCGAGGAAGGCTATAAGCTATATATCATCACACTACGACCAATAGGAGCGGAGCAGCAATGAAAAATGTTGGATGGGATGGGAAAATGTGACGCAGACGAAGTTTTACGGGACAGCTAGTACTAAATACGTGGTAACTATTTCGGCGTAGATGTCCCTTCCACCCAATATTTAAGCCAAAACAGGCCTATGTACTGGACACAGGCCTCGGGACTAAGTACCCCAGCCCGCATCAGCAGCAGTAAGCCTCACCCGTGGCCCGGAAATATAGGGATTGATACCTGCTGTGCCACCACGGAGAGCACTTCAATATCAATGCGGTTGAACTCGTCGAAACACGCCCAAGCACCAGACCTTGAATAGAAAAAGAACTGTTTAAAAATGAATTATAAGGTATAAAACATAGTAGTCATAAATAATGCGATTAAATAGGAAATCAGCAGTTTAAGGCCCCTCACCCACGGCGACTTTTTGTAGCGATGCTGTCGCGCGTTAACGAAGTGCGACTGCATCGCTAATAACGCGGGTTAGTCGCATTTGCAACGCGCTACAGAAGCGATGCCAACGCGCTACAGTATCGCGAGTCGCGACTGTATCGATGCAAACGCGCGACCGTGTCGGACGACATCGGGGAGAGAACTGCCTACGCTTCGGCTGCTTACGTAAAAGCAGCACCAAAGACAACGTGACTAATGTTGTCTCAACGGACTCCATCTTGCAACTGTAGCGATCGCAGGTATTTTTGTGCCATTACTGAATCGCGTTTGCATCGCGACAGAAGAGCACCAGTATCGCGTTTGCATCGCGACTGAATCTAGGACCGTGGGCCCAGATTCAGTCAAGCACACAGCTAGCGACCGCTTAGCGACTGTATCGATGCGGACGCACGACAACATCGCTACTGCTTCGCTACAAAAAGTCGCCGTGAGCGAGGACCCTAATACTTTTTTTATAGCTGTTCTATTTAAATGGTGAATTACTGCATTCATCATCATCTTCTTGCCCAGTCAGAAGTCACGGCATCATTTACTCCTTTCTCTTTCTTATTACCCCTCACACCATACATCCATCTTTTCTTTGTTTTTCCACTCTCTCTCCATCCATAAACAGGTGATTAAAAAGTCTATTATAATTTTAATTCTAAATGAACATTACATTTCAAATTCAAATTGTTAATTATTTTTTTGGTCACAGAAACAGGTTTTCCAAAAGCGTATTGGGTTGGTAATATCGTCAATGTAGCTGGAAAGACTTGGATGACTGATGCACTGGACGGGGGCAGCCTATACCCAGCAGTGAGCGACAGGGAGCTGATGATAATAACAGATTTTAAATAGTAAGTTACTAAGTACTTACGCAGCCAGTCCCTTGAAGAACTTGCCCATAGCCATGAAGTCGAGCTGGTCAGAACAGTTGAACACGACGCACTGTACCGCCAAGGCTTTCGCTAGATCCTGTCATTAGAAAATAGTATAAGCCCTCCAATAAAAAAAATATCGTTAAAATCTGACCACTTTGTGAAGTTATGCGTGGTCAACCGGTCATGTTCATAAAATATGCGACTGGACTTAAAAAAAAACTCTTAAAGTTTTGCTAGTTAATTTAATCCGACCCTACAGAGTTCCTCCAATTAGTAGGTACCTTAGTTGTCTCCGTCTTGCCGGTGCCGGCGGGCCCGGCGGGCGCTCCGCCAAACTTGAGGTGCATAGCGCACATGAGCGTCAGGTAGCAGCGATCCGTCAGTGGCGTTATCACCAGACGACCGCTACAACACAAACTTGCCATAAGAGTAGGGAAAAAAGAAATAAATAACTAGTTTTTTTTATTACCTTTTAGAGATATCTTTATTGGGACAAGAGCGTAGCACTATACCCAACTCCTGTATGCCAAAATCAACAGTGGCAACCACCAGAAAAGCGAGATAATGAAGCACGACGAAGTCCCAGAGAAAGAATTTAACTGTCTTGGATACGAAACAAATCAGAAATGAATAGCGGAAGGGTAGGAAAAAACTTATATCCCACTTCCCTCCATATCAGCAGGAGACAGAACGAAACAAGGGCAATAGGCACTTTTAGGGTTATGAAATATACCGCGGCCCTGGAACACAAAGGGCGAAGAAGGAGCATGGGTGGGTTTTAGTCAGTACAAGTCTGACACTCCCTCCTGCTCCGCCCAGAGCGGGAGAAATCATTTGATGATTTCCCATCCGTAAAAAAAAAGGGTTATGAAATACAGAGTGTAAAGATCTTCATCCCTCATAGAATAGGGAGCAGCATCCAACCAGACGAGTGTTGTGTCTGGTGGTCTACTGCCTGACAGTTGTTGTCAGGTTTTTCTATATACACTTACGTTGCCGATAACGTTAACAGCGCGATTAAGAATTTTGATTTTAGTTCTTCATTTTTGTCTTAGATGGCGCTATAGTACTTTACATACTATGTTGCTGTAGTACTTTTTTTTAGGGATCCCTTCTTTTCGCATAATGTTCTTTGTCCTATTATACTTCGGCATAACGATTTTGGCACAATTTGTTTTGGCATAATAATACTTCGGCATAATTTTTTTAGGCATACATTTTATGTTAGCATAATCATCTTAAAAACTGATTTGTTTTGGCGTAAATTTGATTCGCATAACGTTAGTAGGCCTAAAAATTAAACTAACTAGGTTAAAAATTTAATATGCTGTGCAACAAAAGTTAGTGACAGAACCGAATTGCTGCAACACCGACTCTATGTAGTCTTGTTTGTCCTACCCCTAGAGTGTAATTTAAAATCGCGTAGGCGCGTAGTGGCGAGGCGGCCCGCGGGCTGAGGAGCAGGCGGCTGCGAGCGAGCGAAAGCCGTCCGCGACGATTAGCACGCGTGGGGCCGCCGGAGGCCCGCAGCGCCGGAGCCGTGACAGAAACCCTGCCTGCTGCATGTTGCATGCTCGCTTGAATGCTGCATGCTGCATGCTTGCTTGCATGCTGCATGCTTGCTTGCATGCTGCATGCTTGCTTGCATGCTGCATGCTTGCTTGCTTGCTGCAAGCTTGCTTGTTTGCTGCATGCTGTATGGTTGCTTATAAAAAAGTTATGTTTAGAACTTTATGCTTAATAAATTTATGCTTTAGAATATTATGCTTAATCATTATTATGGTTAGAGAAATTATGCTTAAAAAAAATATGCGTAAGCTGTTATGCGTAATTATATTAAGCGAAAATATAATTATGCCAAACAAAATTATGCTAAGTTATATTAGGTCTTAAAATTTTATGCAAATGGATAGGGAACCTTTTTTTTAACCTCTATTCTCCTCTATCAACCGTCACGCTATCATTCTCTCCCTTTCCTTTCTAATCTTTTATAAATTAAACATAAGAACCCACCTGTTTCCCAAATATTCATTCTGGTACGTGAATACAGAGTTCAGAGCTTTAACGTCGCAGGTGTTGAGACTGAACTGGCGATAGTACCGGCTCGTGTCGAGCGTGGTCTCGTCCTGGAAAATATCGGGAGTCTGGCCGGGCTCCAGTGGCCACGGCGGCTTCACTACTTGGTAGTACCTGCAAGAATAATGCGCAGCTTGGTTGGAGTTTCTTGCCATCGTTTCGGTCCAGCTTATGCTCCACGCAGGCTATTGAAGACAAACCACCAGAGGTGAGAAGCAAAATGTGGTAAGAGGAGCAACCACCACCTCCCCATTTCATTAGACCCCAAGAACATCTGCCTCTGAGACATGATCTACAGTGGGCTCTTTGGAAAGCACATAACCGATTGCGTACCCAAGGAGGCCGTTGTAAACATAATTTGGCACTTGAGTGTACGAAGTGCAACACCACCTGCACTTTAGAGGACCTAAAAGACGTCACAGACGCCGCTATTAACCTGGCCACAATGAAACTGGACCCAAGAAATTTCAAAAAGTCGTTCCATCGACACAAAAGTAGAAGAAGGTCCATCTTTGAATTATTTTTAGGGTTCCGTACCCAAAGGGTCAAACGGGACCCTATTACTGAGACTTCGCTGTCCGTCCGTCCGTCCGTCTGTCACCGGGCTGTATCTCATGAACCGTGATAGCTAGCCTGTTGAAATTTCTACAGATTATGTATCTCTGTTGATGTTATAATAACAAATACTAAAAACAGAATAAAATAAACATTTAAGGGGGCATACATACAAAAAAGTAAAATTGTGTAAAACCTTGTAAACAGCGCCATCTAGCAGTTGAAAGAGAACTTGCTTCTGATAAAAAACAATTAGCATGTCGATGTGGTATGGCAGCAAACGCCATTTAATTATTATTAAATTACCCTTTTATGAAGACTATATTATTTTTTCAAGTGATAAGATTTATAATAAACATTTCGTGCAGAGCGGCAGTTTTGACAATAACGACTACTACAACTACGACTTAGTGAGTAACAGTACATATGTAGGTATTTTTTGCGTGTTTATACAGATTTCTATGATGTTTTCAGCTTTCGCCAGTTCAAGGTTATACACCTTAGCTGACAGATCCACTGGAAGTCGGACATGTTGCGCACGCTCTCGTCGACGAGCGAGCGCGTGACGTCACGCGCGTGCACCTCCACCACGATGAGCGCGCACAGCACCTCGCGCTGGAAGAACGTCAGGTCGCCCTTCACCAGCGCGCGCAAACTGTCCAGCTATACATGCAAAATATTATTAGGAAATTTTAGTACAGACTGGCAGCACATCAAATTCTCTAGCGATATAGTTGAAAATCTATTAAAGAAATTTGACAGATTGTTATAGCTTCAAGTGCTGGCGTCTGTACTTGACGCCATCACCATCTTCATCCGTCCTTTTTTTCCGGCCAGTCCGACTAGTCTACTTATTCATCTTAAAAAAGGAAGCTGGTGTTTCATTTCCTCCGAAATGACTGGAAAAAAGTTTTTGAGATTTCTGACTTCCTAACGCTAAAACCTCAGTCAGTGCAATAGTTTTTTTTTTTATCCTTGTAGGAGCCTAAAGGATTGGAAAGCACGAAAATTAGCCATTTTCTTCTTACCTGCTCATTTTTTTTTTCAAAAAATAATACATTCCATTTTCTTGTACCTACAACTATTAAGATATATGTAGCTTAAACTTCGGAGAAACAAGTATTATGTTTTCCAAATCATAGTTCCTGACCTGCATCAAATTCTCCTCAAAGAACTGATCCATGCGGAACTCTTCGATGGCGGTCTCGACGCCGGCGGTCCAGGCGGTCTGCGAACCTGCGATCACCACCTGCCCGGGCCAGCGCAGCACCCACTCCGCGCGAGGGATCTCCCACAACTCCTTTAGACCCGCGATCAGCGTCAGGCGAACTGACGAAAAGAGCAACACTTGAAGGTATTCGCACATTACACTTCGCAGATAACATTTAGTCTTGGACTATTCGTCACCATCACACGAGGACGTATGAAAGCAGGATGGCCGTGTCGGATCCGGTTATTAGTACGGACATAAAATGAATCGGCAAGCTCGCCAGTGGTGGCATCACGCGATCTACTTACACCACACCACAGCGTGCTTCTACAGAGTCATGATATTTTAAGCTCGAAGCGAGGAGGACATTCAGTGTCTAATCGCATCGAAGCTGAGGCGTCCCGGAACAGTACTCGATTTATTATCCTCAGTGTTTTTATGTAACATTGTAGTTACAAGGAACTGGTTACTTTAATAATTCACGTAATGTGTTTCCGTTGCACGAAACCCATCTTCTGCCCACATGATGACCAAGTCTAATGGAATAAATCCTGAAAATCCGACATATGTGTCTGAAATCGCCGATCCGCCTTGAGCAAGCAGGGTAATCAATGATCATGCCTTCTCTGTAGAAGAAGAAGCCTTTTCCCTGCAGGAGTATGTAGGGTGTAAAACACCTCTTAACGAAGCCGAAAGGCACTGGTTTTCCATGTCATTGCGATCATTTTTTTGTTCTACACCATACCTGGGAACCTTCTAGTTACGGAGATATTAGGGGTCAAAGTTCCAACTTTTTGACAAGTATTTTTTTAAATACAAGTTTTTAATGTAATATTTTTACTTTAAACACCTCCACAACCCCCGTACTATTCAATCCGTCCATCAGCACAATGTTTTGAGTGCGTTACATTGAGTTCTACCAGAAAACATGATTTTACACCCCCCAAAAAAAAGTCGTTTCCCAGCAATAATTTTTGCGTAAAGTTACTTTGTTTCATGAACAGAATGCTTGGTTGACGGCTTCGTGATGAGGTGAATTACACGGTGCATAAATATACCGGGTAATACTTAGGATATTTACTTGAATGCCTCATGGTATCTTCAAGCAGAAGCAGCCACTGTTCCACATTGGAGGTGGGGTAGAACTTGTACTTGAGCTCAACGATCTCACCCTCGCTGGAGTGCATGTGAGAGATTTGCAGGTCTGGCTGGAAGGTCACCTGGAACAATGTCATACTTGCCATCAATCATTTCAATTTATACCTTGCTAGCTGCTCCCCGGGACTTCGTTCGCGTGGAAATTTTGCTGTGTTTTCCAGGGATGAGTTATACATATAAACCTTCCTCTTGAATTATTCTGTTTATTGATGAAAACTGCATCAAAATCCGTTGCGTGGTTTAAAAGATCTAAGCGTACTGCGTTATGTTATTATTCAGGGTTATTTGTAAAACACCGGCAACCTCTCAGGAATATGTTACTAACATCATAATCATAATCAATAAGTTTTGTTCTATGACTTTAAAAAATTCGTCATATTTTAGTTCAGATTTTCATACAAAAATAAAAATATTTAAATTGAACGCTCTATGTTACAACTATGCTCCCCTCGCTACTGTACTATCGCTTTCTTTTGCTTTGCATAGACTTCGTAACATTTAGTCAATTTAAATATTCTTATTTTTGTATTAAAATCTGATGTACTAAAATATGACGCATTATTAAAAGTCATAGAACAAAAGTTGTTGATTATGATGTTAGTAACATAGTCCTGAGAGGTTGCCGGTGTTTTACAAATAACCTTGTGTAAAATTGAATTATGTTGTCCACAGTTATTACACCTTACTAGCCTTGCCCGCGGCCGAGAAAGCGCGGTCGGAAATCATCCCACGGCTGCACGGGTACGTACTACGAGCCTAAACGGAGTTCGTAGAGCTGAAGTTTTGGGTCAATCGTATTTCAAATAGCTTGAAAGAACCACGTTAAAATAACAGGGTAGAACCAGAGAATTCAAGGTATTTCTGAACCCTACACGCGAAGAACATTAAGCCAGTAAATGTCACACATATTACTTAAGGTAACCGCAACATGATTTTTTTCTTTCATTCTCCCCTGTCAGCTGTACCGATATCATTTACTCCATTCGACTTAAGACCTTAAGGCCTTACCTTAGCAATATTCTCGAAGCACTTCCTCAGGTGAGGCTGCACGGCCCTAGGGTTGCGGGACTGCGACAGGATCTCCAGTAGTTCATCATCACTAAGGAAGAAGAACCTCGGAAACCGCAGCCGCTTCAATTCCATGTACTCGTTGAGGCCGCGGGACACCACCGCAAGCAGGTGGAGGGCCTCCTGAAGACTGTCCAGCAAACGACTGTCTGGACAGATTACCATGATCTGCGAAATTTTTTAGGTGCTCTTAAATACAGGCAGAGATACGGCGAAGCGTCACTGTTATATGGTGAAGTTTATGGAGCGCCACGGACCCGAACAAAACGTTATGATTCCACATTTATTCTGCGATCCGCCTGTCTGTGGAATTCACTGCTGGCTTCTCTGCTGACCCTGATCATTATAATCTGGATCTCTTCAAATTTCGAGAGAATCGGTTTCTTTTAGGCACACGACACAAGACTTTTCAGTTTAAAAAAAAAACACGTAAATACTAGTTTTATCGTGAACTGAAACTTTAAGCGTTATGGCGATGGGGCGATTGTATCTAGTGAGGAAGTGTTAATCACCGATATAAAAAAACTTTTTTACAAAAAAAAAAAAAAAATATTTTAGCCTTTTCAGTTGTGGTATCTCACTTTAATCCTAATCAAGTATAATTTTTACATTTTAACTAGACACCAGCACATCGTCCATACATACGACAAAGGTCAAAATGCATAATAAAGAGGATGACTCAAAAAGTACCTAATAAAATAAGCCATATGAATTTTATTAAATAAAGTAATAAAATTCATATGGCTCCACCGGGCAAGCTTTCTCTACCAAATGAATGAAAAATCGTCTAAATCGGTCCAGTAATCACGGAGAAATCGGTGTAGATACGTGAAAAATTTACATATAAAAAAAAAATGTTAATAAAATGAAAACGATATGGCCAAACTATATTAATTTTGACGTGACAACGTCTTATAAATTGGTTTGCCGGGTGACACTTCAAGAAACTGCGTTACGCTCCGCTCACGTTATGCGCTCACAATGAGAGCGAGTGAGAGGCATGCGTCCCTATAGCGTTGTCACGTTCAACTATCGTCAGTAAACCGACTTTACAGACAACCAATTTTTTTGATGGAACCAAATGGCAGCTATTCCACATCAAACTAAAGAAGAATCACGCAAATCGGATCATAAATCTCAGCGTAATCGGTGTAACCTGGAAAGAGCATACCGTTACAATTCCAACAAGCCCAAACACAGCTAAGATTCATTGCCTTGTTATGGAGTTCCAAAGCCTGTCTCTTGGATTCATCATCAGATCTGATGGTAAAATGGTTCTTATTGGACGCAAATGCTTCACTTGTTGTACAAAAAAATACCAAAATCACTGTACGTTTTCCTATAAAATTTGAAGAGTTCCTTCGTTTTCGCCAAGATTCCATCATCAGATCCCGACTTGGTGACTATGGGACCATTTGGGAAGTATACCCTTTCCAACAAAAAAAGAATTTTCCAAATCGGTTGGCAAGCGACGGAGTAATGCGCGAACAAACATAAAAAAAAAAAAAAAAAAATACAAACATCCGAATTGAGAACCTCCTCCTTTTTTAGAAGTCGGTTAAAAATATCACATAATGCCTGTAATCCCCGAAGGGTTGAACCTTTTAATAGTATATTTAGTTAACCGTTGAATAGTAACTCCTAATTTGACCAGATATTTTTAGTCCCATGTAACAGCAGCCGAGCCTACTCTACTACTGGGCACAAATCCAGACTGTGGCTGATACTATGAAATTCGTGATGCAAAAACTACATAACATTTTGCTTAGGAAATCAACCATGCGTAGCTGAAGCGCTTACGACCACTGAATGTAAAACTATGCAATCCATACTACAGACCTTAGGACAGGCGACTGCGGTGGACATGATGCGTCTCCAAATCCTCTCCATGGTACCATACTTCTTCGTCTCCATGGGCAGCTGACGTGCTATGTCTTCCGAAGTGAAGATTGGCTCCAGATACATCCATTCTCTGTTAAAAGGCACAAGTAGCATTTGTTTAAGGCGTTTACGAAGTTTTCTAAGCATTAATAGCCCCGCTGCATGGTGCAAGAAACGTATTTCCGAATTATCTGCCTAAGATTTGAAGGTATGAGGACAAGAGTTGAAAGTTCTTTATCCCGATTGTCCGATTAAACTGATGTTTAATCCGTTGCGGCAGCGGCTGCTGCTGGGCTGCTGCCCAGCTGTTATTGTCGGTTTTCTATAGTCCTTGCGCTGTAGGATGGTGCAGGTAGCATTAAATGAAACGTTCCTTTTCTATACAGCGAAAGGACTATATGTTCGTACATCGCGGGTACTAAGTCATCCCCACGATATGTCCGTATAGTTAGTACTTGGCAGGGTATGTCCCTTATCAAAAATCAGGGATTAGTAAGAAGTAGGGATCACCCGGCTTCAGCAACTTACTTCTGGCACTCGATCCATTCATCCACCACCTTCTGAGTAAGGCGAAGCTTATCGTCCCACTCCTGGATTCGAAGCTCGAACGCCGCCTTGAAAGGGCTGAAGCCTAGCTGTTGAGTCCCTAGGAGATGTTCGTCCAGTAGCTGCAAGGTTTCGTCGGCAATCTTCATGATGTAGGTACCTAAGAGAAAACGTGGTTATAGATAATCACGCCTTTCACGGCTCCGCTATGGAAACCTTTTTTTGATATATTCATAAGGGACTAATCGCACATCTCATCTGACAGAACATACGTGTTTACCGGTGTATCGCCATAATTACGATTGACGTACAGACGTTAGTATGTGCTAACCCCTCAACACTCCGGCCTTGGAAGCCGGAGGGGTAACTACTCAATAGATCTGTGCGTACTAACGCATAATCGGTTATGTGTGTAAGGTTGGATGTTTCACTATTTATTAGTCTATACTGGCGTTACGCGACCGTCGATGCGCAGCGCATCTTCCATCACTTGTGCAATCTGGAGGAAACTTATAACAGTACTTTTTATTTTATCCGATACTAGCTTATGCCCGCGGGCGTCGCCCGCGTTGCATTCGATAATTGTCCCACGGGAACACACTATCGGGATAAAAATTATCTTATGTGTTAATCCAGGTTCTACACTATCTGTGTTCCAAATTTCATCCAAATTCGTTCAGTACTTTTTGCGTGAAAGAGTAACAAACATCCATCCATACTCACAAACTTTCGCATTTATAATATTAGTATGATTCAGTGGGAATGAGATGGAGCTATACATTACCTCTATCTCTTTCCTACAGCACTGCAGGCCCAGTTCTAACTTACCGGTGTTCTTGAAAGGCGACATCTCCAGCACCTTGTTGGCCCATTCAGCCTGCATCTTGTCGAGCGTCTGCTCTATGACGTACTCCTTGCTGGCCAGCTCGCCGATCTCTGCGATCAGCTCGCCATGTGCCGCCACTCCTTGCTTTATACACATTTGGAAGGTCTGCTTTTCGTTCATTGTAACCGTTATACCTAAAGAAAACAACAACATACTTTTCTTGTTCAAAACATAAAACATCACGCCTGTAATCCCCGAAGGGTAAGGCAGAGGTGTACCTAATAGTACGCTCACATTTCGCCAGTTATGTTAAAGTCCCACGTAATAGGGGGCGAGCCTATTATCATAATACGGGCACAAATCTAGACTCCGTAGCTACCTGATGGAAAACCCAATAACACTTTTGCTCGACCTAGAAATTGAACCCAGGACCTCATGCTCAGGCGTCGTGCTTGTAACCACTAGACCAACGAGGCAATCCTCAGTATTTTGTTCAAAATAATAATATTTTCATCCACATAATCATTTAGGTTTTCCTTTACTTTTGCCACACTTTCCAGTTCCATGCCTCCCTCAATAAATTGTATCCCGCGATTCTCATGATATACATCGTCAACCCAAAGAGTTTTTGGACGGCTCTGATATCTGTGACTAAACAAAATTGTTTCACATAAACCTTCATGGGCGCCTCTGAAACGTCTACAAATAGGTCCACTGTTCGGTTAAGTCATTTCCGATGTAAAATAACCGGCAAGAAACTCCATCCCTGAAACTTCGTGTTACTAGCAAAACCAACCATAAGAGAACCATGAGTTGGGCAAAGGCCGGTCCATGACTTTAAGGTTTTTCGATCCAATGTGGACCACTGGCCGCTAGATTTGGCCAGTTCATGTTAGTCTCAAAAACCAAAAATGGCTCATTAAGGGAAGAAGAGGGGCTAGAACGTAAAATTCGCGTTCGTCATCCATCATCAATAAAATTTCTCAGGCGCCCGTTTTTATCTTACAGTAACATTATATTACCCCCAAAACACATAAAAGAGAAACCCCCTGACGATTTTTCTATTTTTCACAGCCGCCATTTTTGATTTTGTATATTATGTACACTCGCGTGAATAGTGTTTTTGTACCAGCTTTTTCCATGAATTCGTTCCAGTGGCGCTCCTTCATGCCAGGGTTCCTCACAGCTTGTATGATCGGAATCAGTGGTCTGAATTCATCGATAAAATCCTGTAAGAACAGGAAAAATTAGGTTAGATGAATGACCAGAAAATGTATGCACGCGGATGATACAAATGATCGCGGCAGGTGACCTACACAATGAGAAAAAGCGTGAATTAATGCATCCTTTTCATCTCAATACTCTTTAAGTGTAGGGGTGTTGGTTCTGGCTGTAATTTTTAGATATTTGACAGTCGTTAGATAGTCAGTGGCCCGAAAGTCTGACATTCAGTCTTACCAAGGGGTATGTTGCGCTGGACAGCTAGTTTAAGTATAAGTATAGGTACCTAATCATTCCAAAGTTGGTATTTACCGGTTGACGGGACACCGGAAAACGGTTACCACGTATGCAGTACATTATTTTTAACCCCCTCCCCGCCAACATAGAATTTTTGCTTCGGAAATTGTAGTCAACAGCTGTTTTATTTTTAACTAGCTGTCCCGCGCAACTTCGTCTGCGTCACATTTTCCCCGTTTTCGCAACATTTTATATATTTACCCGATATTTGATAAAACTGTGAGTACTGTACTTAAACTATTTAAAGGGTTAAAATAACTTCAAGGGTACCAGATTGGATATGAAAAGTGCTAGAAAAAATTATAGTTTATGTTGTTATGTGTTTAATTAGCTTGAGAAAGAAGTTGTGTTTTGTATTCTAACCTCAAAAATGTACGGGGTGTCATTGATCACAGGCATAGGGTCACTTTGGTCATTGATCAATCTCACCCCAACATCTAGCAATTTTGCTGTTTGTGCTTTTTTAACATAAATTTTAAATATATTTGCAATGATGGCTGCTTTATATGCTTTTTTTTACTTTCAGTGCTATGCCAAGAACATACTTACACGAAGCATTTAGCGGCTCGCGCCTATCGGAATTATAATGAAGGTCGTATGTATGACTTCACGTGGGGCTTCAGAGAATTTTAAAATACCGTATCGTACGATTTTCGACAAATACCACGAAAAATTTATAAAAAAGCCGGGTGCTCAGCCAGTATTTTCGGAAAATCAAGAGAAATCTATATTGAAAGCTTGTGCCAACTGTTCTGAGTTGGGATATCCCCTTACACTCTTAGATTTGCGCATGTTTGCTAAAGTTCTTTTAGACAGACAAGAAAGAACAATTTCTAAATTTAAAAACAACCTTCCTGGGCAAGACCGGGCATACTCGCTATTGAAGCGACACAAAAACGAATATTCTAAACGGGTTGCTACTAATATCAAACAAGCTCGAGACGCAATATCACCTGAAACTATCGAGGAATATTTCAACAACCTTGAAAAAACTGTGGAATGTGTGCCTGACTCAAATATTTTCAATTACGACGAGTCTAACTTAAGTGATGATCCAGGGAAGAAAATAGGGATAAATCGTAGAGGTGACAAATACCCGGAAAAGGCGATGAATTTTTCTATCACATCGATAATGATTTGTGGGTCTGCTGATGGCGTGCTTTCACCTATTTCATATATAAAAGTCTATACCTTTCTGACACGTGGAAAGAGAGAACTCCATGCAGTCCACCAAATTGTAATCAGCCTTGTTGCTCAGCAGGATTACGATTTAACCGTACAGTCGGTGGTTGGATGGACGCCCCAACATTCAGAAATTGGTTTGTAAGTAGTTTTTTGCCTCATGCAAAAAGATTGCCTGGACGTAAAGTTCTTGTTGGTGATAATCTTTCTTCTCATTTAGATGAAGAGGTCATAAAACTTTGTGGTGAAAATAACATTGATTTTGTATGTTTAATGCTACATTCGACGCACATATGCCACACTCTGGATGTGGCGTTTTTTCGTCCAATGAAAACCACCTGGCGCCAAGTGCTGACAAATTGGAAAATACAAAATGCTAAATTGGCAACTGTTCCTAAGGATACATTCCCTTATCTTCTGAAAAAAGCTCTCGAAAAAATGAATCAAGCTCAACCAAAACCAAATTCTCCTTATATAGACACTAGCTGTCCCACGCAACTTCGTCTGAGTCACATTTTCCCCGTTTTCGCAACATTTTTCATTGCTGCTCCGCTCCTATTGGTCGTAGCGTGATGATATATAGCCTATAGCCTTCCTCGATAAATGGGCTATCTAACACTGAAAGAATTAAATTTATTATTAAAATTGGACCAGTAGTTCTTGAGATTAGCGCGTTCAAGCAAACAAACAAACAAACTCTTCAGCTTTATTATTAGTATTAGATAAGTTCCGGGGTCAAACGTAATATCGTGAGCGGATTTTGTGCAACTGGCATTTATCCTTTCAACAAACAAAAAGTTGTTAATCGCCTTCCAAGAGAACACATTGAAGAACACGAAGTTGCACACTTTGACAGATTTCTTGAAGGAAGCACTTCAAACCAACCCGCAAGAAGAAAGAGACGTTTGGACTCTCGGTGCAATACTTTTTCCAGGAGTTACAGCTTCTGGAAAAAGTATTGAACCGCGAGAGGAAGCATCCCAATCTGAAAATCAGCAAAGTAATGAACAGAACGCCTCAGATTCCGATAATCAAGAAATTCAAGCATTGGTTGAATCGGGTTCATCTCAAGCCGGAGCTGCAGGTGTACACAGTGAGGACATCCCGGATAGACAACTGATTGAAAATGACCCTGACGAAGATATAGTAATATACGAAGACGAGCAGATAGAGTGCACTTTAGGAAGATTCTTATTGGTGATATTCTTTTCGAGACATGGTAAAAAGACCTACAAATATGTTTGCCTACTTACTGAAACAGATCCATTACTTGTTGAAGGTTTTAAATCAGCTGGACATAAAAAAAAAAGAATTCCGAATGATTATTCTGAAATAGATCACGACGATATTGTATCTTTTTTACCAAAACCTGTAGAGGAAGGGTGAATTTTTTATTTTTCCATTTTCAAATTAATGTTCAGATTTTTATGCAGATGATGATTCAAGAAATGTAGATTTAAGATGGTGACTGATAAATGTTCTTAATTATGTTTATACAATTAATATTTCTGGTCTCAAGGAAACTGTTTTGATTTTTGTATATTTTTCTATTTTAATTTAATATTTGAGATGTTGACTGATTAATGTTCCTAATTATGTTTTTACAATTAATATATCTGATCACGATGAACCGATAAATAAAGTTGATTTTTCAAAAAAGTATTTTTTATTGCCTTGATCAATGTCATACCTAAACTTAGTATCTTTTTTTGCACGTAACGGATTTTTTTGTTCTTTCGAAAAGGTATCGTTTAAAGGGGTTACTTTAATTTGCCGTGAAAAGACTAGGGGATATCAAAGTAACCCCACGTACAGTTTAACATTGATTACTCACATTTATATTTTTCATCGACATATTATTTAAAAAAAAAAATCTAATTCATTGAATCGATTGTATAGTAAAAACTGATATTTCAATATTTTTTCGTCTTAACCGTTATTCCAATTTTTTTTTTCGTCTTCGGTTATAAAATACGGCCATTTGAATTTTTTAATTGATCAATGACACCCCATTACACGGTATTGTCTTTATTTTTTTCACACAAAAACACCGCTCTGACCACTGCAAAAGCGAAAATCCAGAAACAATGCGAAGTAAACAAAACATGTTCCGACATGCTCGCAGGCGGCGGTTGTGACTTGCGTGCCAGTCAGCTGTGAACGAAGTGTCACGGAAATTTCCGAATACACCCGTACCCTCTTTAGAACCGTCTAAATCGGCTAGTCAGCCAAAGTCATAGTCGGCACATCTCTAGTTCTTACCCGTATCTTAGTTGCAACGGACTGCACTTTAGGCATGTCCTGGAAGGTGCGCACGCACTTGATGATGGTCTTATAGTACTCGTTGACGAGCGTTTCAATAGTGTCCGCGTCCACGTACATCAGCGGATTGTCCAACCATATCTCGCGGGATTTTAGGAAATCTGCAACACAACTGTTTATGTATATGACTAGTTTATGCCCACGTGTTCGCCAGCGTTTTCTTCGGTAATTGTCCCACGGGATCGTACTACCGGATCTATCCCTGTGCCAAATTTCATACGGATCAATTCCGTAATTTTTGCGTGAAAGAGTAACAAACATCCATCCATCCTCACAAATTTTCGCATTTAAAATATTAGTAGGACTTACTTCTTTTCTCTCCGCAAGGCAAAGTCAATCTAACACTGTTTTAAGCTTTCACTGATAATAACTAAACTTACAATGTCACTTTACTACCTGGTCTGCTCACAATAAACAATAATCACAGAAGATATTCCGTCCGTAAGTAACGTCAGTCTAAATTGAATTTGCCCAAAAGGCGACGAGTTTGGCACTTTCACTAACGCTCAATGCGGAAAGCATTGAGCGTTAGTGAAAGTGCCAAACTCATTCTTGGCATCCAAGAGACCTATCGAGATGCAGCCATCGAAAAACTCACGCTTATCGCTGAGATCTGTCAACCTAAGAAGACTAGCTTTTTCATGCGGCTTCACACGCACGAAAATGATTTTGGCGTAAGCATCTTACTGTCAGGAGGGGGGGGGGGGTGTAGCTTGCTATAACTCAAACTCAAAGCATTTATTTTGATTAGACCATTACTTGCACTATTAATACTTGCAATTACTTGCACTAATATTGTTACAAATACTGTTTGCAAAGTATATGATGAAGTTTTCACCTGACGCGGTGACCCATAGGTTCCTATAGGGCTCGAACTCCTTAACCAGCTTATTGAGGTCCGAGAATGGAACAACGGGCTGTCCGAAGAGTTTCTGGCGCGTGTTGAGGATCCGGCCCCAATCCTGCGCGTCTTTCATCGCTTTCCATGCCTTTTTTATGTCGTTGGCTATCTCGTGAACCTAGGAGAAAACAAGATTTTTTCCTTTTAATACGTAGTCCTATTTTCGAGATATACGCTGTCAAAGTTAGAAACTAATCACTTGTGGCGGTATCCGTACAACTATACCTATATTTATATGATTGCTTACATTTCATAAACGTGACGCTTTGGAAGATGTCTCATAAAATACTTCTTTGTGTTGATGCTATTACTGGTTTACAAGTTTTATCCGTATCAGGGTGATATAATTATTCAGCGAACCAAATATCACGGCAAAAAACCGGTCTGCTACGTTCGCTGTTCTTAAAGCCATTAGGTAAGCATACGTGCGATTTGCTTGGTAGAAGAGCTTTAAGAAATCCTCATCAAAATGTTAATTCACCAGAAAAACTTTTTTCACATCTTTCCAGAAAATGGAAACTTACTCCTTAGGTGATAATTGAGCCGTCGCTAGTGCCTAAAGAGTTCCAATCTTTATTGGACCTCTTTAGGACCTCTAAATAAATAATATGCTAAACTTAATTTCCAATTCTAAAATCTTAAATTTTGGCCCCTTTTCTTTTATATTTCTTGTTTTTCACTTAAAAGATTTTCAATAAATCGTTGTAATTAAAGTATGTATTAATTTACGCTTAAATATGAATACACTACGCTTAAATTTACGCTTAAGTATGAACATAATGCATTACGTAACATTTACGCTTAAATTTACGCTTAAGTATGAAAACTTCTAAGCCAAAACGTTAAAATAAATGTTACAAAAACCTCGCTCTTTGCTGAGAATAGTCTATCGACCATTATCGAGATTATATGTAGTTGTGAAGTAGGTGTTCTAAGTCTCAAAAAAAAACAAGCATATTTTTTCGGTCTCAAAAGAACAATAATTTACCATTTAAGATTTTAATAAAAAGTGATAATTGATGTATAATCTAGTCTAGGACAGTTTACCTTATAGAAGTCATTTTGAAGAGTGAGAGTCATACACTGAGCGGTGAACATATCAATCTTATCGTATAACGTCTGCTCGTCTTGCTGGTGCAGCTTCCAGAACTTCTCCTGTTCTTCCTCCAAGAAGAGAATCGTCTCTTCCACCTATCACAACATAGCTGTCACTAAAAGCCTAGTAAAGTATTTTACAGCTATAATAAACCTTATGTCAACGGGAATAAATTTTACAGCGCAAAATCAGAAGTAAAATAACAAGAAAAAGTAAGTCATACTGGGCTACTCGTAGTAATCAAGAAACATACAAACATATCCAAACAAAACATAACATGTTCAAACAGAAAAGAAATGTGTTGTTGATCTACTGATTTTCATGATTATTTGTAATTTAATTAATAAATATCGGTTTATTAATAACAAAAGAAGTACAAAAATATTTCTCAGGGCTATATTGTACCTACATATTTATCAACTAAGTATATCCGAATTACATTTATCATTTTTTTAAGCATACCTGTTTAGTTATTTGCAGAGGCCAACCAATAGCTTCCCACAGTGCTCTAAAATCGTCGTTTTCTAACGCCATGAAGAATGCGTCCAGAACGTCGTAGTCCTGTTAATATCATTTAGTTAAATATCTTTGAAGCACGGCTACTATCCTTACCTCTACTCGACAAAATTCTTGCTGGGTTGCCTCGGATACAACTCGTTAGAGGTAAGGCGAGCTCGAGATCAGCTCATAATAGCCTGTAAGACGCTCCGTGGCGCTATAGACGCTCCGGATCTGCTTGATGCACTGGCGCGCATCTTTGTCCCAGACTATTACTGCCGGGGAAGAAAGCACAGGCTGTTAGCCGTGCCTTCATGTCGTACTGTTGCACGTGCTAAGTCGCCAATTCCTCGCACTCTGGCCGCGCTTAATGATCTCTTAGAGTCTAATCTAACTTGCGATCTGTTTGCGGATGGATGGATGAAGATTTTATTGGTATGTCAGAAGTACTGCGAGAGGAATTTATGAAAGTGTTGTTAACCTTCTTTTATTTATGTCATGTTTTTTTATTTTTTCTTATTAATGTTTCTACTTAATTTGATTTACTTATTTGTATATTTTGATATGTGTTAATTTTAGTTACTGTAATTGGTTGTAAAAGCAACCGTTGTAATTAATTAAATAAAAAAAAAACTTTAAACCTAATAAGAGAGATTGACATCATTCATATACTATTTCAGGCTCCAAAAGCATAAAAAGAAGTATTCCGAAACGGTCCTCAAAACGGTGCAGTAAAACATCGCTGAAGAAACCGGCATATCCTAAAACCAAAAAATCGACTACGACTAACATTTACCAATATCTGCACTGGGCGTGTTAGATTACAGCTCACTCCCTCATAGGGAAGTCCTCTGTCCCAGCAACGGGATTATTAGAGGCTGATTATTATATCCAATGGAGGCAATGGAACAGTTTATCAATCTTGTCTTCTTGTTACATATCACTGTCAGACTTCTTATCTTAATCAAAAACAGCTTCCAATAAATGATTCCATGATAATTTAAACAGTCTTACCGAGTGTACTTTCCTCATAATATCATCCTGCGTCTTCAGTGCAAAAGGTATGGAGTCCATCCACTCCCTGATCTCGAACACGTGTTCTATAGTATTAGGCTTCTCCCCTAATTTTCTCATGATGCTCTTGTAGGCCATGATGACGTCATCCACCACGAGACGTACCTCTTCCGCCCACATTGTCAGCAACGCTTTTATTATGTCCGTTCGTTTGTTGACGAGCAGTTGCTGAAAAATTACATGTTTTCAAGAATTTGTTCTGGAAGATTTGGTTAGGTGTAAGTATACAGGTTGAAAGGGACACCGACGCGAAAACGCTTACCACGTTCTAAGTACATCATTCTGAAACCCCCACATAGAAATTGTTTATCAGTTTAAAATAAAACTGCTGTTACATATTTCTACCGTGAAGGTATTGCACTTATGTGAGGGACGTACTGAATTCGTGGGAAACGTTTTCGCGTGGGTGTCTCTTCCACCTTGTATTCCTTGTATTATTATAATATTTATAATACAAGGTGAAAGGGCACTATAGTCTCTGCCAGATAAGAGCAAATAAAGGTGATCCGACTTGTACCAAAAAGTTCACAAAACTTAGAGATCGTTCATCATTAAACTAAACTCTAGTGTAACCACACCACTTCACCCAGTAATTTAAACGGTAATTAAATGCCAATGTCAAAAATAGGATTATCCCCTATTATAATAGGGGATAATCCTATTTTTTTTTCTTTGTCCGTCGGGTAGTTTATTGAAAAGTATTGGACACGTATTTTTTCTTTTTTCACGTGGTCATAAAATTACGGAGATATATTGAGTTGAAATGGCGCATGACGTCACATGTAGGTAAGTTTTATACCTACTTGTGACGTAGTAAGCCCGACTCTCCAACTTTAATGAGTTTTAACTAAGTATTTTTTTGATATTTTGATAAAACAAAAAATACGTGTCTAATATTTTTGTATTACCTGTCTGACGGACAAAATAGAATGTCGTTTTCTTTACCCAGTCCGATCCCCTGTTATTGCGGTCACAGCCCGGTAGACGGTTAGGTAGTGTGGCCGTAACATCAGCGACATTTCCTTTAAATTTTTTCGTATCGTTTTGAAATACTGGAATACATTGGTAGACTGGTGTCAACGACCTTTATTTTTGTCTTATCTGCCGGAGACTTTTGCTCGTGGTTCGCTCGCATTATCATCGGAAATTATCCCTCGGGGCAATATGAAACTCGCGGATAATGTAGCTCCGAAGATTACATCAAAACGTACCAACTTACAAACTTCACCTTTTACTTTATTGTAACTAAGATATAGAAGCATCGATGTTTTAAAACTGGCAAGGGCGTTTGTTTTAATACGTTTACTTTTCGCGAAGTAAAAACACTAGTTAAATAATCGCTTTGTCACTGGACAGGGAAAGAATTAAGATTATCCTTTGCGAAACTCGAACAGAACTCCAATGCCAAAATTAAATGCGTGTTTGTGAAAAACGTAATAAAACGAATAAAGGCAAACCTTTAAAGAATCAACGTTGATGGCAAAGGGTCCGATGTTGATGAATTGAGGTAGCCTCCAGATGAGATCCTGCTTCGCATCATAGTGCATCTGAACTTCATCCTTGGTCTCGGAAGCAGAATGTTTCTCCTCACGGAAGTTCCTATAACAGGTAAATAGGATTTAGTACTAGCTGTTATAGAAGACTAGCTGTCCCGCGCAACGTCGTCTGCGTCATATTTTCCCCGTTTTTGCGTCATTTTTCATTGCTGCTCCGCCCCTTTTGGCCGTAGTATGATAATATATAGCCTATAGCATTCCTCGATAAATGGGCTATCTAAAAATGAAAGAATTTTTCAAATCGGACCAGTAGTTCCTGAGATTAGCGCGTTCAAGTAAACAATCTCTTCAGCTTTATTATTAGTATCAGTATTAGATTAGATAAGCGGTCCACCACTTAGGTTAAGGTACTAAATAAGTATAGACTGACATTTGCAGTCGTTTGTATTAAGGTTCAATTTCCAATAAACATGGCTGACACGGAAGGACACGCCCAAATGTGAGAAAACATGACATAATAATGAAGCGCAACGCGTGAAGGTGAATTTTATTTCGTCCCCCAGGCAGGTTTGTTCCCACTCGATTTACTGAACAGTTCTATGGTAGTAGAAGTTATGGGAATATTTTACCCACTAGTCCTACGACATAAGTGATACAAAATCACAGAACAAATGGGAACCAAAATTCCTAGTACTGAATACTACAAAAAATAGCATGACATTCCTCGATAAACGGGCTATTTACCACTAAATTTTTCAATTCGAGCCAGTAGTTCCTGAGATTAGTTCAACTACACAAACAAACTCCTCCAAACCTTGATAAATAATTTCCCCATCGATGTTTTTTCTATGAGTTTCTCTTCATATAGACGTTCCCTATGTGCGAACACTGTACGTCTATATAGCTCAAATTAATTCGTTTTTGTAGTGTTCTGGATTTAGGTCTACTGGACACACTTTTTTTTTTGTCTCTAATATTCATTAGGTAAATCCACGCACACCTGTTATTTGCATATGGTTACTAAAATGCCAATTTTAGATGTTAGTTTATTTGAATTGTAAGTGACTGTGCTGTTGGGGTGCTTAAAATAAATAAATGTTATTATGAGTATATGTATACAGGCTGTAACGGAAAGGAATACATACTTAAGGGTGTGCTACAGACCATCAAACTGAACATGTTTCTCCATTGGACAAACATCGTAATAGCGTAAAAATTATCTGCTGCCCCATACAAAATTTCAAACACCTATTCGACCCAAATGTATGGGGCAGCTACCTAATATTTTTTTCGCTTTAAGTATGTTAGTCCGATAGAGAAACATGTTCAATTCGATGGTCTGTAGAAAACTCTTAAGTATGTAAATACCCTTTTCGTTACACTCTGTATAGGCCCCATCCCCCAGTACTTACTCCACATACGCCTCTATGTCCAGCATGTATATTTCCCTGTAATACTCGTACTGCTTCATATAAGCTATTAACGGAATGATAGATTTGCTGTACGCCTTTAGTAACCTGTCCCGGTAGTCCACCACGTTTGGCTCCATCAGGCCTGGAGATAACGTTGACTTTAAAACAAATAATCAAACTGACCTGGCTAGTCTAACAAAGGCCCTGGCTGGAGGCTTACATCATTCATTTGTCTATCCTTTTCCAAACCATGTTGGGGTCGGCTTCCAGTCTAACTGCATGTAGCTGAATACCAGTATTTTACATGGAGCGACTGCCTATCTGTCCTCCACAACCCAGTTAGTAGTGGGTAATACGATACCCTTTGGTATAACACTAGTAGTCAGACTTCTGGGACTTTGACTATCTCTAACTATTGTCAGCGATCTTCAAATGAGAACTAGGGTATGCAAAAACCGGGTTGTTTTACAAAACCGTTTTTTTCGGGTTTCATATTTACAAAACCGGTAAAACTGGTTAAATCGAAATTCAATCTTTATTACAAAAATGTGTAGAAGGAATTTAAAAAGCTAAAGTCTAATTAAAATATGTTATTTTTACGTTTTATTTTTTACGTTTGTCTTACCTATATTTATAATAATGTGCATTTGTTTGGACTTCAATAAGCCAAAACTACTAAATAACAGTATAAAAGTTTCTTTTCTTTATGTATAACATAGAATAGAACTTATTATTTACATAAACAACATACCTAACAGACAGATGTGTTACTGGGGAGTTTGTTCCGCCACTTCTTCCCAGCTAAAATACTAGGAAGTGGCGAAGGGCGAGCGTTTTGGGGGACTGTCTCTTGTAACGTTCAAAAAGTGCTGATTATCAGCCTAGTTTGAATAAATGACTTTTGATTTGATTTTGATTTTAACATACTCTTAATATGTAAGGTACTAAGACTAACACACAAATTAGGAACATTTGGTAAGTACACAAAGGTCAAATCACAGAATATACAGCAAGTGTCCAAATAGAAGTACTTGGGTCAATGAGAAACAAAATAACGATATGGACATAGATAGGGAGCGCAGGGTATTGTCGTTAAGGGGTATCTTTCTCGCAGGTTTGCACGATGCTGTTAAATTCACACTATTTAATAGCTATTGCCAAACGTTATACACGTGCAACAGTAACTGTGGAGCAATTACACTGAAAAAGCCTGCAATGCTCTGCGCGTCAAGTATAACAACGCGTTTAGGGGTTTGTTGGGGCTCCCATGGCGGTGCAGTGCCTCCGGCATGTTCGCCGACCACAGCTTGGACGGCTTCCAGGCGGTGCTTCGCAAAAGAACGGCGTCCCTGCAGTCTCGGGTTAAAAGTAGCACTAACACGCTTCTGAGCGTGGTGTCGGACAGAGTGGACAGCCAAATCCTGAGCATTTCGATCGCTCATACATATCCAAAATAATAATTATATTAAGTTTTCTAACATAGCTGTAAGTATCTGCTTACTAACATAATACGGACTAATATCAATTAATGTGTGCTTACTCTGAAATAAAAATATTCAATTCAATTCAATATTTTGTTTGGGATGGTTAAAGTATTATTAAATCAATAAGATAGGAGAAACATAACTTGATGTTCAACATTTATAGTGTGTAAGTTAAGTAACTATTTTTAGTAAAAATTTTATTTTTGTAAGTTTCTATTTTCCCTAATATTTATTAATTAAAAAAAAATATAACCGAAAACCGAAAAAAACGGTTTTGCTATAGTAAAAAAAACGGTTTTGAAATCAGTCGGTTAACCGGTTTTTTCGGTTAACCGGGTATCCGGTTTGCATGCCCTAGTGAGAACCAGGACCAACGGCCGTTCCATACCTTTTGACCGAGTAGGTATTGCACTTTTGTAGGAAACAGCAGTTTTTTAAAAGACCGATGAAAATTTTCTACGAGGGAGGTTTCAGAATGATGTACGTGGTAAGCGTTTTCGTGTTGGTGTCCCTTACACCCTGTTCAGCTTAAAGAGGACTCACCAATGGATGTGAGGAACAGCTCCCTATCAAAGACCAGGCCGGTCATGATCATGGGATGCACTTGAGCAATGAAGTGGCAGCGGTATAGCATCTCACGGAACAGACGCTGAATCACTACCTGAAAGGTATGTGTACTTATAGGTGTGCCTAACCCTTTGGGGATTATAGACTGGGATATCTTACATTTCAATGAATAACGAATAACATCTAGTCTGTGCAAAAACCGTTTTGAACTTTCACGTTTTATATGTATGTTAATATCGGAACATATCCCGTAAATTATAGTGTTTATAGACTAGATGTTATACGTTATTCATTTAAATGTATAATTATGGACGGGCGCGGGAGCCGCTCAAGTTCTCTGTGTGATGCCCTCCATATAAGTACATGAAATACAGATGCTGTAGTCCCGCGCCCGTCCAGCGCCCGACCCGCGCCCTTTCCGTGTGTTGCGCTTTATACTGCATGCGCTGTTGTGAAAGCAAATTTGAGGACCGGCAACTACGTTCGGATTCAGATTCCTAAGCCCCAAATAATAAAAAATCTACTCTTGCCTGCTGCAGTAATCCTTTCTAGCTGTTCCCCTCCCCTCTCCTCAACCTAGATAAAAGGATAACCGAAAGGACTACGTATAAGAAGAAACTTTGTTAGTAGCAAAAGTTCATTTTAATACCTTTTATAGTTTTCATTGAAACTATTAGAAATATTATTCGACCAGGATCTTTAGCTGTTCGATTAACTGCAATAATATAATTGCAGGTTCCTTGAAAAGCTCTTTCCAATTTTGCAAACAAAAGCAATAAGATACATCTTTGCTATTGGTTGCCAAGGAAATCTTAATTAGGTGCTAAGAAAATCTGATTGAATCAACATTCAAATGACTTTCTATCATGTACTTCATCGTTTTTCATTACAAATAAGTGGAGAGTGGGAAAAAATACCAATAAAAGACCACCATGGGCAATTTTCTATGAAATCTGGCGTACGACCCATAATACAATACAGCATTAAATTATATGTTAAATAGTTGATTGTAAATAGAACTTCATTTCATACTAAAATACCAAGCATCTAAGTCGCCGGCAAACAGAAATAAAGGCACCTATGCAGGTAGTTAGTATATGGATCTCCTTCAACTTAACATCTGTATCCTGTACTTACTTTATGTGCAAATAAAGGACCATTTTATTCTAAAATATCCCTACTTCCATCCCCATATACTTTTTATGAACTTTGCCACAGACTTGACCTAATATTCGCATTAATAATACTCGTATAAGGGGGGCCGCTACACAGCCTTTAACAGTCCTTAGTCGATTTTAGGACTTTGCCGGCCTAGTTAGGATTAATTTTACAGTGTCGCTCTGACTACGACCGCGAAAGCATCGTTTTTTGTATAAAGTTGTCCGATTCCAACAAATGTGGTATCTTTGTGTGGGGTAAGTTGTAAGCTGTACCTGCACTTTCACATGGGGTGAAAGTGCCAAAAAATCCTCAAATGTTTGAGGTTATCGTGAAAACAGAAACTTCAATTGACAACGCTGCTGATTCATATCATATCCAGATCGACGACCCCACTTTTTTAGTTAAGAAACTGGAGGGAGCCGATCCTTTTCACCATCCCTGACCTGACCACCCAGAAGTAAGGAAAACCAAGGCCAATTCGAGATATCCTGAAAAAACTAAAACCACGTGGTGTTGAAAACATCAAAAACGCAGAGCCACACTTCTGAAACTTTGCAGCCGTCAACATCTTCAACGGCTGAGCCTGTAATTTTACTGTACCAATCTTACACGATTTTTAAGAAGATTTTGAAATTGCTAAATTCAGACCCTTATTTATATCTACGGACGTAAAAGTTTTTAAACTAAAAGAAAAAATTGGTAAAAACACATTATCAAAAAAATAATATAAGCTTATAGAAAGATTGTTTATTGTATTGTGTTAATTTTCTGTTGGGTGGACCCGAGATACCTATTTTTTTTTTTTTTTTTTGTCACATCAAATTCAAAATCCAGATTAAAGTTACGGGCCTTTCAAGTTGACATTCGACAGCTCGGCGTCCATTTTGTTTAGCTTCAAACCGCAATTACTCCTGAACTGGGAGTCGTGGGAAGTTGCGGTTTTCATATTAATACTCGGGGGCTCTTTGCCTTCCCCACCCTACGTTTTCAAGCTGTTTGAACCTGAAAATTTTCGGTCTCCTGAAAACGATTTCAGCAGATAGCGGAGCTCAGGCTGAGTAGATAGAACCCAAACTTGGGGGGTCTGCGGCTTTCCTACAGGAAATTATCCTCGTCAAAGATCACGTTTGACAGGCCTACCGCCATTTTGTGCAATTTTCAAATACAATTAACTTCCAAACGGAGAGTCGTAGAGGGCCGGGATTATCGCTGAGTTGAATAACAATCCATTGCTTGGCGACTAGGGCACTTTTCAGGCGTTTTCCGCCTGTTAACCTGAAACTATTCACCGGATGGGTCACATCGACCCAAGTGCGAAAAGCCCAAACACGAGGGTATTTGAATAGTAATAATTCCTGAAATACGCCCTTGTAACCATTTTTTAACCGCCATCTTGGAAAAAACCAAATTGTAATAACTCTGGAACCTCTTGCTCAAATTGTGCCGAGTATGGGGTCACCTGAAAGGGCTCGAGGATAAATATCCATTGACGATACAAAACCGACTCTACATAGAGTCAATTTTGACTTTTGATGTGACATCTTGATTAATGTCTATGCAGTGACAGCAAACAACAGACTCTACATGAGCCGCTCTATCGAAAAGATCGAAAATTAGGCTTTTGCGATCGTCTCTACGTAGAGACGATCGCAAAAGCCTAATTTTCGATCTTGACTACATCTTCTAATCAAGCCCTGGACTCGTTGGACATGTTGAAGAACATTCCCCCTCCGAGGCATTCGGCTAGGGCTCCGGCTCTGGCCCCGCCTGCTGGGCAGCGCGCCAGATCTAAGGCTGTTGTCGATGATTCTGGGCCGGAGAGTGTTGCCTTGGCTCGCGGCCCTGACTTTGCTCGAAAGTTGCGCAGCCACTGGAGACCGCGGAACCTCTGGGTCAGGTTGCACCTGATGCTGATGTGCGTGGAGCCCGCCCCCCTGGGAGAGGCTTGCGGCCACCAGGAAGTGGACACACAGAGCGAGGCTGACATTCCCTCGGGGTCGGAGACCTTGAAGGCGGAGGCCCCACCTCTATTCTCCACCGCCATTAGAGCTGTAGCTAGACCTGCCCCGTCTAAACTGCGCACACAGACGCAGATAAGGCATGCGATGGCAGCAGTCTCGTTGAAGGTTTTGGCGCAACGGGACACAGATCCTGCGCATGCCGACACCGATGATTGTGACTCCGATGCCTCAATTGACTCCTACGACTCCACCAGGACTGTCAATGGGAGGAGGATCGTCCTGAGCGAGATGCCCCGCCAGGCTGTGGCTGTCCTCCAGAAGGCAAAATCGGATCTGGAGAGTTCGGGAAACCTGAAAAGAGAGATAAGGGAGAATGTCGTCTCAGCCTTGCAAATGATGTACGAGATGGTACTGAAGCTCTCGGATCCCCAAAACCTCCACATGGTGGAGAGTCACAGGCTGAGGGAAGAAGCATGCCCGAACGTTAGAGGCAGCCCTGACGGAGTACAGGCGACTCAAAGCTCACGTCGACAAACTTGCGAGCGATGTCGAGGCGCTCCGCCAGATACTCCTGTTCGACACGTGCGAACTCATTCGGGAGTTGAAGCTGAGCACCCAACTGGCCCTTAAAACGTCCCCCGAGCTTGTGAGCTCGGTGATGGCTAAAGTGGCGGAGATGTCCGCCGAGCTTGGGCCGCTCCGAGCGGCTCTGCACTCGATACTGCCCAAGGAAGCGCAAAGACCCCGATACCAACGGCGGCGTCGAAATTGCTCACCTTCATGCGGAGCTGGAAATCATCCGTCAGGAGATGACCTCTTTGAACCGATACCAACTCGACTGTTCCATGACTGAGGCAACCACCGAAGATATTATTGCGGCGGTTGCGGGAAGCTTCTCTTATAGTGTATTTCTAATGTATTGGAGACAGGGGAGAGCAGGGAGTGCCCTGCTCTCCCCTATCTCCAATACATTAGAAATACAGCAGATCATGCAGACGTGCACCTATAGGCGGGAAGCTGTGGTGGAGGTCCAGAACAGTCTACTGGCGCTTCGGGATAACTTGCCTTCAGGTGAGACCGCGGAACTGCTGGATCCAAGGTTGAGTAACTTCGGAGAAATGTCAGGAAGCTCCAGGACACCACAGTAGATACGGCGGCGCCAATAAGGAGGACGGTTGAACACTTGCAGGGCTTGATGGAGACTCGGATGAGCCCGCAATTGACGCAGAAGCGGGCACCTGAGGAGGTCTCAAATCTCGACGGTTCGTCGGGGGCCTGCTAAGTCCTATGCGGAGGTTCTTGGCACTCCGTGGCACAATCTGATAGTGGAGTCTATCGACCCATGATGCCACACTAGTGATGACGTCGTAAAAACGATAAAAGCAAAGGTGGATGTCGTCGCGCTTTGGGGTGGGGATAAGCAGCATCAGGAGGCTGCGCAATAAAAAAATCGCTATTGTCTGCACCTCGGAGCGAGAGGGAAAAGCGCTCGGAGGCGGTTAAAGAATTTGGGGACGGATTCACGGTTGTAAATCCATCACCGAAGAGCCCCCTAATTCGACTTGTTGGGGTCATAAAAGACCTCAAGGACGAGATGCAACTGAAGGACGTCAGACGAACAAAAGAGCAGAACACCAGCCACGACGAACGTCATCTTGGAGGTGGCAATGGGCCTCTGGCAACGCCTGAGTAAGCAGCGCGTTAAACTGGGATACCAGGTAGTTATAGAGATCGACCAGTCTACGATCGTACAGTGTTACAATTACTTGGGATTTGGCAACTTGGCGCGAGACTGTAAATTAGTAATTTTAATCAGCTAAGTTGTGTACTGTCTCCTCGCTGTGTGAATTGCCACAAAAGTAAAAGGTATAGCAACCCCCTACACCCAGCCTACTTAAGCGAATCCCTGGAATTGTCTAAATTGGACCGTATATCTAGATCGGGCATTAATTACTGCTAAGGGCACCCCACGGAGAATTAAGTTCGTACAGGTTAATCTTGGCCGAGGCCTTGCAGCGACCAAGGAGATCCTCTGCGAGGCGTTCGGGAACGGCACGGATTTTTTGCTCGCACAAAAATCCTACGTGGGTACAAAGGCGACACTCTCTGCATCTTGCACCACCATCTATGGTCCCTAACGGAACCAGAGACTCCCCAGTGAAATCGGCAATCGTCGTCACCAATCATATTTTAACTGTGGTGACCAACCAGACACTTAACTACCCCAATATAAGCTTTAAGATTCCCCCCGCGGGACCTAACGCGTCAACACGTTAACCTACTGTGCTCGTACATAAAAATTCGCTGATCAGTAATAAAGCCAGTCTACAAACATTAAATATTTTCTGACCTATCTATTGCACGACTCTACCTCTACTATATAAAGTGTTCGCCAAGTAGAGACAGTTTCTAATATTGCGTACTGTGTAACAACGTGCCATCTTTTTGTCAGCGTGTCCAACGAGCGGCGAGCGACGCCAAAGTCCGTCCTTCGTACGTAAGAATGAGTGCTATTCGCCAATCGGCTGTCACTTGGCTGTTCGCTCTCGCTCTGCTCGGAAACGACGATTCACGAAGTGGTCATCATCGGGCGTTGAGTTACTAACTCACAGAAAAACAAGTATTGCGATCGCTGAGCAGGTTTGTCAAAATGGCAAACACCTTAAATAGCACTCCACCGAAAAATTCACCAAACAAAATACAAATAGCTCACCACTGCTCCAAACCCGACCTTTCAACACCAAAGTCTGAGCTGGGCATGAACCGTGTAGGTAACGCTTCAAAATATAAATAAGCGTAAACACGACCACCAGCAAATTGTAGAATTCAATGCAATCCGAGACATCATGTCCGCGCTTGCTTTACTGAGGCAGAATCAGGTAAGAAATTTACCTTACTACAAAATAACTTGAACGCAATACAAGCCCAAAATGCAGAACTTCAGAACTCTGTGGAAAAAAATGAGCACCTTTTATGACGGCTTGATGGTTAAGGTCGCTCATCTAGAAAATACAAGAAAAAGTGACTTGGAGTACATAAACCTACTGGAAGAAAAGTTAAGAATCTTAAAAGAGATGCAGAGTCCTACTGCTTGGAAATAAGAAACGTTCCTAAAAAAACCAGAGAAACCAAAGAAGATCATATAAATATTATCAAATGTATAAGTGTGGCAATGAATACCCAAATACAAACCCACGACGTGAGGGACGTGTACAGGATGAGCAATAAGAATCCTCAACAAAGTGGACCAATAACCACCGAGTTTACTAGTATTATAAAGAAGGAAGGAAAACAGAGTGAACAAGGACAACAAATTAAATACCTCTCACATCAACATGGACGGCACCTTACCTATCCACATATCCGAAAGCCTAACAATGAGGACGAAAAACTATTCTACCAGGCACGTGAGTTTACTAAAGCAAATGGTTATGCCTACAACTGGACTGCCTAAGGTAAAAGACGAAAGAAGAAGATCCTGCAAAAAGGATATGTCATGAATCGGACTTCGAAGACCTTAAAAACCAAGTAATGACCTGACTAATCTCTCGTTTAAAACAACAAATTCGTACCATAATCATTGATAGTCTATCATGCTTAGCAAGTACCAATATTATGTTTTTATCTGTATTTGTTTCTTTTGTAAACATATCTTTATTATTTTTACCCAAACTTTTTTTGTGATCTACAGCGAATATACATTACATTCATAAACAAACACAAAACATCATTACTCTCAAACTACAACATAATCATACACACGAACACCACCCACATAATTTTGTTTCTATACGCAATATTTTCCCCAATATTATGAGTACAATACGAACTGATCTACTACAATATATTCATAGCTGCATAATATATCAGAGTGCGATCACTTACTTTATCGCTCAACGAATCTTGGGGTAATGGAAAGTTACCTGACATACGTCACGATTGGCGCCTTCATAGAAAACTAATTACCGGTTTGTTATTGTCATATACAATTATATGTAGGTATATTTAATCTTTTATTTTATTGGAGGCTTTTATCCTCAAAGGCAGGTCAGCTTCATCATGATTTAACCTATTCTAAACTAAACTACACATAAAATATAAATTATAATTCACTAAAATAACTCATCAAGGACAATTTTTTTATTCAAATGTTTTATTATTTTTTATTTTGTATTTCAATCAATATTTTTTTATTTGTAATCTCGTGAGTTATTCTCAACGTAAATTAACTGGTAGAATTCAGTCCTCACATTTTGCATACTCACTTCCCTCTAGAGCCAGTCAGGTATATTAGGAAGAGCACATTTAAGGTCACGACACAAAGAGCACATAGCACCGGCATCGGCATACGCATCAACGCGTCGTCCGGTGACCTATACGCTGTATAGGTCACAGGACGACGTATCTGTGTGGACTACCAGTCAAATACCGTCGATCAATTTGTTACCCTTAACACTTTCGGTGTTAATCACCTAGCATATGAGTCGAACAATAATTCGTTCGTGTGCGCACAACCCGCCTCCCGAATTGTCGCTATATGTAACTATAGATGACTTGCATACTAAAAATGGATTATTTGAATTTGGCAGCGAATGTGTTAATATGATATACGATAAAACAAAAGCCTACCGTAAACTGCGCCGGATCCGTGGTATAATAAGGTCCATTTTCCGACATCATAAGGCTGAAGTAGAACAGGGTGACAGTGGGGGATCGGAAGGGGGAGTTGATGAGGTCTGTAGGGTCCCACTCCCAGTCGTCTTCGCACCAGTAGGTGCACAAACACGGGGTCTCGCACATGTACACGAACATAGCCATCGACTGCTCTATGCAGTAGCGGAGAGCGTACTGTCATGCAAGTTAGAAACATCAGATATACATAGAATACAGAAAGGAAGGTGTGGTATAAAACTGAACCAAAGATATATCATAAACATAAAGAATATTCAGCTATCCTTATATTACAACACACCGGCAACGCCCGTGTCGCTTCACTCTCACAGATGATTATTTAGAGATTAGCTTAAGTTGCTACGTGGTGAAAGATTACCTGCATTCGGAACCTGACGAGCTGCATGAATCGGGACAGCTTACTGACTCCATAGAACTCCCAATTCTTCTCGTATATATTGAACCATCTGTTACATAAACTTATCGATTTATCAGATGTACCTACCGAAAGACATCGAAGCTATTTGCAGCGAAATTAAAATAAATACCCTTTGCCGACGTCTCGAAATGACATCCTTATAGCATGTGCAGTTTGATTCAACCAAGAAATATTCAGATATTTTAACATCTGGAAAAGTATAATAAATATGGGTAAGTAAATCAATCCAGTAACAGAAGTTTTAAGCTTTAGCCTCTCTCACTTTCATTGCCTTCTCTATTTTATGAAGTCTTTAGAAGTCGAAGTCAAAGTATTTTAGTTGCTAAAACATAGGTGTGAATAAAGTTCAGAGAATCCTATGTTTTTGTTTTTTATGTAAATAATCTTGCCGTCAACGGCGTTCAAACATTCAAACATAATTAACAGAATTAAACTTTGATGAAAAGTCATAGCAGAGAGCAATACATATAGCGAAAAACAAATTATTTTAAACACATTGAATATGTTTTTTTTTATACTTGGACCATCTCAAAAAGCACCTAAGTGACAAGGTAAAGTTAGTTACAAACCGTGACAGCTTCAAACAGTGTTTAAACGTAAATGACCCTAATACAGATTGATTTTACTTATTTATTTAATCCACGGTTGGTGTGGTGCGCTTGGTGTTGTGGTGGTATAGTATAAAACTATGCCTGAGCAAGAATTTGTAATAAAAACACACGAAGCGTGTCAACGGCACTGAAAGTGTTTAACAGATAGCTAGATTCTGAGAATCAGTGTAGTGCGTTACGAACTCATAGTCTATTGTTTCCTACTTCACTTTTTCTAGAACCTCTTATTTTCTTACCCACGCGGGAAGTTAAAACGTACCATAGACGTGCAATGTTGTTGCGCAGCGTCGAATTCTGCTAAACTCGCGTTCCTGCCAAAGTTGGCAGTGAAGAACAGCATCGACTCCACCTGGAATTTATACGTCATCATTCACCTGCCATTATCCCAATTCATGATTGGTCGGCGCAGCATGCCTCCTTCTCCTATACTTCTCTTTTATTCGTCATCTCTTTCTTACTGGCATGCTCCTGACAATATTTAGTATGAGATTTGTGAAAACCTGCAATTAATGTACTGTTATTACCTTAATGCACTCGTCGACGACGAGATGTATGCAGGCAACAGATTCTGTGAGCACATACAGCGAGTACCATTGGTTGTACTTGAGGCGGTCAGGGAAATCCTTCATCACGCACGGGAGTCTACCTGCAACCCCGTCACACATTACACTTCGTTTCTTGCCCACTAAAGGCCAAAGACAGCGAACAGAATTCGGACCAGACCGCAAACACCGGTATTTGACAGATAATACAGGGTGAAAAGGACACAACATAAATGTTTATCATCATTTCAATATAGGGGGCAAAAAAAAGTAGGGGGGAAGAAAAAGTTGTATTTTGGGGGCTCAGAATGATGTGCTGAATACGTGGTAACCGTTTTCGCGCCGATGCCCCTTTCACTTTGTAAAGAAATGCTGGGAATGTTTTTCCGCCACTTCTTTCACACGTCTTAACACGCGAGGCGGGCGTTTGGGCGTCTTGTAAATCTTGATTTTCAATTGTTGATGCAGCATTATTTGAAGAGTGACTTTTGATATGAAATATCTGTTGTAATTCAGTGTCCACAGCCACCTGTAAACGATGCTCCATGGAAAGTAATTTCGGCGCGGAAGCACCACAAAAAACAAAAACGGTTCTATCTGTTAACCGAATTGTGTCAAAAGTTTGCCACAGTTAAGACTTTTTTTATAAGGACCACCAATTTTTTATTCTTTGGTCATGCGATCATTTTATTATCAAGCTATTCGTACGAACTAGGCGGCATTTGTCTTGCGACATATCATAGAATCCATGGTCGCTAAAGCACCCGAAAAAAAATTGGGTCGAGAACAAAAATAAAAACCCATCACGTACACACGGTGGCACGGTGGTTTTATCGTAGCACGTTGCTATGTTGTGTCACCCCAGGCATAGTTTCTAACTGTATAAGAAAAAGATACAGATGTAAAATACTACAAAACGGTATAATACCAAATTTAGGCACCCGAGGCACGTAGTCCGGAGTAGGCACATCTATAAAGTTATACAAATCTCTGTATTTTTGCATAGTGTAAATTATTTTCATTTTCCCTTCCACCTTTTTGTGAAGAAGTTCCACCTGAAATATAATTTGATGAACACATAAGGATATGTAACTCTCGATATGATCTACGTGTGTGTTTGTCCGTCTGTTTCAAGCCCCAAAATAAGGTTGAAATCGTGGTAAAAAAAAAAATTGTAGCCGGAAGCCTTGAAGAGCGAGCAAAAGAACTGCTCTGTACAAATTACAGAGTGGTTATTTTAAGGGACAGGGAAGGGCGGGGTTCAAAGTGCCGGTGTAGAAATAACTTCACGAATAATCTTTTTTAAATGTTGATCGGCCTTTTTTTCGTAAGGATTATTTTTTTTGTAACAGGAAAAATTGGGATCAAAGGGGTTCAAAGATTTTTGTATCAATCGAAAATTCATTTGAAAATAATATTTGGCATCAATACAAGCAAGTTTTGTATTGCTGCGTCTGCTATTTCTAAAATTAAATTAAATGGTGGAAGTTAGGTTGACCAGGATTCATACAAAAATCTTCCAACCCCTTTGATTTTGGTTTTGGTACACCTCTGCCAAACCCTTCAGGGATTACAGGCGTGTCGTGATGTCATGTAAATAACCTTATCCACAATGTATATTTTCACCTCGTGTTTAAGAAGATTCATGTGATCTTCGTCGTGCTCCTTAGCTTGTTGGTGGATCAGTACCATTTTTACAATTAACGGCATCGCGGTCAAAGGCAAGTTTGGTAATCCTTCTAATAATAAGCAGTCCAAGTACAGATAGAACCTGGGTCAGAAATCAAATAATTTCATGTTCACAGTACACTTTTAGATCGATAAAACAAAGTTGATTTGTATTAAGTTTTTATTCGTATGATGCAATATCATACGATCTTTAAGGTTAAGCCGTACTTGCCGAGGTCTGTGGATGGGTGACCATAATTACATACCAAGTTTCCTCCGTGCCTCGGAAAGCATGTTAAGCCGTTGGTCCCGGCTGTCATTTGTAGATCTTTAACAGTCGTTTCGACTAGTCAGAAGCCAAAAGTCTTACGTCCAGACTTACCAAGGCGTATCGTATTACCCAGTTTCTGGGTTGTGGAGGTCAGATAAGGCAGTCGCTTCATGTAAAATAATGGTACACAGCTGCATCCGGTTTGACTGGAAGCCGACCCCAAGATAGTTTGGGAAAAAGGCTAGGCAGATGATGATGATGATACTTTGCTTGATCACAGTCTCTTGTGGGAATAAGCACACAAAACTGATACAAATCGATTTTATTTTCAAATGAAGCGCAACTGTACCTACTTACCCTGAACAAAGTCTTAGTTGGTTCGATATCTTTTCTTTAGAAAGTGCTTTTGACTCTTTCTTTAACTACCTACTAAATCTAACCTTAGCCGATCTAATTGTTTTTTTTTCTTCACTCTCATAAAAGCGACAGATTGAAAGCCATTCTATGCTAATATTATAAATTCGGAAGTATCTTTGTCTGTCCATTACGTTTCACATCTTCATTGATGAATGGATTTCGATAGGATAGGGTTATCATAATGGGCATTATTTTATCTATCTACTAGCTCCTGCCCACGGCTTCGCCCGCGTTTTTTCGGTAATTGTCCCGCGGGATCACAATAACGGGATGAATAGTATCTTATGTGCTATTCCAGACTATTATCTATCCCTGTGCCAAATTTCATGCAGATCGATTCAGTAGTTTTTACGTGAAAGAGTAACAAACATCCATCCATACTTACAAACTTTCGCGTTTATAATATTAGTAGGATACTTTAACCTCGGAAGTAGTCACTGCCCCAAAGATTATCGCACGGGCTGTGCAGTCAGTGCCCTTCGTTACCTGTCCCCTCTTCATTTCTGATATTCATGAGGGGTAAAAGCCGCGTACAAAAGCTAGTCTCATAATCAAATATGAGTTGTAAGTAGGTGTACACATCGGCGACACAGGAAGCTATACATATCCAGTATAACCTGTCCTCGCTTTACATGAGCTTCCCGTACAATGAGAGATCAGCTATATTTGGTTTTGCATACCTTTATTGCTCGTCGTACATCATACACTGTTGTTCATTATATTTCCAAAACAACTTTAAAACAAACCTGAGATTATTTTCTACGTCCTTTCTGAGATCGACAGCGAATTTGACGCGTTGGGCAAAAGTTTCCGGGTCATCCGCTTTGAACATCAACCGCACGCGAGGTACGCTACGAAATATTTATTTGATTAAACGCCTGTAATTTCCAATATGGATGGGTGGTGTGAGGAATCATATGAAAGAAAAATATACCGTGACGGCTGACAGGGGAGGATAGAGTTTAATGTGACACGAGCAGGAATTTATCACTACAAGACCAAGGCCTCATCAAAGTATTCAAGTTATAAATGCCGCAGATGACATCAAATTCATCGATGAAAATATTTTACTAGAAACGTAAAAAATACATTCAAGAAATATTTTTGGTATACCTATCAAAATCTTTGTAACGTTACGGCTAAAGATAGGTGTGAAAAACAACTTAAGATTAGCCGGGTAAACTTGGACTTAGCCGTGACCTCGAAAATTACGACTGTTGCTGGCGATTTTATGCAACCTAGATGGATGTAGCGTTTGGTCACAGTTTTATCCTAACATATTTAGTCCAGGTACCCTTAGCATAATTACTGCGATCTGCGACCGTCTCGATTCGCACGCAGAATGGCTCGTGAGGACGATGGCTCGACAGGCCAGAACAATAACTGACAAAGAAGATAATAAGTTTTTTTTGTAGGCCGGCAAAAAGAATATAGCCTAATCTGGGTGTTCTCAGATATTTTGTCGTCAAATAACTTTTCGGTAAATAGACTTATGACTTAGGTGTTCCGTGATGATATGTGATATGTGATGCTCTATTCAAATAATAAATTTATTTATGTTGACCGGTTTTGAAATTGGCCCAATCTGGGTGATCTACTTTGCCATCCAGTATAATATCGGCTTTGAAGAAAATATACTTACGCGTATTTTCTCGAAGTACCATCGAGAGCCATAATTTGCCATTTATCTGTATTTTTATCGTAATTTAACGCTGCTACGTTTGTCCACTGTAAATACAAAACTTTAATCAAATAATGCGTAAACCGTATAACGATAACGCTACACCGGATAAAATTGATCTTGAATCAGTGCAGGTAGTGGATCTACCTGCAATATACTCGTATATCAAGTATATCAAATATAAGTATTTATTATATCAAGTATGATGAAGTTTTCCAAGATGGCAAAAAGGCGTATGTGAGTATAGTTCCAGCATGCAAAATAACGCCTTTTAATGTTCAATACGACAATATGCCAAGGCTTCTACGTGAGCGCTAGGTAGTAGCTACACCTCCGCTGCGGACTCGAAAATTAAAACATCTAAAACCACACTGGGATATGATTATTTATACGGAATAATTTCACTAAACCGAACCACTCACAAGAAGCACCCACCTCATACAAACCGTTTAACGCTTGAATTATATCACCATTGTGCTTGGCGGGTTTTGAATCACCCTTGGGGATAAAAGCCAATCCGGGACAAGGGTACTGCTCACCCTCTATCATACCTAAAGACATCCATTCCTCGGGGATACTGAAAACATAATTTTGTATGTAGATATCCTTACTTTTTATAACCCTTTAACTAAACGCAAATGAAGGAAAAATTTTGAAACCTGGACCACTTTCTCATTAGTCGTTGCAATTAGAAAGTGGACCAGTTGTAATTCTTCAGAACTGGAAATCAACAGTATGTACCATAGCGTTTATTTAGTAGCATTTGAACAGGTTTTCTTTATGAAACGACTAGCTGCGCCCCACGGTTTCACCCGCGCAGACCAGGATAAAAGAAGCCTACGTGTTAATCCAGGGTATTAAGCTAGCTACATACCAAATTTCATCCAAATCCGTTCAGCCATTGAGGCGTGAAGGAGTGACAAACATACAAACGCGCACACACACTCACTCACTCACAAACTTTCGCCTTTAAAATATTAGTATGATGTCATACTACTATCATGTAGATAATCTACATGTAGGTACATTGTGATTAAGAAGAATAGAAGATCTGCCTGTAAAGAAAAGGGGTAAAAGCTAACGACACCCATCCTGAGTTTAAACTTACCGGCAGTCAAAATCAGTGTTGTCAAAAATCTCCAAATCTAGTTTAGGGAAGGGACTATAGAGACCATAGTGCTCCATGTCAGTTACCTTAAACTCTTCCACAGGCAACAGCCAGAAAGGCTGTATGCCGAGTTCTCGGAGCATTTTCTGCAATACGCGCGTTAGTATCTTAATAAGGCTTTCAATTGGATTTCATTTACAATCTAAGTCGTTATGATTGGCCCTTATTATATTTCACCCCTCACAATATCACAAATATTTAAAACACATAATATAATGACCGCATTTTGGTCACGTCGGCCAATATCAGCAGAAATCGGCTCTGGAACAAGTCTATGCGCAATCACAAGTGCACTCTCTCTTCCCTCACCCTCATTGTCCTCAGGGACGGCAATCCGTCACGAGCGGAGAGAGATCAGGTGTGGGACCAACGGCTTAACATAGTTTACGAGGCACGGGGTTATCACACCGCCATCTTCCAAACTTCGGGCTGGTACTGGGAAATGGCAAAACCTTGTTTCTTGCCGGTTCTTCTCCATAGGAAACGACCAACCCGAACCGTGCACCTTTTGTCGACGTTTTTTAAGTGCCTATGTAGGCCTATGTAAAATAAAATATTTTGATTTTGAATGTCTATAATTTTTAAAGGATAGGTAACAAGCATAACGGAATAAAGAATTATTGTAACCTTCACATTTGCAGCAAGGAATTTCCTTCGCAACCTCTCAATCTTGACCAAACGAGGCAACTCTTTAGGCAACACAATGCTGAGAAACTGCAGTTTCGGCACAAATGTCTCGAATGGAAATTGCTAGAAATAATAAAATAAACTAAACTAGTAAATATAATATGATTCGATCTGATTGCAGGGGATCGAAGAGGCGTCCCGTATATACCATCACACTCCGTGAGGACCTACAACCGTTTACGCTTTGTTAGTGGCTACAAGAACTAGAAGAATTAGATAGAGTATTAGACGCATGATAATCACGACCTCTCTGAAAAGTGTGAACTACGGTATTATCAATTCAACTTTGGTAAGCCAGCACGGGCTGCACGGGTATATTTTAGAACCCTCACTTGTCGTTGTGAAAAAAAAAACATTCTGACTAGTTGTTTTTTAGGGTCCAGTGCAATGGGTGCGTCCGTCATAATCTCACGTATGATATGATAGCTCATAGTGCATAGGTACACATAATTACGTCTATTACAAATAGATAAAATTAAATAATAAGTAAATAATGGGAATACAAGAAAAGTGTTTCAATCGAAGTTTTGATCGATGCGAGTCTGCGAGTCTGACTCGCACAGGAAGTCTCGGCCGCTTTTTTCTTGATTCCTTGCATAGCACTGTTTTATAAGCATCTTATTTTGATCGCGTTCTGTCTGTGGTTTGAAGATCAGCATTTAGAACTGTAAAAATATCTCCAAAAAAGATCTATGAACTACACTTACAACACTTTCATCTTCTCTGTAGGTAGTCCACCGGCCAGGTGGTAGCAGAAGTTTCGGTCTCTGGGGCTTCGGCAAAGAAACCAACATTGGAGCAAGTCTGTCGGTTTTAGCCTGAAAATAAACCCTTGATATCAATCACGATACGCAAAGTTACTTACGGGAAAACGGGAGTTGACTTACGGGGCCGAAACGTGGACACTCACGGTACGGTTGGTCCATAAACTCAAGGTCACTCAGCGAGCTATGGAGCGGGCCATGCTTGGAGTCTCTTTGAGGGATCGGATCCGGAACGAGATGATCTGACAGAGAACCAGAGTAGTCGACATAGCCCACAGAATAAGTAAGCTGAAGTGGCAATGGGCCGGCCATATTAGTCGTAGAACCGATGACCGTTGGGGCAGACGTGTTCTTGAGTGGAGACCGCGAATCGGCAAGCGTAAGGTGGGACGCCCTCAGGCTCGGTGGAGCGATGATTTTCGCAGGGTAGCTGCCGAGAATCGGCTTAAGTGGCGAGCGATTGAAGAGGCCTATGTCCAGCAGTAGACTGCGGTAGGTTGATGATGACGCAAAGTTAAACGCTTAGCTGAAGTTATGGGCGTCGCCAGAAGGGAGCAGCGCAACCTCACCCCCCTGGAGGCTCAAGTTACAACTTTTCCTTCTTTTAAAGTTATAACTTTCTTCCTGATACCGAAGAAATCTTAACCTTAGTAAACTAAAGTAACCATTAAAAATCGCGCCTTTGGCTGTCGTGTATGTTTACTGGTTCGATGGTCTGGGCTTGAGGCCCTGTGTTTGATACCCAAGTCAGACAAAGAAGTGTAGCGTTCGGCATTTTTCTCTGTTGCAGCTCAGAGTCCAGGAAGTCGGTGGAGTGAGACCCGTCCCATCGTATTATGAGAGCAAAGAAACAAAATATTGCACCTGTGTATGTGCTTATAAACAGTATACGCTTTTATAATAAGTTGCCAAAGTCAGTTGCTGAAATGACCGATAGAAAGTAAAAAAAATAATACATTAAACATGTCCTTATTATGACAGCATATTACAAAATTAAGGACTACGTGGAAGATAAGGATGTTTGGTTTTAGTTTCTTCTGCTCATGCGGCTTCCGTGGTAGCTCTTAAGCGGCACAACTAACTTTAACTATTCTAAATCTTATTTTTTCCATTTTTTTTAATCAGATTGTTTACAATAGTATTTAAATCATTGCACCGTTTGTTCAGAATATTTACAGCACTGATGACAACATTAGTGTCAATTGTTTAATTTAGTCTTCTTATAATATTTTATTTTTTATTAGCTATTTTATTCACCGATTGTTTGTGAATGTGTGGACATTGTAGGACTTGCAGATTCCTAGATACTGATGACATACAGATATTGTTAAACCAAATGATTTTAAAAGAGTAACCATGGAGTTTCTTGCCAGTTCTTCTCCATAGAAAACTGTCGTTTTCTTGGTTGGTCAACCCGAACTGTGCCCCTTTTGTCGACGTTTTATAAATGCCCATGTTAGCCTCCCTCTAAGTGAAATGAAATATTTTGATTTTATGTGCACTTTACACTAGCTCACTGGAAAAGTTTCCGACTACCGTGTTCCCCTTTAACTCAAGGCGAAGATTTATAGAACCACAAGCTTATGCCCGCGGCGTCGCCCGCGTGGAGTTCGATAATTGTTCCACGGGAACATATATCGGGATAAAAAGTATCCTATGTGTTAATCCAGGTTATAAACTACCCGTGTGCCAAATTTCATTCAAATCCATTCAGTAGTTTTTGCGTGAAAGAGTAACAAACATCTATCCATCCATCCATCCATCCTCACAAACTTTTGCATTCATAATATTAGTAGGATGTATTTTCCCAATTATGTTGGGGTCGGCTTTCAGTCTAACCGAATGCACTTGAATACCAGTATTTTGCATGGAGCGACTGAATATCTGACCTCCACAACCCCGTCAGTACTAGGTAATACGGTCAGACTAATTGTGAGACTTCCGGGCCACTGACCGCCTGTAACGACTGTCAAACAGCCGGGCGGGACCAACGGCCTAACGTGCTATGCGAAGCACTGAGGCAACTCGGTTTGTAAAAAGGGATGAACATAAAGAAAGGCAATTACATGTGGTTGAGATGTGAACGATTAATAAAGAGTAACCATGGTGTTTCTTGCCGATTCTTCTCCATAGGAAACGACCAACCCGATCCGAGCACCTGTTTGACGACGTTTTACAAGTGCCCATGTGAAATAAAAATATTTTGATTTTGATTTGATTTTGAATGCTAAGGGGGATGTGTCGTGTAACGCGAATGGGTTAATTATGGAATGAGTACCAACATAAGAGGAAGTCTGAAAGTAGCGCCGGTTAATGAAAACTTGCGTGTAATCGTCTATCGAGATATGTGATGCGGAGGAATGAGGAAAACGTAGGGAGGAAAATTTGAGTTTGAATTTAGAAGGTTATAAGAGTAGAGGGAGTGAAGGATGGCATGGCTAGCAAGGAGGTGACAGCTGGAGATGAGGAGTAATAGAGAAGTATGGAAGAAGACATGGGATGGACAATGGCAGGAGAACGATGAAGATGACTCGATAGTTCGAGTCTGTTATAAATCAACTAGCTTTTTCCCTTGGCTTCGCCCGCTTGGTTGCGAAAATATCCAACGGGAACTTACTACGACTATGTACGGATGTTATTGTATACGCAATCAATTAGATGTCTCTTACTGTTAATGAAAACGGTAGGTATTCAGTTAGGTGTCACTTAGTGTTAGTGAAAGCGGGCGTTAGGCAAACAGTTAGCTGTCACATAGTGTTGAAGGCAAGCAACATGCAAGCAAGCATGCAAGCAGCAAGCAAGCAGCAAGCAAGCAGGCATGCAACATGCAGCAAGCATTATTTCTGTCACGGCTCCGGCGCTGTTTGGGCGGCCCCACGCAAGCTTATCGTCGCAGATGGTTTTAACGCTCACCACCGCAGCTTCGGCATGCTCAGCCGCGGCGAAAGGCCTTCAAACCACCTGCTCCTCAGCTCACGGGCCGCTCCACCCCTCCGCGCCTACGCGGGCTTAAATTACACTCTAGGGGTAGGGCAGAGAAGACTGCGTGAAGTTGGTTTTGCAGCGATTCGTTTCTGTCACTAAATTTTGTAGCACAACATGTTGACTTTTAGTTTATTCGAAGTATTGAAAATCGGAATGTCGTTTTTGGACCGAAAACCCTTCGAGCATTTGATCCTTCGAACGCATGAAAATCGGAAAACTAACAAAATAAATCGCATTTACGACTTTCGGTAAAATAAATTTCGTGATTTTTAATAATAGACATTATAATTCTTAGGTATTATGAAATTCGGACTTTTGGTACTCGGATCATTGAAATTCGGAATAAAAGATTTCGGAGTATTTGGGTGTTACCGTTGAAGAAAACAGGCACTCGGTATTCAGTTAGGTGTCACTTAGTTTTGGTGAAAACGGGTACTAGGCATTCAGTTAACTGTCAATTGCTGTTGGTGAAAACGGGCGTAAGGCATTCAATTATGTGTCACGTAGTGTGAGCGAAAGCGGCCTTTAGGCATACAGTTAGGTTTCAACTAGTGTTGGAGAAATCGAGCATTAGGCATTCAGTTAGGTTGCACTTAGTGTTAATGAAAACAGGCGTTACGCATTCAGTTAGGTGTCGCGTAGTGTAAGTTGGGGAAAACAGGCATGAGGAATTCCGTTTATAGGTGTCACTTAGTATTTATGGGAACGAACAGTTTAGGTTAGATTAGAACTGTGACCCAAGGCAAGTTTTGCATCAAATGACCTACCGACGTGACTCCCAAACTCCTACCAACTGCGTGTACAACACGTTGCGCCCAACCTAACCAAAGGAGACGGGCGAAAGTGGACCCAAATAATCTATTAATTAACGAAGCTCCGTTCAAGTGTAAATATAAAATAATTATACCTACAATTTTATGAGATATTTATTTAAGAAATATTGAATTTTTAGGACACGGGAATCAAAAGTTATAAATATTTTCAATTTGCTCAAATTAAGTAATTGTGCAATTACAAAACGCAACTTTTTTCCGATTACGTTCTAATCCAATGACATGTGATTTTGCTCAAGGGTTTTCTTACCATAAATGGCTCTTTCTCTTAGTTTTTATACATTCTATAACGTCAAAAATTAATAAGAACAATATGCATTAATACGTGATATTAAAACGCTAATTAACAATGCAAAAGCATCTAATAAAAATGGAACTATGGCGATTTTGTAGTATATCTTATAAAGGAACGTTATCAATGATGATCGATTGGGTCCCGTCACTACTGTCACCGTCACATCTGTCTGTGATGACCTAGTACATCGTTACGTTTGTATTTTTGTCTGGGATTTTATGTTTATCATTGCGATTTGTAGATTCTCGACGACTTGGCCTTTACATCTTGAACTGAAGATACTGCACCCTGTCTTAGACTACCGCATTCTTCTCTGGACAATCTTTTGATTTGCACTTTGATTTTAACCACAAACATGCGTTGCTTGTTAATTTCCACTTACGACTTGCGCTCTTACGGAGGCGTCGTCTCTCTGATGAAGGTGCTCAGAGCTTTGAAAAAGTTCAGAGATGGGTGTATCCACGCGATGTAAGTATATTCGTAAAAAACATCTATTTATAACATAAATTAAGAACTTATTTAGGATATCTGTCTAAACAACAAACTGAGATTCGTTTAGCTTTTATATGTATAAATACATACTGTTGTAATCTTATATTAGACTCAATCTTACTGTTGCCCTATACTTTATCTGACTAAAAACAGTTTGCAGTAAAAGACTGGCCGAGGTAGCAGTAGAAGAGTGTATAACGTGAGGTCGACACACGGAAGCGCGATTAACGCTTGTGCGACAAAACTGTACTGCGACTCACTATAGGTCGAATGCACGCTTGTGCGACAAACTGTAGCTCGACATCACCCTAGTGCGACAAACTGAAGATCGACATCACGATGGTGCGACATGAATCTAGTGATAACTAAATCAAAGTCAGCTTATTTGAGAGAGCTCATAATAACAAATTCTCACTCAAAATTTCATGAGATTTGGCAATCAAGGAATCGACTTATAAGGAATATAGTAAAAAGAAAAGGAATTAAAGAAAACGAACTATATTGTCGCTTTTTAGGGTTCCGTAGCCGTAGCAAAAACTGAAGTCAGTATTGCATACAGCCGGTTTATTCGGAGACAATTGGCACCACATCTATGAAAATTGGAGAGAAGGAGTATTCTGTGCACCGTGCACACTGAAATACAAAATAATTTTGCTGTGATTAAATTAATGTGGTGCATGCGTAAAAAATCATTCCGACTATGGAACCCATTGTACGAGGTGCGACACGCGCTTGGTCATTTTTTTGGCTTATTACCTTTCTGTCATTTGTCAGTGGATGACCAGAGTAGTCAAATGTAAAATAATCATGGAAGTAAAAAGTACTAAGAAATAATTTAAAGGAACTCGATTCGCAACGTTCAATCGATTGATTATTTTGTTCACAAATTATGCTGTTTTTCGCGCTTTCTAGATTATAATATGTATTTTCTCTTGAAAAATAATAAATCCATTTAATTTATATAAAATTACATAAATATTTGCTAATTATTCATCTTCATCAGCTTAGCCTTTTCTCAACTGTTTTGGAGTCCGCTTCCAGCCAAACCGGCTGCCGCTGAAAATCAGTATTTTCCATGGAGCTATATGATCTCCACAACATAGTTAGCCATGGGTAATACGAGTACGATACCCCTTAGTAGTATCATATTACCCATGGCTAACTTTGCTGTGGAGATCAGATCATCCTAGATCAGACTAGTTGTCAGGCTTTCAGGCCACTAACTACCTGTAACGATTGTTAAAGATCTACAAATGATAGCCAGGACCAACGGCTTAATGTGCTATCCGAGACATGGAGGAAACTTGGTATGTAATTATTGGTCACCCATCCATGATTTGTTTGCATGTTTAACCTTATATTTGATTAATGTAAAGTTTTTTGCATGTCAGTTAGAATGTTATAGCGCAGCATTGTTACATCGATTAAAACTGCTTAATATTTGTTTTATGAAATCGAATCGGTAACAAATTAGGAAATCACTACCTGATTGATACTCCAGCTGTCACAAGTAAAATAAATTATTGGAAGAAGTACATTCAAGTATCATTATAAAAACGTATGAAAATGAATACGCCCATCATAAATAGTTTAAAATCAAGAACTGGAAAGGAGATTCTGGAAATAGATGGCTATATTTTTTGTAAAAACAAACAACGTGGTGATTTACACTATTGGTGTTGCAGTTCAAAAAAACAGTTGCAGTGTCATGTATATATAAGAACAATATACCAACAAGGTAATCACGTTCTTCTAAGTAAAAATATTGCTGAACATACTCATGAACGTGATGCAGACAAGAAAGAAGAATTTAAGCTGAAAACTATATTAAAACGAAAAGCTACTGAAAGCATGGATTTTCCCGGACAAATTATACAGGCGTGTAATCAAACAATACCCCTTACTAGTGCCCACAGTCTTCCAAGCGATAACGCGAAGAGAATGATCATTCATCGAGCTAGGACAAAGAGTTTTCCAGATTTGCCAAAGCGACTTTCTGATGTAAATGTGCCCACTCAATTCACTAAGTTTAACGATGAGCAATTTTTAACCGGACATTATGTACATGATATAGAGTGTGTTTTAGTATTCAGTACAAAAACTAATTTAAAATATCTTCAGAATTCTCCATATTGGTTGATGGACGGAACATTCATGACATGTCCAGCGATGTTCGGTCAGTTATATACCATCCACGGAGTAATAGGACAAACTGAATCCGCTGACAAAACAGCGCCGTTAGTATACGGATTACTGTCACACAAGTCTCAACATTGCTACATTATAATATTAGAAATTATTCGGTCATACGTTTTCAACGAAATGAATGCTGTCCTTCAACCCAAAATTATATTGACAGACTTCGAAATCGCTGCCATGAAAGCGGTTAAAACGGTTTTCCCGGAAATCTTACAAAAAGGATGTTTTTTTCATTTAACCCAAAATATATGGAAACAAGTGCAGGCTGCTGGTCTTGCACAACAATATGGTCAAGATAATGATTTCGCCAATAAAATAAGGCACCTAGCTGCATTGGCGTATTTAGAGCCGGAAGAAATTCCAACAGCCTTCCGCCTAATTGAAGACCACGTACTATCAAAAAATGCTGAACATGTAACCGCGTGGTTTCGTAAATATTATATAGAAGGTAGTTACACCAAAATAAAACGATCCGTAGCACCTGGTTGGTTAAAGCTTAAAAAGACACCACCATTATTTCCACCGCGCTTATGTGCGTAGGTACCAGTATAGAGGTGGGGGTACCTACTACACAAAATTGTATCGAAAATTGGCACCATCGATGGAATGCACTCTTAGGGCGAAAAAAGTGGAATATATACAAAACATTTGAGGAAATTTTAAAGGAGCAAAAAACGACAACGGACACCATAGAAAAGCTTATTGCCCAAGGAGCAAGTGAACCAAGAAGAACAATAAAACAACAAAATAAAGGAGAAAAAATTAAAAAGCATCTACAAAAAAAAGGCACAATGGATATGTTAACATTCTTGCGTGGTTTGTCTTATATTTGTTACTTAAAAAAGAAGTAATAATTATATTTTGTGCTGAGGTTAGCCGTGAGTTGTTGTCGTTAGGTTATGTAGTTAATTCACACCAAACCACTGTTAGGTTCAATAGTTTATTTAAGTTATGTTTGTTTTAGTGTTAAGAGAGTTGAGAGAGTCGCATTTTATGTTATAATCGGTATTTCGCACGATGAAGTGAGTAGTTACCACTGAATTTATATTATTGTTAATTAGGTACTTATAAATGTACTTTTGCTGTTACGAGCAGGCTCAAAAACTTTCTTTACATGATCTCCTATTTTTTTTGTTTAATATTAATTAAGTTAATTTCAAATCGTTTTTGTTTAATTGTCTTAACCTTAACTATTTCTGGAATTTATCAATTTTGATAACCTTGTAATATATTTTGTTTTGTTTAAACTGAAGTTATTATTTTCTTTCTTATTTTTATTTGAAATATAAAAAATGTAAAAGCCTTTACCGAAGCCGAAAGGCACTGGTTTTCCCAATTCCTAAAGTTTCAACTTTTTCACAAGTTATTTTTTTTTTAATACAAGTTTTTAATAATATACGTTCAAATACTTCATGACCCCTGTACTATGCAATGCATCCATCAGCAAAATGTTTTAGTGCTTTTGAGTGTACTGAAGTGCACGTATAGTGAATTTCACATTTGTCCAAGAATAATAATTATAATCAACAATAATTGTTGAGTGATGTTGCTTAGTTTGAAGTACTGAATGCTTCATCGACGGCTTTTGAAGGATCCTTTTATATCCTGTGTAGGTGATAGTGTCGCATAAGCGTTTGTCGCACTTGAGTAATGTCGCTCTTGAGTAGTGTCGAACAAATGTCGCACAAGCGTTTGTCGCACCATAGTGATGTCGATCTTCAGTTTGTCGCACTAGGGTGATGTCGAGCTACAGTTTGTCGCACAAGCGTGCATTCGATCTATAGTGAGTCGCAGTACAGTTATGTCGCACAAGCGTTAATCGCGCTTCCGTGTGTCGACCTCACGTTATACACTCGCAGTAGAAGTAGTGTATTTTACTGAGATCTTTCAGTCATCAAAATGGAAGATGAACAGGGTGGCTGTTGCATTTTGTCTTGAAATATTTATATACCGCTCCACAGGTATCAGAGGTCATAATTATTCTCTTTCATATCAAACGACATTTCTATTTTTCTTTCGGGTTGGGACCTGGAGACCTGCGAGTCAGGTACTTATACATGGAACTCTTTGTGTTTATTACACTTAAGGTGAATTTATTTATTTTAAAATAATTAATTAATTCCAGATAACAGGAGACGACTACATTTGTCACGCATGTTAGGGGCTGATAAGCTGCGACCCTGAAAATGAAGCACGACAGCAACTTGGCCATCGTAACGTCTGTGATGCATAAAATAAAAACTATGTAAAAATACCAATAAATAAGATTTATTACTTATACTTTTTTTATTCAACAAACACTGCTTAGCTTCAATAGCTGTACATAGCTAGTCAGCTTTATCTGTTATAATTTATGTAAAACGATATTATCTTCTCTCAGCGTAATAAGAATCGTTTTGCTAACTATGTCGTTACGATTTATTTATAAGCGAATTATAGTCAAATAATTCGCTTATAAATAAATCGTAACGACATAGTTTTAATAGTGATTGAACTAATTACTTGGGTGGTAATCAGATTAGTCTCTAGCTGCAGTCTAGCAGTTTTATGATTCATCAATTAGGTACAGGCAATGAAATAAAAATTCGGGTTTTGGCTTATGACGAGAAGCAAAACACGTAAAGTTAGAACTAAAAACTTTTTACAAAAAAAAAATAACCGACTTCCAAAAAAACACTAAAAAGTGGCAAATAATTTTAGTTTCGGTAGTCGGTGGCAAAAAAGTAAATGAAACAAACAAGTCACCGACTTCCGAAACTAAAATTATTTGCCACTTTTTAGTGTTTTTCATTCGGTTATTTTTTTTTGTAAAAAAGTTTTTATTTTAGCCTTTTCAGTTGTGGTATCTCACTTTAATCCTTTTCAAGTATAATTTTTACATTGTAACTAGACACCAGCACATCGTCCATACATACAACAAAAGACAAAATGCATAAAAAAGAGGATGATTCAAAAAGTACCTAAGCAAAAACTAATAAAATTCATAAGGGTCCACCGGGCAAGCTTTCTCTACCAAATGAATGAAAAATCATCTCGAATCTCAAATCGATCCAGTTATCACGGAGAAATAGGTGTAAAAATACGTGAAAAATTTACATAATAAAAAAAAATGTTAATAAAGTTAAAATTACATGGCCAAACTATATAAATTTTTATGGGACCAAATGGCAAGTATTCCGCATTAAACTAAAGAAGATTCACGCAAATCGGATCATAAATCTCAGTGTAATCGGTGTACATACAAAAAACTATATGGCCAAACTATATTAATTTTTTATGGGACCACACAAATCGGATCATAAATCTCACCGTAATCGGTGTATACACCTGGAAAGTGCATACCGTTACAATTCCAACAAGCCCAAACACAGCTAAGATTCATTGCCTTGTTATGGAGTTCCGAAGCCTGTCTCTTGGATTCATCATCAGATCTGATAGTAAAATGGTTCTTATTGGACGCAAATGCTTCACTTGTTGCAGAAAATACCAAAATCACTGTACGTTTTCCTATAAAATTTGAAGAGTTCCCTCGATTTCGCCAAGATTCCATCATCAGATCCCGACTTGGGGACTATGGGACCATTTGGGAAGTATACCCTTTCCAACAAAAAAAGAATTTTCCAAATCGGTTGGCAAGCGACGGAGTAATGCGCGAACAAACATATAAAAAAAAAAATACAAACATCCGAATTGAGAACCTCCTCCTTTTTTGGAAGTCGGTTAAAAACTGCGAGGGAAATATAGTAGTTTATTCGAATCTCCCTTTATGAGTCGTCTTAAATATTATTATATTTTGATTCATCTTAATTACGGAGACATTCCACTGTTAAAAACCTTAATCGTAACATTTTTAGTTTATCTTGTATAAAGACGTATATCTCTTTTCTCCCAACTTTTCCGTCTTACTTTCCATTTACTTTTCTGATAGTCTTTAGTCGTTTTACAACTATGTATAAGTTGCTATAATGAATGCTACCTCTAAGAGTGGGTCCCAAAATACATGTAGTCTCGCCCGTCTCCTTTACATTTGGTAATCTGATAACTACTGATTAATTATTCTAAATGCTGGTTACGTGTTATGAACTATTTGATGGGTCCATATTGGCACACTTAAAGTTCTTTACCCGAAATTGTTCTTCCTAATGATTTGTAATCCGAATGATCACTCTTCCTAAAATTTTTCATCCTAAAGTTTTCAATTCATACTATTTGTAGTGCTACCGGCGATGTTCTTAACACTCATGTTTCCGAAAATTGTAATTAATAATATCACTAATGTAAATATATTTAAACTCCTACTGTTTTTTATCATAACGCTTTTATCCCTGAACATAATTACCATAATATTTTCACTCATACTCAGAAAGAAACATTTACCAAGTGTAATAAAAAAATATATGTGGGTAGAAGATGATAGATATAGTGCCCCTACTATGAAAAAAATACTTAGAAAAATTTCGCAATCAATGTCGAGGTAGTGCTCGCCGGCCGCTGCCGCGGCACCGATCGCTCCGCTCGCTCAGCTTGCGCGTAGTTGGTCACAGTTCTAACCTAACCTAACCTATGGATATCTTTGCAGGTACACACCGCTATAAATAAAATTAAAGAAGACGCTTTAATTATTAAAAAAGAAATCTAAACAAAAAAGATATGTCTTTGAATAATAGTGTAAAAGACGGTTATGTTGGGAAAATATAGGAAAACAAATAAAAGTATAAGTAATAGATGTTTATTGCTACTGACATTATGAAGTTGAATGCTTCGGAATTATGAACATTAGAGTCAGAGTAGTTAGGAATTGTGATTGTTAGGATGAAAAATGTTAGGAAGAACATTTCCGGATTTCCAATTATCGGAGTTGAAAATTTAGGTGAACTTTGGCGCACCCCTATTTGATAATTTACGCCCTTTTTTGTTTGCTCGTTTTTATAAATAATGGTACCGAACCCTTCGTGCGCGAGTCCGACTCGCACTTGGCCGGTTTTTTTTTTATAGTGACATATTGCAGTTCAGCGTATGTGGCTGGTTTCTGCTTAACCGGACTATCCTGTGGATACCTTGAGTGAAAGGCCCCTAGCCACAGCACTAAACTTATAAACTAGGAGACAACACACCCTGCGTGAGTGCAGAAGGGACATGCTGGATCTGATTCTGAATGATTTCACTATTTAGAGGTTGATTTAAAACTACAGGCTCAGTACCGCGGATTAGCTCGAACAAGGGTCGGGGAGGATCCACAAATAATGCTCTGAAATATGGGTTTACTATACTTAATTAGTAGAACTCGAGTTCAGACAGTTATTATTATTAATTCATTTATTTCAGACATAGTCCATACATTTCACAAAAGTTAAAATTAAAATCCAATAAAACATAATAGGGGATCGGACTGGGTAAAGAAAACGACATTCTATTTTGTCCGTCAGACAGGTAATACAAAAATATTAGACAAGTATTTTTTGTTTTATCAAAATATCGAAAAATTACTTAGTTAAAACCCATAAAAATGGGAGAGTGGGGGCTTACTACGTCACAAGTAGGTATAAAACTTACCTACATGTGACGTCATGCGCCATTTCAACTCAATATATCTCCGTAATTTTATGACCACGTGAAAAAAGAAAAAATACGTGTCCAATACTTTTCAATAAACTACAAGACGGACAAAGAAAAAAAAAATAGGATTATCCCCTATTACAACAATCCACAAAATTTAAGTTAAGTTATACATCCCTGGAAGGATTTTAACAGACTAGCTTCTGGAAAATAAATTATTCTTTACTTTTAAGTTATTTAATATCTTGTATCTTTAAAAAAAAGTTATTTCATAGTGAATTGTTTGAATTTTTAGAACAAAACAAGGGCAAGGAGGAAGAAATAAGATAAAATCCTGTGTATGTTTTTGCAGTATTCTAGAAAGCATTCCCAGAAATTTAATATGTAACCTGTTACATGTACAGTCAGAGAAGTGGGAATATGCTCATTTTTTAAACAAAATCCCGTGCACACGATGACCACATCTGTTTAACACCCTTATTACTATCCGTCTGAATAAATAGTTTGCGGACCAGTAGTAAAACAAAAAAGACCTGACCGAAAAATACACAACCATTTTTTTTATATGTATGATTTTAAACACAATCTCAGGATCTGTTAATGATTCCAGATGTTTGACGCAGTTTGGTGATAGTACATCTTCTTATATTTTTTTTTTTACAAAAGACTACATAGAAAATATTTAGTTTTACAAACTCTCAGGCTATGTACGGCTGATAAATGACTTGCTTAGCAGCTAGCCTAGTGAGTTTATATCTGGTTACTTGCTAGTGAAGGTGCCAAGCGTCCTATATTAAAACTCCCTGTAAATACTACTTGGACATTTAGCTTTGCAAGGGAATTAATGAAAAATGACTGGCCAACCAGACAACCAACACCAAAATTCTAAAAAATTAACATCTGACAAGGCAAGAACATACATAGCCTCAGTCTAACAACCTTATCTATCACTCCCTGCAAATACTACTTGGAAAATTAACTCTGTAAGGAAATTAATGAAAAATGACTGGCCATCCAAACAACTAACTCCAAAATTGGACTATACATTGATTATACAAATCCATAACAACAACAGTAATTCTTGGTCTGTGGGTCGTCTTAGGGGCTTGGTTATAGAGTTGTCCTTTCTCACTAATTAACAGAAAAAAAACTTTAACAGCTCATTAGTAGCTTTTGTGAAAACGCACCATAATTTCGATTTGACAAGTCGTCAAGTTATGTCTCCCGACAGCTTATTTTTAACTATCCCATTGAAATGAATGTTGAATGTTTCATTTTTATTACCAACTACGGCATTTTCAGTCATTTTACATGCCCATAGAGAGCATCATCAAATGCAGGAGCTTGTTCTGTACAGCACACAGGCCCAGTTGGACAAAAGGCTGCATTCTTATTTCATTCTTAACATGTTGCATTGACTAAGAATTAAGTAAAGAGCTAAGGTCCCTCCAAAAGAAAGGAAATGCGAATGAGAAGTATCAACAAAGCGCAAAAATAATAATAAAAAGTTTACTCTTTGGAAGGCCCCGTACTCTAGGCACTGAACATCTTCTGAAAGCCAACAAGCAAACGTCAGATCAAACATTGTTTGTTTACAAAATGCCAAAGCGTGTGGTGTTGCCAACAAACTTGGCTTATAATATGCTTAGCTTCGAAGCATGGATCTTTCAAAATCTTACCACTAAGCAAACATTCACCTCGTCACCTCGAATGAGGTTATAAAGTTCTTCCTGCGATTGTAGTAAAGTGCTGAATGGCTATTTTGCCGCATGGCCACAGCCGGCACAACAATTCAAATTCAAAAACAATACAATACAAATACACATTTTTTCTCAATATCGCCATTCCTCAATGTCATTCAAGCACCAAAATAACTATACTGCAATATTTTTGTAAGTGTTCAGTCATTATCATTATTTGTGTGGTAGTATTTCTGCTGTTGCTATCAAATTATCAATATATTGTAGTCTTTCCAGACTCAGTGCTGCTATAACTAAAAAATATCGAAAAATTAGGCGCCGGGAATCGACAGGAATTTATGTTCTCAGCAGCTGATTGCTGTACTTATACTTAGTCATAGAGAATAATATAAAAGTTGATTACCTGCAATATTAATTTCATTCGTTTCCTTGAACAAATGTCTCTAGTCGGGTCATCCTTGGATAGTTCCGAAACCAACTCGGAATAGTATCCCCTTTTAGGAATATATTTCCTTGTCTTGTTATCGTACACCAGATCATGTTGTTCTATCTTTTTTCTTTTGCAATACATATTGAAAATATAATTCACGTAATACACAAAATAACGTTGTGAAATGACAAATGACAAGTCACGTATAGGTTGTTTTTTTTTCATTGTTAAGAAAAAAAACAGCCAGTCACTGGAACAAATAGTAGAAAGAAAGGTTAAAATTTCCATTGTTGACCGTCGATTTATAGGGGTGGGACGGGTGGTGGGAGGAAGGGGGGGAGCTGGCACCCCCCTGTACCACCAAAACACCGCGCAGCCCCATGGTTATGGAGATATTCATGGTTAAAGTTTTTAGGTTAGAATAGCGCTATTTAGTCAAACTGGGGGGGAGAGCTGGCCTCTCACCCCCCCCCCCCCCCTTCCCCCCCAGTTTGTCTCCGCCTTATCTCCGGCGCTGTTACTACCACTGTAGGCAATGTTACTTTTGCTGCCAGGAGAATTTGGATGATAACCTAACCTCAAAACACCACCGTTCTTAAGAAAATTATAACCTAACGTCAAAACATTTTATCTTCGCTTAAAAAGCATAGTCGACGTAGCCCCGCTACGCGGGGCTCCTATTTCTGTCTGCAGGGTTAACAGTAACCTAACACGAAGGGCATGTCGCCATCCCCTTCGAACCTAACCTGTCCGAGTCGGGGTGCCCCAAGTCCAGAGCTCGCTTTCGCTATTGAGACAAGGGATGATTTAGTCCAACGCATTGATGCAGCTTTCGTGACTATCAAAGCAGAAATACGTTTACGCACAACTACAGTCGATATAAGACGAAGATGCCGCGCGTGCATTCGCAAAAGTGGCGGACAACTCGAACAAAATTTGTGATTTCAGAATTTATGTTATTTTTTAGTTTCAAATTCTTAAATAGTTGGTACTCTGTTTTAGAAAGAGATAAGACACTACTTACTAGTGACATAACAGTATCTATCTACTTACTTGAGGCATGTTATTTATGCAAAAACTACTGTTCTTACTGTAATTTCGAATATCAGCCTAGTGTCTCGATTACACATTTAGTAAAAAATTAAAAGGTATTAAAAGTTTTTTTGGGCATTTTGCATACCGTTGGAAAGGGGACAGACTAGAAAACTTTTAAAAAGTATTCGAAGATTTCGACCGCTTTTTTTTTTGACGTGACAACGTCTTATAAATTGGTTTGCCGGGTGACACTTCAAGAAACTGCGTTACGCTCCGCTCACGTTATGCGCTCACAATGAGAGCGAGTGAGAGGCACGCGTGCCTTTCACTTTTTATGTCTGTCTCTCTCGCTCTTAGGCGGGCTAACCATGCCCGAGTGGAAGGGACGCGTGCCTCTATATATGTATATTTGTATATAAATACGTATGTATGTGTAAAGGTAAAAATAAAATTTTGTTAATATGAAATTCAGTGCGAGATTCTTTGTATAAATTAATGTTTTAAATATAATTCTTTGTATAAATAAATGTTTTAAATTGTTACTATTATTTCATCCTTCTTGCTACTATACGAATGAATATTCACATTAAAATTATTTTACCACTCAAAGTCGTTGTCACGTAAAACTTTCGCCCGTATACCGACTTTACAGGCAACCAATTTTTTTAATGACATTTAAAGTTGAGTTTTAAGTTTATTTTTCGTTTACAAAAACTTTACAAGCTATTAAAGAAAAAGTAACTGTTACTAGCAAGTAATTTGCGAATTTGATACAATCATACAACAGTACACATCAAAACTAAATTGTTTAAGTCTAACCATTTTTTTTTTTTATTTGACCTAAAATGCAGAATTTTGGAATTTTTCTAATTTAAATTAAATAGTTGTTGTAAAAAAACTCGTGAGAGACTCGTCGTCGTGGAGGAGCTCGTGGCTAAATATTAACAGCCGCCCGGTTCGATCTATATGGTTAAGCCATGCTTGCCGAGGTTGGTCCGTAGATGGGTGACCATAATTACATACCGAGTTTCCTCCGTGCCTCGGAAAGCACGTTAAGCCGTTGGTCTCGGCTGTTATTTGTAGATTTTTTGACAGTCGTTACGAGTAGTCAGAAGCCAAAAAGTCTGACATCCAGTCTTACCAAGGGGTATCGTATTACCCACTTACTGGGTTGTGAAGGTCAGATAGGCAGTCGCTTCATGTAAAATACTGGTACTCAGCTGTATCCGGTTAGACTGGAAGCCGACCCCAAGATAGTTTGGGAAAAGGCTAGGCAGATGATGAGTTGTTGTAAAAAAACCGGTGTGGCAAGGAATGAGTTATAGGGCGTGAAGAGATAGCAAATGACCTCTCCTATCGGCCTATTCGATTTGGCAAACGATGCACCAAACACCCTGTATATCGTAAACCGTGAAGTTACGCCGTTTGATAATTTGTGAGAACCTTTCTATTTATGAGTACTATCTACAAAAAAATATGAATTTACAAATCAGCGGACTACAATGGAAATTTTATCCCGGGAGACGTTAGAAGTCCCGCGGCAATGATTACAATTACGTACGTACACTTCGGCCAACGTATCTGTGCAAACGGGAAAACAGAACTAAAATAAATGTACCAAGTTTGACATATTGCATTTTTCTCAAACAGCGCTATCTCGAACTGTATAATGCCCAGTTCGAAAGTTTTTTTTTTTTTTTTTTTTCTAAAGTCCGACATAACAGTGCTGCATAGTTATTTGACACGTGGACATAGTCAGAACTAATGTCGCCATCTTGATTTAACTCCCGACGAAAACAGTGGGGTGTCATGTCGATTTAACATGATTATGTATTTGTTTATCTGCCTGTTGAAAGACCAAAGCACATTTTTTTTATTGTGAAAGCAGTTTACGCGTGTAGCACTGTTTTACTGCCAAACTGACTGTCTTCCCTATCGCCTGGGAACGTAATTTATGTATGACAGTACTTAAATCCCCATCCACCGCGAAGTATCAGTGGATTTGAGTAGTTATCGTTTTGTTTAATTGGTGTAATAAAACAACAACATTGTTATAACCACGGAGCAAAATTGTGCTCTATGGTTAAAACCCATCTATGTATCCGACTAAAAGGCTTGTATCTATCATCATGGTCATGAAAAAAAAAAGACATGGTTGATTGGTTGCAGTGTTACCAACCCTACCATTTTAACAGTAGATTTGCTGTTTTCACATTGATGGCCCTGTTTTCCGTTTCTATGACTAATATTTGCTGCTTTTCAATTAGCGTTCAGCGCCACCTATTACATTATGTATTTTTTTTTTCACAATGCAGATTACGCAACAGAATATCGACTGCAACTATTAAAGGAATATTACACACTAAATCCGAAATAACCGATTGCTACTCATTTGAAGCCACAGAAAGGCACATGAAGAAATTAAATTATGTACGATTTAAAAAAGGAAAATCATTTTGAAAATACTGAAGATGAGGCAATTGAGGATAAAAGTTTATTTTACTTTGATTTTTATGTTATCAATATTATAATATAACAATGTATGTCAGTCCTGGTAACTTATAAAAGTAGGTGATTGTTTTAATTATATTTTAATATTTTTCTGTGTACTTCGTAATTGGCGTAATTAATTAATTATTTACTTACTGTTTTCTCCTGTTTTTTTTTAGTGAGCTATTGTTTTTTAGTTTCTTGGGGTTGGCAACACTGATTGGCTTTGGTTTGGTTAAGGGGGTCGATCGATCGACTGTCGGAGTGTTGGGCAGGGCAGGGCCCGGCAGGTTTCATTTTCATGCGTTAAAATCAGATTAAATCAGATGGATTTTATTTCTAGACCTATGTAAAAGTTTTGTTTGTAAAAAGTTTTTGTATAGATGTGAACCGGGTTTTGTGTCAGTCAGATTTCGTTTTCATGGTCCTAAGTCAGTTATATCGGCTATGGGCCCTCTTTGCGACGCAATCATTGTCAGAAGGCGAACCGAATTTCTGGTACGCAGCAGCACTTTTGCCAATTTTAAATGTCTTCGTTGATGAGAAGTGGTTTTTGATAGAATAGTTTTTGTGTACATAATTATATATCTGGTAGATGTATTGTTCGTTTATTTTAGCGTCGTTTTTACTGTATTTGTGTATCAGTATTTCTACTTTGGTCATAAATGTCGCATAAAATGAGCTATTAGGTCGACAAATATTGAAATGAAACTTCGATTGCTGTTTGTGGTTGCTTGTAACAATATTTTCATTTAAAAGTGTGTCCATGTACTTTCACAAATAATCATCCCTTGTGACTGGGACTAGGTTCATCTTTTCGTTTTCAAAAATCGAATTGTCTAGTTGAAATAATCCTTTGAATTTGAAGTCTAGCAAAAAAAGATGGTGGTTGTATGGTCATTGTATTTTCATAGAGGAAAACTGTATTACATAATGAGAAGCAAGTTTTGCTCAGTGGGTCGTCTTAGGGGTGGATTTCACTCATAATAGAAATAGAAAATAACCTGTAATGTATGGAGATTTTGTGAAACCTTCATACATTAAAATGTCTTGTTCTAAAAAAAGCAGCACTGTGTTGTTACTGATTTTTCTTGTTCAGTGAGTTTTCAATTTATACTTGCGAGGCTCTGTACCTCTTTTACCACACTGATGGGGCATTGGTCTTGGTTGTTTGTAAATGCATGCATAATGTTGGAAAAAAACATAGGGCGGGGCAACATTTAAAAAAAATCTTAGATCCTTTCAATCAATTAAATCTTGGATACCTTCTGAGCCGACAATAAAGTCAATTCTGTATTTTATTTATTTTAAGAAAATTTACAGCTGCTACATTCAGGTAGTCAGGAGTAATATGTAGAAGAGGGCCAATTACAAGTTTCCACTTATATAAACTTATGTATAAAATTGACAAGAACCATCTTGTAATTAAACAGAACATAACGGCATTAACAGCGTGAGAGATAAACATAGATAAATCTGAAGGTATTAAACAAAAATAATAATAGTATGTAGTTCTTCAATGTCTTTTTTAACATTAATGTTCATCATCTTTCGAATTGGAATCAGAATGGTCTTCTGGTATATACATATGTATTAGATAGCAAATGTCTAGATTTTCCAGCTTCAGCTTTGGATATTAATTTAAAACAATCAAAATTTAGCTAGATAAATTAACGGTTATTGTATGTTAAATTTTTATTGTTTTTGCCGTACTCTAAGGGTTCAAAATCAAAATATTTTTATTTCACATAGGCCTACATGGGCACTTGTAAAACGTCAACAAAAAAGGTGCACGGTTCGGGTTGGTTGTTTCCTATGGAGAAGAACCGCAAAGAAACACCATGGTTACTCTTTTAAAATCATTTGGTTTTACAATATTTTTATGTTACAGCGTTAGTACTTAAGTATCTCCCATACTTAATAATTAACCTTTAAAATTGAGCATGTTGTGTGTGGGTCTTAACCCTTTATAAGGCATAAGGATTGGGGGAGAATAAATTAAAACTGTCTATGCATTTGGCATGTATTTATTACCTTAATTAATAATACAGTCTTAGAAAATCAGTCAGTTCACTGGAAAACCCGGAAAATGTGGTGGTAAATATCCTCCCTATGCCTCCCTAGGTGTATGAAAAGCAGCAAAGCAAGGTGTAACACACAGCGGGACTTTGCACTTTCCGCACATAATTTTAGTGCGCTTATCATTATTTTTAGTGCTACAATGTTTGCACCGTCTATAAGTAGACTGGGCTGGCATGTGGTCTCCAACATTCGAGTAGCGCTGTTCATGAGGTACAGCTCCAATAACTTTTTGGCGGTTTGACACTTCAGTTTTGGTAATTTTGTAAGTAGCGGTATTCAGAGCTACAGATTTTCGTTTCCTGCTTGTGAAACCTGCAATGAGCCCTCTCGCAACAGCCACGCGAAACTCAAGATGGGTCAGTTTTGCAGATCTAGAAGTTTGGGAGTACAACATGCAAGCATTAGTTATGCTTACATCTAACAAAAAATAAAAAACACGTAACCACCATCTCTTGCTTCGTCTCCCGACCGAGTATGTGTTACGAACCTGGTCGAACCGATCAACCCCCCCCATTCTGTTGGTGTATTCCTTCACAACCAATGGGCAAGGCAGGTTTCGTTTGTTGCCGTCTTTTTGTGTTCTGGCCACAAACGTGCGATTTTTAGGATGGAAAGTATTGGTGAGTAATGTAACTTCTTTGTTGTCTTGCCACAAAACAAAGGCTACATCTTTTTTGATCCTCCACTTATATTGTCCTTTTTGTAGTTTCAATTTTTTGAATCTACCCTCACCTGTTTTTTTTTTTATGAGTTTTGGTAAATCCACTCGGTTCCTTCTTACCGTTCCCGAAGCATATAAACCCTTTTCATATAAATAATTCAAAAGAGAAGAATCACTAAAGAAATTGTCAAACGTTACATGTATCTAGAAATCTTCCGCAATCAATTTACTTGTCAAATTTTTTACCACCTTTGCCCCCAAACCCTCCTCAGTACCTGTATCAGTTTTACCAGTATATATTGAAAATTCATACAAATATCCAGTTGTACTGTCACATCGACACCAAACTTTGTAGCCCCTCTTTATGGGCTTGAGTGGCATGTATTGTTTGAGGGAGGACCTGCCTTTGAATAATATCATACACTCGTCAATGCTTTGTGAAGAAGTATTTTTAGCATCATTTTGACAAGATTCATTGATCAAAGATAGAAGTGGTTGCAGCTTGTAAAGTTTATCAAAACCATGACTGCCTCTGGCAGGTTGTTGACTGTTGTCATTCAAATGAAGTGAGCGCAAAATATTTTTGAACCGTTTGATAGGCATCACGTCGGCAATCTCGTTTACTCGAAAACCGGGATCAGTAGACCAGTACAGGTCAATACTTGGTAAGACATGGTACCCCATTATAATCAATATTCCTAAAAACGCTCGTATTTCTGGTTTAGTCACAGGTAGCCAACCACTAGGCTTAGTTTGATCTGCATAAAGATTTGTTTGCGACACAATCAAATCAAAAACTTTATCATTGAAAAAATTATCAAAATGAGCAACTGGTCTTGCTCGACTACTCAAAAAATATTTAGGTCGTAACAGTTTCTGATCAAATATTTCAACATTTGGTCTGTCAGTCCAGTTTGTCTTCTTCCAGTCATCATCCTCATCTTCAGATGATTCATCTACTTCACTTGAAGAACTAGGTACTTGCATTTCTTGTTCTTGTGTTGAAGAATGATGAATACCAGAACAGCTTGGCACGGGGTCAGTGTAATTAGAAGTGCTTACCTCTTGCGAGAGAGGTGAATCCGTAAAACCTGAACCAGTTTGTTCTTCTAAAATGCGTTGTATCGTTTCGACATCAAATTCCTCTCCTTCATCAGACTCCAAGTCATCCTCTGAACATCCATCATCAGGAACACCAACAACCAACCTCAAAGCTTCTTCCATTTCAAAGTCATTCAAAAAACGTCGTGACATTTTTATATAACCTGAAAATAAACAATGCGCCACCGTCAAAGGCATAGGGAGCATTTTTCCCACCATAAAAAATCCTTTTAGTAAGCAAGATTACAATTCAATTCAGGAAATAAAACACTTTTAGCAACAACATATAATACGAAAACGTAAATAAATACAAATACGACCTTACCTAGAAGTAAAATTTGTAGATTTATTTAGATTACTTTCAGAGTCAAAAATCAGCTATATTTTCAACGTCCTGTTTCCGCCATGACACTTAGCAGATGTCAATGTCAAATTCGTTTTTTTATAAAATGTTCACTAATTCATCCTTATGTTGCACGTACAAAAAATTACCATGAAAAAATATCGATTTTGGTAAAATCGATGAAAATATATGGTGGTAAAAATACTCCCTATGCCTTAAAAAGGGGCCTTAATGGGTTTTATAAACCTTTTACTGCTTAAGTTTGGTTTGTAATGATAGCTGACAGAATATGTGAGATTTCCCATTTCCATTTACCAACTAAAGCTGCATTTTTTTTTTTTTTTTTGGTGTTGCACTATTCGGGCTTATTGCCACTGACAATATTTTAGTTGAAAACAAAACGTAAGAATCAAGTACTCGCAAAATGATAAAATATTTATAAAACGGGAATTTAGAAATGGAAAGGAGATTAGTTGTTTTTAAATAATAAATTCTACGAAGATAACAGTTAATTATAATACAAGGAATAATAACAGGGAATTATAATACAACAGAAAACGCAGGTGGCCCAACAAAAAGGCCGACTCGATGCGTGAACTAAGAGCTAGATACTTACATGGTAAATTAATAATGTTTAAATCGCTATATCATTATTTACAAGAAAAAGAGCTATGGTTTTATAAATTTCTACATTAAAATTAAATAAAATACATGAGATAGAAGTGGGTAAAGGAACTCGGAGGGAAACAAGACTTTGGAAAAGTGAGGAGTGGTCATAAAGGGGGCAGGAAAAAATAAGGTGGTTCAGATCTCCCACTTCAGCGCCACATTCACATGCAGGGTTCTGCACAATGCCAAGCCTGGCAAGATGATCAGGGGTGCACACTCGACCCAATTGCATACGTATGAATATTGTTGTAATCTTTTTGCTTAGCTTGTACTTGCTAAACCAAGGTTTAACAAAAATGGATGGCTGAATGGTACGGTAAAATTTCCCTTTCACTGATTGCCCGGACCAAAGCTGACCCCAGGATTCCTGTAAATAAACCTTGGGCAAAGCTGCCAGATCTTGGGAGTTATTATTGTATGGAAAAACGTCTCCACACAATACGGCATCATTAGCTAACTGGTCAGCTCTCTCATTACCTAAAATGCCACAATGCGAGGGTATCCACTCAAAATGCACAGAATACCCCTTAATAGAACACCTATATAGGAGTTCACGTGTTTCAAATATAATATAAGGATTATGAGAATAGAAACGGAATCTGGCCAAAGATTGTAAGGCACTCCTTGCATCAGTTAAAATGAGTGAATTTCGTAAGCCCATCATAAGTATAATTATATTCGACAGCTTTAAATAGACCGTAACATTCACCCGTAAATACGGATGATTCGGGCGGGATCTTTATTTTTTGGACGAAATTATATTGTGAATGGTATACACCTACTCCCACACATGTGTCTCTTCCATGCTTCGAGGCATCTGTAAACAAGAGCTGATAGCCCTTCCAGTCTCTATCCATGGTGAAATTGAAGTTAAGGTTATGACATACGTCATCTCGGTAAATGTTAAGGTTATAATGTATATTTGGTGACATGATTAATGAACTGTAATTACAGTGAAATATAGGAAGAAATTCAGATTGGTGACAAGGAGCTTCTATTAAATTGTATTTTCTAAAGCTTTTAACTAAACACGGAGTAGCTTTGTACCTCCAGTAAGTGGATGAAGTTACTTCTTCAGAGAGAATGGAAAGTTTATATCGCAAAGGATGATTTGTAAATTGCAAACACCGAGCCATAAATCTATCAGCTAAAAATTGACGTCGTAAATGAAGTGGAGGGTCTCCACATTCTACCTGAAAACAATTAATAGGACTGCTTTTCATTGCACCTGAAACCACTCTAAGTGCCTTGGACTGTACACTGTCCAGTTTCTTAAAACCAGCAACATTAGCAGGTTCCAGCAAAAAAGTCCCATAGTCCAATACGCTTCTAATCAAGGTGTTGTACAATAGTTTTAATGAAAAGGGATGTGCTCCCCACCAAACACCAGCAAGACATCTAATTATGTTGATATTTCGTTCGCATTTAGCAGCTATATAATCACAGTGTGGTAACCCAGTAAGATTTGTATCCAATATAAGGCCTAAAAATGTAACCTGGTTTTTAACGGGCAAAGGGATATTATTATACCTTACTGTAATTGTAGGAGGCTTACGCATTCTAGTAAACAAGACAATGTTGCTTTTATCAATTGACAGATGTAGACCAATGGTTTCTAGCCAAGTCTTCAGTAAGCATAAAGAAGAGGTTAGGGAAATACAAATATTTGCAACAGAATGACCAGATAAATAAAGAAGTAAATCATCTGCATATTGAAGGACTTGTACTGACTCATTTAGAGAGGATTCCAAATCAGAAGTGTAAATATTGTAGAGAATTGGACTGAGTACAGAACCTTGAGGGAGACCTTTCCATACTAAACGGGTAAATGTATACCCATCAATATGAAGATTTAAACATCTCTCTGAAAGCATGTTAATTATGAACTTGGACAGCATTGTTGGAACTTGTAATGAATTCAGATTTTGTTCTAGGATTGATACCAGGACATTATCGTAAGCTGAACTAATATCTAGGAAAGCAGCAATTACAGAGTTATTAGAAGAGAAGGCTAAGCGAATATCAGTTGTAAACACACCAAGGCTGTCCATCGTACTTTTACCCTTCCTAAAACCAAACTGTGATGTAGCTAGCAAGTTTTTGCTTTCCAAAAACCACTCCAAACGATTCTTAATGAGATGTTCAACAATTTTAGCAAGGACTGTAGAAAGTGCAATTGGTCGATAAGAAGTAACATTACAAGGAGGTTTGTTTGGTTTCAAAATGGGGATAATTGTTTGAGACTTCCAACTTGATGGAATGTTACCAGATATCAAAGCTGTATTGATGAGATTTAAATATATTAAAAGAACAGAGTCAGACAGATTAGCTATAAATGAATATGGTATACCATCCTCACCAGGAGCTGAATCCTTAACATGTGAAAGGACTCCTTTCAACTCACTTAGTGTAAAAAGAGAATTCAACTCAGAATTAGGAATAGGAACATAGGGAAAATGCATTAAAGATCTCTGTTCAGGGACTGAAGGAGGAGCTAATTGGTCCATAAACTCATTGGCTAATTCTAATGGCAGTTTTGAGGCTGTTGTGTCTCTGAATGCTGACCTGAATCGCCTAATATTTTGCCATATACTAGAGATGCGTTAACTTCTGGCGAGATAGATGCACAGAATCTTTGCCAACCTTCGAATTTCTTTTTCTTAAGGAGCTTACGAGTTGTGCGAGCAGCTTCTAAGTATATCTCAAAATTGTGACGAGTCATAGTTTGACCATAATTTTTTCTGCTTCTTTTCTTTTTTTGATGGCCTGAGTGCACTCAGCAGCCCACCAAGGGGGTGAAGGAATTTTGCCTGTAGCACCATTCTTAATAGGGAAAGTATTATCTGCCACCTCTATTAAAATTCTTGTAATTTGATTAGATAATAACTGAGGATCATCTAGTTGTAAGGAATTATTTAAAGCAAGAATTCTTTCTTCTACACAATTTTTGTATGTATCCCAATCTGCATTTTGAAGTCTATACTTAAATCGTGGTGTTGGGTTGCAAGCATCTGGTTTTTTATGTGGAAAAGAAATTATTAAAGGGTAATGATCACTACCATAAGAAGACGGTAACGGAGACCAGGATAATAGCGATGCTAACTCAGGTGTGTAGATTGAGAGGTCAGGGGCACTTATTCCCTCATCTGGATTCGTTTGGCGTGTTGGGAGACATGTATTTAAAATACACAAATTATTATAGTCTAGAATTTCTAATAACTTTTTCCCATAGTAATTGGAACTAGAACTACCCCAGGACTGATGTTGTGTATTAAAGTCACCCATTACCAAAAAAGGTTTAGGTAAAACTGAAAGAAGATTATTTATTTCAGAAAGAATATTTACAGTGTGACGAGAATAATATATACATACTAAACAGATTTTATTTACAATAGCAGCGACAGCAGACACAACACAAAGAACGCTACACAGTGATGGGGAGCTTATTCCGATGAAGTTGTTCATATTGTGTACTGGCAAGCTGCTCCAATACATTATATATGGCACGTGCCTGTTCCGGTGCAATCTCCACACTCTGCGACCCTTCGTCCTGCAGCATCCTCGCGGTTAAAATTTCCATTGTTGTCCGTCGATTTAAAGCCACCCCCTGTACCATCCAAACACGGCGTAGCCCCATGGTTATGGAGATATTCATGGTTAAAGTTTTAGGTTAGAATAGCGCTATTTAGTCAAACTGAGGGGAGAGCTGGCCTCTCCCCCCTCAGTTTGTCTCCGCCTTATCTTCGGCGCTGTTACTACTACTGTAAGCAATGTTACTTTGGCTGCCAGGAGAATTTGGATGATAACCTAACCTCAAAATATATCCGCCTATAAAGCGTAGTCGACGTAGCCCCGCTACGCGGGGCTTCTATTTCTGTCTGCAGGGTTTACAGTAAAATAACACGAAAGAAATGTCGGGGCTCCGCCATCCCATTCGAACCTAACCTGTCCGAGTCTGGGTGCCCCAAGACCAGAGCTCGCTTCGCTCGCTCTTGCATCCACATTCTACTGATAGCAAAAGTAACGTTGCCTATTGTACACACATACTATCAGTGGGTTATAATATTCAACGGTAGGAATAAAACACGAGGAACTTTATTATTGTTATATTTAACCTCATTCATCAATTATTAATAAGTATAGACATTTTGTAAAGTCAGTGTTTAAATTACCTGAGGAAAAATAAAAGGCTTATTTTTTTATATGTAATCTATTTTATAAACATAGTTTATTGCATTTAATCATTCTTCGTAGGCATCTAAATGGCCCACCCGTGTCCTACGCCTCCACGAATATTCGCACAACCAGTCTGTGAAATTGTTTATTTTGTTGCTGTCGAAATTTGCTTCTTTAAACCTCTCCACTGGCTCTCTATACGCTGGGTGTCTATCCCATCTGGTGCCACAAAGGGAAATGCCCATTTGATGAAGAGGTTTTGGCCAAGTGGCGCCCATGAAAAAAAACAACTATAGACATTAGGGTTGACATCACAGATCAAGAAAAAAACACAATTTTGTACATAGAACTCGGTTGGACTATTATAAATCAGAAGGATTGGAGGTTAGAGAAAAAACATACTTATAGTTTTTTGATTTTTTATTCGTTCTCATTTAAATAGATAACAAGCACGTCATCTAAGAATTGGGCTGGGGGATTTATATTTGTTTGAAACCTTGCCCAGCCCAAGAACCACACAATTGTCATCACGTGGGCACAACATCCTACTGTCCTCCTACCAGATATACAATTGCAACAATATTGCCGTATTGCTTCGATTCCAGTTTCGTCATTTTTAATAAATCGTGCCTGTTTGAGCTGATAGGTTACACATGCAAATAATATTAAGTCGTTGTAAGTGAGTTGGGGAAACTCGGATAAGTTTTCACTGTCCACATTTATGTTGACGAATTGTGTACGCCTTCGATTTAAATGATTACTTTCTACAAAATCAGCTAATTGATTGTTAACATATTAGAAACGTCTAATATTTTCTAATATTAAATTGGCATCTGGTCTGTCTCTTATCCGAAAATGAAAACTGTTAATTATTGAAGCAGCAATGGCAAAATCAATCATGATATGTCTTGAAGCATTATTAAAAAACTCTTGCCTAAATAATTTAAAAGAATGTTTGAAGATACCATTGACCGCCTCAACAACCCATCTACATATAGTAAAACATCTAGTTTTATTTGCTTCTAATGTACTTAGTTGGGTTTCACCCTCTTGAAGAGATGAAGGCGTGTGAACTGAATAATTACATGTTCCCTGTAATAATGGCACCGAGTCTCTAAAGCCCCTATCCAAAATAAAAACATCATCAGCCTGAAAGTATTGTCTCATGGGACTGTTTTCCTGACTAAATTCTTCTAACATTATTTGTGCATCTGAGGTAGTTGCTGGATAGGGGCCCAACACATCTACAATATAACCATCACAACAGACAATTAAAAATGGCTTTACAAGGTTCCTATATTTGTGAAGTGAGTAAGTATTTTTTTGATATGAATAGTTCGAACTTTTTTGTATGTAGATGTAGGTACCATCTAAAATAACAATAGGCCTTCTTTCTTCGCCTCCAAAAAGCCCATTTGGAATAATAAGATTTCTAGATGAGATTTCCTCGCGACTTATATGGTTTAACCCAAGATGGCACAAAATCTTGGTTTAGTATTTCCCTCACTTTTCCCATAAGTCTTTCTAGGGTACTCCTAGGAATGTTCAATAATGAAGAAATCCTTTCGTCACTGTCTCCAGTCCTCAATATGCTGCAAGAGCGTTTTACCTCTGTGCATAACCGATAATCTTGGTATTTCTCTAATTATATTTAAGATATCTTCTATTGATAGGCCAAACCAGTAATGAACTATTGAACTGTCCATGTTCTCAATATTTTCAAAATCTAGATGAACTGACTGTGTTTTAATAAATCTGTGTAGTCTTCTATTTGTGTTGCAGTGAATGTATGGATTGGGTTTTCTGCTTCAGTAAGCTCATTTCCAAAAGTATTAGATTTATGGTAGCTACATATTCTATTTGTTGGAGAAACATAATAATTAAAATCAATAAATAATCTTGTCCGCAAGTATGCAGGCACTGTTAGCCTTTCTGGTTGATTGCATCTAGGATAAAAGCAATGCTGCTCGCTGCTTGGAGCCCGAATATAATTTGGCAGATATATAGTAGCTTCAGTATTTGGTTCAGCGATGGTGCTAGTTTCATTTGTATCTAATTCTTCAGTGCTGGCTGCTTCGGTGTTGACAGCTTCGTTATTGGATGATTCTGTTGGTAGTGGTTGAGACGATGTTGATGCCTGTGTGAATTGAGGTATTGCTCGTCTTGCTCGAGTCCAACAAGTATGGCAAACCAGATCAGTTGAGGTTAACTGAAATTAAATTAAAAAAAAAAAAAACATTCTTAGCGTATATAATGATTCTTGGTAAGTATCTATTAAGCCTACATACAATTCCATTTAATGCTTGCATACTAAGAACCTAATATTTATTTAACTTTAAGGCAGTAATAGTAATAATATGGGACTAAAAAATAACTGGCGAAATGTGGATATATTAATAGGTGCAAACTAAAATCATTTATTACAAATAAACCAGTTAGAGGCACTTTTGAATTCTCTAGTGGTCGATCATTCAGAAAGATGAAGCTAGTTGCCCATTCCAAAACTTATTGAGAAGAACGGGCAAGAAACACCAAGGACACTCTTTTGAATTAAAATATGGTTACAAAATATGACATCATTTATTTATGTTCAAATTATTCATGTGAGATTTGTGAGAATGACGCATAACATTAAAAGTGTCCGTAATAAAATATAAAAAACGAATGAAAAAATTAAATAAAATTAAAATAAGCCGTGGCAGCTAAGGGGTGACCAATCTCTACTGACAGCGCCCATTCACGACCCTGACATCAAATCACGACACATAGCACTTAAAAAGGTAGAACTTAAAATGTTAATAGAACTCACCAGCCATAATCCATTCTGCAATTATAGTTCTTATTTGTATGTCTCTTGTGCTTGTATTACTTGGGTATAGATGATGAAAGCGCCTTCTTAATACAGATTGACCACAGTTTACACATATTTGTCGATGCCCAACACTTCGTTCTTGTGAAGCAGAATGCTGTTGTGCATTCCTTACCAACATCCAACATGGGTGACACACCAGACTATTATCTGAAACCTAATAGCATATTGTTTTAAAAAGAATTTATATCTATTAACATGCTGTAGCATCAAAAGATCTTCGTTATATGTTAAGATGAATGATTGAATGACAACGGTCTTGTGATACCACTTTAAGATTTTAGATGATAATACTATTCATTACGTCACTTACTTGCCAATAGGTTGAGACAAAACAAACTACAATTATTTCTATGGTTTCCTTGACACTAACCACCCTAATTATTCAATTCAAACCTATGTTACGTAGCTATGCAAGATAAGTTGCTGAGTATGTACCTTGTATGTTCATAAAGTAACTTACTTGTTGTGGTGCAATCCATTGTTGAAATATAGACCGAACTTCCACATTGCTTAAGGTAGTCTTCGTGTATCCACGCCACAGTTGACACAGAGATGGCTCCGTGGTAAGCTGGTAAGTTTATCTAAATCAGGTTCCATAGTCGTGCCGGGTCCTTCGTGAGAAATAGGTACGGTATCCATTGGCAAGCCGGTGTCGTCGTGGGAGGCGGGTACAGAATCCAATACAAAGCTAAGGTCGTCATCGGGAGCGGTTACAGGGTCCATAATCGTAATCAAAGTCGTCGGTAAATCAAATAGAAAAACTCAGGAGAAAAAAAAACCACGAATAGCAAGCGAACAACAAACTAAACAGCAATGTAAAATGTCAATACCAATCAGTTGTCAAAAACAAAATGTCAATTACGATTGTAGGGATGTCGAAATGAGATCGATTTATCGAAAAATCGATTATCGATTATTTAATTAAATAAAACTGGAAACGAGGCATCGGTTCATTATATCGGATTTAAAGGCCCAAAAAACGGATAATCATTTTTTGTCTTTAATGAAAATAACAAAAACGAAACAACTACATAAGAAAAAAAAATATTTTCCGACAATCGATTTTTGGTAACTGTTTTTAGTTTATCGATTTTTTCAGGAAAAGGTGCATCTCTACTTCGACAGGATTTACTAACGACCGGAAGTATCAGATGAGGCAATAAACGATTGAGTTTCTTAATTAATTCTGCTTTTAATTCCGGAGGTTTCATTACAAATAAGTAATAGCAATATTTTAGTTACTAAATGGGTAGTTTTTTTGTACTTTCCACATTTGTGGGCAAAACATGGCCAAGAATGGGCGTTTCCCTTTATTTGTTGGGTCACTATGATTTACTCTTTTATGTGTATATCCATGCTGAGAAAGGATCAGATATGCTCTCCAATAATCTGTGTGAATGTTGGAGCCTTTCTCGACATGTTTCTTTGTTAGTGGCACTAATATGTCCACAGACCATTCATTATAGGGACACACCTCCAGCCGCACATCATCGCTGCCGTCTTCTATCATTCCAATTACCCAATGTCCCTCTATATGTCTACCACGATTATATTTTCGTTTTCCAAACTTCGATTCATCAATTTGCACCACTTTATTATGGCCCCTATCTTCCCTTGGGCCCTTTGATTTTCCAACTCGTGTATGGCAATCGTCTCCCGGCAATAACTGAACCAATCTGCTACTGTTCTCGTAGAAACTACCGGACTATCATCATATGATAATTCTTTCCTCGTTTGATAAGTCAGTCCCTCACTAAAAGCAAACATCATTTGAAATATCAACGTGAGGGACAACCGTGCGTTCTCAAACCATGTCCTAGTAGCACGGGAGAGACTGGTTTTGGTCCAGCAGTTACTTTTTCGGCATCTAGACCTGCCGAGTTGCCCTGATTGTTTTGTAAATGTCATTGGCGAATGGTGATAAGAACACAGTTTGTGTCTCAGGATTAGTCCTCTCTCCTCAGCAAATTAAATACACTGGTTGTATGTTCCCAATTTGCTGAAGATCTTTCTCCAGTTCCACATAGATCTGAAAATAAATTGTGCGTGGAGTCCCTCCGCGCGGAAGAAGTGAAACTTCGTAATACTACACGCATGCGTTCGAGTGCCACGCATTCACTCTCTTTATTTTATTGAGCTTCTAAATAATATTTTATTGTTGTACTCTTTTTATTACATAAGTTTATCGAGGTTATTCTACTCATGGAAATTGAGCGAAGGCTGGTCAAACCGAAGAGTCGAATGCATGACTGTTTGCACGCCATCTTGCGTACCTAGTAGAACTACGAAGTCACAAATCTTGTAATAGCACCATCTCTTAGTGGGCAATAGAAAATATTCCCCCTCCATGAAAACGTTAAACTTGTTGGAAGTCGCATAAGAAGTTTCACTTCAAAAAATAAAAAAGTGATTAAAATGAGTGATTGCTGCACAAAATATCATTTTTTTAACCTCACTAATCCTAACCTAATTTAACCATTTTCAATCGTATCAGTTTTAAACCTAACCTTTTCCAACCTTACATTTATGTTAAAAATAGGTTAATATATACAATAAATCAAAACTTACCTTAACTCATCCGAGTAAGGATTTAATTCTTTTGCCAGATGACCCAATAGGCCTGGGCATCGCAGGAGCAATGTCCTCATCCTCGTCCTCCGAACAACTAGCGATAGCTGGTAAGCTGCCACTAGAGCTAGCTGCTACTCCACTGGGACCAGCAACCGGTTCGTCGAGGGCCGATGACACACTGGAGCACAAGTCGCTCATTCGAGTCCAACACTTGCACTCGCGTAGTAGACACAAGCGGCTCTATCCATCACTCGCGTACTACTAGAAGAAGGCACAGAAGAGGAGGCCGTGACAAGTGGCTCATCAGAGTCCAACAATTGCACATCACTCGACTATTCAGACACAGAAGCATAGGGCTTCGGAGACGCCATGGTTGTCAAACGATCTGAACAGCAAGGGCAACAAACGATGACTGACACTGACGGCTAGCAGATAAAAAAAAAACGCTATAAAACAAAATGCCGTCACGTTCCGTTGACAGTAAAAATTCGTATTTTTTTGTGTAAAAAATTAAATGTAATTGCATAATACAGCAAGGTTATTGTGCACACTAATTACACACCAAATTTAGTTTGCCAATATGTCAAAATAAAATATGACATACAATTAAATAAAGGTTTTTAAAATACACCTCTACCGTCAACGGAACGTGACATGTCAACTTTGACGTCTACCATGACAATTTATCCAACCTAAAAATTGCAAATGGCGTGATGCCGTCTCCCTAGATTTAAGATCCCTCTTCCCATTAATTTCCCCTCTCTTTTAACATATTCCACTCCTGAACTGCTTGTGGCATTGATGATTTTCATCCGTCACAATAATATAAAATTATAATATTTGTTCCCCTATTCTGTTTGTGGATATGACCTACGTATATTTTTAATGTTTTAACACCTATAGTATTTATTTAATTATACTTTTTGTTTGTTTCAGTCCAGTACTAACCCCACAAGATCTACATTAAGTCCAACGTATCGTCAAAGTTTTCTTATTCTCTTCTTGTTACAGTTTTTGTACACACACTTGCTTTTCCAAGTCACTTTCGACATTGGCAGAATAGTCGACATCGGCTCTGCTTGCCATAATTAAAAATAGAATAGAAATGGCGTGATATTTTCCTATTTGTGTGGAAACTTTAAACAAATATATATCGTAAACCGTGAAGTTTCGTCGTTTGATAATTTGTGAAAACCTTTCTATTTATGAGTACTATCTACGAAAAAAATCTGAATTTCCAAATCAGCGGACAACAATGGAAATTTAATACATCCTCGCCATCGATGGAATAACCCACACATGTCGAAACACAGACGTAAAAAAACACTTAACTTTCGAAAGTTGTTTTACTTTCTAGTTGTAAATCGCCTGTGCCAGTTCTGGTGCAATCTCCACACTCTGCGACCCTTCGTCCAGCAGCATCCTCGCCATCGATGGAATCGACACCGAGCTGAATAGCCCACACATGTCGGAACACAGCGCGTACCTGTCTGTGAAACCAGCAACCAAGCTCGAAAATGCTCTATTGCCTTCAACCCGGGCACAAATCCACACACCGACAGCTACTGAGAAAGCCTTATTGAAATAACTCAGTAACAGATTACCTAACAAAAATGATCATCTTTAATAAATTAACCGAAAAAGAAAGGATGATTTGGTCTTAATGGAAAGGAAAGGATTATTTACTTTGACTGGCAAGCTGCTCCAACACATTGTATATGGCACGTGCCCGTTCTGGTGCAGTCTCCACACTCTGCGACCCTTCGTCCAGCAGCATCCTCGCGATCGATGGAATAAATAACCAACACATGTCGGAACACAGACGTCAAAAAAAACTTAACTTGCGAAATTTGTTTTATTTTATAGAATTTGATCCTTAAAAAAGTAGAAGTATGTTTTTTTTTCCAAAATCAATGAGTTCGATTCCTAGCTAAATAAATATTTCTAATATTGATTTAAAAAATCAAATGATTCAGTCTCAGTTTTCATTAAAATCGGGGTCGAGACTCCTTTGAGTATTTTTCAGTATTTTTGCCATCCACGCCCTACTTTTGTGTGCAAACAAGAAAAAGAATAACTTTATTTTGTGCGTTAAAGGATATAATGTCGTTTCACTTCGTATATATGATACACCACATCTGAATTATTACTGCAGCTTTTAGCAAAAGGTCACCTTGGTATGGAAACTATACCCACGCTGTACAGAAACAAAATACGGTGAAATAGACAGATGAATGTCTCGATGATAGTATGGGTTGCATTACTGTGAGTGTAGTCTGCAAGCACAAAAAAAAAATGCATTTTGCCACGTGTATTACCTATATAATATTTTTTTTTAATAATAATTAAGGTCTTGGAGGCGCATTGCGAAGGCTAGTTTGAAGTTACGCAAGAAAAGCGTGTCTGGAAGGATATGGGGAAAGCCTTTGCCCTGCAGTGTGAGACACTACAAGCTAATACAATTGAAAAAAAACTTCTTAATAATTTATTTTTTACTTTTAATTGTTAAGCGCTTTTTATTATTACTGTTTACCAAACATTTTTGTGTTGGGAAAAAAATACTAGTTTTTGTAAGTTATCATTCTTTCAGTTTTATTCAACATGGTCAATGTCTAAAGGTACAATCGTATCATCTAAAAAGGCCGCCGGTAGGGCTTTCAGTCTCAATCCATTACTGAGTCCCGGGAGCGAGACTCGATGTGGTCTCGAAATTCCCGGGGTAAACGAGACTTTCGAGACTATTTTAATAGTTGTCTAACTTATAGGCTATGCAATTAGGCAGTCAAAACAAGATATTACAATCAAGTACTTAATTAAACGCAAATAAAAAAATATTTGATGAAGTTTTTATCATTTTTGAAGTGGGCACGTAAAAAACAAAGGGCGTTTAATTTGGTTTCAGACAGAGGACCTAATTTTATTACAAAAGTAATCTGTCATAAGTCTGTCGCCCCCATATTCAAAGAGAGCTTTTTCTAAGTGCAAGTCATGTATAGACATGGAAGTTATATTCTGTCCTGTCTTCTTGGGAGTTTAACACATTATTAAGCTCACATTGCAGCTGTTCTTCTGTAGTTAAACTTGTGAGCTCCGCAATCGTTGCATCATTTAAATAACTGGTATTTGCGGTACCTTTGTCAGATGTGTCAGTTGTGGATTTCTTTAACCTTTCGTACAATAGGGGATCGGACTGGGTAAAGAAAACGACATTCTATTGTGTCCGTCAGACAGGTAATACAAAAATATTAGACACGTATTTTTTGTTTTATCAAAATATCAAAAAATTACTTAGTTAGAACTCATTAAAGTTGGAGAGTGGGGGCTTACTACGTCACAAGTAGGTATAAAACTTACCTACATGTGACGTCATGCGCCATTTCAACTCAATATATCTCCGTAATTTTATGACCACGTGAAAAAAGAAAAAATACGTGTCCAATACTTTTCAATAAACTACCCGACGGACAAAGAAAAAAAAATAGGAGTATCCCCTATTCTTATAAAGACACTGTAATTTCGTAGGTGTCTAATGTTTGAAATGCTCTTGCATCAAGCTTCTTTTCAAAAAACTGAGAAGGACTGTGCAAGTATTGTAAGATATTTGCCTCAATCAGTCTATTTTCCTTAATACGGATGCGCAGTGAATCGGTGAGACTTACGTCACCGTTGGGTATACTTAGTTGTGTTATCACAGGACACAGGTTTAAATATATACAGACAGTGCGTAGTATCGCAGACGGGTTGAGATCAAGTTATGGTGACCGGACGGATGTAGATCATAGGAGGCTTCCGGCGACTGGGACCGCAATTAAATAGGACCGCGGTCCCAGTCGCCGGATCCGTAAAAAATAAATATTTTTCTTCCGGCGACTGGGACCACTCATAAATGATAACTGAAATCAAAAAATGTACAGTCAAACGAAAAATTTTAAGATGCAATAATTGAAGAAAAATCCTTTTTGATTTTAAAACATCATTTATTGATATAAAAAAACAGCCTCTGACTACAGTTCTGTTATTTAAAACTTTCGTAATAAAAACATACACATAAATCGTGCTTATAATAATAATCAACAATTTTTAAACAATTAAGAATCAGAAAGTAATTATTTTTCACAAAATCAGCCTTTAAGTGGTACCGTAAATATAATAAAAAAATAACATAAATCACGATAAAAATTATAAACGTAGGTACTATCTATTTATATCATAATTAGTTTAAAATGGCCATTTATGGCTTCACACAAAATCAGTCAAGTAAGTAATTATCACAAAATCAGCCTTAACTCTATTAAAATTTATAAATTTAAAAAACTCTTTGACCACTGTTCTGTTATTTAAAATATACTTAACAAAAGATTCACATAAATCATGCTTATATAATAATAATCAACAATTTTCAAACAATTAACAATCAGTAAGTAATTATTTATCACAAAATCAGTCTTTAAGTACTACCGTAAATTAAAAAAAAAAAAACATAAATCACAATTAGTTTAAAATGGCCGTCATGGCTTCACAGAATCAGTCAAATTATATAATAACTTAAAACCTACATATAGATCAATTATACCCATATCCGGAGTCAATTTTTACCGTAATCTCTCCAAAAAATGGCCAACACTTATTTTACAAATAAGTAAGTCATTGACAGAATTATATATTTTTTTCATCTTTTCAATCGAAGAATGCTTCCTCTTCGATATTTGGATACCGTTAGGATTTTTTAATGCTCCAGAATAGTATTTCATATCTTTTATGAGTCCTTCCAGCAACTGGGCAATGTTTGGCTTTGGTTTGATGTACTTTCTAATGTGGCTATTCCATTGCTCGACAGCATTATTTGTTTTGTTTAATTCCCCATGAGTAGTAAATGTACCTGCGAGTGTTGAATTTTCTAGCCATGTTTGTACAAAGTAGTCATTAAAGTTTGTAATTTCTGCACTAATTGGCGACTCTTCCATGACATACAACCAGCCATCGTCGACCATATCTAGTGGGAGATGAGAAAGAGCCGAACATAGCTGAACATGATCTTTTCCTGGTTGAGTTTTGTCGACGCCCAATTCCTTCGCTTTACGCCACAAACTTTTTTTAAAGTGATAAAAGCAACCTACTATTTTCACACCAGGGAAAAAATGTTTGACCGCTTGTATTGATGAAACTTCGAAGTCCATGGTCATTACAGCCGGCTCCCATTCTGGTATCTGGCTTTTTATGAGTTCAAAAAGCAACTTATACGTAGATTTCTTCTTATCAGGTAGAAGTGCGTAAGCTACTGGAACAACATTTACGTAGTCTTCATTACTTCCAACATCTGCATGTATAGTATAGAGTTGATAAAATGACTTAATACAAATTTTAAATGTGCCATCAATATAGAAATGTTTGCACAGTTTAAAATATTTTTTAATTTCTTCACTTGCAAACACAATTACGCGCTTTTTTTGCCCTCTATAGTCAGCAAGCAAAAATTTTTGGTACTTTTTTGGTACTTCGACGTCGGCAGCTTTGTGAAAAGTGACTTTTTTTGCTCCAATACCATCGTTTCTTTTTTTGTAGAGTCGCTTTTCTATGTTGTGAAAATGTGGTAATTGTGTAACATACTGTAATCCCTCGTCTTTAAGAACTTCCATATTATTTTCAAACACTTGCGCAACAGGGATATTTATATCTTTTTGAACATCTTCTACACATTTTTGCATTTGGCGGTTCACTTTATCTTTCGCGAGATCAATAGGTTCATGACAATGAGCAGTTTCGTTCAAAATAGTCATTGCATCGACTCTAATTTTTATTGTCGCGTTGCAAACATTTTTTCTTGCACATCGCCAGAGTTTTGAGCCATCTTTGTTTATTCTTTTAAGAATATATTCATAGCCAGCTCTTCGCAAAAGATCACGTCCTCTTTGTGTGACATCAATATAAAACGACTGTTCACCACGTGAAGTTGAAGGACTTTTTTCATCCATTTTGATAATTCTAAAATCGAAAAAAAAAGTAACTATCAAATAATCTTAACAAATGACATTTTTTTTGTGATAATAAAAAGTCGCATCAAAGATGAGAAGCAATCTAAAGTAAAAATATTTGTAACCCCGTCGTTTTAACGCATTACCTGCTGAATTATATAGTATATAATTGCAGGTGCTAAGTAAATAGCTCACTAACCGGGTGCGGCAAACGCACCTGCGCGTTCAATAAATATTTCGTGTGGTGCTATGAACGCGTATGCGCGGTTGAAGAAAGTGTACCTAGTGCGGCTGGACGCATTATAGCGTCGTTTAATACTTTGCCCAAGTGCGATGGGGCGCTTATGTGCGTTTAAAAATTTTCGAGTTTTATGACGGTCATAAAATAATTATGTATTTATTACGCTACATGTTAAGGTAATTTCACACTACAGTTGTTTTTGTGAATTTACTACGCCGTAATGTAACATCACGGATCAAGCGTTACCTGTTATTTTTTTCTCTCTTTTCTATTTATTTGTTTTTGCTCATCAGTTGTTGTTCGTTCATAAACGTATAGAGTGAATGAATGACTGAAATTGAACACTTAGTGTTGCCATTTCGTGGTATATGAATATAAGATTTATCTAGTAGAGCAATCATTTCAGACCTGTACTTTTCTCATGATAGTCTTTTAGGCTACTGTCAAAAAGAAGTAAGTTTTAAGTAGTAAAATTAAACGAATAAATATTTAGAGTCAATACATTTATTTTATAAATAAATACATAAATTACACTACTCTACACATCCATAAACTAACAGGAGTGACTGTTTCGGTGACGTGTAACAGATGTTGTTGTGTATTACTTTCGGTTCCCAGTCAACATAATTGAGAATCTGGAATTGTGAATCTATCCTAGGTACATCAACAGTAAGGATTATCTGATCGTTTATCTCATCTATTGCCTTAACGGATACTGTTAAGTGAGGGGTTATGGAACCGATATCATTAACCAAAGGCCCCGGTAATTTTCTTTCCAGCCACGCTCGCTGAAGTTCTAAAGAAATCAAGTTGGACGGTATCTTTTCTTGAAGTAGTAGTAAGAAACCCGCGTTTAATTGTTGGAGATAAGAACCAAATACTTCGGATGTCCTTATCATTATATCGAACTTATCTCGGGAATTGGCTATCACTGTATTAATTTCCGAACTTAAATCCTGAATGTTGGAGAGTTCACATTTATTGTCATAAGGGTGATATTTTTCATAATCAGTAAATCTTGTATTCTGTTTTCATGCATTTCAGCGAGTTGTCTGGTAACCTTTTGGTATTTTAAGTCAGGTACAGCCACAAATATGTCAGCCATTTCGTATGCAACTACACCGGCATCGCATTTCGAGCAACAGGTCGGACAGCTCTTAAATAAAAATGACACGCCAGATGCTCCTTTTCCCTCTACTAAGTCCTGTCACATCGAGAATTTGCCCATTGCCTGAGTTAGTCTCGACCGGATAGGGAGTTAAAATATATATAGTAATAGATTATAATATATTATAATATATAGTTCAATAATATATAGTAGTATAGAATAATATAATAGGTCTTTACCTATGAAATTGCCGTATTGCAGTACAGACTTTTTCAAACAAAAAAAAGTTTTGATTGGCTATGAGTTCTAAATTCAAATTAATTTTGTTTTAAAAATATGACATTCTATTTACAAAATCAGTCTTTTGTTTATTCATTAGCGTTGTATTTTCATTACATTTCAACATTTTTCCTCATAATGGATACTTTGAAATTTCGTGTAATTATGGAATATGAGTTCCGTCGTGGCACCAACGCGGCACAAACGACCCGTAACATCAACGACGTTTACGGAGAGAACTGTACAAACGAACGCACAACCCGTTATTGGTTTGCTCGGTTTCGTTCTGGGAATTTTGACTTGAAAAATGAACCTCGTGGTCGTCCGGAAACTTTGGTCAACAATGATGAATTAAAGGTGATTGTTGAAGCTGATGAAACTCAATCTACAGCTGAGCTGGCAGCAGCTTTTGATGTTAGCATTAAAACAATATTGGTCCATTTGCGACAGATTGGCAAGATAAAAAAGCTTGATAGATGGGTGCCCCACGAACTTAACGATCGCCAGCGCAACGTACGCGTCGAGACTTGCCTTGCGCTGCTTAACAGGCACAGAAATGAAGGAATTTTGAACCGAATTGTTACGTGCGACGAAAAATGGATTCTTTTTGACAATCGAAAGCGCTCAGCAAGTTGGTTAGATCCTGGTTCGGTACCAAAGCAATGTGCAAAACGAAAAATGACCCCTAGAAAGGTGATGGTCACAGTTTGGTGGTCTAGTGCTGGTGTGATTCATCATAGCTTTTTACAAAACGGCGAGAGCATTACTGCAGATGTGTACATTGAAGAACTGACCACAATGATGGCGAAACTCGCACGTCTGCAACCAGCTTTGGTCAATCGGTCGTCTCCACTGCTACTTCACGACAACGCGCGGCCCCATACTGCACAACAGACCGTCTCTAAGCTGCATGAGTTGGGTTTGGAAGCTCTCCCTCATCCGCCATACTCACCAGATCTTGCGCCTTCCGACTATTACTTTTTCCAAAATTTGGACAACTTTTTAGCGGGAAAAAAATTCAATTCCCGAGAGGCAGTACAAAACGCCTTTGAAGAGTTTGTTGTCTCCCGTCCAGCTGATTTTTTCAAGAAGGGCATCCATAAACTGCCACAGCGTTGGCAAAGATGCATTGATTGCAGGGGTGATTACTTTGAATAAAAGAAATAAACAAGTTCGAAAAAAAAAATACTTTAACTTTTTTCAAACAAAACGGCAATTTCATAGGTAAAGACCTAATATTATAATATATATAGTTCGGTCAAACATAGGTAACCCATAATAAGCTCTTGGTACATACTCAATGTCTCTTTGAACTGTTTCTGGTAATGAGATTCAAAGCTTCCTAAAGAGTTGCTTAGATGTCTCTTTCTCCATTCTCCCCAAGTCTAAGTGGTTAAAAACATCTTGTATAACATCTTTAGGTGATTTTATTTTCACGACTATAGCCTGTTTTTCATAACTATCTACCATTGCTCCTTTGCCAATTTTGTGAAACATCTCTTTATAATACTAGCCTCATGGAAAAAAAAAGAAATGTAAGCTGCTAACACTATATGTAGTTTTTCAAGGTCCCATCTATGTTTAAACCAACATTATAAATATTATTATTCATAACAATAAAATATTGTTAGTTTGGAAAAAGATCAAACAGCAATAAAATTTCCAATTTTCGCAAAAACTTTTTTTGATTGCAATCAATTTAGTTGCGGAATATCACAAAACTGTGGGTCCAACAGAGGTTTTAATAATAAAAAAGTCAGAAATAACCTTCATTACGTGTCGAAATTACTTATGGTGGTGTGGTCCCAACATCGTGTTCCTGTAACTTAAACGGTTATGGTACATATCCCTACCCTCCCTTCTCAAAATTCCACCCTGTTTACATCTAGTGTTTTATAACAGAACGAGAAAATCGACGTTTTCAATTTAGAAAGCGTTTCTGAATTTCAAGCTTACTTTGTTAAGCTAAAGTTTTATAGAGCATACTTTGACTAATTATAACTCATAATAACTTTGTAAGTTAATTGGTGCAAATATGTAAAACAACAGTTTGAATGAAAAAAAACCAAATACAATAATTAAACAAGTTTCGAAGAAGCCTAAGCTACGGATCAGAAATATAAAGTAGAAAATCCACCAAAGTGAATTATCTTTCTATGTACACATAGATGGTCCATGTAGTCCCGAGCATAATACATAAAGACGTAATAATAATATTGCAGATTGTATTTTAATTGTGACCTCCCCGCAGGAGGTAACAAGTAAGACCATATGTCTCCTAACTGTTAGATTGCAAGCCATCCAGACAGTTCCCATGTTTGTCTGCTGGGTATCTTCATCCCACTCATTGTTCGCCTCCAGATCTTCAGCAGTTAGAATTCCATAGAGATCTTTGTCTGTTTCCCAATAATCTAGCTGTGTTGGTCTTTGCTGAAAGTTGGGCTCGAAATGAGACGTGGAAAACATTGCCCGGAATCAGGCAGCGAGTCAATTTTCGGAAATCTGTGCTCATAAATTTGATGTTGGTGTGTAGGCCCAAAATTTAATGGCGAATTACATTTTTTTTTTTTTGAAAACCATCTACGCGAACATTTGTCACAGAATATGCAGACGATCTTCATATTTGAGCTTTCAGATGGGCTATTCGAATAGACACTGTCGTCATGTTCAGAGTCGGTTTCGACGACTCCCTCACTTTCAGAGCTAATGCTAGATGTAATGACAATGGCGTCGTATAGTAGCAGTACTATACGACGCCAGAGACGCCTTTGGCAAAGGCAATGGTAGCATAGCAGTACCGCTGCCCTAACAGGGCGGGGCGGGCGGTAACCGTAACACTATTACGCCTTTCTCTTTCGCCATTTCAACAATTGCGTAGTTTGATAAAACTTTTCACAGATTGGACTTTTACCATCAAATGTGCTTTTGTGTCCTGTTGGACGAAGACAATTTCTTTGTCTAGCAACCAGTCCATAGTTGTTGCTTTCTCCAAGATGACGTGGGTATTTTATACAATCGTATTAAAAGCAATATCAATTTGGAATAATTAATGAAACAAAAACTAGATGGCCTTTTAAGTAAAATGTATGTACCTGGAATTATGGGTTGCGTTATCCATACAAGCAACGTAATTTAAAACTTATGTATTCTAAAAAAAAAAAAACAAATTTGGCAACATGAAATCGAGTGAGGGGCACCCTGAGGCCAATTGCAGATAAAATTTTCGCCTTCAGGATGTATAAGCCGATTAATCGACTACAAAATGAGATTGTGGTCAAAGTTTGATACCATGTTTGGAGACGCTTCTTCCGGCATTTCGAGAGTTTGACCAACAACTGCCACTGGGCTCTTGGTTTTCTGAGTGGTCAGTCCCTTGGGTACGAGCTCTAATCGGCCGTGGCTTTCGTGAAGTTGAATGCGGTGAAGAAATTTACTCATTAGAGTCTTGGTGACTGACGATCAATTGATCGTGAGCTTCGTGCATTCAAGAGATGTGGAGTTAGTGACTCATTAGGTTCTTCGAAACTTACGCAATCAATTTGCTCTGAGCTATCTGTGATATCACAAAATAACTCTTTATGTCGTACAAAACTATGTCTAGGGTAGGCATGTGAGCTTGATGGATAAATTGGTTGATTAAGCTCACAAATTGGTTGATCGAAAAAAGGTCTGTCTGCCTATTGATTTATTAGTTGGTCTAATTCATTAACTGCAAAATTTCTCTGAGGCTTTTCTTCGAGGAGCTTTAGCTGAGACAAAGTTTCCCCATAATCTAGTTGTGTTGGTCTTTCCTGAAAGTTTGGCTCAAAATGAGACCTGGAAGAAATTGCCCCGAATCAGGCAGCGAGTCAATTTTCGGAAATCTCTGCTCATAATTTTGATGTTGGTGTATAAGCCCAAAATGTAATGGCGGATTACAACGTTACGTGCCATGATGATTTTAAAAACCATCTACGCGAACACTTGTCACAGATTATTCAGATCGTATTTGAGCTTTCAGGTAGGCTATTCGGATAGACACTGTCGTCATATTCAGAGTCGGTTTCTACGACTGCCTCACTTTCAGAGCTAATGCTAGATTTAATTACTCTATCGCGTCGTATAGTAGCAGTACTATATGACGCCACATTTGCCCATTGTCTGAGTTAGTCTCGACAGGATAGGGAGTTATAATAAGCTCTTGGTACATACTCAATGTCTCTTTGAACTGTTTCTGGTAATGACATTCAATGCTTCCTAAAGAGTTGCTTAGATGTCTCTTTCTCCATTCTCCCCAAGTCTAAGTGGTTAAAAACATCTTGTATAACATCTTTAGGTGATTTTATTTTCACGACTATAGCCTGTTTTTCATAACTATCTACCATTGCTCCTTTGCCAATTTTGTGAAACATCTCTTTATAATACTAGCCTCATGGAAAAAAAAAGAAATGTAAGCTGCTAACACTATATGTAGTTTTTCAAGGTCCCATCTATGTTTAAACCAACATTATAAATATTATTATTCATAACAATAAAATATTGTTAGTTTGGAAAAAGATCAAACAGCAATAAAATTTCCAATTTTCGCAAAAACTTTTTTTGATTGCAATCAATTTAGTTGCGGAATATCACAAAACTGTGGGTCCAACAGAGGTTTTAATAATAAAAAAGTCAGAAATAACCTTCATTACGTGTCGAAATTACTTATGGTGGTGTGGTCCCAACATCGTGTTCCTGTAACTTAAACGGTTATGGTACATATCCCTACCCTCCCTTCTCAAAATTCCACCCTGTTTACATCTAGTGTTTTATAACAGAACGAGAAAATCGACGTTTTCAATTTAGAAAGCGTTTCTGAATTTCAAGCTTACTTTGTTAAGCTAAAGTTTTATAGAGCATACTTTGACTAATTATAACTCATAATAACTTTGTAAGTTAATTGGTGCAAATATGTAAAACAACAGTTTGAATTAAAAAAAAACCAAATACAATAATTAAACAAGTTTCGAAGAAGCCTAAGCTACGGATCAGAAATATAAAGTAGAAAATCCACCAAAGTGAATTATCTTTCTATGTACACATAGATGGTCCATGTAGTCCCGAGCATAATACATAAAGACGTAATAATAATATTGCAGATTGTATTTTAATTGTGACCTCCCCGCAGGAGGTAACAAGTAAGACCATATGTCTCCTAACTGTTAGATTGCAAGCCATCCAGACAGTTCCCATGTTTGTCTGCTGGGTATCTTCATCCCACTCATTGTTCGCCTCCAGATCTTCAGCAGTTAGAATTCCATAGAGATCTTTGTCTGTTTCCCAATAATCTAGCTGTGTTGGTCTTTGCTGAAAGTTGGGCTCGAAATGAGACGTGGAAAACATTGCCCGGAATCAGGCAGCGAGTCAATTTTCGGAAATCTGTGCTCATAAATTTGATGTTGGTGTGTAGGCCCAAAATTTAATGGCGAATTACATTTTTTTTTTTTGAAAACCATCTACGCGAACATTTGTCACAGAATATGCAGACGATCTTCATATTTGAGCTTTCAGATGGGCTATTCGAATAGACACTGTCGTCATGTTCAGAGTCGGTTTCGACGACTCCCTCACTTTCAGAGCTAATGCTAGATGTAATGACAATGGCGTCGTATAGTAGCAGTACTATACGACGCCAGAGACGCCTTTGGCAAAGGCAATGGTAGCATAGCAGTACCGCTGCCCTAACAGGGCGGGGCGGGCGGTAACCGTAACACTATTACGCCTTTCTCTTTCGCCATTTCAACAATTGCGTAGTTTGATAAAACTTTTCACAGATTGGACTTTTACCATCAAATGTGCTTTTGTGTCCTGTTGGACGAAGACAATTTCTTTGTCTAGCAACCAGTCCATAGTTGTTGCTTTCTCCAAGATGACGTGGGTATTTTATACAATCGTATTAAAAGCAATATCAATTTGGAATAATTAATGAAACAAAAACTAGATGGCCTTTTAAGTAAAATGTATGTACCTGGAATTATGGGTTGCGTTATCCATACAAGCAACGTAATTTAAAACTTATGTATTCTAAAAAAAAAAAAACAAATTTGGCAACATGAAATCGAGTGAGGGGCACCCTGAGGCCAATTGCAGATAAAATTTTCGCCTTCAGGATGTATAAGCCGATTAATCGACTACAAAATGAGATTGTGGTCAAAGTTTGATACCATGTTTGGAGACGCTTCTTCCGGCATTTCGAGAGTTTGACCAACAACTGCCACTGGGCTCTTGGTTTTCTGAGTGGTCAGTCCCTTGGGTACGAGCTCTAATCGGCCGTGGCTTTCGTGAAGTTGAATGCGGTGAAGAAATTTACTCATTAGAGTCTTGGTGACTGACGATCAATTGATCGTGAGCTTCGTGCATTCAAGAGATGTGGAGTTAGTGACTCATTAGGTTCTTCGAAACTTACGCAATCAATTTGCTCTGAGCTATCTGTGATATCACAAAATAACTCTTTATGTCGTACAAAACTATGTCTAGGGTAGGCATGTGAGCTTGATGGATAAATTGGTTGATTAAGCTCACAAATTGGTTGATCGAAAAAAGGTCTGTCTGCCTATTGATTTATTAGTTGGTCTAATTCATTAACTGCAAAATTTCTCTGAGGCTTTTCTTCGAGGAGCTTTAGCTGAGACAAAGTTTCCCCATAATCTAGTTGTGTTGGTCTTTCCTGAAAGTTTGGCTCAAAATGAGACCTGGAAGAAATTGCCCCGAATCAGGCAGCGAGTCAATTTTCGGAAATCTCTGCTCATAATTTTGATGTTGGTGTATAAGCCCAAAATGTAATGGCGGATTACAACGTTACGTGCCATGATGATTTTAAAAACCATCTACGCGAACACTTGTCACAGATTATTCAGATCGTATTTGAGCTTTCAGGTAGGCTATTCGGATAGACACTGTCGTCATATTCAGAGTCGGTTTCTACGACTGCCTCACTTTCAGAGCTAATGCTAGATTTAATTACTCTATCGCGTCGTATAGTAGCAGTACTATATGACGCCACATTTGCCCATTGTCTGAGTTAGTCTCGACAGGATAGGGAGTTATAATAAGCTCTTGGTACATACTCAATGTCTCTTTGAACTGTTTCTGGTAATGACATTCAATGCTTCCTAAAGAGTTGCTTAGATGTCTCTTTCTCCATTCTCCCCAAGTCTAAGTGGTTAAAAACATCTTGTATAACATCTTTAGGTGATTTTATTTTCACGACTATAGCCTGTTTTTCATAACTATCTACCATTGCTCCTTTGCCAATTTTGTGAAACATCTCTTTATAATACTAGCCTCATGGAAAAAAAAAGAAATGTAAGCTGCTAACACTATATGTAGTTTTTCAAGGTCCCATCTATGTTTAAACCAACATTATAAATATTATTATTCATAACAATAAAATATTGTTAGTTTGGAAAAAGATCAAACAGCAATAAAATTTCCAATTTTCGCAAAAACTTTTTTTGATTGCAATCAATTTAGTTGCGGAATATCACAAAACTGTGGGTCCAACAGAGGTTTTAATAATAAAAAAGTCAGAAATAACCTTCATTACGTGTCGAAATTACTTATGGTGGTGTGGTCCCAACATCGTGTTCCTGTAACTTAAACGGTTATGGTACATATCCCTACCCTCCCTTCTCAAAATTCCACCCTGTTTACATCTAGTGTTTTATAACAGAACGAGAAAATCGACGTTTTCAATTTAGAAAGCGTTTCAGAATTTCAAGCATACTTTGTTAAGCTAAAGTTTTATAGAGCATACTTTGACTAATTATAACTCATAATAACTTTGTAAGTTAATTGGTGCAAATATGTAAAACAACAGTTTGAATTAAAAAAAACCAAATACAATAATTAAACAAGTTTCGAAGAAGCCTAAGCTACGGATCAGAAATATAAAGTAGAAAATCCACCAAAGTGAATTATCTTTCTATGTATACATAGATGGTCCATGTAGTCCCGAGCATAATACATAAAGACGTAATAATAATATTGCAGATTGTATTTTAATTGTGACCTCCCCGCAGGAGGTAACAAGTAAGACCATATGTCTCCTAACTGTTAGATTGCAAGCCATCCAGACAGTTCCCATGTTTGTCTGCTGGGTATCTTCATCCCACTCATTGTTCGCCTCCAGATCTTTAGCAGTTAGAATTCCATAGAGATCTTTGTCTGTTTCCCAATAATCTAGCTGTGTTGGTCTTTGCTGAAAGTTGGGCTCGAAATGAGACGTGGAAAACATTGCCCGGAATCAGGCAGCGAGTCAATTTTCGGAAATCTGTGCTCATAAATTTGATGTTGGTGTGTAGGCCCAAAATTTAATGGCGAATTACATTTTTTTTTTTTGAAAACCATCTACGCGAACATTTGTCACAGAATATGCAGACGATCTTCATATTTGAGCTTTCAGATGGGCTATTCGAATAGACACTGTCGTCATGTTCAGAGTCGGTTTCGACGACTCCCTCACTTTCAGAGCTAATGCTAGATGTAATGACAATGGCGTCGTATAGTAGCAGTACTATACGACGCCAGAGACGCCTTTGGCAAAGGCAATGGTAGCATAGCAGTACCGCTGCCCTAACAGGGCGGGGCGGGCGGTAACCGTAACACTATTACGCCTTTCTCTTTCGCCATTTCAACAATTGCGTAGTTTGATAAAACTTTTCACAGATTGGACTTTTACCATCAAATGTGCTTTTGTGTCCTGTTGGACGAAGACAATTTCTTTGTCTAGCAACCAGTCCATAGTTGTTGCTTTCTCCAAGATGACGTGGGTATTTTATACAATCGTATTAAAAGCAATATCAATTTGGAATAATTAATGAAACAAAAACTAGATGGCCTTTTAAGTAAAATGTATGTACCTGGAATTATGGGTTGCGTTATCCATACAAGCAACGTAATTTAAAACTTATGTATTCTAAAAAAAAAAAAACAAATTTGGCAACATGAAATCGAGTGAGGGGCACCCTGAGGCCAATTGCAGATAAAATTTTCGCCTTCAGGATGTATAAGCCGATTAATCGACTACAAAATGAGATTGTGGTCAAAGTTTGATACCATGTTTGGAGACTCTTCTTCCGGCATTTCGAGAGTTTGACCAACAACTGCCACTGGGCTCTTGGTTTTCTGAGTGGTCAGTCCCTTGGGTACGAGCTCTAATCGGCCGTGGCTTTCGTGAAGTTGAATGCGGTGAAGAAATTTACTCATTAGAGTCTTGGTGACTGACGATCAATTGATCGTGAGCTTCGTGCATTCAAGAGATGTGGAGTTAGTGACTCATTAGGTTCTTCGAAACTTACGCAATCAATTTGCTCTGAGCTATCTGTGATATCACAAAATAACTCTTTATGTCGTACAAAACTATGTCTAGGGTAGGCATGTGAGCTTGATGGATAAATTGGTTGATTAAGCTCACAAATTGGTTGATCGAAAAAAGGTCTGTCTGCCTATTGATTTATTAGTTGGTCTAATTCATTAACTGAAAAATTTCTCTGAGGCTTTTCTTCGAGGAGCTTTAGCTGAGACAAAGTTTCCCCATAATCTAGTTGTGTTGGTCTTTCCTGAAAGTTTGGCTCAAAATGAGACCTGGAAGAAATTGCCCCGAATCAGGCAGCGAGTCAATTTTCGGAAATCTCTGCTCATCATTTTGATGTTGGTGTATAAGCCCAAAATGTAATGGCGGATTACAACGTTACTTGCTATGATGATTTTAAAAACCATCTACGCGAACACTTGTCACAGATTATTCAGATCGTATTTGAGCTTTCAGGTAGGCTATTCGGATAGACACTGTCGTCATATTCAGAGTCGGTTTCTACGACTGCCTCACTTTCAGAGCTAATGCTAGATTTAATTACTCTATGGCGTCGTATAGTAGCAGTACTATATGACGCCACATTTGCCCATTGTCTGAGTTAGTCTCGACAGAATAGGGAGTTATAATAAGCTCTTGGTACATACTCAATGTCTCTTTGAACTGTTTCTGGTAATGACATTCAATGCTTCCTAAAGAGTTGCTTAGATGTCTCTTTCTCCATTCTCCCCAAGTCTAAGTGGTTAAAAACATCTTGTATAACATCTTTAGGTGATTTTATTTTCACGACTATAGCCTGTTTTTCATAACTATCTACCATTGCTCCTTTGCCAATTTTGTGAAACATCTCTTTATAATACTAGCCTCATGGAAAAAAAAAGAAATGTAAGCTGCTAACACTATATGTAGTTTTTCAAGGTCCCATCTATGTTTAAACCAACATTATAAATATTATTATTCATAACGATAAAATATTGTTAGTTTGGAAAAAGATCAAACAGCAATAAAATTTCCAATTTTCGCAAAAACTTTTTTTGATTGCAATCAATTTAGTTGCGGAATATCACAAAACTGTGGGTCCAACAGAGGTTTTAATAATAAAAAAGTCAGAAATAACCTTCATTACGTGTCGAAATTACTTATGGTGGTGTGGTCCCAACATCGTGTTCCTGTAACTTAAACGGTTATGGTACATATCCCTACCCTCCCTTCTCAAAATTCCACCCTGTTTACATCTAGTGTTTTATAACAGAACGAGAAAATCGACGTTTTCAATTTAGAAAGCGTTTCTGAATTTCAAGCATACTTTGTTAAGCTAAAGTTTTATAGAGCATACTTTGACTAATTATAACTCATAATAACTTTGTAAGTTAATTGGTGCAAATATGTAAAACAACAGTTTGAATGAAAAAAAACCAAATACAATAATTAAACAAGTTTCGAAGAAGCCTAAGCTACGGATCAGAAATATAAAGTAGAAAATCCACCAAAGTGAATTATCTTTCTATGTATACATAGATGGTCCATGTAGTCCCGAGCATAATACATAAAGACGTAATAATAATATTGCAGATTGTATTTTAATTGTGACCTCCCCGCAGGAGGTAACAAGTAAGACCATATGTCTCCTAACTGTTAGATTGCAAGCCATCCAGACAGTTCCCATGTTTGTCTGCTGGGTATCTTCATCCCACTCATTGTTCGCCTCCAGATCTTTAGCAGTTAGAATTCCATAGAGATCTTTGTCTGTTTCCCAATAATCTAGCTGTGTTGGTCTTTGCTGAAAGTTGGGCTCGAAATGAGACGTGGAAAACATTGCCCGGAATCAGGCAGCGAGTCAATTTTCGGAAATCTGTGCTCATAAATTTGATGTTGGTGTGTAGGCCCAAAATTTAATGGCGAATTACATTTTTTTTTTTTTGAAATTCATCTACGCGAACATTTGTCACAGAATATGCAGACGATCTTCATATTTGAGCTTTCAGATGGGCTATTCGAATAGACACTGTCGTCATGTTCAGAGTCGGTTTCGACGACTCCCTCACTTTCAGAGCTAATGCTAGATGTAATGACAATGGCGTCGTATAGTAGCAGTACTATACGACGCCAGAGACGCCTTTGGCACAGGCAATGGTAGCATAGCAGTACCGCTGCCCTAACAGGGCGGGGCGGGCGGTAACCGTAACACTATTACGCCTTTCTCTTTCGCCATTTCAACAATTGCGTAGTTTGATAAAACTTTTCACAGATTGGACTTTTACCATCAAATGTGCTTTTGTGTCCTGTTGGACGAAGACAATTTCTTTGTCTAGCAACCAGTCCATAGTTGTTGCTTTCTCCAAGATGACGTGGGTATTTTATACAATCGTATTAAAAGCAATATCAATTTGGAATAATTAATGAAACAAAAACTAGATGGCCTTTTAAGTAAAATGTATGTACCTGGAATTATGGGTTGCGTTATCCATACAAGCAACGTAATTTAAAACTTATGTATTCTAAAAAAAAAAAACAAATTTGGCAACATGAAATCGAGTGAGGGGCACCCTGAGGCCAATTGCAGATAAAATTTTCGCCTTCAGGATGTATAAGCCGATTAATCGACTACAAAATGAGATTGTGGTCAAAGTTTGATACCATGTTTGGAGACGCTTCTTCCGGCATTTCGAGAGTTTGACCAACAACTGCCACTGGGCTCTTGGTTTTCTGAGTGGTCAGTCCCTTGGGTACGAGCTCTAATCGGCCGTGGCTTTCGTGAAGTTGAATGCGGTGAAGAAATTTACTCATTAGAGTCTTGGTGACTGACGATCAATTGATCGTGAGCTTCGTGCATTCAAGAGATGTGGAGTTAGTGACTCATTAGGTTCTTCGAAACTTACGCAATCAATTTGCTCTGAGCTATCTGTGATATCACAAAATAACTCTTTATGTCGTACAAAACTATGTCTAGGGTAGGCATGTGAGCTTGATGGATAAATTGGTTGATTAAGCTCACAAATTGGTTGATCGAAAAAAGGTCTGTCTGCCTATTGATTTATTAGTTGGTCTAATTCATTAACTGCAAAATTTCTCTGAGGCTTTTCTTCGAGGAGCTTTAGCTGAGACAAAGTTTCCCCATAATCTAGTTGTGTTGGTCTTTCCTGAAAGTTTGGCTCAAAATGAGACCTGGAAGAAATTGCCCCGAATCAGGCAGCGAGTCAATTTTCGGAAATCTCTGCTCATCATTTTGATGTTGGTGTATAAGCCCAAAATGTAATGGCGGATTACAACGTTACTTGCCATGATGATTTTAAAAACCATCTACGCGAACACTTGTCACAGATTATTCAGATCGTATTTGAGCTTTCAGGTAGGCTATTCGGATAGACACTGTCGTCATATTCAGAGTCGGTTTCTACGACTGCCTCACTTTCAGAGCTAATGCTAGATTTAATTACTCTATGGCGTCGTATAGTAGCAGTACTATATGACGCCACATTTGCCCATTGTCTGAGTTAGTCTCGACAGAATAGGGAGTTATAATAAGCTCTTGGTACATACTCAATGTCTCTTTGAACTGTTTCTGGTAATGACATTCAATGCTTCCTAAAGAGTTGCTTAGATGTCTCTTTCTCCATTCTCCCCAAGTCTAAGTGGTTAAAAACATCTTGTATAACATCTTTAGGTGATTTTATTTTCACGACTATAGCCTGTTTTTCATAACTATCTACCATTGCTCCTTTGCCAATTTTGTGAAACATCTCTTTATAATACTAGCCTCATGGAAAAAAAAAGAAATGTAAGCTGCTAACACTATATGTAGTTTTTCAAGGTCCCATCTATGTTTAAACCAACATTATAAATATTATTATTCATAACAATAAAATATTGTTAGTTTGGAAAAAGATCAAACAGCAATAAAATTTCCAATTTTCGCAAAAACTTTTTTTGATTGCAATCAATTTAGTTGCGGAATATCACAAAACTGTGGGTCCAACAGAGGTTTTAATAATAAAAAAGTCAGAAATAACCTTCATTACGTGTCGAAATTACTTATGGTGGTGTGGTCCCAACATCGTGTTCCTGTAACTTAAACGGTTATGGTACATATCCCTACCCTCCCTTCTCAAAATTCCACCCTGTTTACATCTAGTGTTTTATAACAGAACGAGAAAATCGACGTTTTCAATTTAGAAAGCGTTTCTGAATTTCAAGCATACTTTGTTAAGCTAAAGTTTTATAGAGCATACTTTGACTAATTATAACTCATAATAACTTTGTAAGTTAATTGGTGCAAATATGTAAAACAACAGTTTGAATTAAAAAAAACCAAATACAATAATTAAACAAGTTTCGAAGAAGCCTAAGCTACGGATCAGAAATATAAAGTAGAAAATCCACCAAAGTGAATTATCTTTCTATGTATACATAGATGGTCCATGTAGTCCCGAGCATAATACATAAAGACGTAATAATAATATTGCAGATTGTATTTTAATTGTGACCTCCCCGCAGGAGGTAACAAGTAAGACCATATGTCTCCTAACTGTTAGATTGCAAGCCATCCAGACAGTTCCCATGTTTGTCTGCTGGGTATCTTCATCCCACTCATTGTTCGCCTCCAGATCTTTAGCAGTTAGAATTCCATAGAGATCTTTGTCTGTTTCCCAATAATCTAGCTGTGTTGGTCTTTGCTGAAAGTTGGGCTCGAAATGAGACGTGGAAAACATTGCCCGGAATCAGGCAGCGAGTCAATTTTCGGAAATCTGTGCTCATAAATTTGATGTTGGTGTGTAGGCCCAAAATTTAATGGCGAATTACATTTTTTTTTTTTGAAAACCATCTACGCGAACATTTGTCACAGAATATGCAGACGATCTTCATATTTGAGCTTTCAGATGGGCTATTCGAATAGACACTGTCGTCATGTTCAGAGTCGGTTTCGACGACTCCCTCACTTTCAGAGCTAATGCTAGATGTAATGACAATGGCGTCGTATAGTAGCAGTACTATACGACGCCAGAGACGCCTTTGGCAAAGGCAATGGTAGCATAGCAGTACCGCTGCCCTAACAGGGCGGGGCGGGCGGTAACCGTAACACTATTACGCCTTTCTCTTTCGCCATTTCAACAATTGCGTAGTTTGATAAAACTTTTCACAGATTGGACTTTTACCATCAAATGTGCTTTTGTGTCCTGTTGGACGAAGACAATTTCTTTGTCTAGCAACCAGTCTATAGTTGTTGCTTTCTCCAAGATGACGTGGGTATTTTATACAATCGTATTAAAAGCAATATCAATTTGGAATAATTAATGAAACAAAAACTAGATGGCCTTTTAAGTAAAATGTATGTACCTGGAATTATGGGTTGCGTTATCCATACAAGCAACGTAATTTAAAACTTATGTATTCTAAAAAAAAAAAAACAAATTTGGCAACATGAAATCGAGTGAGGGGCACCCTGAGGCCAATTGCAGATAAAATTTTCGCCTTCAGGATGTATAAGCCGATTAATCGACTACAAAATGAGATTGTGGTCAAAGTTTGATACCATGTTTGGAGACGCTTCTTCCGGCATTTCGAGAGTTTGACCAACAACTGCCACTGGGCTCTTGGTTTTCTGAGTGGTCAGTCCCTTGGGTACGAGCTCTAATCGGCCGTGGCTTTCGTGAAGTTGAATGCGGTGAAGAAATTTACTCATTAGAGTCTTGGTGACTGACGATCAATTGATCGTGAGCTTCGTGCATTCAAGAGATGTGGAGTTAGTGACTCATTAGGGTCTTCGAAACTTACGCAATCAATTTGCTCTGAGCTATCTGTGATATCACAAAATAACTCTTTATGTCGTACAAAACTATGTCTAGGATAGGCATGTGAGCTTGATGGATAAATTGGTTGATTAAGCTCACAAATTGGTTGATCGAAAAAAGGTCTGTCTGCCTATTGATTTATTAGTTGGTCTAATTCATTAACTGAAAAATTTCTCTGAGGCTTTTCTTCGAGGAGCTTTAGCTGAGACAAAGTTTCCCCATAATCTAGTTGTGTTGGTCTTTCCTGAAAGTTTGGCTCAAAATGAGACCTGGAAGAAATTGCCCCGAATCAGGCAGCGAGTCAATTTTCGGAAATCTCTGCTCATAATTTTGATGTTGGTGTATAAGCCCAAAATGTAATGGCGGATTACAACGTTACGTGCCATGATGATTTTAAAAACCATCTACGCGAACACTTGTCACAGATTATTCAGATCGTATTTGAGCTTTCAGGTAGGCTATTCGGATAGACACTGTCGTCATATTCAGAGTCGGTTTCTACGACTGCCTCACTTTCAGAGCTAATGCTAGATTTAATTACTCTATCGCGTCGTATAGTAGCAGTACTATATGACGCCACATTTGCCCATTGTCTGAGTTAGTCTCGACAGGATAGGGAGTTATAATAAGCTCTTGGTACATACTCAATGTCTCTTTGAACTGTTTCTGGTAATGACATTCAATGCTTCCTAAAGAGTTGCTTAGATGTCTCTTTCTCCATTCTCCCCAAGTCTAAGTGGTTAAAAACATCTTGTATAACATCTTTAGGTGATTTTATTTTCACGACTATAGCCTGTTTTTCATAACTATCTACCATTGCTCCTTTGCCAATTTTGTGAAACATCTCTTTATAATACTAGCCTCATGGAAAAAAAAAGAAATGTAAGCTGCTAACACTATATGTAGTTTTTCAAGGTCCCATCTATGTTTAAACCAACATTATAAATATTATTATTCATAACAATAAAATATTGTTAGTTTGGAAAAAGATCAAACAGCAATAAAATTTCCAATTTTCGCAAAAACTTTTTTTGATTGCAATCAATTTAGTTGCGGAATATCACAAAACTGTGGGTCCAACAGAGGTTTTAATAATAAAAAAGTCAGAAATAACCTTCATTACGTGTCGAAATTACTTATGGTGGTGTGGTCCCAACATCGTGTTCCTGTAACTTAAACGGTTATGGTACATATCCCTACCCTCCCTTCTCAAAATTCCACCCTGTTTACATCTAGTGTTTTATAACAGAACGAGAAAATCGACGTTTTCAATTTAGAAAGCGTTTCTGAATTTCAAGCATACTTTGTTAAGCTAAAGTTTTATAGAGCATACTTTGACTAATTATAACTCATAATAACTTTGTAAGTTAATTGGTGCAAATATGTAAAACAACAGTTTGAATTAAAAAAAACCAAATACAATAATTAAACAAGTTTCGAAGAAGCCTAAGCTACGGATCAGAAATATAAAGTAGAAAATCCACCAAAGTGAATTATCTTTCTATGTATACATAGATGGTCCATGTAGTCCCGAGCATAATACATAAAGACGTAATAATAATATTGCAGATTGTATTTTAATTGTGACCTCCCCGCAGGAGGTAACAAGTAAGACCATATGTCTCCTAACTGTTAGATTGCAAGCCATCCAGACAGTTCCCATGTTTGTCTGCTGGGTATCTTCATCCCACTCATTGTTCGCCTCCAGATCTTTAGCAGTTAGAATTCCATAGAGATCTTTGTCTGTTTCCCAATAATCTAGCTGTGTTGGTCTTTGCTGAAAGTTGGGCTCGAAATGAGACGTGGAAAACATTGCCCGGAATCAGGCAGCGAGTCAATTTTCGGAAATCTGTGCTCATAAATTTGATGTTGGTGTGTAGGCCCAAAATTTAATGGCGAATTACATTTTTTTTTTTTGAAAACCATCTACGCGAACATTTGTCACAGAATATGCAGACGATCTTCATATTTGAGCTTTCAGATGGGCTATTCGAATAGACACTGTCGTCATGTTCAGAGTCGGTTTCGACGACTCCCTCACTTTCAGAGCTAATGCTAGATGTAATGACAATGGCGTCGTATAGTAGCAGTACTATACGACGCCAGAGACGCCTTTGGCACAGGCAATGGTAGCATAGCAGTACCGCTGCCCTAACAGGGCGGGGCGGGCGGTAACCGTAACACTATTACGCCTTTCTCTTTCGCCATTTCAACAATTGCGTAGTTTGATAAAACTTTTCACAGATTGGACTTTTACCATCAAATGTGCTTTTGTGTCCTGTTGGACGAAGACAATTTCTTTGTCTAGCAACCAGTCCATAGTTGTTGCTTTCTCCAAGATGACGTGGGTATTTTATACAATCGTATTAAAAGCAATATCAATTTGGAATAATTAATGAAACAAAAACTAGATGGCCTTTTAAGTAAAATGTATGTACCTGGAATTATGGGTTGCGTTATCCATACAAGCAACGTAATTTAAAACTTATGTATTCTAAAAAAAAAAAACAAATTTGGCAACATGAAATCGAGTGAGGGGCACCCTGAGGCCAATTGCAGATAAAATTTTCGCCTTTAGGATGTATAAGCCGATTAATCGACTACAAAATGAGATTGTGGTCAAAGTTTGATACCATGTTTGGAGACGCTTCTTCCGGCATTTCGAGAGTTTGACCAACAACTGCCACTGGGCTCTTGGTTTTCTGAGTGGTCAGTCCCTTGGGTACGAGCTCTAATCGGCCGTGGCTTTCGTGAAGTTGAATGCGGTGAAGAAATTTACTCATTAGAGTCTTGGTGACTGACGATCAATTGATCGTGAGCTTCGTGCATTCAAGAGATGTGGAGTTAGTGACTCATTAGGTTCTTCGAAACTTACGCAATCAATTTGCTCTGAGCTATCTGTGATATCACAAAATAACTCTTTATGTCGTACAAAACTATGTCTAGGGTAGGCATGTGAGCTTGATGGATAAATTGGTTGATTAAGCTCACAAATTGGTTGATCGAAAAAAGGTCTGTCTGCCTATTGATTTATTAGTTGGTCTAATTCATTAACTGCAAAATTTCTCTGAGGCTTTTCTTCGAGGAGCTTTAGCTGAGACAAAGTTTCCCCATAATCTAGTTGTGTTGGTCTTTCCTGAAAGTTTGGCTCAAAATGAGACCTGGAAGAAATTGCCCCGAATCAGGCAGCGAGTCAATTTTCGGAAATCTCTGCTCATCATTTTGATGTTGGTGTATAAGCCCAAAATGTAATGGCGGATTACAACGTTACTTGCTATGATGATTTTAAAAACCATCTACGCGAACACTTGTCACAGATTATTCAGATCGTATTTGAGCTTTCAGGTAGGCTATTCGGATAGACACTGTCGTCATATTCAGAGTCGGTTTCTACGACTGCCTCACTTTCAGAGCTAATGCTAGATTTAATTACTCTATGGCGTCGTATAGTAGCAGTACTATATGACGCCACATTTGCCCATTGTCTGAGTTAGTCTCGACAGAATAGGGAGTTATAATAAGCTCTTGGTACATACTCAATGTCTCTTTGAACTGTTTCTGGTAATGACATTCAATGCTTCCTAAAGAGTTGCTTAGATGTCTCTTTCTCCATTCTCCCCAAGTCTAAGTGGTTAAAAACATCTTGTATAACATCTTTAGGTGATTTTATTTTCACGACTATAGCCTGTTTTTTAACCGACTTCTAAAAGGAGGAGGTTATCAATTCGACGGTATGTTTTTTTTTTTGTGTGTATGTTACGCGATTACTCTGCCAATTGTGGACCGATTTTCAAAATTCTTTTTTCGTTCGAAAGGAGATACTTCTGAAATGGTCCCATATTCACCAAGTCGGGATCTGATGATGGAATCTTGGCGAAATCGAGGGAACTCTTCAAATTTTATAGGAAAACGTACAGCGATTTTGGTATTTTCTACAACAAGTGAAGCATTTGCGTCAATAAGAACCATTCTATCATCAGATCTGATGATGAATCCCAGAGACAGGCACCGGAACTCGATAATAAGACAATGTATCGTAGCTGTGTTTGGGCTTGTTGGAATTGTAACGGTATGTACTTTCTAGGTGTAGGTATAAGTAATAATTTAAAAAAAAAAAACTTTTTCTTTTTTTAACCGACTTCTAAAAGGAGGAAGTTATCAATTCGATTAGTTTTTGTTGAATGTACACCGATTACGCTGAGATTTATGATCCGATTTGCGTAATGCTTCTTTAGTTTGATGCGGAATAGTTGCTATTTGGTCCCATAAAAATGTGATATAGTTTGGCCCCGTAGTTTTCATTTTATATGTTTTTTATTTTAATTTTATTTGTATGTAAACCTATTTCTCCTTGATGACTGGACCGATTTACATGATTCTTCATCCATTTGGCAGAGAAAGCTTGCCCGGTTGGCCCATATGAATTTTATTATCTTTGCTTAGGTACTTTTTGAGTTATCCTCTTTATTATGCATTTTGTCCTTTCACGTATGTATGGACGATGTGCTGGTGTCTAGTTACAAAGTAAAAATGATACTAGGGAAGAATTTAAGTAAGATACCACAACTGAAAAGGGTAAAATAAAAACTTTTTACAAAAAATATAACCGACTTCAAAACAAAAACGTTGAAAATAATTTTACTTTCGGAAGTCGGTGGCAAACAAGTACATGAAACAAACAAGTCACCGACTGACGAAAGTAAAATTATTTTCAACGTTTTTGTTTTGAAGTCGGTTATATTTTTTGTAAAAAGTTTTTTCATAACTATCTACCATTGCTCCTTTGCCAATTTTGTGAAACATCTCTTTATAATACTAGCCTCATGGAAAAAAAAAGAAATGTAAGCTGCTAACACTATATGTAGTTTTTCAAGGTCCCATCTATGTTTAAACCAACATTATAAATATTATTATTCATAACAATAAAATATTGTTAGTTTGGAAAAAGATCAAACAGCAATAAAATTTCCAATTTTCGCAAAAACTTTTTTTGATTGCAATCAATTTAGTTGCGGAATATCACAAAACTGTGGGTCCAACAGAGGTTTTAATAATAAAAAAGTCAGAAATAACCTTCATTACGTGTCGAAATTACTTATGGTGGTGTGGTCCCAACATCGTGTTCCTGTAACTTAAACGGTTATGGTACATATCCCTACCCTCCCTTCTCAAAATTCCACCCTGTTTACATCTAGTGTTTTATAACAGAACGAGAAAATCGACGTTTTCAATTTAGAAAGCGTTTCAGAATTTCAAGCATACTTTGTTAAGCTAAAGTTTTATAGAGCATACTTTGACTAATTATAACTCATAATAACTTTGTAAGTTAATTGGTGCAAATATGTAAAACAACAGTTTGAATTAAAAAAAAACAAATACAATAATTAAACAAGTTTCGAAGAAGCCTAAGCTACGGATCAGAAATATAAAGTAGAAAATCCACCAAAGTGAATTATCTTTCTATGTATACATAGATGGTCCATGTAGTCCCGAGCATAATACATAAAGACGTAATAATAATATTGCAGATTGTATTTTAATTGTGACCTCCCCGCAGGAGGTAACAAGTAAGACCATATGTCTCCTAACTGTTAGATTGCAAGCCATCCAGACAGTTCCCATGTTTGTCTGCTGGGTATCTTCATCCCACTCATTGTTCGCCTCCAGATCTTTAGCAGTTAGAATTCCATAGAGATCTTTGTCTGTTTCCCAATAATCTAGCTGTGTTGGTCTTTGCTGAAAGTTGGGCTCGAAATGAGACGTGGAAAACATTGCCCGGAATCAGGCAGCGAGTCAATTTTCGGAAATCTGTGCTCATAAATTTGATGTTGGTGTGTAGGCCCAAAATTTAATGGCGAATTACATTTTTTTTTTTTGAAAACCATCTACGCGAACATTTGTCACAGAATATGCAGACGATCTTCATATTTGAGCTTTCAGATGGGCTATTCGAATAGACACTGTCGTCATGTTCAGAGTCGGTTTCGACGACTCCCTCACTTTCAGAGCTAATGCTAGATGTAATGACAATGGCGTCGTATAGTAGCAGTACTATACGACGCCAGAGACGCCTTTGGCACAGGCAATGGTAGCATAGCAGTACCGCTGCCCTAACAGGGCGGGGCGGGCGGTAACCGTAACACTATTACGCCTTTCTCTTTCGCCATTTCAACAATTGCGTAGTTTGATAAAACTTTTCACAGATTGGACTTTTACCATCAAATGTGCTTTTGTGTCCTGTTGGACGAAGACAATTTCTTTGTCTAGCAACCAGTCCATAGTTGTTGCTTTCTCCAAGATGACGTGGGTATTTTATACAATCGTATTAAAAGCAATATCAATTTGGAATAATTAATGAAACAAAAACTAGATGGCCTTTTAAGTAAAATGTATGTACCTGGAATTATGGGTTGCGTTATCCATACAAGCAACGTAATTTAAAACTTATGTATTCTAAAAAAAAAAAACAAATTTGGCAACATGAAATCGAGTGAGGGGCACCCTGAGGCCAATTGCAGATAAAATTTTCGCCTTCAGGATGTATAAGCCGATTAATCGACTACAAAATGAGATTGTGGTCAAAGTTTGATACCATGTTTGGAGACGCTTCTTCCGGCATTTCGAGAGTTTGACCAACAACTGCCACTGGGCTCTTGGTTTTCTGAGTGGTCAGTCCCTTGGGTACGAGCTCTAATCGGCCGTGGCTTTCGTGAAGTTGAATGCGGTGAAGAAATTTACTCATTAGAGTCTTGGTGACTGACGATCAATTGATCGTGAGCTTCGTGCATTCAAGAGATGTGGAGTTAGTGACTCATTAGGTTCTTCGAAACTTACGCAATCAATTTGCTCTGAGCTATCTGTGATATCACAAAATAACTCTTTATGTCGTACAAAACTATGTCTAGGGTAGGCATGTGAGCTTGATGGATAAATTGGTTGATTAAGCTCACAAATTGGTTGATCGAAAAAAGGTCTGTCTGCCTATTGATTTATTAGTTGGTCTAATTCATTAACTGCAAAATTTCTCTGAGGCTTTTCTTCGAGGAGCTTTAGCTGAGACAAAGTTTCCCCATAATCTAGTTGTGTTGGTCTTTCCTGAAAGTTTGGCTCAAAATGAGACCTGGAAGAAATTGCCCCGAATCAGGCAGCGAGTCAATTTTCGGAAATCTCTGCTCATCATTTTGATGTTGGTGTATAAGCCCAAAATGTAATGGCGGATTACAACGTTACTTGCCATGATGATTTTAAAAACCATCTACGCGAACACTTGTCACAGATTATTCAGATCGTATTTGAGCTTTCAGGTAGGCTATTCGGATAGACACTGTCGTCATATTCAGAGTCGGTTTCTACGACTGCCTCACTTTCAGAGCTAATGCTAGATTTAATTACTCTATGGCGTCGTATAGTAGCAGTACTATATGACGCCACATTTGCCCATTGTCTGAGTTAGTCTCGACAGAATAGGGAGTTATAATAAGCTCTTGGTACATACTCAATGTCTCTTTGAACTGTTTCTGGTAATGACATTCAATGCTTCCTAAAGAGTTGCTTAGGTGTCTCTTTCTCCATTCTCCCCAAGTCTAAGTGGTTAAAAACATCTTGTATAACATCTTTAGGTGATTTTATTTTCACGACTATAGCCTGTTTTTCATAACTATCTACCATTGCTCCTTTGCCAATTTTGTGAAACATCTCTTTATAATACTAGCCTCATGGAAAAAAAAAGAAATGTAAGCTGCTAACACTATATGTAGTTTTTCAAGGTCCCATCTATGTTTAAACCAACATTATAAATATTATTATTCATAACAATAAAATATTGTTAGTTTGGAAAAAGATCAAACAGCAATAAAATTTCCAATTTTCGCAAAAACTTTTTTTGATTGCAATCAATTTAGTTGCGGAATATCACAAAACTGTGGGTCCAACAGAGGTTTTAATAATAAAAAAGTCAGAAATAACCTTCATTACGTGTCGAAATTACTTATGGTGGTGTGGTCCCAACATCGTGTTCCTGTAACTTAAACGGTTATGGTACATATCCCTACCCTCCCTTCTCAAAATTCCACCCTGTTTACATCTAGTGTTTTATAACAGAACGAGAAAATCGACGTTTTCAATTTAGAAAGCGTTTCTGAATTTCAAGCATACTTTGTTAAGCTAAAGTTTTATAGAGCATACTTTGACTAATTATAACTCATAATAACTTTGTAAGTTAATTGGTGCAAATATGTAAAACAACAGTTTGAATTAAAAAAAACCAAATACAATAATTAAACAAGTTTCGAAGAAGCCTAAGCTACGGATCAGAAATATAAAGTAGAAAATCCACCAAAGTGAATTATCTTTCTATGTATACATAGATGGTCCATGTAGTCCCGAGCATAATACATAAAGACGTAATAATAATATTGCAGATTGTATTTTAATTGTGACCTCCCCGCAGGAGGTAACAAGTAAGACCATATGTCTCCTAACTGTTAGATTGCAAGCCATCCAGACAGTTCCCATGTTTGTCTGCTGGGTATCTTCATCCCACTCATTGTTCGCCTCCAGATCTTTAGCAGTTAGAATTCCATAGAGATCTTTGTCTGTTTCCCAATAATCTAGCTGTGTTGGTCTTTGCTGAAAGTTGGGCTCGAAATGAGACGTGGAAAACATTGCCCGGAATCAGGCAGCGAGTCAATTTTCGGAAATCTGTGCTCATAAATTTGATGTTGGTGTGTAGGCCCAAAATTTAATGGCGAATTACATTTTTTTTTTTTGAAAACCATCTACGCGAACATTTGTCACAGAATATGCAGACGATCTTCATATTTGAGCTTTCAGATGGGCTATTCGAATAGACACTGTCGTCATGTTCAGAGTCGGTTTCGACGACTCCCTCACTTTCAGAGCTAATGCTAGATGTAATGACAATGGCGTCGTATAGTAGCAGTACTATACGACGCCAGAGACGCCTTTGGCAAAGGCAATGGTAGCATAGCAGTACCGCTGCCCTAACAGGGCGGGGCGGGCGGTAACCGTAACACTATTACGCCTTTCTCTTTCGCCATTTCAACAATTGCGTAGTTTGATAAAACTTTTCACAGATTGGACTTTTACCATCAAATGTGCTTTTGTGTCCTGTTGGACGAAGACAATTTCTTTGTCTAGCAACCAGTCCATAGTTGTTGCTTTCTCCAAGATGACGTGGGTATTTTATACAATCGTATTAAAAGCAATATCAATTTGGAATAATTAATGAAACAAAAACTAGATGGCCTTTTAAGTAAAATGTATGTACCTGGAATTATGGGTTGCGTTATCCATACAAGCAACGTAATTTAAAACTTATGTATTCTAAAAAAAAAAAACAAATTTGGCAACATGAAATCGAGTGAGGGGCACCCTGAGGCCAATTGCAGATAAAATTTTCGCCTTCAGGATGTATAAGCCGATTAATCGACTACAAAATGAGATTGTGGTCAAAGTTTGATACCATGTTTGGAGACGCTTCTTCCGGCATTTCGAGAGTTTGACCAACAACTGCCACTGGGCTCTTGGTTTTCTGAGTGGTCAGTCCCTTGGGTACGAGCTCTAATCGGCCGTGGCTTTCGTGAAGTTGAATGCGGTGAAGAAATTTACTCATTAGAGTCTTGGTGACTGACGATCAATTGATCGTGAGCTTCGTGCATTCAAGAGATGTGGAGTTAGTGACTCATTAGGTTCTTCGAAACTTACGCAATCAATTTGCTCTGAGCTATCTGTGATATCACAAAATAACTCTTTATGTCGTACAAAACTATGTCTAGGGTAGGCATGTGAGCTTGATGGATAAATTGGTTGATTAAGCTCACAAATTGGTTGATCGAAAAAAGGTCTGTCTGCCTATTGATTTATTAGTTGGTCTAATTCATTAACTGCAAAATTTCTCTGAGGCTTTTCTTCGAGGAGCTTTAGCTGAGACAAAGTTTCCCCATAATCTAGTTGTGTTGGTCTTTCCTGAAAGTTTGGCTCAAAATGAGACCTGGAAGAAATTGCCCCGAATCAGGCAGCGAGTCAATTTTCGGAAATCTCTGCTCATCATTTTGATGTTGGTGTATAAGCCCAAAATGTAATGGCGGATTACAACGTTACTTGCTATGATGATTTTAAAAACCATCTACGCGAACACTTGTCACAGATTATTCAGATCGTATTTGAGCTTTCAGGTAGGCTATTCGGATAGACACTGTCGTCATATTCAGAGTCGGTTTCTACGACTGCCTCACTTTCAGAGCTAATGCTAGATTTAATTACTCTATGGCGTCGTATAGTAGCAGTACTATATGACGCCACATTTGCCCATTGTCTGAGTTAGTCTCGACAGAATAGGGAGTTATAATAAGCTCTTGGTACATACTCAATGTCTCTTTGAACTGTTTCTGGTAATGACATTCAATGCTTCCTAAAGAGTTGCTTAGATGTCTCTTTCTCCATTCTCCCCAAGTCTAAGTGGTTAAAAACATCTTGTATAACATCTTTAGGTGATTTTATTTTCACGACTATAGCCTGTTTTTCATAACTATCTACCATTGCTCCTTTGCCAATTTTGTGAAACATCTCTTTATAATACTAGCCTCATGGAAAAAAAAAGAAATGTAAGCTGCTAACACTATATGTAGTTTTTCAAGGTCCCATCTATGTTTAAACCAACATTATAAATATTATTATTCATAACAATAAAATATTGTTAGTTTGGAAAAAGATCAAACAGCAATAAAATTTCCAATTTTCGCAAAAACTTTTTTTGATTGCAATCAATTTAGTTGCGGAATATCACAAAACTGTGGGTCCAACAGAGGTTTTAATAATAAAAAAGTCAGAAATAACCTTCATTACGTGTCGAAATTACTTATGGTGGTGTGGTCCCAACATCGTGTTCCTGTAACTTAAACGGTTATGGTACATATCCCTACCCTCCCTTCTCAAAATTCCACCCTGTTTACATCTAGTGTTTTATAACAGAACGAGAAAATCGACGTTTTCAATTTAGAAAGCGTTTCAGAATTTCAAGCATACTTTGTTAAGCTAAAGTTTTATAGAGCATACTTTGACTAATTATAACTCATAATAACTTTGTAAGTTAATTGGTGCAAATATGTAAAACAACAGTTTGAATTAAAAAAAACCAAATACAATAATTAAACAAGTTTCGAAGAAGCCTAAGCTACGGATCAGAAATATAAAGTAGAAAATCCACCAAAGTGAATTATCTTTCTATGTATACATAGATGGTCCATGTAGTCCCGAGCATAATACATAAAGACGTAATAATAATATTGCAGATTGTATTTTAATTGTGACCTCCCCGCAGGAGGTAACAAGTAAGACCATATGTCTCCTAACTGTTAGATTGCAAGCCATCCAGACAGTTCCCATGTTTGTCTGCTGGGTATCTTCATCCCACTCATTGTTCGCCTCCAGATCTTTAGCAGTTAGAATTCCATAGAGATCTTTGTCTGTTTCCCAATAATCTAGCTGTGTTGGTCTTTGCTGAAAGTTGGGCTCGAAATGAGACGTGGAAAACATTGCCCGGAATCAGGCAGCGAGTCAATTTTCGGAAATCTGTGCTCATAAATTTGATGTTGGTGTGTAGGCCCAAAATTTAATGGCGAATTACATTTTTTTTTTTTGAAAACCATCTACGCGAACATTTGTCACAGAATATGCAGACGATCTTCATATTTGAGCTTTCAGATGGGCTATTCGAATAGACACTGTCGTCATGTTCAGAGTCGGTTTCGACGACTCCCTCACTTTCAGAGCTAATGCTAGATGTAATGACAATGGCGTCGTATAGTAGCAGTACTATACGACGCCAGAGACGCCTTTGGCAAAGGCAATGGTAGCATAGCAGTACCGCTGCCCTAACAGGGCGGGGCGGGCGGTAACCGTAACACTATTACGCCTTTCTCTTTCGCCATTTCAACAATTGCGTAGTTTGATAAAACTTTTCACAGATTGGACTTTTACCATCAAATGTGCTTTTGTGTCCTGTTGGACGAAGACAATTTCTTTGTCTAGCAACCAGTCCATAGTTGTTGCTTTCTCCAAGATGACGTGGGTATTTTATACAATCGTATTAAAAGCAATATCAATTTGGAATAATTAATGAAACAAAAACTAGATGGCCTTTTAAGTAAAATGTATGTACCTGGAATTATGGGTTGCGTTATCCATACAAGCAACGTAATTTAAAACTTATGTATTCTAAAAAAAAAAAACAAATTTGGCAACATGAAATCGAGTGAGGGGCACCCTGAGGCCAATTGCAGATAAAATTTTCGCCTTCAGGATGTATAAGCCGATTAATCGACTACAAAATGAGATTGTGGTCAAAGTTTGATACCATGTTTGGAGACGCTTCTTCCGGCATTTCGAGAGTTTGACCAACAACTGCCACTGGGCTCTTGGTTTTCTGAGTGGTCAGTCCCTTGGGTACGAGCTCTAATCGGCCGTGGCTTTCGTGAAGTTGAATGCGGTGAAGAAATTTACTCATTAGAGTCTTGGTGACTGACGATCAATTGATCGTGAGCTTCGTGCATTCAAGAGATGTGGAGTTAGTGACTCATTAGGTTCTTCGAAACTTACGCAATCAATTTGCTCTGAGCTATCTGTGATATCACAAAATAACTCTTTATGTCGTACAAAACTATGTCTAGGGTAGGCATGTGAGCTTGATGGATAAATTGGTTGATTAAGCTCACAAATTGGTTGATCGAAAAAAGGTCTGTCTGCCTATTGATTTATTAGTTGGTCTAATTCATTAACTGCAAAATTTCTCTGAGGCTTTTCTTCGAGGAGCTTTAGCTGAGACAAAGTTTCCCCATAATCTAGTTGTGTTGGTCTTTCCTGAAAGTTTGGCTCAAAATGAGACCTGGAAGAAATTGCCCCGAATCAGGCAGCGAGTCAATTTTCGGAAATCTCTGCTCATCATTTTGATGTTGGTGTATAAGCCCAAAATGTAATGGCGGATTACAACGTTACTTGCTATGATGATTTTAAAAACCATCTACGCGAACACTTGTCACAGATTATTCAGATCGTATTTGAGCTTTCAGGTAGGCTATTCGGATAGACACTGTCGTCATATTCAGAGTCGGTTTCTACGACTGCCTCACTTTCAGAGCTAATGCTAGATTTAATTACTCTATGGCGTCGTATAGTAGCAGTACTATATGACGCCACATTTGCCCATTGTCTGAGTTAGTCTCGACAGAATAGGGAGTTATAATAAGCTCTTGGTACATACTCAATGTCTCTTTGAACTGTTTCTGGTAATGACATTCAATGCTTCCTAAAGAGTTGCTTAGATGTCTCTTTCTCCATTCTCCCCAAGTCTAAGTGGTTAAAAACATCTTGTATAACATCTTTAGGTGATTTTATTTTCACGACTATAGCCTGTTTTTCATAACTATCTACCATTGCTCCTTTGCCAATTTTGTGAAACATCTCTTTATAATACTAGCCTCATGGAAAAAAAAAAAATTTAAGCTGCTAACACTATATGAAGTTTTTCAAGGTCCCATCTATGTTTAAACCAACATTATAAATATTATTATTCATAATAATAAAATATTGTTAGTTTGGAAAAAGATCAAACAGCAATAAAATTTCCAATTTTCGCAAAAACTTTTTTTGATTGCAATCAATTTAGTTGCGGAATATCACAAAACTGTGGGTCCAACAGAGGTTTTAATAATAAAAAAGTCAGAAATAACCTTCATTACGTGTCGAAATTACTTATGGTGGTGTGGTCCCAACATCGTGTTCCTGTAACTTAAACGGTTATGGTACATATCCCTACCCTCCCTTCTCAAAATTCCACCCTGTTTACATCTAGTGTTTTATAACAGAACGAGAAAATCGACGTTTTCAATTTAGAAAGCGTTTCTGAATTTCAAGCATACTTTGTTAAGCTAAAGTTTTATAGAGCATACTTTGACTAATTATAACTCATAATAACTTTGTAAGTTAATTGGTGCAAATATGTAAAACAACAGTTTGAATTAAAAAAAACCAAATACAATAATTAAACAAGTTTCGAAGAAGCCTAAGCTACGGATCAGAAATATAAAATAGAAAATCCACCAAAGTGAATTATCTTTCTATGTATACATAGATGGTCCATGTAGTCCCGAGCATAATACATAAAGACGTAATAATAATATTGCAGATTGTATTTTAATTGTGACCTCCCCGCAGGAGGTAACAAGTAAGACCATATGTCTCCTAACTGTTAGATTGCAAGCCATCCAGACAGTTCCCATGTTTGTCTGCTGGGTATCTTCATCCCACTCATTGTTCGCCTCCAGATCTTTAGCAGTTAGAATTCCATAGAGATCTTTGTCTGTTTCCCAATAATCTAGCTGTGTTGGTCTTTGCTGAAAGTTGGGCTCGAAATGAGACGTGGAAAACATTGCCCGGAATCAGGCAGCGAGTCAATTTTCGGAAATCTGTGCTCATAAATTTGATGTTGGTGTGTAGGCCCAAAATTTAATGGCGAATTACATTTTTTTTTTTTTGAAATTCATCTACGCGAACATTTGTCACAGAATATGCAGACGATCTTCATATTTGAGCTTTCAGATGGGCTATTCGAATAGACACTGTCGTCATGTTCAGAGTCGGTTTCGACGACTCCCTCACTTTCAGAGCTAATGCTAGATGTAATGACAATGGCGTCGTATAGTAGCAGTACTATACGACGCCAGAGACGCCTTTGGCACAGGCAATGGTAGCATAGCAGTACCGCTGCCCTAACAGGGCGGGGCGGGCGGTAACCGTAACACTATTACGCCTTTCTCTTTCGCCATTTCAACAATTGCGTAGTTTGATAAAACTTTTCACAGATTGGACTTTTACCATCAAATGTGCTTTTGTGTCCTGTTGGACGAAGACAATTTCTTTGTCTAGCAACCAGTCCATAGTTGTTGCTTTCTCCAAGATGACGTGGGTATTTTATACAATCGTATTAAAAGCAATATCAATTTGGAATAATTAATGAAACAAAAACTAGATGGCCTTTTAAGTAAAATGTATGTACCTGGAATTATGGGTTGCGTTATCCATACAAGCAACGTAATTTAAAACTTATGTATTCTAAAAAAAAAAAACAAATTTGGCAACATGAAATCGAGTGAGGGGCACCCTGAGGCCAATTGCAGATAAAATTTTCGCCTTCAGGATGTATAAGCCGATTAATCGACTACAAAATGAGATTGTGGTCAAAGTTTGATACCATGTTTGGAGACGCTTCTTCCGGCATTTCGAGAGTTTGACCAACAACTGCCACTGGGCTCTTGGTTTTCTGAGTGGTCAGTCCCTTGGGTACGAGCTCTAATCGGCCGTGGCTTTCGTGAAGTTGAATGCGGTGAAGAAATTTACTCATTAGAGTCTTGGTGACTGACGATCAATTGATCGTGAGCTTCGTGCATTCAAGAGATGTGGAGTTAGTGACTCATTAGGTTCTTCGAAACTTACGCAATCAATTTGCTCTGAGCTATCTGTGATATCACAAAATAACTCTTTATGTCGTACAAAACTATGTCTAGGGTAGGCATGTGAGCTTGATGGATAAATTGGTTGATTAAGCTCACAAATTGGTTGATCGAAAAAAGGTCTGTCTGCCTATTGATTTATTAGTTGGTCTAATTCATTAACTGCAAAATTTCTCTGAGGCTTTTCTTCGAGGAGCTTTAGCTGAGACAAAGTTTCCCCATAATCTAGTTGTGTTGGTCTTTCCTGAAAGTTTGGCTCAAAATGAGACCTGGAAGAAATTGCCCCGAATCAGGCAGCGAGTCAATTTTCGGAAATCTCTGCTCATCATTTTGATGTTGGTGTATAAGCCCAAAATGTAATGGCGGATTACAACGTTACTTGCTATGATGATTTTAAAAACCATCTACGCGAACACTTGTCACAGATTATTCAGATCGTATTTGAGCTTTCAGGTAGGCTATTCGGATAGACACTGTCGTCATATTCAGAGTCGGTTTCTACGACTGCCTCACTTTCAGAGCTAATGCTAGATTTAATTACTCTATGGCGTCGTATAGTAGCAGTACTATATGACGCCACATTTGCCCATTGTCTGAGTTAGTCTCGACAGAATAGGGAGTTATAATAAGCTCTTGGTACATACTCAATGTCTCTTTGAACTGTTTCTGGTAATGACATTCAATGCTTCCTAAAGAGTTGCTTAGATGTCTCTTTCTCCATTCTCCCCAAGTCTAAGTGGTTAAAAACATCTTGTATAACATCTTTAGGTGATTTTATTTTCACGACTATAGCCTGTTTTTCATAACTATCTACCATTGCTCCTTTGCCAATTTTGTGAAACATCTCTTTATAATACTAGCCTCATGGAAAAAAAAAGAAATGTAAGCTGCTAACACTATATGTAGTTTTTCAAGGTCCCATCTATGTTTAAACCAACATTATAAATATTATTATTCATAACAATAAAATATTGTTAGTTTGGAAAAAGATCAAACAGCAATAAAATTTCCAATTTTCGCAAAAACTTTTTTTGATTGCAATCAATTTAGTTGCGGAATATCACAAAACTGTGGGTCCAACAGAGGTTTTAATAATAAAAAAGTCAGAAATAACCTTCATTACGTGTCGAAATTACTTATGGTGGTGTGGTCCCAACATCGTGTTCCTGTAACTTAAACGGTTATGGTACATATCCCTACCCTCCCTTCTCAAAATTCCACCCTGTTTACATCTAGTGTTTTATAACAGAACGAGAAAATCGACGTTTTCAATTTAGAAAGCGTTTCAGAATTTCAAGCATACTTTGTTAAGCTAAAGTTTTATAGAGCATACTTTGACTAATTATAACTCATAATAACTTTGTAAGTTAATTGGTGCAAATATGTAAAACAACAGTTTGAATTAAAAAAAACCAAATACAATAATTAAACAAGTTTCGAAGAAGCCTAAGCTACGGATCAGAAATATAAAGTAGAAAATCCACCAAAGTGAATTATCTTTCTATGTATACATAGATGGTCCATGTAGTCCCGAGCATAATACATAAAGACGTAATAATAATATTGCAGATTGTATTTTAATTGTGACCTCCCCGCAGGAGGTAACAAGTAAGACCATATGTCTCCTAACTGTTAGATTGCAAGCCATCCAGACAGTTCCCATGTTTGTCTGCTGGGTATCTTCATCCCACTCATTGTTCGCCTCCAGATCTTTAGCAGTTAGAATTCCATAGAGATCTTTGTCTGTTTCCCAATAATCTAGCTGTGTTGGTCTTTGCTGAAAGTTGGGCTCGAAATGAGACGTGGAAAACATTGCCCGGAATCAGGCAGCGAGTCAATTTTCGGAAATCTGTGCTCATAAATTTGATGTTGGTGTGTAGGCCCAAAATTTAATGGCGAATTACATTTTTTTTTTTTGAAAACCATCTACGCGAACATTTGTCACAGAATATGCAGACGATCTTCATATTTGAGCTTTCAGATGGGCTATTCGAATAGACACTGTCGTCATGTTCAGAGTCGGTTTCGACGACTCCCTCACTTTCAGAGCTAATGCTAGATGTAATGACAATGGCGTCGTATAGTAGCAGTACTATACGACGCCAGAGACGCCTTTGGCAAAGGCAATGGTAGCATAGCAGTACCGCTGCCCTAACAGGGCGGGGCGGGCGGTAACCGTAACACTATTACGCCTTTCTCTTTCGCCATTTCAACAATTGCGTAGTTTGATAAAACTTTTCACAGATTGGACTTTTACCATCAAATGTGCTTTTGTGTCCTGTTGGACGAAGACAATTTCTTTGTCTAGCAACCAGTCCATAGTTGTTGCTTTCTCCAAGATGACGTGGGTATTTTATACAATCGTATTAAAAGCAATATCAATTTGGAATAATTAATGAAACAAAAACTAGATGGCCTTTTAAGTAAAATGTATGTACCTGGAATTATGGGTTGCGTTATCCATACAAGCAACGTAATTTAAAACTTATGTATTCTAAAAAAAAAAAAACAAATTTGGCAACATGAAATCGAGTGAGGGGCACCCTGAGGCCAATTGCAGATAAAATTTTCGCCTTCAGGATGTATAAGCCGATTAATCGACTACAAAATGAGATTGTGGTCAAAGTTTGATACCATGTTTGGAGACGCTTCTTCCGGCATTTCGAGAGTTTGACCAACAACTGCCACTGGGCTCTTGGTTTTCTGAGTGGTCAGTCCCTTGGGTACGAGCTCTAATCGGCCGTGGCTTTCGTGAAGTTGAATGCGGTGAAGAAATTTACTCATTAGAGTCTTGGTGACTGACGATCAATTGATCGTGAGCTTCGTGCATTCAAGAGATGTGGAGTTAGTGACTCATTAGGTTCTTCGAAACTTACGCAATCAATTTGCTCTGAGCTATCTGTGATATCACAAAATAACTCTTTATGTCGTACAAAACTATGTCTAGGGTAGGCATGTGAGCTTGATGGATAAATTGGTTGATTAAGCTCACAAATTGGTTGATCGAAAAAAGGTCTGTCTGCCTATTGATTTATTAGTTGGTCTAATTCATTAACTGCAAAATTTCTCTGAGGCTTTTCTTCGAGGAGCTTTAGCTGAGACAAAGTTTCCCCATAATCTAGTTGTGTTGGTCTTTCCTGAAAGTTTGGCTCAAAATGAGACCTGGAAGAAATTGCCCCGAATCAGGCAGCGAGTCAATTTTCGGAAATCTCTGCTCATCATTTTGATGTTGGTGTATAAGCCCAAAATGTAATGGCGGATTACAACGTTACTTGCCATGATGATTTTAAAAACCATCTACGCGAACACTTGTCACAGATTATTCAGATCGTATTTGAGCTTTCAGGTAGGCTATTCGGATAGACACTGTCGTCATATTCAGAGTCGGTTTCTACGACTGCCTCACTTTCAGAGCTAATGCTAGATTTAATTACTCTATGGCGTCGTATAGTAGCAGTACTATATGACGCCACATTTGCCCATTGTCTGAGTTAGTCTCGACAGAATAGGGAGTTATAATAAGCTCTTGGTACATACTCAATGTCTCTTTGAACTGTTTCTGGTAATGACATTCAATGCTTCCTAAAGAGTTGCTTAGATGTCTCTTTCTCCATTCTCCCCAAGTCTAAGTGGTTAAAAACATCTTGTATAACATCTTTAGGTGATTTTATTTTCACGACTATAGCCTGTTTTTCATAACTATCTACCATTGCTCCTTTGCCAATTTTGTGAAACATCTCTTTATAATACTAGCCTCATGGAAAAAAAAAGAAATGTAAGCTGCTAACACTATATGTAGTTTTTCAAGGTCCCATCTATGTTTAAACCAACATTATAAATATTATTATTCATAACAATAAAATATTGTTAGTTTGGAAAAAGATCAAACAGCAATAAAATTTCCAATTTTCGCAAAAACTTTTTTTGATTGCAATCAATTTAGTTGCGGAATATCACAAAACTGTGGGTCCAACAGAGGTTTTAATAATAAAAAAGTCAGAAATAACCTTCATTACGTGTCGAAATTACTTATGGTGGTGTGGTCCCAACATCGTGTTCCTGTAACTTAAACGGTTATGGTACATATCCCTACCCTCCCTTCTCAAAATTCCACCCTGTTTACATCTAGTGTTTTATAACAGAACGAGAAAATCGACGTTTTCAATTTAGAAAGCGTTTCTGAATTTCAAGCATACTTTGTTAAGCTAAAGTTTTATAGAGCATACTTTGACTAATTATAACTCATAATAACTTTGTAAGTTAATTGGTGCAAATATGTAAAACAACAGTTTGAATTAAAAAAAACCAAATACAATAATTAAACAAGTTTCGAAGAAGCCTAAGCTACGGATCAGAAATATAAAGTAGAAAATCCACCAAAGTGAATTATCTTTCTATGTATACATAGATGGTCCATGTAGTCCCGAGCATAATACATAAAGACGTAATAATAATATTGCAGATTGTATTTTAATTGTGACCTCCCCGCAGGAGGTAACAAGTAAGACCATATGTCTCCTAACTGTTAGATTGCAAGCCATCCAGACAGTTCCCATGTTTGTCTGCTGGGTATCTTCATCCCACTCATTGTTCGCCTCCAGATCTTTAGCAGTTAGAATTCCATAGAGATCTTTGTCTGTTTCCCAATAATCTAGCTGTGTTGGTCTTTGCTGAAAGTTGGGCTCGAAATGAGACGTGGAAAACATTGCCCGGAATCAGGCAGCGAGTCAATTTTCGGAAATCTGTGCTCATAAATTTGATGTTGGTGTGTAGGCCCAAAATTTAATGGCGAATTACATTTTTTTTTTTTGAAAACCATCTACGCGAACATTTGTCACAGAATATGCAGACGATCTTCATATTTGAGCTTTCAGATGGGCTATTCGAATAGACACTGTCGTCATGTTCAGAGTCGGTTTCGACGACTCCCTCACTTTCAGAGCTAATGCTAGATGTAATGACAATGGCGTCGTATAGTAGCAGTACTATACGACGCCAGAGACGCCTTTGGCAAAGGCAATGGTAGCATAGCAGTACCGCTGCCCTAACAGGGCGGGGCGGGCGGTAACCGTAACACTATTACGCCTTTCTCTTTCGCCATTTCAACAATTGCGTAGTTTGATAAAACTTTTCACAGATTGGACTTTTACCATCAAATGTGCTTTTGTGTCCTGTTGGACGAAGACAATTTCTTTGTCTAGCAACCAGTCCATAGTTGTTGCTTTCTCCAAGATGACGTGGGTATTTTATACAATCGTATTAAAAGCAATATCAATTTGGAATAATTAATGAAACAAAAACTAGATGGCCTTTTAAGTAAAATGTATGTACCTGGAATTATGGGTTGCGTTATCCATACAAGCAACGTAATTTAAAACTTATGTATTCTAAAAAAAAAAAAACAAATTTGGCAACATGAAATCGAGTGAGGGGCACCCTGAGGCCAATTGCAGATAAAATTTTCGCCTTCAGGATGTATAAGCCGATTAATCGACTACAAAATGAGATTGTGGTCAAAGTTTGATACCATGTTTGGAGACGCTTCTTCCGGCATTTCGAGAGTTTGACCAACAACTGCCACTGGGCTCTTGGTTTTCTGAGTGGTCAGTCCCTTGGGTACGAGCTCTAATCGGCCGTGGCTTTCGTGAAGTTGAATGCGGTGAAGAAATTTACTCATTAGAGTCTTGGTGACTGACGATCAATTGATCGTGAGCTTCGTGCATTCAAGAGATGTGGAGTTAGTGACTCATTAGGTTCTTCGAAACTTACGCAATCAATTTGCTCTGAGCTATCTGTGATATCACAAAATAACTCTTTATGTCGTACAAAACTATGTCTAGGGTAGGCATGTGAGCTTGATGGATAAATTGGTTGATTAAGCTCACAAATTGGTTGATCGAAAAAAGGTCTGTCTGCCTATTGATTTATTAGTTGGTCTAATTCATTAACTGCAAAATTTCTCTGAGGCTTTTCTTCGAGGAGCTTTAGCTGAGACAAAGTTTCCCCATAATCTAGTTGTGTTGGTCTTTCCTGAAAGTTTGGCTCAAAATGAGACCTGGAAGAAATTGCCCCGAATCAGGCAGCGAGTCAATTTTCGGAAATCTCTGCTCATCATTTTGATGTTGGTGTATAAGCCCAAAATGTAATGGCGGATTACAACGTTACTTGCCATGATGATTTTAAAAACCATCTACGCGAACACTTGTCACAGATTATTCAGATCGTATTTGAGCTTTCAGGTAGGCTATTCGGATAGACACTGTCGTCATATTCAGAGTCGGTTTCTACGACTGCCTCACTTTCAGAGCTAATGCTAGATTTAATTACTCTATGGCGTCGTATAGTAGCAGTACTATATGACGCCACATTTGCCCATTGTCTGAGTTAGTCTCGACAGAATAGGGAGTTATAATAAGCTCTTGGTACATACTCAATGTCTCTTTGAACTGTTTCTGGTAATGACATTCAATGCTTCCTAAAGAGTTGCTTAGATGTCTCTTTCTCCATTCTCCCCAAGTCTAAGTGGTTAAAAACATCTTGTATAACATCTTTAGGTGATTTTATTTTCACGACTATAGCCTGTTTTTCATAACTATCTACCATTGCTCCTTTGCCAATTTTGTGAAACATCTCTTTATAATACTAGCCTCATGGAAAAAAAAAGAAATGTAAGCTGCTAACACTATATGTAGTTTTTCAAGGTCCCATCTATGTTTAAACCAACATTATAAATATTATTATTCATAACAATAAAATATTGTTAGTTTGGAAAAAGATCAAACAGCAATAAAATTTCCAATTTTCGCAAAAACTTTTTTTGATTGCAATCAATTTAGTTGCGGAATATCACAAAACTGTGGGTCCAACAGAGGTTTTAATAATAAAAAAGTCAGAAATAACCTTCATTACGTGTCGAAATTACTTATGGTGGTGTGGTCCCAACATCGTGTTCCTGTAACTTAAACGGTTATGGTACATATCCCTACCCTCCCTTCTCAAAATTCCACCCTGTTTACATCTAGTGTTTTATAACAGAACGAGAAAATCGACGTTTTCAATTTAGAAAGCGTTTCTGAATTTCAAGCATACTTTGTTAAGCTAAAGTTTTATAGAGCATACTTTGACTAATTATAACTCATAATAACTTTGTAAGTTAATTGGTGCAAATATGTAAAACAACAGTTTGAATTAAAAAAAACCAAATACAATAATTAAACAAGTTTCGAAGAAGCCTAAGCTACGGATCAGAAATATAAAGTAGAAAATCCACCAAAGTGAATTATCTTTCTATGTATACATAGATGGTCCATGTAGTCCCGAGCATAATACATAAAGACGTAATAATAATATTGCAGATTGTATTTTAATTGTGACCTCCCCGCAGGAGGTAACAAGTAAGACCATATGTCTCCTAACTGTTAGATTGCAAGCCATCCAGACAGTTCCCATGTTTGTCTGCTGGGTATCTTCATCCCACTCATTGTTCGCCTCCAGATCTTTAGCAGTTAGAATTCCATAGAGATCTTTGTCTGTTTCCCAATAATCTAGCTGTGTTGGTCTTTGCTGAAAGTTGGGCTCGAAATGAGACGTGGAAAACATTGCCCGGAATCAGGCAGCGAGTCAATTTTCGGAAATCTGTGCTCATAAATTTGATGTTGGTGTGTAGGCCCAAAATTTAATGGCGAATTACATTTTTTTTTTTTGAAAACCATCTACGCGAACATTTGTCACAGAATATGCAGACGATCTTCATATTTGAGCTTTCAGATGGGCTATTCGAATAGACACTGTCGTCATGTTCAGAGTCGGTTTCGACGACTCCCTCACTTTCAGAGCTAATGCTAGATGTAATGACAATGGCGTCGTATAGTAGCAGTACTATACGACGCCAGAGACGCCTTTGGCAAAGGCAATGGTAGCATAGCAGTACCGCTGCCCTAACAGGGCGGGGCGGGCGGTAACCGTAACACTATTACGCCTTTCTCTTTCGCCATTTCAACAATTGCGTAGTTTGATAAAACTTTTCACAGATTGGACTTTTACCATCAAATGTGCTTTTGTGTCCTGTTGGACGAAGACAATTTCTTTGTCTAGCAACCAGTCCATAGTTGTTGCTTTCTCCAAGATGACGTGGGTATTTTATACAATCGTATTAAAAGCAATATCAATTTGGAATAATTAATGAAACAAAAACTAGATGGCCTTTTAAGTAAAATGTATGTACCTGGAATTATGGGTTGCGTTATCCATACAAGCAACGTAATTTAAAACTTATGTATTCTAAAAAAAAAAAACAAATTTGGCAACATGAAATCGAGTGAGGGGCACCCTGAGGCCAATTGCAGATAAAATTTTCGCCTTCAGGATGTATAAGCCGATTAATCGACTACAAAATGAGATTGTGGTCAAAGTTTGATACCATGTTTGGAGACGCTTCTTCCGGCATTTCGAGAGTTTGACCAACAACTGCCACTGGGCTCTTGGTTTTCTGAGTGGTCAGTCCCTTGGGTACGAGCTCTAATCGGCCGTGGCTTTCGTGAAGTTGAATGCGGTGAAGAAATTTACTCATTAGAGTCTTGGTGACTGACGATCAATTGATCGTGAGCTTCGTGCATTCAAGAGATGTGGAGTTAGTGACTCATTAGGTTCTTCGAAACTTACGCAATCAATTTGCTCTGAGCTATCTGTGATATCACAAAATAACTCTTTATGTCGTACAAAACTATGTCTAGGGTAGGCATGTGAGCTTGATGGATAAATTGGTTGATTAAGCTCACAAATTGGTTGATCGAAAAAAGGTCTGTCTGCCTATTGATTTATTAGTTGGTCTAATTCATTAACTGCAAAATTTCTCTGAGGCTTTTCTTCGAGGAGCTTTAGCTGAGACAAAGTTTCCCCATAATCTAGTTGTGTTGGTCTTTCCTGAAAGTTTGGCTCAAAATGAGACCTGGAAGAAATTGCCCCGAATCAGGCAGCGAGTCAATTTTCGGAAATCTCTGCTCATCATTTTGATGTTGGTGTATAAGCCCAAAATGTAATGGCGGATTACAACGTTACTTGCTATGATGATTTTAAAAACCATCTACGCGAACACTTGTCACAGATTATTCAGATCGTATTTGAGCTTTCAGGTAGGCTATTCGGATAGACACTGTCGTCATATTCAGAGTCGGTTTCTACGACTGCCTCACTTTCAGAGCTAATGCTAGATTTAATTACTCTATGGCGTCGTATAGTAGCAGTACTATATGACGCCACATTTGCCCATTGTCTGAGTTAGTCTCGACAGAATAGGGAGTTATAATAAGCTCTTGGTACATACTCAATGTCTCTTTGAACTGTTTCTGGTAATGACATTCAATGCTTCCTAAAGAGTTGCTTAGATGTCTCTTTCTCCATTCTCCCCAAGTCTAAGTGGTTAAAAACATCTTGTATAACATCTTTAGGTGATTTTATTTTCACGACTATAGCCTGTTTTTCATAACTATCTACCATTGCTCCTTTGCCAATTTTGTGAAACATCTCTTTATAATACTAGCCTCATGGAAAAAAAAAGAAATGTAAGCTGCTAACACTATATGTAGTTTTTCAAGGTCCCATCTATGTTTAAACCAACATTATAAATATTATTATTCATAACAATAAAATATTGTTAGTTTGGAAAAAGATCAAACAGCAATAAAATTTCCAATTTTCGCAAAAACTTTTTTTGATTGCAATCAATTTAGTTGCGGAATATCACAAAACTGTGGGTCCAACAGAGGTTTTAATAATAAAAAAGTCAGAAATAACCTTCATTACGTGTCGAAATTACTTATGGTGGTGTGGTCCCAACATCGTGTTCCTGTAACTTAAACGGTTATGGTACATATCCCTACCCTCCCTTCTCAAAATTCCACCCTGTTTACATCTAGTGTTTTATAACAGAACGAGAAAATCGACGTTTTCAATTTAGAAAGCGTTTCAGAATTTCAAGCATACTTTGTTAAGCTAAAGTTTTATAGAGCATACTTTGACTAATTATAACTCATAATAACTTTGTAAGTTAATTGGTGCAAATATGTAAAACAACAGTTTGAATTAAAAAAAACCAAATACAATAATTAAACAAGTTTCGAAGAAGCCTAAGCTACGGATCAGAAATATAAAGTAGAAAATCCACCAAAGTGAATTATCTTTCTATGTATACATAGATGGTCCATGTAGTCCCGAGCATAATACATAAAGACGTAATAATAATATTGCAGATTGTATTTTAATTGTGACCTCCCCGCAGGAGGTAACAAGTAAGACCATATGTCTCCTAACTGTTAGATTGCAAGCCATCCAGACAGTTCCCATGTTTGTCTGCTGGGTATCTTCATCCCACTCATTGTTCGCCTCCAGATCTTTAGCAGTTAGAATTCCATAGAGATCTTTGTCTGTTTCCCAATAATCTAGCTGTGTTGGTCTTTGCTGAAAGTTGGGCTCGAAATGAGACGTGGAAAACATTGCCCGGAATCAGGCAGCGAGTCAATTTTCGGAAATCTGTGCTCATAAATTTGATGTTGGTGTGTAGGCCCAAAATTTAATGGCGAATTACATTTTTTTTTTTTGAAAACCATCTACGCGAACATTTGTCACAGAATATGCAGACGATCTTCATATTTGAGCTTTCAGATGGGCTATTCGAATAGACACTGTCGTCATGTTCAGAGTCGGTTTCGACGACTCCCTCACTTTCAGAGCTAATGCTAGATGTAATGACAATGGCGTCGTATAGTAGCAGTACTATACGACGCCAGAGACGCCTTTGGCAAAGGCAATGGTAGCATAGCAGTACCGCTGCCCTAACAGGGCGGGGCGGGCGGTAACCGTAACACTATTACGCCTTTCTCTTTCGCCATTTCAACAATTGCGTAGTTTGATAAAACTTTTCACAGATTGGACTTTTACCATCAAATGTGCTTTTGTGTCCTGTTGGACGAAGACAATTTCTTTGTCTAGCAACCAGTCCATAGTTGTTGCTTTCTCCAAGATGACGTGGGTATTTTATACAATCGTATTAAAAGCAATATCAATTTGGAATAATTAATGAAACAAAAACTAGATGGCCTTTTAAGTAAAATGTATGTACCTGGAATTATGGGTTGCGTTATCCATACAAGCAACGTAATTTAAAACTTATGTATTCTAAAAAAAAAAAAACAAATTTGGCAACATGAAATCGAGTGAGGGGCACCCTGAGGCCAATTGCAGATAAAATTTTCGCCTTCAGGATGTATAAGCCGATTAATCGACTACAAAATGAGATTGTGGTCAAAGTTTGATACCATGTTTGGAGACGCTTCTTCCGGCATTTCGAGAGTTTGACCAACAACTGCCACTGGGCTCTTGGTTTTCTGAGTGGTCAGTCCCTTGGGTACGAGCTCTAATCGGCCGTGGCTTTCGTGAAGTTGAATGCGGTGAAGAAATTTACTCATTAGAGTCTTGGTGACTGACGATCAATTGATCGTGAGCTTCGTGCATTCAAGAGATGTGGAGTTAGTGACTCATTAGGTTCTTCGAAACTTACGCAATCAATTTGCTCTGAGCTATCTGTGATATCACAAAATAACTCTTTATGTCGTACAAAACTATGTCTAGGGTAGGCATGTGAGCTTGATGGATAAATTGGTTGATTAAGCTCACAAATTGGTTGATCGAAAAAAGGTCTGTCTGCCTATTGATTTATTAGTTGGTCTAATTCATTAACTGCAAAATTTCTCTGAGGCTTTTCTTCGAGGAGCTTTAGCTGAGACAAAGTTTCCCCATAATCTAGTTGTGTTGGTCTTTCCTGAAAGTTTGGCTCAAAATGAGACCTGGAAGAAATTGCCCCGAATCAGGCAGCGAGTCAATTTTCGGAAATCTCTGCTCATCATTTTGATGTTGGTGTATAAGCCCAAAATGTAATGGCGGATTACAACGTTACTTGCTATGATGATTTTAAAAACCATCTACGCGAACACTTGTCACAGATTATTCAGATCGTATTTGAGCTTTCAGGTAGGCTATTCGGATAGACACTGTCGTCATATTCAGAGTCGGTTTCTACGACTGCCTCACTTTCAGAGCTAATGCTAGATTTAATTACTCTATGGCGTCGTATAGTAGCAGTACTATATGACGCCACATTTGCCCATTGTCTGAGTTAGTCTCGACAGAATAGGGAGTTATAATAAGCTCTTGGTACATACTCAATGTCTCTTTGAACTGTTTCTGGTAATGACATTCAATGCTTCCTAAAGAGTTGCTTAGATGTCTCTTTCTCCATTCTCCCCAAGTCTAAGTGGTTAAAAACATCTTGTATAACATCTTTAGGTGATTTTATTTTCACGACTATAGCCTGTTTTTCATAACTATCTACCATTGCTCCTTTGCCAATTTTGTGAAACATCTCTTTATAATACTAGCCTCATGGAAAAAAAAAAAATTTAAGCTGCTAACACTATATGAAGTTTTTCAAGGTCCCATCTATGTTTAAACCAACATTATAAATATTATTATTCATAATAATAAAATATTGTTAGTTTGGAAAAAGATCAAACAGCAATAAAATTTCCAATTTTCGCAAAAACTTTTTTTGATTGCAATCAATTTAGTTGCGGAATATCACAAAACTGTGGGTCCAACAGAGGTTTTAATAATAAAAAAGTCAGAAATAACCTTCATTACGTGTCGAAATTACTTATGGTGGTGTGGTCCCAACATCGTGTTCCTGTAACTTAAACGGTTATGGTACATATCCCTACCCTCCCTTCTCAAAATTCCACCCTGTTTACATCTAGTGTTTTATAACAGAACGAGAAAATCGACGTTTTCAATTTAGAAAGCGTTTCTGAATTTCAAGCATACTTTGTTAAGCTAAAGTTTTATAGAGCATACTTTGACTAATTATAACTCATAATAACTTTGTAAGTTAATTGGTGCAAATATGTAAAACAACAGTTTGAATTAAAAAAAACCAAATACAATAATTAAACAAGTTTCGAAGAAGCCTAAGCTACGGATCAGAAATATAAAATAGAAAATCCACCAAAGTGAATTATCTTTCTATGTATACATAGATGGTCCATGTAGTCCCGAGCATAATACATAAAGACGTAATAATAATATTGCAGATTGTATTTTAATTGTGACCTCCCCGCAGGAGGTAACAAGTAAGACCATATGTCTCCTAACTGTTAGATTGCAAGCCATCCAGACAGTTCCCATGTTTGTCTGCTGGGTATCTTCATCCCACTCATTGTTCGCCTCCAGATCTTTAGCAGTTAGAATTCCATAGAGATCTTTGTCTGTTTCCCAATAATCTAGCTGTGTTGGTCTTTGCTGAAAGTTGGGCTCGAAATGAGACGTGGAAAACATTGCCCGGAATCAGGCAGCGAGTCAATTTTCGGAAATCTGTGCTCATAAATTTGATGTTGGTGTGTAGGCCCAAAATTTAATGGCGAATTACATTTTTTTTTTTTTGAAATTCATCTACGCGAACATTTGTCACAGAATATGCAGACGATCTTCATATTTGAGCTTTCAGATGGGCTATTCGAATAGACACTGTCGTCATGTTCAGAGTCGGTTTCGACGACTCCCTCACTTTCAGAGCTAATGCTAGATGTAATGACAATGGCGTCGTATAGTAGCAGTACTATACGACGCCAGAGACGCCTTTGGCACAGGCAATGGTAGCATAGCAGTACCGCTGCCCTAACAGGGCGGGGCGGGCGGTAACCGTAACACTATTACGCCTTTCTCTTTCGCCATTTCAACAATTGCGTAGTTTGATAAAACTTTTCACAGATTGGACTTTTACCATCAAATGTGCTTTTGTGTCCTGTTGGACGAAGACAATTTCTTTGTCTAGCAACCAGTCCATAGTTGTTGCTTTCTCCAAGATGACGTGGGTATTTTATACAATCGTATTAAAAGCAATATCAATTTGGAATAATTAATGAAACAAAAACTAGATGGCCTTTTAAGTAAAATGTATGTACCTGGAATTATGGGTTGCGTTATCCATACAAGCAACGTAATTTAAAACTTATGTATTCTAAAAAAAAAAAACAAATTTGGCAACATGAAATCGAGTGAGGGGCACCCTGAGGCCAATTGCAGATAAAATTTTCGCCTTCAGGATGTATAAGCCGATTAATCGACTACAAAATGAGATTGTGGTCAAAGTTTGATACCATGTTTGGAGACGCTTCTTCCGGCATTTCGAGAGTTTGACCAACAACTGCCACTGGGCTCTTGGTTTTCTGAGTGGTCAGTCCCTTGGGTACGAGCTCTAATCGGCCGTGGCTTTCGTGAAGTTGAATGCGGTGAAGAAATTTACTCATTAGAGTCTTGGTGACTGACGATCAATTGATCGTGAGCTTCGTGCATTCAAGAGATGTGGAGTTAGTGACTCATTAGGTTCTTCGAAACTTACGCAATCAATTTGCTCTGAGCTATCTGTGATATCACAAAATAACTCTTTATGTCGTACAAAACTATGTCTAGGGTAGGCATGTGAGCTTGATGGATAAATTGGTTGATTAAGCTCACAAATTGGTTGATCGAAAAAAGGTCTGTCTGCCTATTGATTTATTAGTTGGTCTAATTCATTAACTGCAAAATTTCTCTGAGGCTTTTCTTCGAGGAGCTTTAGCTGAGACAAAGTTTCCCCATAATCTAGTTGTGTTGGTCTTTCCTGAAAGTTTGGCTCAAAATGAGACCTGGAAGAAATTGCCCCGAATCAGGCAGCGAGTCAATTTTCGGAAATCTCTGCTCATCATTTTGATGTTGGTGTATAAGCCCAAAATGTAATGGCGGATTACAACGTTACTTGCTATGATGATTTTAAAAACCATCTACGCGAACACTTGTCACAGATTATTCAGATCGTATTTGAGCTTTCAGGTAGGCTATTCGGATAGACACTGTCGTCATATTCAGAGTCGGTTTCTACGACTGCCTCACTTTCAGAGCTAATGCTAGATTTAATTACTCTATGGCGTCGTATAGTAGCAGTACTATATGACGCCACATTTGCCCATTGTCTGAGTTAGTCTCGACAGAATAGGGAGTTATAATAAGCTCTTGGTACATACTCAATGTCTCTTTGAACTGTTTCTGGTAATGACATTCAATGCTTCCTAAAGAGTTGCTTAGATGTCTCTTTCTCCATTCTCCCCAAGTCTAAGTGGTTAAAAACATCTTGTATAACATCTTTAGGTGATTTTATTTTCACGACTATAGCCTGTTTTTCATAACTATCTACCATTGCTCCTTTGCCAATTTTGTGAAACATCTCTTTATAATACTAGCCTCATGGAAAAAAAAAGAAATGTAAGCTGCTAACACTATATGTAGTTTTTCAAGGTCCCATCTATGTTTAAACCAACATTATAAATATTATTATTCATAACAATAAAATATTGTTAGTTTGGAAAAAGATCAAACAGCAATAAAATTTCCAATTTTCGCAAAAACTTTTTTTGATTGCAATCAATTTATTTGCGGAATATCACAAAACTGTGGGTCCAACAGAGGTTTTAATAATAAAAAAGTCAGAAATAACCTTCATTACGTGTCGAAATTACTTATGGTGGTGTGGTCCCAACATCGTGTTCCTGTAACTTAAACGGTTATGGTACATATCCCTACCCTCCCTTCTCAAAATTCCACCCTGTTTACATCTAGTGTTTTATAACAGAACGAGAAAAACGACGTTTTCAATTTAGAAAGCGTTTCTGAATTTCAAGCATACTTTGTTAAGCTAAAGTTTTATAGAGCATACTTTGACTAATTATAACTCATAATAACTTTGTAAGTTAATTGGTGCAAATATGTAAAACAACAGTTTGAATTAAAAAAAACCAAATACAATAATTAAACAAGTTTCGAAGAAGCCTAAGCTACGGATCAGAAATATAAAGTAGAAAATCCACCAAAGTGAATTATCTTTCTATGTATACATAGATGGTCCATGTAGTCCCGAGCATAATACATAAAGACGTAATAATAATATTGCAGATTGTATTTTAATTGTGACCTCCCCGCAGGAGGTAACAAGTAAGACCATATGTCTCCTAACTGTTAGATTGCAAGCCATCCAGACAGTTCCCATGTTTGTCTGCTGGGTATCTTCATCCCACTCATTGTTCGCCTCCAGATCTTTAGCAGTTAGAATTCCATAGAGATCTTTGTCTGTTTCCCAATAATCTAGCTGTGTTGGTCTTTGCTGAAAGTTGGGCTCGAAATGAGACGTGGAAAACATTGCCCGGAATCAGGCAGCGAGTCAATTTTCGGAAATCTGTGCTCATAAATTTGATGTTGGTGTGTAGGCCCAAAATTTAATGGCGAATTACATTTTTTTTTTTTGAAAACCATCTACGCGAACATTTGTCACAGAATATGCAGACGATCTTCATATTTGAGCTTTCAGATGGGCTATTCGAATAGACACTGTCGTCATGTTCAGAGTCGGTTTCGACGACTCCCTCACTTTCAGAGCTAATGCTAGATGTAATGACAATGGCGTCGTATAGTAGCAGTACTATACGACGCCAGAGACGCCTTTGGCAAAGGCAATGGTAGCATAGCAGTACCGCTGCCCTAACAGGGCGGGGCGGGCGGTAACCGTAACACTATTACGCCTTTCTCTTTCGCCATTTCAACAATTGCGTAGTTTGATAAAACTTTTCACAGATTGGACTTTTACCATCAAATGTGCTTTTGTGTCCTGTTGGACGAAGACAATTTCTTTGTCTAGCAACCAGTCCATAGTTGTTGCTTTCTCCAAGATGACGTGGGTATTTTATACAATCGTATTAAAAGCAATGTCAATTGGGAATAATTAATGAAACAAAAACTAGATGGCCTTTTAAGTAAAATGTATGTACCTGGAATTATGGGTTGCGTTATCCATACAAGCAACGTAATTTAAAACTTATGTATTCTAAAAAAAAAAAAACAAATTTGGCAACATGAAATCGAGTGAGGGGCACCCTGAGGCCAATTGCAGATAAAATTTTCGCCTTCAGGATGTATAAGCCGATTAATCGACTACAAAATGAGATTGTGGTCAAAGTTTGATACCATGTTTGGAGACGCTTCTTCCGGCATTTCGAGAGTTTGACCAACAACTGCCACTGGGCTCTTGGTTTTCTGAGTGGTCAGTCCCTTGGGTACGAGCTCTAATCGGCCGTGGCTTTCGTGAAGTTAAATGCGGTGAAGAAATTTACTCATTAGAGTCTTGGTGACTGACGATCAATTGATCGTGAGCTTCGTGCATTCAAGAGATGTGGAGTTAGTGACTCATTAGGGTCTTCGAAACTTACGCAATCAATTTGCTCTGAGCTATCTGTGATATCACAAAATAACTCTTTATGTCGTACAAAACTATGTCTAGGGTAGGCATGTGAGCTTGATGGATAAATTGGTTGATTAAGCTCACAAATTGGTTGATCGAAAAAAGGTCTGTCTGCCTATTGATTTATTAGTTGGTCTAATTCATTAACTGCAAAATTTCTCTGAGGCTTTTCTTCGAGGAGCTTTAGCTGAGACAAAGTTTCCCCATAATCTAGTTGTGTTGGTCTTTCCTGAAAGTTTGGCTCAAAATGAGACCTGGAAGAAATTGCCCCGAATCAGGCAGCGAGTCAATTTTCGGAAATCTCTGCTCATCATTTTGATGTTGGTGTATAAGCCCAAAATGTAATGGCGGATTACAACGTTACGTGCCATGATGATTTTAAAAACCATCTACGCGAACACTTGTCACAGATTATTCAGATCGTATTTGAGCTTTCAGGTAGGCTATTCGGATAGACACTGTCGTCATATTCAGAGTCGGTTTCTACGACTGCCTCACTTTCAGAGCTAATGCTAGATTTAATTACTCTATGGCGTCGTATAGTAGCAGTACTATATGACGCCACATTTGCCCATTGTCTGAGTTAGTCTCGACAGAATAGGGAGTTATAATAAGCTCTTGGTACATACTCAATGTCTCTTTGAACTGTTTCTGGTAATGACATTCAATGCTTCCTAAAGAGTTGCTTAGATGTCTCTTTCTCCATTCTCCCCAAGTCTAAGTGGTTAAAAACATCTTGTATAACATCTTTAGGTGATTTTATTTTCACGACTATAGCCTGTTTTTCATAACTATCTACCATTGCTCCTTTGCCAATTTTGTGAAACATCTCTTTATAATACTAGCCTCATGGAAAAAAAAAGAAATGTAAGCTGCTAACACTATATGTAGTTTTTCAAGGTCCCATCTATGTTTAAACCAACATTATAAATATTATTATTCATAACAATAAAATATTGTTAGTTTGGAAAAAGATCAAACAGCAATAAAATTTCCAATTTTCGCAAAAACTTTTTTTGATTGCAATCAATTTAGTTGCGGAATATCACAAAACTGTGGGTCCAACAGAGGTTTTAATAATAAAAAAGTCAGAAATAACCTTCATTACGTGTCGAAATTACTTATGGTGGTGTGGTCCCAACATCGTGTTCCTGTAACTTAAACGGTTATGGTACATATCCCTACCCTCCCTTCTCAAAATTCCACCCTGTTTACATCTAGTGTTTTATAACAGAACGAGAAAATCGACGTTTTCAATTTAGAAAGCGTTTCAGAATTTCAAGCATACTTTGTTAAGCTAAAGTTTTATAGAGCATACTTTGACTAATTATAACTCATAATAACTTTGTAAGTTAATTGGTGCAAATATGTAAAACAACAGTTTGAATTAAAAAAAACCAAATACAATAATTAAACAAGTTTCGAAGAAGCCTAAGCTACGGATCAGAAATATAAAGTAGAAAATCCACCAAAGTGAATTATCTTTCTATGTATACATAGATGGTCCATGTAGTCCCGAGCATAATACATAAAGACGTAATAATAATATTGCAGATTGTATTTTAATTGTGACCTCCCCGCAGGAGGTAACAAGTAAGACCATATGTCTCCTAACTGTTAGATTGCAAGCCATCCAGACAGTTCCCATGTTTGTCTGCTGGGTATCTTCATCCCACTCATTGTTCGCCTCCAGATCTTTAGCAGTTAGAATTCCATAGAGATCTTTGTCTGTTTCCCAATAATCTAGCTGTGTTGGTCTTTGCTGAAAGTTGGGCTCGAAATGAGACGTGGAAAACATTGCCCGGAATCAGGCAGCGAGTCAATTTTCGGAAATCTGTGCTCATAAATTTGATGTTGGTGTGTAGGCCCAAAATTTAATGGCGAATTACATTTTTTTTTTTTGAAAACCATCTACGCGAACATTTGTCACAGAATATGCAGACGATCTTCATATTTGAGCTTTCAGATGGGCTATTCGAATAGACACTGTCGTCATGTTCAGAGTCGGTTTCGACGACTCCCTCACTTTCAGAGCTAATGCTAGATGTAATGACAATGGCGTCGTATAGTAGCAGTACTATACGACGCCAGAGACGCCTTTGGCAAAGGCAATGGTAGCATAGCAGTACCGCTGCCCTAACAGGGCGGGGCGGGCGGTAACCGTAACACTATTACGCCTTTCTCTTTCGCCATTTCAACAATTGCGTAGTTTGATAAAACTTTTCACAGATTGGACTTTTACCATCAAATGTGCTTTTGTGTCCTGTTGGACGAAGACAATTTCTTTGTCTAGCAACCAGTCCATAGTTGTTGCTTTCTCCAAGATGACGTGGGTATTTTATACAATCGTATTAAAAGCAATATCAATTTGGAATAATTAATGAAACAAAAACTAGATGGCCTTTTAAGTAAAATGTATGTACCTGGAATTATGGGTTGCGTTATCCATACAAGCAACGTAATTTAAAACTTATGTATTCTAAAAAAAAAAAAACAAATTTGGCAACATGAAATCGAGTGAGGGGCACCCTGAGGCCAATTGCAGATAAAATTTTCGCCTTCAGGATGTATAAGCCGATTAATCGACTACAAAATGAGATTGTGGTCAAAGTTTGATACCATGTTTGGAGACGCTTCTTCCGGCATTTCGAGAGTTTGACCAACAACTGCCACTGGGCTCTTGGTTTTCTGAGTGGTCAGTCCCTTGGGTACGAGCTCTAATCGGCCGTGGCTTTCGTGAAGTTGAATGCGGTGAAGAAATTTACTCATTAGAGTCTTGGTGACTGACGATCAATTGATCGTGAGCTTCGTGCATTCAAGAGATGTGGAGTTAGTGACTCATTAGGTTCTTCGAAACTTACGCAATCAATTTGCTCTGAGCTATCTGTGATATCACAAAATAACTCTTTATGTCGTACAAAACTATGTCTAGGGTAGGCATGTGAGCTTGATGGATAAATTGGTTGATTAAGCTCACAAATTGGTTGATCGAAAAAAGGTCTGTCTGCCTATTGATTTATTAGTTGGTCTAATTCATTAACTGCAAAATTTCTCTGAGGCTTTTCTTCGAGGAGCTTTAGCTGAGACAAAGTTTCCCCATAATCTAGTTGTGTTGGTCTTTCCTGAAAGTTTGGCTCAAAATGAGACCTGGAAGAAATTGCCCCGAATCAGGCAGCGAGTCAATTTTCGGAAATCTCTGCTCATCATTTTGATGTTGGTGTATAAGCCCAAAATGTAATGGCGGATTACAACGTTACTTGCCATGATGATTTTAAAAACCATCTACGCGAACACTTGTCACAGATTATTCAGATCGTATTTGAGCTTTCAGGTAGGCTATTCGGATAGACACTGTCGTCATATTCAGAGTCGGTTTCTACGACTGCCTCACTTTCAGAGCTAATGCTAGATTTAATTACTCTATGGCGTCGTATAGTAGCAGTACTATATGACGCCACATTTGCCCATTGTCTGAGTTAGTCTCGACAGAATAGGGAGTTATAATAAGCTCTTGGTACATACTCAATGTCTCTTTGAACTGTTTCTGGTAATGACATTCAATGCTTCCTAAAGAGTTGCTTAGATGTCTCTTTCTCCATTCTCCCCAAGTCTAAGTGGTTAAAAACATCTTGTATAACATCTTTAGGTGATTTTATTTTCACGACTATAGCCTGTTTTTCATAACTATCTACCATTGCTCCTTTGCCAATTTTGTGAAACATCTCTTTATAATACTAGCCTCATGGAAAAAAAAAGAAATGTAAGCTGCTAACACTATATGTAGTTTTTCAAGGTCCCATCTATGTTTAAACCAACATTATAAATATTATTATTCATAACAATAAAATATTGTTAGTTTGGAAAAAGATCAAACAGCAATAAAATTTCCAATTTTCGCAAAAACTTTTTTTGATTGCAATCAATTTAGTTGCGGAATATCACAAAACTGTGGGTCCAACAGAGGTTTTAATAATAAAAAAGTCAGAAATAACCTTCATTACGTGTCGAAATTACTTATGGTGGTGTGGTCCCAACATCGTGTTCCTGTAACTTAAACGGTTATGGTACATATCCCTACCCTCCCTTCTCAAAATTCCACCCTGTTTACATCTAGTGTTTTATAACAGAACGAGAAAATCGACGTTTTCAATTTAGAAAGCGTTTCTGAATTTCAAGCATACTTTGTTAAGCTAAAGTTTTATAGAGCATACTTTGACTAATTATAACTCATAATAACTTTGTAAGTTAATTGGTGCAAATATGTAAAACAACAGTTTGAATTAAAAAAAACCAAATACAATAATTAAACAAGTTTCGAAGAAGCCTAAGCTACGGATCAGAAATATAAAGTAGAAAATCCACCAAAGTGAATTATCTTTCTATGTATACATAGATGGTCCATGTAGTCCCGAGCATAATACATAAAGACGTAATAATAATATTGCAGATTGTATTTTAATTGTGACCTCCCCGCAGGAGGTAACAAGTAAGACCATATGTCTCCTAACTGTTAGATTGCAAGCCATCCAGACAGTTCCCATGTTTGTCTGCTGGGTATCTTCATCCCACTCATTGTTCGCCTCCAGATCTTTAGCAGTTAGAATTCCATAGAGATCTTTGTCTGTTTCCCAATAATCTAGCTGTGTTGGTCTTTGCTGAAAGTTGGGCTCGAAATGAGACGTGGAAAACATTGCCCGGAATCAGGCAGCGAGTCAATTTTCGGAAATCTGTGCTCATAAATTTGATGTTGGTGTGTAGGCCCAAAATTTAATGGCGAATTACATTTTTTTTTTTTGAAAACCATCTACGCGAACATTTGTCACAGAATATGCAGACGATCTTCATATTTGAGCTTTCAGATGGGCTATTCGAATAGACACTGTCGTCATGTTCAGAGTCGGTTTCGACGACTCCCTCACTTTCAGAGCTAATGCTAGATGTAATGACAATGGCGTCGTATAGTAGCAGTACTATACGACGCCAGAGACGCCTTTGGCAAAGGCAATGGTAGCATAGCAGTACCGCTGCCCTAACAGGGCGGGGCGGGCGGTAACCGTAACACTATTACGCCTTTCTCTTTCGCCATTTCAACAATTGCGTAGTTTGATAAAACTTTTCACAGATTGGACTTTTACCATCAAATGTGCTTTTGTGTCCTGTTGGACGAAGACAATTTCTTTGTCTAGCAACCAGTCCATAGTTGTTGCTTTCTCCAAGATGACGTGGGTATTTTATACAATCGTATTAAAAGCAATATCAATTTGGAATAATTAATGAAACAAAAACTAGATGGCCTTTTAAGTAAAATGTATGTACCTGGAATTATGGGTTGCGTTATCCATACAAGCAACGTAATTTAAAACTTATGTATTCTAAAAAAAAAAAACAAATTTGGCAACATGAAATCGAGTGAGGGGCACCCTGAGGCCAATTGCAGATAAAATTTTCGCCTTCAGGATGTATAAGCCGATTAATCGACTACAAAATGAGATTGTGGTCAAAGTTTGATACCATGTTTGGAGACGCTTCTTCCGGCATTTCGAGAGTTTGACCAACAACTGCCACTGGGCTCTTGGTTTTCTGAGTGGTCAGTCCCTTGGGTACGAGCTCTAATCGGCCGTGGCTTTCGTGAAGTTGAATGCGGTGAAGAAATTTACTCATTAGAGTCTTGGTGACTGACGATCAATTGATCGTGAGCTTCGTGCATTCAAGAGATGTGGAGTTAGTGACTCATTAGGTTCTTCGAAACTTACGCAATCAATTTGCTCTGAGCTATCTGTGATATCACAAAATAACTCTTTATGTCGTACAAAACTATGTCTAGGGTAGGCATGTGAGCTTGATGGATAAATTGGTTGATTAAGCTCACAAATTGGTTGATCGAAAAAAGGTCTGTCTGCCTATTGATTTATTAGTTGGTCTAATTCATTAACTGCAAAATTTCTCTGAGGCTTTTCTTCGAGGAGCTTTAGCTGAGACAAAGTTTCCCCATAATCTAGTTGTGTTGGTCTTTCCTGAAAGTTTGGCTCAAAATGAGACCTGGAAGAAATTGCCCCGAATCAGGCAGCGAGTCAATTTTCGGAAATCTCTGCTCATCATTTTGATGTTGGTGTATAAGCCCAAAATGTAATGGCGGATTACAACGTTACTTGCTATGATGATTTTAAAAACCATCTACGCGAACACTTGTCACAGATTATTCAGATCGTATTTGAGCTTTCAGGTAGGCTATTCGGATAGACACTGTCGTCATATTCAGAGTCGGTTTCTACGACTGCCTCACTTTCAGAGCTAATGCTAGATTTAATTACTCTATGGCGTCGTATAGTAGCAGTACTATATGACGCCACATTTGCCCATTGTCTGAGTTAGTCTCGACAGAATAGGGAGTTATAATAAGCTCTTGGTACATACTCAATGTCTCTTTGAACTGTTTCTGGTAATGACATTCAATGCTTCCTAAAGAGTTGCTTAGATGTCTCTTTCTCCATTCTCCCCAAGTCTAAGTGGTTAAAAACATCTTGTATAACATCTTTAGGTGATTTTATTTTCACGACTATAGCCTGTTTTTCATAACTATCTACCATTGCTCCTTTGCCAATTTTGTGAAACATCTCTTTATAATACTAGCCTCATGGAAAAAAAAAGAAATGTAAGCTGCTAACACTATATGTAGTTTTTCAAGGTCCCATCTATGTTTAAACCAACATTATAAATATTATTATTCATAACAATAAAATATTGTTAGTTTGGAAAAAGATCAAACAGCAATAAAATTTCCAATTTTCGCAAAAACTTTTTTTGATTGCAATCAATTTAGTTGCGGAATATCACAAAACTGTGGGTCCAACAGAGGTTTTAATAATAAAAAAGTCAGAAATAACCTTCATTACGTGTCGAAATTACTTATGGTGGTGTGGTCCCAACATCGTGTTCCTGTAACTTAAACGGTTATGGTACATATCCCTACCCTCCCTTCTCAAAATTCCACCCTGTTTACATCTAGTGTTTTATAACAGAACGAGAAAATCGACGTTTTCAATTTAGAAAGCGTTTCAGAATTTCAAGCATACTTTGTTAAGCTAAAGTTTTATAGAGCATACTTTGACTAATTATAACTCATAATAACTTTGTAAGTTAATTGGTGCAAATATGTAAAACAACAGTTTGAATTAAAAAAAACCAAATACAATAATTAAACAAGTTTCGAAGAAGCCTAAGCTACGGATCAGAAATATAAAGTAGAAAATCCACCAAAGTGAATTATCTTTCTATGTATACATAGATGGTCCATGTAGTCCCGAGCATAATACATAAAGACGTAATAATAATATTGCAGATTGTATTTTAATTGTGACCTCCCCGCAGGAGGTAACAAGTAAGACCATATGTCTCCTAACTGTTAGATTGCAAGCCATCCAGACAGTTCCCATGTTTGTCTGCTGGGTATCTTCATCCCACTCATTGTTCGCCTCCAGATCTTTAGCAGTTAGAATTCCATAGAGATCTTTGTCTGTTTCCCAATAATCTAGCTGTGTTGGTCTTTGCTGAAAGTTGGGCTCGAAATGAGACGTGGAAAACATTGCCCGGAATCAGGCAGCGAGTCAATTTTCGGAAATCTGTGCTCATAAATTTGATGTTGGTGTGTAGGCCCAAAATTTAATGGCGAATTACATTTTTTTTTTTTGAAAACCATCTACGCGAACATTTGTCACAGAATATGCAGACGATCTTCATATTTGAGCTTTCAGATGGGCTATTCGAATAGACACTGTCGTCATGTTCAGAGTCGGTTTCGACGACTCCCTCACTTTCAGAGCTAATGCTAGATGTAATGACAATGGCGTCGTATAGTAGCAGTACTATACGACGCCAGAGACGCCTTTGGCAAAGGCAATGGTAGCATAGCAGTACCGCTGCCCTAACAGGGCGGGGCGGGCGGTAACCGTAACACTATTACGCCTTTCTCTTTCGCCATTTCAACAATTGCGTAGTTTGATAAAACTTTTCACAGATTGGACTTTTACCATCAAATGTGCTTTTGTGTCCTGTTGGACGAAGACAATTTCTTTGTCTAGCAACCAGTCCATAGTTGTTGCTTTCTCCAAGATGACGTGGGTATTTTATACAATCGTATTAAAAGCAATATCAATTTGGAATAATTAATGAAACAAAAACTAGATGGCCTTTTAAGTAAAATGTATGTACCTGGAATTATGGGTTGCGTTATCCATACAAGCAACGTAATTTAAAACTTATGTATTCTAAAAAAAAAAAAACAAATTTGGCAACATGAAATCGAGTGAGGGGCACCCTGAGGCCAATTGCAGATAAAATTTTCGCCTTCAGGATGTATAAGCCGATTAATCGACTACAAAATGAGATTGTGGTCAAAGTTTGATACCATGTTTGGAGACGCTTCTTCCGGCATTTCGAGAGTTTGACCAACAACTGCCACTGGGCTCTTGGTTTTCTGAGTGGTCAGTCCCTTGGGTACGAGCTCTAATCGGCCGTGGCTTTCGTGAAGTTGAATGCGGTGAAGAAATTTACTCATTAGAGTCTTGGTGACTGACGATCAATTGATCGTGAGCTTCGTGCATTCAAGAGATGTGGAGTTAGTGACTCATTAGGTTCTTCGAAACTTACGCAATCAATTTGCTCTGAGCTATCTGTGATATCACAAAATAACTCTTTATGTCGTACAAAACTATGTCTAGGGTAGGCATGTGAGCTTGATGGATAAATTGGTTGATTAAGCTCACAAATTGGTTGATCGAAAAAAGGTCTGTCTGCCTATTGATTTATTAGTTGGTCTAATTCATTAACTGCAAAATTTCTCTGAGGCTTTTCTTCGAGGAGCTTTAGCTGAGACAAAGTTTCCCCATAATCTAGTTGTGTTGGTCTTTCCTGAAAGTTTGGCTCAAAATGAGACCTGGAAGAAATTGCCCCGAATCAGGCAGCGAGTCAATTTTCGGAAATCTCTGCTCATCATTTTGATGTTGGTGTATAAGCCCAAAATGTAATGGCGGATTACAACGTTACTTGCTATGATGATTTTAAAAACCATCTACGCGAACACTTGTCACAGATTATTCAGATCGTATTTGAGCTTTCAGGTAGGCTATTCGGATAGACACTGTCGTCATATTCAGAGTCGGTTTCTACGACTGCCTCACTTTCAGAGCTAATGCTAGATTTAATTACTCTATGGCGTCGTATAGTAGCAGTACTATATGACGCCACATTTGCCCATTGTCTGAGTTAGTCTCGACAGAATAGGGAGTTATAATAAGCTCTTGGTACATACTCAATGTCTCTTTGAACTGTTTCTGGTAATGACATTCAATGCTTCCTAAAGAGTTGCTTAGATGTCTCTTTCTCCATTCTCCCCAAGTCTAAGTGGTTAAAAACATCTTGTATAACATCTTTAGGTGATTTTATTTTCACGACTATAGCCTGTTTTTCATAACTATCTACCATTGCTCCTTTGCCAATTTTGTGAAACATCTCTTTATAATACTAGCCTCATGGAAAAAAAAAAAATTTAAGCTGCTAACACTATATGAAGTTTTTCAAGGTCCCATCTATGTTTAAACCAACATTATAAATATTATTATTCATAATAATAAAATATTGTTAGTTTGGAAAAAGATCAAACAGCAATAAAATTTCCAATTTTCGCAAAAACTTTTTTTGATTGCAATCAATTTAGTTGCGGAATATCACAAAACTGTGGGTCCAACAGAGGTTTTAATAATAAAAAAGTCAGAAATAACCTTCATTACGTGTCGAAATTACTTATGGTGGTGTGGTCCCAACATCGTGTTCCTGTAACTTAAACGGTTATGGTACATATCCCTACCCTCCCTTCTCAAAATTCCACCCTGTTTACATCTAGTGTTTTATAACAGAACGAGAAAATCGACGTTTTCAATTTAGAAAGCGTTTCTGAATTTCAAGCATACTTTGTTAAGCTAAAGTTTTATAGAGCATACTTTGACTAATTATAACTCATAATAACTTTGTAAGTTAATTGGTGCAAATATGTAAAACAACAGTTTGAATTAAAAAAAACCAAATACAATAATTAAACAAGTTTCGAAGAAGCCTAAGCTACGGATCAGAAATATAAAATAGAAAATCCACCAAAGTGAATTATCTTTCTATGTATACATAGATGGTCCATGTAGTCCCGAGCATAATACATAAAGACGTAATAATAATATTGCAGATTGTATTTTAATTGTGACCTCCCCGCAGGAGGTAACAAGTAAGACCATATGTCTCCTAACTGTTAGATTGCAAGCCATCCAGACAGTTCCCATGTTTGTCTGCTGGGTATCTTCATCCCACTCATTGTTCGCCTCCAGATCTTTAGCAGTTAGAATTCCATAGAGATCTTTGTCTGTTTCCCAATAATCTAGCTGTGTTGGTCTTTGCTGAAAGTTGGGCTCGAAATGAGACGTGGAAAACATTGCCCGGAATCAGGCAGCGAGTCAATTTTCGGAAATCTGTGCTCATAAATTTGATGTTGGTGTGTAGGCCCAAAATTTAATGGCGAATTACATTTTTTTTTTTTTGAAATTCATCTACGCGAACATTTGTCACAGAATATGCAGACGATCTTCATATTTGAGCTTTCAGATGGGCTATTCGAATAGACACTGTCGTCATGTTCAGAGTCGGTTTCGACGACTCCCTCACTTTCAGAGCTAATGCTAGATGTAATGACAATGGCGTCGTATAGTAGCAGTACTATACGACGCCAGAGACGCCTTTGGCACAGGCAATGGTAGCATAGCAGTACCGCTGCCCTAACAGGGCGGGGCGGGCGGTAACCGTAACACTATTACGCCTTTCTCTTTCGCCATTTCAACAATTGCGTAGTTTGATAAAACTTTTCACAGATTGGACTTTTACCATCAAATGTGCTTTTGTGTCCTGTTGGACGAAGACAATTTCTTTGTCTAGCAACCAGTCCATAGTTGTTGCTTTCTCCAAGATGACGTGGGTATTTTATACAATCGTATTAAAAGCAATATCAATTTGGAATAATTAATGAAACAAAAACTAGATGGCCTTTTAAGTAAAATGTATGTACCTGGAATTATGGGTTGCGTTATCCATACAAGCAACGTAATTTAAAACTTATGTATTCTAAAAAAAAAAAACAAATTTGGCAACATGAAATCGAGTGAGGGGCACCCTGAGGCCAATTGCAGATAAAATTTTCGCCTTCAGGATGTATAAGCCGATTAATCGACTACAAAATGAGATTGTGGTCAAAGTTTGATACCATGTTTGGAGACGCTTCTTCCGGCATTTCGAGAGTTTGACCAACAACTGCCACTGGGCTCTTGGTTTTCTGAGTGGTCAGTCCCTTGGGTACGAGCTCTAATCGGCCGTGGCTTTCGTGAAGTTGAATGCGGTGAAGAAATTTACTCATTAGAGTCTTGGTGACTGACGATCAATTGATCGTGAGCTTCGTGCATTCAAGAGATGTGGAGTTAGTGACTCATTAGGTTCTTCGAAACTTACGCAATCAATTTGCTCTGAGCTATCTGTGATATCACAAAATAACTCTTTATGTCGTACAAAACTATGTCTAGGGTAGGCATGTGAGCTTGATGGATAAATTGGTTGATTAAGCTCACAAATTGGTTGATCGAAAAAAGGTCTGTCTGCCTATTGATTTATTAGTTGGTCTAATTCATTAACTGCAAAATTTCTCTGAGGCTTTTCTTCGAGGAGCTTTAGCTGAGACAAAGTTTCCCCATAATCTAGTTGTGTTGGTCTTTCCTGAAAGTTTGGCTCAAAATGAGACCTGGAAGAAATTGCCCCGAATCAGGCAGCGAGTCAATTTTCGGAAATCTCTGCTCATCATTTTGATGTTGGTGTATAAGCCCAAAATGTAATGGCGGATTACAACGTTACTTGCTATGATGATTTTAAAAACCATCTACGCGAACACTTGTCACAGATTATTCAGATCGTATTTGAGCTTTCAGGTAGGCTATTCGGATAGACACTGTCGTCATATTCAGAGTCGGTTTCTACGACTGCCTCACTTTCAGAGCTAATGCTAGATTTAATTACTCTATGGCGTCGTATAGTAGCAGTACTATATGACGCCACATTTGCCCATTGTCTGAGTTAGTCTCGACAGAATAGGGAGTTATAATAAGCTCTTGGTACATACTCAATGTCTCTTTGAACTGTTTCTGGTAATGACATTCAATGCTTCCTAAAGAGTTGCTTAGATGTCTCTTTCTCCATTCTCCCCAAGTCTAAGTGGTTAAAAACATCTTGTATAACATCTTTAGGTGATTTTATTTTCACGACTATAGCCTGTTTTTCATAACTATCTACCATTGCTCCTTTGCCAATTTTGTGAAACATCTCTTTATAATACTAGCCTCATGGAAAAAAAAAGAAATGTAAGCTGCTAACACTATATGTAGTTTTTCAAGGTCCCATCTATGTTTAAACCAACATTATAAATATTATTATTCATAACAATAAAATATTGTTAGTTTGGAAAAAGATCAAACAGCAATAAAATTTCCAATTTTCGCAAAAACTTTTTTTGATTGCAATCAATTTAGTTGCGGAATATCACAAAACTGTGGGTCCAACAGAGGTTTTAATAATAAAAAAGTCAGAAATAACCTTCATTACGTGTCGAAATTACTTATGGTGGTGTGGTCCCAACATCGTGTTCCTGTAACTTAAACGGTTATGGTACATATCCCTACCCTCCCTTCTCAAAATTCCACCCTGTTTACATCTAGTGTTTTATAACAGAACGAGAAAATCGACGTTTTCAATTTAGAAAGCGTTTCTGAATTTCAAGCATACTTTGTTAAGCTAAAGTTTTATAGAGCATACTTTGACTAATTATAACTCATAATAACTTTGTAAGTTAATTGGTGCAAATATGTAAAACAACAGTTTGAATTAAAAAAAACCAAATACAATAATTAAACAAGTTTCGAAGAAGCCTAAGCTACGGATCAGAAATATAAAGTAGAAAATCCACCAAAGTGAATTATCTTTCTATGTATACATAGATGGTCCATGTAGTCCCGAGCATAATACATAAAGACGTAATAATAATATTGCAGATTGTATTTTAATTGTGACCTCCCCGCAGGAGGTAACAAGTAAGACCATATGTCTCCTAACTGTTAGATTGCAAGCCATCCAGACAGTTCCCATGTTTGTCTGCTGGGTATCTTCATCCCACTCATTGTTCGCCTCCAGATCTTTAGCAGTTAGAATTCCATAGAGATCTTTGTCTGTTTCCCAATAATCTAGCTGTGTTGGTCTTTGCTGAAAGTTGGGCTCGAAATGAGACGTGGAAAACATTGCCCGGAATCAGGCAGCGAGTCAATTTTCGGAAATCTGTGCTCATAAATTTGATGTTGGTGTGTAGGCCCAAAATTTAATGGCGAATTACATTTTTTTTTTTTGAAAACCATCTACGCGAACATTTGTCACAGAATATGCAGACGATCTTCATATTTGAGCTTTCAGATGGGCTATTCGAATAGACACTGTCGTCATGTTCAGAGTCGGTTTCGACGACTCCCTCACTTTCAGAGCTAATGCTAGATGTAATGACAATGGCGTCGTATAGTAGCAGTACTATACGACGCCAGAGACGCCTTTGGCAAAGGCAATGGTAGCATAGCAGTACCGCTGCCCTAACAGGGCGGGGCGGGCGGTAACCGTAACACTATTACGCCTTTCTCTTTCGCCATTTCAACAATTGCGTAGTTTGATAAAACTTTTCACAGATTGGACTTTTACCATCAAATGTGCTTTTGTGTCCTGTTGGACGAAGACAATTTCTTTGTCTAGCAACCAGTCCATAGTTGTTGCTTTCTCCAAGATGACGTGGGTATTTTATACAATCGTATTAAAAGCAATATCAATTTGGAATAATTAATGAAACAAAAACTAGATGGCCTTTTAAGTAAAATGTATGTACCTGGAATTATGGGTTGCGTTATCCATACAAGCAACGTAATTTAAAACTTATGTATTCTAAAAAAAAAAAAACAAATTTGGCAACATGAAATCGAGTGAGGGGCACCCTGAGGCCAATTGCAGATAAAATTTTCGCCTTCAGGATGTATAAGCCGATTAATCGACTACAAAATGAGATTGTGGTCAAAGTTTGATACCATGTTTGGAGACGCTTCTTCCGGCATTTCGAGAGTTTGACCAACAACTGCCACTGGGCTCTTGGTTTTCTGAGTGGTCAGTCCCTTGGGTACGAGCTCTAATCGGCCGTGGCTTTCGTGAAGTTGAATGCGGTGAAGAAATTTACTCATTAGAGTCTTGGTGACTGACGATCAATTGATCGTGAGCTTCGTGCATTCAAGAGATGTGGAGTTAGTGACTCATTAGGTTCTTCGAAACTTACGCAATCAATTTGCTCTGAGCTATCTGTGATATCACAAAATAACTCTTTATGTCGTACAAAACTATGTCTAGGGTAGGCATGTGAGCTTGATGGATAAATTGGTTGATTAAGCTCACAAATTGGTTGATCGAAAAAAGGTCTGTCTGCCTATTGATTTATTAGTTGGTCTAATTCATTAACTGCAAAATTTCTCTGAGGCTTTTCTTCGAGGAGCTTTAGCTGAGACAAAGTTTCCCCATAATCTAGTTGTGTTGGTCTTTCCTGAAAGTTTGGCTCAAAATGAGACCTGGAAGAAATTGCCCCGAATCAGGCAGCGAGTCAATTTTCGGAAATCTCTGCTCATAATTTTGATGTTGGTGTATAAGCCCAAAATGTAATGGCGGATTACAACGTTACGTGCCATGATGATTTTAAAAACCATCTACGCGAACACTTGTCACAGATTATTCAGATCGTATTTGAGCTTTCAGGTAGGCTATTCGGATAGACACTGTCGTCATATTCAGAGTCGGTTTCTACGACTGCCTCACTTTCAGAGCTAATGCTAGATTTAATTACTCTATGGCGTCGTATAGTAGCAGTACTATATGACGCCACATTTGCCCATTGTCTGAGTTAGTCTCGACAGAATAGGGAGTTATAATAAGCTCTTGGTACATACTCAATGTCTCTTTGAACTGTTTCTGGTAATGACATTCAATGCTTCCTAAAGAGTTGCTTAGATGTCTCTTTCTCCATTCTCCCCAAGTCTAAGTGGTTAAAAACATCTTGTATAACATCTTTAGGTGATTTTATTTTCACGACTATAGCCTGTTTTTCATAACTATCTACCATTGCTCCTTTGCCAATTTTGTGAAACATCTCTTTATAATACTAGCCTCATGGAAAAAAAAAGAAATGTAAGCTGCTAACACTATATGTAGTTTTTCAAGGTCCCATCTATGTTTAAACCAACATTATAAATATTATTATTCATAACAATAAAATATTGTTAGTTTGGAAAAAGATCAAACAGCAATAAAATTTCCAATTTTCGCAAAAACTTTTTTTGATTGCAATCAATTTAGTTGCGGAATATCACAAAACTGTGGGTCCAACAGAGGTTTTAATAATAAAAAAGTCAGAAATAACCTTCATTACGTGTCGAAATTACTTATGGTGGTGTGGTCCCAACATCGTGTTCCTGTAACTTAAACGGTTATGGTACATATCCCTACCCTCCCTTCTCAAAATTCCACCCTGTTTACATCTAGTGTTTTATAACAGAACGAGAAAATCGACGTTTTCAATTTAGAAAGCGTTTCTGAATTTCAAGCATACTTTGTTAAGCTAAAGTTTTATAGAGCATACTTTGACTAATTATAACTCATAATAACTTTGTAAGTTAATTGGTGCAAATATGTAAAACAACAGTTTGAATTAAAAAAAACCAAATACAATAATTAAACAAGTTTCGAAGAAGCCTAAGCTACGGATCAGAAATATAAAGTAGAAAATCCACCAAAGTGAATTATCTTTCTATGTATACATAGATGGTCCATGTAGTCCCGAGCATAATACATAAAGACGTAATAATAATATTGCAGATTGTATTTTAATTGTGACCTCCCCGCAGGAGGTAACAAGTAAGACCATATGTCTCCTAACTGTTAGATTGCAAGCCATCCAGACAGTTCCCATGTTTGTCTGCTGGGTATCTTCATCCCACTCATTGTTCGCCTCCAGATCTTTAGCAGTTAGAATTCCATAGAGATCTTTGTCTGTTTCCCAATAATCTAGCTGTGTTGGTCTTTGCTGAAAGTTGGGCTCGAAATGAGACGTGGAAAACATTGCCCGGAATCAGGCAGCGAGTCAATTTTCGGAAATCTGTGCTCATAAATTTGATGTTGGTGTGTAGGCCCAAAATTTAATGGCGAATTACATTTTTTTTTTTTGAAAACCATCTACGCGAACATTTGTCACAGAATATGCAGACGATCTTCATATTTGAGCTTTCAGATGGGCTATTCGAATAGACACTGTCGTCATGTTCAGAGTCGGTTTCGACGACTCCCTCACTTTCAGAGCTAATGCTAGATGTAATGACAATGGCGTCGTATAGTAGCAGTACTATACGACGCCAGAGACGCCTTTGGCAAAGGCAATGGTAGCATAGCAGTACCGCTGCCCTAACAGGGCGGGGCGGGCGGTAACCGTAACACTATTACGCCTTTCTCTTTCGCCATTTCAACAATTGCGTAGTTTGATAAAACTTTTCACAGATTGGACTTTTACCATCAAATGTGCTTTTGTGTCCTGTTGGACGAAGACAATTTCTTTGTCTAGCAACCAGTCCATAGTTGTTGCTTTCTCCAAGATGACGTGGGTATTTTATACAATCGTATTAAAAGCAATATCAATTTGGAATAATTAATGAAACAAAAACTAGATGGCCTTTTAAGTAAAATGTATGTACCTGGAATTATGGGTTGCGTTATCCATACAAGCAACGTAATTTAAAACTTATGTATTCTAAAAAAAAAAAAACAAATTTGGCAACATGAAATCGAGTGAGGGGCACCCTGAGGCCAATTGCAGATAAAATTTTCGCCTTCAGGATGTATAAGCCGATTAATCGACTACAAAATGAGATTGTGGTCAAAGTTTGATACCATGTTTGGAGACGCTTCTTCCGGCATTTCGAGAGTTTGACCAACAACTGCCACTGGGCTCTTGGTTTTCTGAGTGGTCAGTCCCTTGGGTACGAGCTCTAATCGGCCGTGGCTTTCGTGAAGTTGAATGCGGTGAAGAAATTTACTCATTAGAGTCTTGGTGACTGACGATCAATTGATCGTGAGCTTCGTGCATTCAAGAGATGTGGAGTTAGTGACTCATTAGGTTCTTCGAAACTTACGCAATCAATTTGCTCTGAGCTATCTGTGATATCACAAAATAACTCTTTATGTCGTACAAAACTATGTCTAGGGTAGGCATGTGAGCTTGATGGATAAATTGGTTGATTAAGCTCACAAATTGGTTGATCGAAAAAAGGTCTGTCTGCCTATTGATTTATTAGTTGGTCTAATTCATTAACTGCAAAATTTCTCTGAGGCTTTTCTTCGAGGAGCTTTAGCTGAGACAAAGTTTCCCCATAATCTAGTTGTGTTGGTCTTTCCTGAAAGTTTGGCTCAAAATGAGACCTGGAAGAAATTGCCCCGAATCAGGCAGCGAGTCAATTTTCGGAAATCTCTGCTCATAATTTTGATGTTGGTGTATAAGCCCAAAATGTAATGGCGGATTACAACGTTACGTGCCATGATGATTTTAAAAACCATCTACGCGAACACTTGTCACAGATTATTCAGATCGTATTTGAGCTTTCAGGTAGGCTATTCGGATAGACACTGTCGTCATATTCAGAGTCGGTTTCTACGACTGCCTCACTTTCAGAGCTAATGCTAGATTTAATTACTCTATGGCGTCGTATAGTAGCAGTACTATATGACGCCACATTTGCCCATTGTCTGAGTTAGTCTCGACAGAATAGGGAGTTATAATAAGCTCTTGGTACATACTCAATGTCTCTTTGAACTGTTTCTGGTAATGACATTCAATGCTTCCTAAAGAGTTGCTTAGATGTCTCTTTCTCCATTCTCCCCAAGTCTAAGTGGTTAAAAACATCTTGTATAACATCTTTAGGTGATTTTATTTTCACGACTATAGCCTGTTTTTCATAACTATCTACCATTGCTCCTTTGCCAATTTTGTGAAACATCTCTTTATAATACTAGCCTCATGGAAAAAAAAAGAAATGTAAGCTGCTAACACTATATGTAGTTTTTCAAGGTCCCATCTATGTTTAAACCAACATTATAAATATTATTATTCATAACAATAAAATATTGTTAGTTTGGAAAAAGATCAAACAGCAATAAAATTTCCAATTTTCGCAAAAACTTTTTTTGATTGCAATCAATTTAGTTGCGGAATATCACAAAACTGTGGGTCCAACAGAGGTTTTAATAATAAAAAAGTCAGAAATAACCTTCATTACGTGTCGAAATTACTTATGGTGGTGTGGTCCCAACATCGTGTTCCTGTAACTTAAACGGTTATGGTACATATCCCTACCCTCCCTTCTCAAAATTCCACCCTGTTTACATCTAGTGTTTTATAACAGAACGAGAAAATCGACGTTTTCAATTTAGAAAGCGTTTCAGAATTTCAAGCATACTTTGTTAAGCTAAAGTTTTATAGAGCATACTTTGACTAATTATAACTCATAATAACTTTGTAAGTTAATTGGTGCAAATATGTAAAACAACAGTTTGAATTAAAAAAAACCAAATACAATAATTAAACAAGTTTCGAAGAAGCCTAAGCTACGGATCAGAAATATAAAGTAGAAAATCCACCAAAGTGAATTATCTTTCTATGTATACATAGATGGTCCATGTAGTCCCGAGCATAATACATAAAGACGTAATAATAATATTGCAGATTGTATTTTAATTGTGACCTCCCCGCAGGAGGTAACAAGTAAGACCATATGTCTCCTAACTGTTAGATTGCAAGCCATCCAGACAGTTCCCATGTTTGTCTGCTGGGTATCTTCATCCCACTCATTGTTCGCCTCCAGATCTTTAGCAGTTAGAATTCCATAGAGATCTTTGTCTGTTTCCCAATAATCTAGCTGTGTTGGTCTTTGCTGAAAGTTGGGCTCGAAATGAGACGTGGAAAACATTGCCCGGAATCAGGCAGCGAGTCAATTTTCGGAAATCTGTGCTCATAAATTTGATGTTGGTGTGTAGGCCCAAAATTTAATGGCGAATTACATTTTTTTTTTTTGAAAACCATCTACGCGAACATTTGTCACAGAATATGCAGACGATCTTCATATTTGAGCTTTCAGATGGGCTATTCGAATAGACACTGTCGTCATGTTCAGAGTCGGTTTCGACGACTCCCTCACTTTCAGAGCTAATGCTAGATGTAATGACAATGGCGTCGTATAGTAGCAGTACTATACGACGCCAGAGACGCCTTTGGCAAAGGCAATGGTAGCATAGCAGTACCGCTGCCCTAACAGGGCGGGGCGGGCGGTAACCGTAACACTATTACGCCTTTCTCTTTCGCCATTTCAACAATTGCGTAGTTTGATAAAACTTTTCACAGATTGGACTTTTACCATCAAATGTGCTTTTGTGTCCTGTTGGACGAAGACAATTTCTTTGTCTAGCAACCAGTCCATAGTTGTTGCTTTCTCCAAGATGACGTGGGTATTTTATACAATCGTATTAAAAGCAATATCAATTTGGAATAATTAATGAAACAAAAACTAGATGGCCTTTTAAGTAAAATGTATGTACCTGGAATTATGGGTTGCGTTATCCATACAAGCAACGTAATTTAAAACTTATGTATTCTAAAAAAAAAAAAACAAATTTGGCAACATGAAATCGAGTGAGGGGCACCCTGAGGCCAATTGCAGATAAAATTTTCGCCTTCAGGATGTATAAGCCGATTAATCGACTACAAAATGAGATTGTGGTCAAAGTTTGATACCATGTTTGGAGACGCTTCTTCCGGCATTTCGAGAGTTTGACCAACAACTGCCACTGGGCTCTTGGTTTTCTGAGTGGTCAGTCCCTTGGGTACGAGCTCTAATCGGCCGTGGCTTTCGTGAAGTTGAATGCGGTGAAGAAATTTACTCATTAGAGTCTTGGTGACTGACGATCAATTGATCGTGAGCTTCGTGCATTCAAGAGATGTGGAGTTAGTGACTCATTAGGTTCTTCGAAACTTACGCAATCAATTTGCTCTGAGCTATCTGTGATATCACAAAATAACTCTTTATGTCGTACAAAACTATGTCTAGGGTAGGCATGTGAGCTTGATGGATAAATTGGTTGATTAAGCTCACAAATTGGTTGATCGAAAAAAGGTCTGTCTGCCTATTGATTTATTAGTTGGTCTAATTCATTAACTGCAAAATTTCTCTGAGGCTTTTCTTCGAGGAGCTTTAGCTGAGACAAAGTTTCCCCATAATCTAGTTGTGTTGGTCTTTCCTGAAAGTTTGGCTCAAAATGAGACCTGGAAGAAATTGCCCCGAATCAGGCAGCGAGTCAATTTTCGGAAATCTCTGCTCATAATTTTGATGTTGGTGTATAAGCCCAAAATGTAATGGCGGATTACAACGTTACGTGCCATGATGATTTTAAAAACCATCTACGCGAACACTTGTCACAGATTATTCAGATCGTATTTGAGCTTTCAGGTAGGCTATTCGGATAGACACTGTCGTCATATTCAGAGTCGGTTTCTACGACTGCCTCACTTTCAGAGCTAATGCTAGATTTAATTACTCTATGGCGTCGTATAGTAGCAGTACTATATGACGCCACATTTGCCCATTGTCTGAGTTAGTCTCGACAGAATAGGGAGTTATAATAAGCTCTTGGTACATACTCAATGTCTCTTTGAACTGTTTCTGGTAATGACATTCAATGCTTCCTAAAGAGTTGCTTAGATGTCTCTTTCTCCATTCTCCCCAAGTCTAAGTGGTTAAAAACATCTTGTATAACATCTTTAGGTGATTTTATTTTCACGACTATAGCCTGTTTTTCATAACTATCTACCATTGCTCCTTTGCCAATTTTGTGAAACATCTCTTTATAATACTAGCCTCATGGAAAAAAAAAGAAATGTAAGCTGCTAACACTATATGTAGTTTTTCAAGGTCCCATCTATGTTTAAACCAACATTATAAATATTATTATTCATAACAATAAAATATTGTTAGTTTGGAAAAAGATCAAACAGCAATAAAATTTCCAATTTTCGCAAAAACTTTTTTTGATTGCAATCAATTTAGTTGCGGAATATCACAAAACTGTGGGTCCAACAGAGGTTTTAATAATAAAAAAGTCAGAAATAACCTTCATTACGTGTCGAAATTACTTATGGTGGTGTGGTCCCAACATCGTGTTCCTGTAACTTAAACGGTTATGGTACATATCCCTACCCTCCCTTCTCAAAATTCCACCCTGTTTACATCTAGTGTTTTATAACAGAACGAGAAAATCGACGTTTTCAATTTAGAAAGCGTTTCAGAATTTCAAGCATACTTTGTTAAGCTAAAGTTTTATAGAGCATACTTTGACTAATTATAACTCATAATAACTTTGTAAGTTAATTGGTGCAAATATGTAAAACAACAGTTTGAATTAAAAAAAACCAAATACAATAATTAAACAAGTTTCGAAGAAGCCTAAGCTACGGATCAGAAATATAAAGTAGAAAATCCACCAAAGTGAATTATCTTTCTATGTATACATAGATGGTCCATGTAGTCCCGAGCATAATACATAAAGACGTAATAATAATATTGCAGATTGTATTTTAATTGTGACCTCCCCGCAGGAGGTAACAAGTAAGACCATATGTCTCCTAACTGTTAGATTGCAAGCCATCCAGACAGTTCCCATGTTTGTCTGCTGGGTATCTTCATCCCACTCATTGTTCGCCTCCAGATCTTTAGCAGTTAGAATTCCATAGAGATCTTTGTCTGTTTCCCAATAATCTAGCTGTGTTGGTCTTTGCTGAAAGTTGGGCTCGAAATGAGACGTGGAAAACATTGCCCGGAATCAGGCAGCGAGTCAATTTTCGGAAATCTGTGCTCATAAATTTGATGTTGGTGTGTAGGCCCAAAATTTAATGGCGAATTACATTTTTTTTTTTTGAAAACCATCTACGCGAACATTTGTCACAGAATATGCAGACGATCTTCATATTTGAGCTTTCAGATGGGCTATTCGAATAGACACTGTCGTCATGTTCAGAGTCGGTTTCGACGACTCCCTCACTTTCAGAGCTAATGCTAGATGTAATGACAATGGCGTCGTATAGTAGCAGTACTATACGACGCCAGAGACGCCTTTGGCAAAGGCAATGGTAGCATAGCAGTACCGCTGCCCTAACAGGGCGGGGCGGGCGGTAACCGTAACACTATTACGCCTTTCTCTTTCGCCATTTCAACAATTGCGTAGTTTGATAAAACTTTTCACAGATTGGACTTTTACCATCAAATGTGCTTTTGTGTCCTGTTGGACGAAGACAATTTCTTTGTCTAGCAACCAGTCCATAGTTGTTGCTTTCTCCAAGATGACGTGGGTATTTTATACAATCGTATTAAAAGCAATATCAATTTGGAATAATTAATGAAACAAAAACTAGATGGCCTTTTAAGTAAAATGTATGTACCTGGAATTATGGGTTGCGTTATCCATACAAGCAACGTAATTTAAAACTTATGTATTCTAAAAAAAAAAAAACAAATTTGGCAACATGAAATCGAGTGAGGGGCACCCTGAGGCCAATTGCAGATAAAATTTTCGCCTTCAGGATGTATAAGCCGATTAATCGACTACAAAATGAGATTGTGGTCAAAGTTTGATACCATGTTTGGAGACGCTTCTTCCGGCATTTCGAGAGTTTGACCAACAACTGCCACTGGGCTCTTGGTTTTCTGAGTGGTCAGTCCCTTGGGTACGAGCTCTAATCGGCCGTGGCTTTCGTGAAGTTGAATGCGGTGAAGAAATTTACTCATTAGAGTCTTGGTGACTGACGATCAATTGATCGTGAGCTTCGTGCATTCAAGAGATGTGGAGTTAGTGACTCATTAGGTTCTTCGAAACTTACGCAATCAATTTGCTCTGAGCTATCTGTGATATCACAAAATAACTCTTTATGTCGTACAAAACTATGTCTAGGGTAGGCATGTGAGCTTGATGGATAAATTGGTTGATTAAGCTCACAAATTGGTTGATCGAAAAAAGGTCTGTCTGCCTATTGATTTATTAGTTGGTCTAATTCATTAACTGCAAAATTTCTCTGAGGCTTTTCTTCGAGGAGCTTTAGCTGAGACAAAGTTTCCCCATAATCTAGTTGTGTTGGTCTTTCCTGAAAGTTTGGCTCAAAATGAGACCTGGAAGAAATTGCCCCGAATCAGGCAGCGAGTCAATTTTCGGAAATCTCTGCTCATCATTTTGATGTTGGTGTATAAGCCCAAAATGTAATGGCGGATTACAACGTTACTTGCCATGATGATTTTAAAAACCATCTACGCGAACACTTGTCACAGATTATTCAGATCGTATTTGAGCTTTCAGGTAGGCTATTCGGATAGACACTGTCGTCATATTCAGAGTCGGTTTCTACGACTGCCTCACTTTCAGAGCTAATGCTAGATTTAATTACTCTATGGCGTCGTATAGTAGCAGTACTATATGACGCCACATTTGCCCATTGTCTGAGTTAGTCTCGACAGAATAGGGAGTTATAATAAGCTCTTGGTACATACTCAATGTCTCTTTGAACTGTTTCTGGTAATGACATTCAATGCTTCCTAAAGAGTTGCTTAGATGTCTCTTTCTCCATTCTCCCCAAGTCTAAGTGGTTAAAAACATCTTGTATAACATCTTTAGGTGATTTTATTTTCACGACTATAGCCTGTTTTTCATAACTATCTACCATTGCTCCTTTGCCAATTTTGTGAAACATCTCTTTATAATACTAGCCTCATGGAAAAAAAAAGAAATGTAAGCTGCTAACACTATATGTAGTTTTTCAAGGTCCCATCTATGTTTAAACCAACATTATAAATATTATTATTCATAACAATAAAATATTGTTAGTTTGGAAAAAGATCAAACAGCAATAAAATTTCCAATTTTCGCAAAAACTTTTTTTGATTGCAATCAATTTATTTGCGGAATATCACAAAACTGTGGGTCCAACAGAGGTTTTAATAATAAAAAAGTCAGAAATAACCTTCATTACGTGTCGAAATTACTTATGGTGGTGTGGTCCCAACATCGTGTTCCTGTAACTTAAACGGTTATGGTACATATCCCTACCCTCCCTTCTCAAAATTCCACCCTGTTTACATCTAGTGTTTTATAACAGAACGAGAAAATCGACGTTTTCAATTTAGAAAGCGTTTCTGAATTTCAAGCATACTTTGTTAAGCTAAAGTTTTATAGAGCATACTTTGACTAATTATAACTCATAATAACTTTGTAAGTTAATTGGTGCAAATATGTAAAACAACAGTTTGAATTAAAAAAAACCAAATACAATAATTAAACAAGTTTCGAAGAAGCCTAAGCTACGGATCAGAAATATAAAGTAGAAAATCCACCAAAGTGAATTATCTTTCTATGTATACATAGATGGTCCATGTAGTCCCGAGCATAATACATAAAGACGTAATAATAATATTGCAGATTGTATTTTAATTGTGACCTCCCCGCAGGAGGTAACAAGTAAGACCATATGTCTCCTAACTGTTAGATTGCAAGCCATCCAGACAGTTCCCATGTTTGTCTGCTGGGTATCTTCATCCCACTCATTGTTCGCCTCCAGATCTTTAGCAGTTAGAATTCCATAGAGATCTTTGTCTGTTTCCCAATAATCTAGCTGTGTTGGTCTTTGCTGAAAGTTGGGCTCGAAATGAGACGTGGAAAACATTGCCCGGAATCAGGCAGCGAGTCAATTTTCGGAAATCTGTGCTCATAAATTTGATGTTGGTGTGTAGGCCCAAAATTTAATGGCGAATTACATTTTTTTTTTTTGAAAACCATCTACGCGAACATTTGTCACAGAATATGCAGACGATCTTCATATTTGAGCTTTCAGATGGGCTATTCGAATAGACACTGTCGTCATGTTCAGAGTCGGTTTCGACGACTCCCTCACTTTCAGAGCTAATGCTAGATGTAATGACAATGGCGTCGTATAGTAGCAGTACTATACGACGCCAGAGACGCCTTTGGCAAAGGCAATGGTAGCATAGCAGTACCGCTGCCCTAACAGGGCGGGGCGGGCGGTAACCGTAACACTATTACGCCTTTCTCTTTCGCCATTTCAACAATTGCGTAGTTTGATAAAACTTTTCACAGATTGGACTTTTACCATCAAATGTGCTTTTGTGTCCTGTTGGACGAAGACAATTTCTTTGTCTAGCAACCAGTCCATAGTTGTTGCTTTCTCCAAGATGACGTGGGTATTTTATACAATCGTATTAAAAGCAATATCAATTTGGAATAATTAATGAAACAAAAACTAGATGGCCTTTTAAGTAAAATGTATGTACCTGGAATTATGGGTTGCGTTATCCATACAAGCAACGTAATTTAAAACTTATGTATTCTAAAAAAAAAAAAACAAATTTGGCAACATGAAATCGAGTGAGGGGCACCCTGAGGCCAATTGCAGATAAAATTTTCGCCTTCAGGATGTATAAGCCGATTAATCGACTACAAAATGAGATTGTGGTCAAAGTTTGATACCATGTTTGGAGACGCTTCTTCCGGCATTTCGAGAGTTTGACCAACAACTGCCACTGGGCTCTTGGTTTTCTGAGTGGTCAGTCCCTTGGGTACGAGCTCTAATCGGCCGTGGCTTTCGTGAAGTTGAATGCGGTGAAGAAATTTACTCATTAGAGTCTTGGTGACTGACGATCAATTGATCGTGAGCTTCGTGCATTCAAGAGATGTGGAGTTAGTGACTCATTAGGTTCTTCGAAACTTACGCAATCAATTTGCTCTGAGCTATCTGTGATATCACAAAATAACTCTTTATGTCGTACAAAACTATGTCTAGGGTAGGCATGTGAGCTTGATGGATAAATTGGTTGATTAAGCTCACAAATTGGTTGATCGAAAAAAGGTCTGTCTGCCTATTGATTTATTAGTTGGTCTAATTCATTAACTGCAAAATTTCTCTGAGGCTTTTCTTCGAGGAGCTTTAGCTGAGACAAAGTTTCCCCATAATCTAGTTGTGTTGGTCTTTCCTGAAAGTTTGGCTCAAAATGAGACCTGGAAGAAATTGCCCCGAATCAGGCAGCGAGTCAATTTTCGGAAATCTCTGCTCATCATTTTGATGTTGGTGTATAAGCCCAAAATGTAATGGCGGATTACAACGTTACTTGCCATGATGATTTTAAAAACCATCTACGCGAACACTTGTCACAGATTATTCAGATCGTATTTGAGCTTTCAGGTAGGCTATTCGGATAGACACTGTCGTCATATTCAGAGTCGGTTTCTACGACTGCCTCACTTTCAGAGCTAATGCTAGATTTAATTACTCTATGGCGTCGTATAGTAGCAGTACTATATGACGCCACATTTGCCCATTGTCTGAGTTAGTCTCGACAGAATAGGGAGTTATAATAAGCTCTTGGTACATACTCAATGTCTCTTTGAACTGTTTCTGGTAATGACATTCAATGCTTCCTAAAGAGTTGCTTAGATGTCTCTTTCTCCATTCTCCCCAAGTCTAAGTGGTTAAAAACATCTTGTATAACATCTTTAGGTGATTTTATTTTCACGACTATAGCCTGTTTTTCATAACTATCTACCATTGCTCCTTTGCCAATTTTGTGAAACATCTCTTTATAATACTAGCCTCATGGAAAAAAAAAGAAATGTAAGCTGCTAACACTATATGTAGTTTTTCAAGGTCCCATCTATGTTTAAACCAACATTATAAATATTATTATTCATAACAATAAAATATTGTTAGTTTGGAAAAAGATCAAACAGCAATAAAATTTCCAATTTTCGCAAAAACTTTTTTTGATTGCAATCAATTTATTTGCGGAATATCACAAAACTGTGGGTCCAACAGAGGTTTTAATAATAAAAAAGTCAGAAATAACCTTCATTACGTGTCGAAATTACTTATGGTGGTGTGGTCCCAACATCGTGTTCCTGTAACTTAAACGGTTATGGTACATATCCCTACCCTCCCTTCTCAAAATTCCACCCTGTTTACATCTAGTGTTTTATAACAGAACGAGAAAATCGACGTTTTCAATTTAGAAAGCGTTTCTGAATTTCAAGCATACTTTGTTAAGCTAAAGTTTTATAGAGCATACTTTGACTAATTATAACTCATAATAACTTTGTAAGTTAATTGGTGCAAATATGTAAAACAACAGTTTGAATTAAAAAAAACCAAATACAATAATTAAACAAGTTTCGAAGAAGCCTAAGCTACGGATCAGAAATATAAAGTAGAAAATCCACCAAAGTGAATTATCTTTCTATGTATACATAGATGGTCCATGTAGTCCCGAGCATAATACATAAAGACGTAATAATAATATTGCAGATTGTATTTTAATTGTGACCTCCCCGCAGGAGGTAACAAGTAAGACCATATGTCTCCTAACTGTTAGATTGCAAGCCATCCAGACAGTTCCCATGTTTGTCTGCTGGGTATCTTCATCCCACTCATTGTTCGCCTCCAGATCTTTAGCAGTTAGAATTCCATAGAGATCTTTGTCTGTTTCCCAATAATCTAGCTGTGTTGGTCTTTGCTGAAAGTTGGGCTCGAAATGAGACGTGGAAAACATTGCCCGGAATCAGGCAGCGAGTCAATTTTCGGAAATCTGTGCTCATAAATTTGATGTTGGTGTGTAGGCCCAAAATTTAATGGCGAATTACATTTTTTTTTTTTGAAAACCATCTACGCGAACATTTGTCACAGAATATGCAGACGATCTTCATATTTGAGCTTTCAGATGGGCTATTCGAATAGACACTGTCGTCATGTTCAGAGTCGGTTTCGACGACTCCCTCACTTTCAGAGCTAATGCTAGATGTAATGACAATGGCGTCGTATAGTAGCAGTACTATACGACGCCAGAGACGCCTTTGGCAAAGGCAATGGTAGCATAGCAGTACCGCTGCCCTAACAGGGCGGGGCGGGCGGTAACCGTAACACTATTACGCCTTTCTCTTTCGCCATTTCAACAATTGCGTAGTTTGATAAAACTTTTCACAGATTGGACTTTTACCATCAAATGTGCTTTTGTGTCCTGTTGGACGAAGACAATTTCTTTGTCTAGCAACCAGTCCATAGTTGTTGCTTTCTCCAAGATGACGTGGGTATTTTATACAATCGTATTAAAAGCAATATCAATTTGGAATAATTAATGAAACAAAAACTAGATGGCCTTTTAAGTAAAATGTATGTACCTGGAATTATGGGTTGCGTTATCCATACAAGCAACGTAATTTAAAACTTATGTATTCTAAAAAAAAAAAAACAAATTTGGCAACATGAAATCGAGTGAGGGGCACCCTGAGGCCAATTGCAGATAAAATTTTCGCCTTCAGGATGTATAAGCCGATTAATCGACTACAAAATGAGATTGTGGTCAAAGTTTGATACCATGTTTGGAGACGCTTCTTCCGGCATTTCGAGAGTTTGACCAACAACTGCCACTGGGCTCTTGGTTTTCTGAGTGGTCAGTCCCTTGGGTACGAGCTCTAATCGGCCGTGGCTTTCGTGAAGTTGAATGCGGTGAAGAAATTTACTCATTAGAGTCTTGGTGACTGACGATCAATTGATCGTGAGCTTCGTGCATTCAAGAGATGTGGAGTTAGTGACTCATTAGGTTCTTCGAAACTTACGCAATCAATTTGCTCTGAGCTATCTGTGATATCACAAAATAACTCTTTATGTCGTACAAAACTATGTCTAGGGTAGGCATGTGAGCTTGATGGATAAATTGGTTGATTAAGCTCACAAATTGGTTGATCGAAAAAAGGTCTGTCTGCCTATTGATTTATTAGTTGGTCTAATTCATTAACTGCAAAATTTCTCTGAGGCTTTTCTTCGAGGAGCTTTAGCTGAGACAAAGTTTCCCCATAATCTAGTTGTGTTGGTCTTTCCTGAAAGTTTGGCTCAAAATGAGACCTGGAAGAAATTGCCCCGAATCAGGCAGCGAGTCAATTTTCGGAAATCTCTGCTCATAATTTTGATGTTGGTGTATAAGCCCAAAATGTAATGGCGGATTACAACGTTACGTGCCATGATGATTTTAAAAACCATCTACGCGAACACTTGTCACAGATTATTCAGATCGTATTTGAGCTTTCAGGTAGGCTATTCGGATAGACACTGTCGTCATATTCAGAGTCGGTTTCTACGACTGCCTCACTTTCAGAGCTAATGCTAGATTTAATTACTCTATGGCGTCGTATAGTAGCAGTACTATATGACGCCACATTTGCCCATTGTCTGAGTTAGTCTCGACAGAATAGGGAGTTATAATAAGCTCTTGGTACATACTCAATGTCTCTTTGAACTGTTTCTGGTAATGACATTCAATGCTTCCTAAAGAGTTGCTTAGATGTCTCTTTCTCCATTCTCCCCAAGTCTAAGTGGTTAAAAACATCTTGTATAACATCTTTAGGTGATTTTATTTTCACGACTATAGCCTGTTTTTCATAACTATCTACCATTGCTCCTTTGCCAATTTTGTGAAACATCTCTTTATAATACTAGCCTCATGGAAAAAAAAAGAAATGTAAGCTGCTAACACTATATGTAGTTTTTCAAGGTCCCATCTATGTTTAAACCAACATTATAAATATTATTATTCATAATAATAAAATATTGTTAGTTTGGAAAAAGATCAAACAGCAATAAAATTTCCAATTTTCGCAAAAACTTTTTTTGATTGCAATCAATTTAGTTGCGGAATATCACAAAACTGTGGGTCCAACAGAGGTTTTAATAATAAAAAAGTCAGAAATAACCTTCATTACGTGTCGAAATTACTTATGGTGGTGTGGTCCCAACATCGTGTTCCTGTAACTTAAACGGTTATGGTACATATCCCTACCCTCCCTTCTCAAAATTCCACCCTGTTTACATCTAGTGTTTTATAACAGAACGAGAAAATCGACGTTTTCAATTTAGAAAGCGTTTCTGAATTTCAAGCATACTTTGTTAAGCTAAAGTTTTATAGAGCATACTTTGACTAATTATAACTCATAATAACTTTGTAAGTTAATTGGTGCAAATATGTAAAACAACAGTTTGAATTAAAAAAAACCAAATACAATAATTAAACAAGTTTCGAAGAAGCCTAAGCTACGGATCAGAAATATAAAGTAGAAAATCCACCAAAGTGAATTATCTTTCTATGTATACATAGATGGTCCATGTAGTCCCGAGCATAATACATAAAGACGTAATAATAATATTGCAGATTGTATTTTAATTGTGACCTCCCCGCAGGAGGTAACAAGTAAGACCATATGTCTCCTAACTGTTAGATTGCAAGCCATCCAGACAGTTCCCATGTTTGTCTGCTGGGTATCTTCATCCCACTCATTGTTCGCCTCCAGATCTTTAGCAGTTAGAATTCCATAGAGATCTTTGTCTGTTTCCCAATAATCTAGCTGTGTTGGTCTTTGCTGAAAGTTGGGCTCGAAATGAGACGTGGAAAACATTGCCCGGAATCAGGCAGCGAGTCAATTTTCGGAAATCTGTGCTCATAAATTTGATGTTGGTGTGTAGGCCCAAAATTTAATGGCGAATTACATTTTTTTTTTTTTGAAATTCATCTACGCGAACATTTGTCACAGAATATGCAGACGATCTTCATATTTGAGCTTTCAGATGGGCTATTCGAATAGACACTGTCGTCATGTTCAGAGTCGGTTTCGACGACTCCCTCACTTTCAGAGCTAATGCTAGATGTAATGACAATGGCGTCGTATAGTAGCAGTACTATACGACGCCAGAGACGCCTTTGGCACAGGCAATGGTAGCATAGCAGTACCGCTGCCCTAACAGGGCGGGGCGGGCGGTAACCGTAACACTATTACGCCTTTCTCTTTCGCCATTTCAACAATTGCGTAGTTTGATAAAACTTTTCACAGATTGGACTTTTACCATCAAATGTGCTTTTGTGTCCTGTTGGACGAAGACAATTTCTTTGTCTAGCAACCAGTCCATAGTTGTTGCTTTCTCCAAGATGACGTGGGTATTTTATACAATCGTATTAAAAGCAATATCAATTTGGAATAATTAATGAAACAAAAACTAGATGGCCTTTTAAGTAAAATGTATGTACCTGGAATTATGGGTTGCGTTATCCATACAAGCAACGTAATTTAAAACTTATGTATTCTAAAAAAAAAAAACAAATTTGGCAACATGAAATCGAGTGAGGGGCACCCTGAGGCCAATTGCAGATAAAATTTTCGCCTTCAGGATGTATAAGCCGATTAATCGACTACAAAATGAGATTGTGGTCAAAGTTTGATACCATGTTTGGAGACGCTTCTTCCGGCATTTCGAGAGTTTGACCAACAACTGCCACTGGGCTCTTGGTTTTCTGAGTGGTCAGTCCCTTGGGTACGAGCTCTAATCGGCCGTGGCTTTCGTGAAGTTGAATGCGGTGAAGAAATTTACTCATTAGAGTCTTGGTGACTGACGATCAATTGATCGTGAGCTTCGTGCATTCAAGAGATGTGGAGTTAGTGACTCATTAGGTTCTTCGAAACTTACGCAATCAATTTGCTCTGAGCTATCTGTGATATCACAAAATAACTCTTTATGTCGTACAAAACTATGTCTAGGGTAGGCATGTGAGCTTGATGGATAAATTGGTTGATTAAGCTCACAAATTGGTTGATCGAAAAAAGGTCTGTCTGCCTATTGATTTATTAGTTGGTCTAATTCATTAACTGCAAAATTTCTCTGAGGCTTTTCTTCGAGGAGCTTTAGCTGAGACAAAGTTTCCCCATAATCTAGTTGTGTTGGTCTTTCCTGAAAGTTTGGCTCAAAATGAGACCTGGAAGAAATTGCCCCGAATCAGGCAGCGAGTCAATTTTCGGAAATCTCTGCTCATCATTTTGATGTTGGTGTATAAGCCCAAAATGTAATGGCGGATTACAACGTTACTTGCTATGATGATTTTAAAAACCATCTACGCGAACACTTGTCACAGATTATTCAGATCGTATTTGAGCTTTCAGGTAGGCTATTCGGATAGACACTGTCGTCATATTCAGAGTCGGTTTCTACGACTGCCTCACTTTCAGAGCTAATGCTAGATTTAATTACTCTATGGCGTCGTATAGTAGCAGTACTATATGACGCCACATTTGCCCATTGTCTGAGTTAGTCTCGACAGAATAGGGAGTTATAATAAGCTCTTGGTACATACTCAATGTCTCTTTGAACTGTTTCTGGTAATGACATTCAATGCTTCCTAAAGAGTTGCTTAGATGTCTCTTTCTCCATTCTCCCCAAGTCTAAGTGGTTAAAAACATCTTGTATAACATCTTTAGGTGATTTTATTTTCACGACTATAGCCTGTTTTTCATAACTATCTACCATTGCTCCTTTGCCAATTTTGTGAAACATCTCTTTATAATACTAGCCTCATGGAAAAAAAAAGAAATGTAAGCTGCTAACACTATATGTAGTTTTTCAAGGTCCCATCTATGTTTAAACCAACATTATAAATATTATTATTCATAACAATAAAATATTGTTAGTTTGGAAAAAGATCAAACAGCAATAAAATTTCCAATTTTCGCAAAAACTTTTTTTGATTGCAATCAATTTAGTTGCGGAATATCACAAAACTGTGGGTCCAACAGAGGTTTTAATAATAAAAAAGTCAGAAATAACCTTCATTACGTGTCGAAATTACTTATGGTGGTGTGGTCCCAACATCGTGTTCCTGTAACTTAAACGGTTATGGTACATATCCCTACCCTCCCTTCTCAAAATTCCACCCTGTTTACATCTAGTGTTTTATAACAGAACGAGAAAATCGACGTTTTCAATTTAGAAAGCGTTTCAGAATTTCAAGCATACTTTGTTAAGCTAAAGTTTTATAGAGCATACTTTGACTAATTATAACTCATAATAACTTTGTAAGTTAATTGGTGCAAATATGTAAAACAACAGTTTGAATTAAAAAAAACCAAATACAATAATTAAACAAGTTTCGAAGAAGCCTAAGCTACGGATCAGAAATATAAAGTAGAAAATCCACCAAAGTGAATTATCTTTCTATGTATACATAGATGGTCCATGTAGTCCCGAGCATAATACATAAAGACGTAATAATAATATTGCAGATTGTATTTTAATTGTGACCTCCCCGCAGGAGGTAACAAGTAAGACCATATGTCTCCTAACTGTTAGATTGCAAGCCATCCAGACAGTTCCCATGTTTGTCTGCTGGGTATCTTCATCCCACTCATTGTTCGCCTCCAGATCTTTAGCAGTTAGAATTCCATAGAGATCTTTGTCTGTTTCCCAATAATCTAGCTGTGTTGGTCTTTGCTGAAAGTTGGGCTCGAAATGAGACGTGGAAAACATTGCCCGGAATCAGGCAGCGAGTCAATTTTCGGAAATCTGTGCTCATAAATTTGATGTTGGTGTGTAGGCCCAAAATTTAATGGCGAATTACATTTTTTTTTTTTGAAAACCATCTACGCGAACATTTGTCACAGAATATGCAGACGATCTTCATATTTGAGCTTTCAGATGGGCTATTCGAATAGACACTGTCGTCATGTTCAGAGTCGGTTTCGACGACTCCCTCACTTTCAGAGCTAATGCTAGATGTAATGACAATGGCGTCGTATAGTAGCAGTACTATACGACGCCAGAGACGCCTTTGGCAAAGGCAATGGTAGCATAGCAGTACCGCTGCCCTAACAGGGCGGGGCGGGCGGTAACCGTAACACTATTACGCCTTTCTCTTTCGCCATTTCAACAATTGCGTAGTTTGATAAAACTTTTCACAGATTGGACTTTTACCATCAAATGTGCTTTTGTGTCCTGTTGGACGAAGACAATTTCTTTGTCTAGCAACCAGTCCATAGTTGTTGCTTTCTCCAAGATGACGTGGGTATTTTATACAATCGTATTAAAAGCAATATCAATTTGGAATAATTAATGAAACAAAAACTAGATGGCCTTTTAAGTAAAATGTATGTACCTGGAATTATGGGTTGCGTTATCCATACAAGCAACGTAATTTAAAACTTATGTATTCTAAAAAAAAAAAAACAAATTTGGCAACATGAAATCGAGTGAGGGGCACCCTGAGGCCAATTGCAGATAAAATTTTCGCCTTCAGGATGTATAAGCCGATTAATCGACTACAAAATGAGATTGTGGTCAAAGTTTGATACCATGTTTGGAGACGCTTCTTCCGGCATTTCGAGAGTTTGACCAACAACTGCCACTGGGCTCTTGGTTTTCTGAGTGGTCAGTCCCTTGGGTACGAGCTCTAATCGGCCGTGGCTTTCGTGAAGTTGAATGCGGTGAAGAAATTTACTCATTAGAGTCTTGGTGACTGACGATCAATTGATCGTGAGCTTCGTGCATTCAAGAGATGTGGAGTTAGTGACTCATTAGGTTCTTCGAAACTTACGCAATCAATTTGCTCTGAGCTATCTGTGATATCACAAAATAACTCTTTATGTCGTACAAAACTATGTCTAGGGTAGGCATGTGAGCTTGATGGATAAATTGGTTGATTAAGCTCACAAATTGGTTGATCGAAAAAAGGTCTGTCTGCCTATTGATTTATTAGTTGGTCTAATTCATTAACTGCAAAATTTCTCTGAGGCTTTTCTTCGAGGAGCTTTAGCTGAGACAAAGTTTCCCCATAATCTAGTTGTGTTGGTCTTTCCTGAAAGTTTGGCTCAAAATGAGACCTGGAAGAAATTGCCCCGAATCAGGCAGCGAGTCAATTTTCGGAAATCTCTGCTCATCATTTTGATGTTGGTGTATAAGCCCAAAATGTAATGGCGGATTACAACGTTACTTGCTATGATGATTTTAAAAACCATCTACGCGAACACTTGTCACAGATTATTCAGATCGTATTTGAGCTTTCAGGTAGGCTATTCGGATAGACACTGTCGTCATATTCAGAGTCGGTTTCTACGACTGCCTCACTTTCAGAGCTAATGCTAGATTTAATTACTCTATGGCGTCGTATAGTAGCAGTACTATATGACGCCACATTTGCCCATTGTCTGAGTTAGTCTCGACAGAATAGGGAGTTATAATAAGCTCTTGGTACATACTCAATGTCTCTTTGAACTGTTTCTGGTAATGACATTCAATGCTTCCTAAAGAGTTGCTTAGATGTCTCTTTCTCCATTCTCCCCAAGTCTAAGTGGTTAAAAACATCTTGTATAACATCTTTAGGTGATTTTATTTTCACGACTATAGCCTGTTTTTCATAACTATCTACCATTGCTCCTTTGCCAATTTTGTGAAACATCTCTTTATAATACTAGCCTCATGGAAAAAAAAAGAAATGTAAGCTGCTAACACTATATGTAGTTTTTCAAGGTCCCATCTATGTTTAAACCAACATTATAAATATTATTATTCATAACAATAAAATATTGTTAGTTTGGAAAAAGATCAAACAGCAATAAAATTTCCAATTTTCGCAAAAACTTTTTTTGATTGCAATCAATTTAGTTGCGGAATATCACAAAACTGTGGGTCCAACAGAGGTTTTAATAATAAAAAAGTCAGAAATAACCTTCATTACGTGTCGAAATTACTTATGGTGGTGTGGTCCCAACATCGTGTTCCTGTAACTTAAACGGTTATGGTACATATCCCTACCCTCCCTTCTCAAAATTCCACCCTGTTTACATCTAGTGTTTTATAACAGAACGAGAAAATCGACGTTTTCAATTTAGAAAGCGTTTCAGAATTTCAAGCATACTTTGTTAAGCTAAAGTTTTATAGAGCATACTTTGACTAATTATAACTCATAATAACTTTGTAAGTTAATTGGTGCAAATATGTAAAACAACAGTTTGAATTAAAAAAAACCAAATACAATAATTAAACAAGTTTCGAAGAAGCCTAAGCTACGGATCAGAAATATAAAGTAGAAAATCCACCAAAGTGAATTATCTTTCTATGTATACATAGATGGTCCATGTAGTCCCGAGCATAATACATAAAGACGTAATAATAATATTGCAGATTGTATTTTAATTGTGACCTCCCCGCAGGAGGTAACAAGTAAGACCATATGTCTCCTAACTGTTAGATTGCAAGCCATCCAGACAGTTCCCATGTTTGTCTGCTGGGTATCTTCATCCCACTCATTGTTCGCCTCCAGATCTTTAGCAGTTAGAATTCCATAGAGATCTTTGTCTGTTTCCCAATAATCTAGCTGTGTTGGTCTTTGCTGAAAGTTGGGCTCGAAATGAGACGTGGAAAACATTGCCCGGAATCAGGCAGCGAGTCAATTTTCGGAAATCTGTGCTCATAAATTTGATGTTGGTGTGTAGGCCCAAAATTTAATGGCGAATTACATTTTTTTTTTTTGAAAACCATCTACGCGAACATTTGTCACAGAATATGCAGACGATCTTCATATTTGAGCTTTCAGATGGGCTATTCGAATAGACACTGTCGTCATGTTCAGAGTCGGTTTCGACGACTCCCTCACTTTCAGAGCTAATGCTAGATGTAATGACAATGGCGTCGTATAGTAGCAGTACTATACGACGCCAGAGACGCCTTTGGCAAAGGCAATGGTAGCATAGCAGTACCGCTGCCCTAACAGGGCGGGGCGGGCGGTAACCGTAACACTATTACGCCTTTCTCTTTCGCCATTTCAACAATTGCGTAGTTTGATAAAACTTTTCACAGATTGGACTTTTACCATCAAATGTGCTTTTGTGTCCTGTTGGACGAAGACAATTTCTTTGTCTAGCAACCAGTCCATAGTTGTTGCTTTCTCCAAGATGACGTGGGTATTTTATACAATCGTATTAAAAGCAATGTCAATTGGGAATAATTAATGAAACAAAAACTAGATGGCCTTTTAAGTAAAATGTATGTACCTGGAATTATGGGTTGCGTTATCCATACAAGCAACGTAATTTAAAACTTATGTATTCTAAAAAAAAAAAAACAAATTTGGCAACATGAAATCGAGTGAGGGGCACCCTGAGGCCAATTGCAGATAAAATTTTCGCCTTCAGGATGTATAAGCCGATTAATCGACTACAAAATGAGATTGTGGTCAAAGTTTGATACCATGTTTGGAGACGCTTCTTCCGGCATTTCGAGAGTTTGACCAACAACTGCCACTGGGCTCTTGGTTTTCTGAGTGGTCAGTCCCTTGGGTACGAGCTCTAATCGGCCGTGGCTTTCGTGAAGTTAAATGCGGTGAAGAAATTTACTCATTAGAGTCTTGGTGACTGACGATCAATTGATCGTGAGCTTCGTGCATTCAAGAGATGTGGAGTTAGTGACTCATTAGGGTCTTCGAAACTTACGCAATCAATTTGCTCTGAGCTATCTGTGATATCACAAAATAACTCTTTATGTCGTACAAAACTATGTCTAGGGTAGGCATGTGAGCTTGATGGATAAATTGGTTGATTAAGCTCACAAATTGGTTGATCGAAAAAAGGTCTGTCTGCCTATTGATTTATTAGTTGGTCTAATTCATTAACTGCAAAATTTCTCTGAGGCTTTTCTTCGAGGAGCTTTAGCTGAGACAAAGTTTCCCCATAATCTAGTTGTGTTGGTCTTTCCTGAAAGTTTGGCTCAAAATGAGACCTGGAAGAAATTGCCCCGAATCAGGCAGCGAGTCAATTTTCGGAAATCTCTGCTCATCATTTTGATGTTGGTGTATAAGCCCAAAATGTAATGGCGGATTACAACGTTACGTGCCATGATGATTTTAAAAACCATCTACGCGAACACTTGTCACAGATTATTCAGATCGTATTTGAGCTTTCAGGTAGGCTATTCGGATAGACACTGTCGTCATATTCAGAGTCGGTTTCTACGACTGCCTCACTTTCAGAGCTAATGCTAGATTTAATTACTCTATGGCGTCGTATAGTAGCAGTACTATATGACGCCACATTTGCCCATTGTCTGAGTTAGTCTCGACAGAATAGGGAGTTATAATAAGCTCTTGGTACATACTCAATGTCTCTTTGAACTGTTTCTGGTAATGACATTCAATGCTTCCTAAAGAGTTGCTTAGATGTCTCTTTCTCCATTCTCCCCAAGTCTAAGTGGTTAAAAACATCTTGTATAACATCTTTAGGTGATTTTATTTTCACGACTATAGCCTGTTTTTCATAACTATCTACCATTGCTCCTTTGCCAATTTTGTGAAACATCTCTTTATAATACTAGCCTCATGGAAAAAAAAAGAAATGTAAGCTGCTAACACTATATGTAGTTTTTCAAGGTCCCATCTATGTTTAAACCAACATTATAAATATTATTATTCATAACAATAAAATATTGTTAGTTTGGAAAAAGATCAAACAGCAATAAAATTTCCAATTTTCGCAAAAACTTTTTTTGATTGCAATCAATTTAGTTGCGGAATATCACAAAACTGTGGGTCCAACAGAGGTTTTAATAATAAAAAAGTCAGAAATAACCTTCATTACGTGTCGAAATTACTTATGGTGGTGTGGTCCCAACATCGTGTTCCTGTAACTTAAACGGTTATGGTACATATCCCTACCCTCCCTTCTCAAAATTCCACCCTGTTTACATCTAGTGTTTTATAACAGAACGAGAAAATCGACGTTTTCAATTTAGAAAGCGTTTCAGAATTTCAAGCATACTTTGTTAAGCTAAAGTTTTATAGAGCATACTTTGACTAATTATAACTCATAATAACTTTGTAAGTTAATTGGTGCAAATATGTAAAACAACAGTTTGAATTAAAAAAAACCAAATACAATAATTAAACAAGTTTCGAAGAAGCCTAAGCTACGGATCAGAAATATAAAGTAGAAAATCCACCAAAGTGAATTATCTTTCTATGTATACATAGATGGTCCATGTAGTCCCGAGCATAATACATAAAGACGTAATAATAATATTGCAGATTGTATTTTAATTGTGACCTCCCCGCAGGAGGTAACAAGTAAGACCATATGTCTCCTAACTGTTAGATTGCAAGCCATCCAGACAGTTCCCATGTTTGTCTGCTGGGTATCTTCATCCCACTCATTGTTCGCCTCCAGATCTTTAGCAGTTAGAATTCCATAGAGATCTTTGTCTGTTTCCCAATAATCTAGCTGTGTTGGTCTTTGCTGAAAGTTGGGCTCGAAATGAGACGTGGAAAACATTGCCCGGAATCAGGCAGCGAGTCAATTTTCGGAAATCTGTGCTCATAAATTTGATGTTGGTGTGTAGGCCCAAAATTTAATGGCGAATTACATTTTTTTTTTTTGAAAACCATCTACGCGAACATTTGTCACAGAATATGCAGACGATCTTCATATTTGAGCTTTCAGATGGGCTATTCGAATAGACACTGTCGTCATGTTCAGAGTCGGTTTCGACGACTCCCTCACTTTCAGAGCTAATGCTAGATGTAATGACAATGGCGTCGTATAGTAGCAGTACTATACGACGCCAGAGACGCCTTTGGCAAAGGCAATGGTAGCATAGCAGTACCGCTGCCCTAACAGGGCGGGGCGGGCGGTAACCGTAACACTATTACGCCTTTCTCTTTCGCCATTTCAACAATTGCGTAGTTTGATAAAACTTTTCACAGATTGGACTTTTACCATCAAATGTGCTTTTGTGTCCTGTTGGACGAAGACAATTTCTTTGTCTAGCAACCAGTCCATAGTTGTTGCTTTCTCCAAGATGACGTGGGTATTTTATACAATCGTATTAAAAGCAATATCAATTTGGAATAATTAATGAAACAAAAACTAGATGGCCTTTTAAGTAAAATGTATGTACCTGGAATTATGGGTTGCGTTATCCATACAAGCAACGTAATTTAAAACTTATGTATTCTAAAAAAAAAAAAACAAATTTGGCAACATGAAATCGAGTGAGGGGCACCCTGAGGCCAATTGCAGATAAAATTTTCGCCTTCAGGATGTATAAGCCGATTAATCGACTACAAAATGAGATTGTGGTCAAAGTTTGATACCATGTTTGGAGACGCTTCTTCCGGCATTTCGAGAGTTTGACCAACAACTACCACTGGGCTCTTGGTTTTCTGAGTGGTCAGTCCCTTGGGTACGAGCTCTAATCGGCCGTGGCTTTCGTGAAGTTGAATGCGGTGAAGAAATTTACTCATTAGAGTCTTGGTGACTGACGATCAATTGATCGTGAGCTTCGTGCATTCAAGAGATGTGGAGTTAGTGACTCATTAGGTTCTTCGAAACTTACGCAATCAATTTGCTCTGAGCTATCTGTGATATCACAAAATAACTCTTTATGTCGTACAAAACTATGTCTAGGGTAGGCATGTGAGCTTGATGGATAAATTGGTTGATTAAGCTCACAAATTGGTTGATCGAAAAAAGGTCTGTCTGCCTATTGATTTATTAGTTGGTCTAATTCATTAACTGCAAAATTTCTCTGAGGCTTTTCTTCGAGGAGCTTTAGCTGAGACAAAGTTTCCCCATAATCTAGTTGTGTTGGTCTTTCCTGAAAGTTTGGCTCAAAATGAGACCTGGAAGAAATTGCCCCGAATCAGGCAGCGAGTCAATTTTCGGAAATCTCTGCTCATCATTTTGATGTTGGTGTATAAGCCCAAAATGTAATGGCGGATTACAACGTTACGTGCCATGATGATTTTAAAAACCATCTACGCGAACACTTGTCACAGATTATTCAGATCGTATTTGAGCTTTCAGGTAGGCTATTCGGATAGACACTGTCGTCATATTCAGAGTCGGTTTCTACGACTGCCTCACTTTCAGAGCTAATGCTAGATTTAATTACTCTATGGCGTCGTATAGTAGCAGTACTATATGACGCCACATTTGCCCATTGTCTGAGTTAGTCTCGACAGAATAGGGAGTTATAATAAGCTCTTGGTACATACTCAATGTCTCTTTGAACTGTTTCTGGTAATGACATTCAATGCTTCCTAAAGAGTTGCTTAGATGTCTCTTTCTCCATTCTCCCCAAGTCTAAGTGGTTAAAAACATCTTGTATAACATCTTTAGGTGATTTTATTTTCACGACTATAGCCTGTTTTTCATAACTATCTACCATTGCTCCTTTGCCAATTTTGTGAAACATCTCTTTATAATACTAGCCTCATGGAAAAAAAAAGAAATGTAAGCTGCTAACACTATATGTAGTTTTTCAAGGTCCCATCTATGTTTAAACCAACATTATAAATATTATTATTCATAACAATAAAATATTGTTAGTTTGGAAAAAGATCAAACAGCAATAAAATTTCCAATTTTCGCAAAAACTTTTTTTGATTGCAATCAATTTAGTTGCGGAATATCACAAAACTGTGGGTCCAACAGAGGTTTTAATAATAAAAAAGTCAGAAATAACCTTCATTACGTGTCGAAATTACTTATGGTGGTGTGGTCCCAACATCGTGTTCCTGTAACTTAAACGGTTATGGTACATATCCCTACCCTCCCTTCTCAAAATTCCACCCTGTTTACATCTAGTGTTTTATAACAGAACGAGAAAATCGACGTTTTCAATTTAGAAAGCGTTTCAGAATTTCAAGCATACTTTGTTAAGCTAAAGTTTTATAGAGCATACTTTGACTAATTATAACTCATAATAACTTTGTAAGTTAATTGGTGCAAATATGTAAAACAACAGTTTGAATTAAAAAAAACCAAATACAATAATTAAACAAGTTTCGAAGAAGCCTAAGCTACGGATCAGAAATATAAAGTAGAAAATCCACCAAAGTGAATTATCTTTCTATGTATACATAGATGGTCCATGTAGTCCCGAGCATAATACATAAAGACGTAATAATAATATTGCAGATTGTATTTTAATTGTGACCTCCCCGCAGGAGGTAACAAGTAAGACCATATGTCTCCTAACTGTTAGATTGCAAGCCATCCAGACAGTTCCCATGTTTGTCTGCTGGGTATCTTCATCCCACTCATTGTTCGCCTCCAGATCTTTAGCAGTTAGAATTCCATAGAGATCTTTGTCTGTTTCCCAATAATCTAGCTGTGTTGGTCTTTGCTGAAAGTTGGGCTCGAAATGAGACGTGGAAAACATTGCCCGGAATCAGGCAGCGAGTCAATTTTCGGAAATCTGTGCTCATAAATTTGATGTTGGTGTGTAGGCCCAAAATTTAATGGCGAATTACATTTTTTTTTTTTGAAAACCATCTACGCGAACATTTGTCACAGAATATGCAGACGATCTTCATATTTGAGCTTTCAGATGGGCTATTCGAATAGACACTGTCGTCATGTTCAGAGTCGGTTTCGACGACTCCCTCACTTTCAGAGCTAATGCTAGATGTAATGACAATGGCGTCGTATAGTAGCAGTACTATACGACGCCAGAGACGCCTTTGGCAAAGGCAATGGTAGCATAGCAGTACCGCTGCCCTAACAGGGCGGGGCGGGCGGTAACCGTAACACTATTACGCCTTTCTCTTTCGCCATTTCAACAATTGCGTAGTTTGATAAAACTTTTCACAGATTGGACTTTTACCATCAAATGTGCTTTTGTGTCCTGTTGGACGAAGACAATTTCTTTGTCTAGCAACCAGTCCATAGTTGTTGCTTTCTCCAAGATGACGTGGGTATTTTATACAATCGTATTAAAAGCAATATCAATTTGGAATAATTAATGAAACAAAAACTAGATGGCCTTTTAAGTAAAATGTATGTACCTGGAATTATGGGTTGCGTTATCCATACAAGCAACGTAATTTAAAACTTATGTATTCTAAAAAAAAAAAAACAAATTTGGCAACATGAAATCGAGTGAGGGGCACCCTGAGGCCAATTGCAGATAAAATTTTCGCCTTCAGGATGTATAAGCCGATTAATCGACTACAAAATGAGATTGTGGTCAAAGTTTGATACCATGTTTGGAGACGCTTCTTCCGGCATTTCGAGAGTTTGACCAACAACTGCCACTGGGCTCTTGGTTTTCTGAGTGGTCAGTCCCTTGGGTACGAGCTCTAATCGGCCGTGGCTTTCGTGAAGTTGAATGCGGTGAAGAAATTTACTCATTAGAGTCTTGGTGACTGACGATCAATTGATCGTGAGCTTCGTGCATTCAAGAGATGTGGAGTTAGTGACTCATTAGGTTCTTCGAAACTTACGCAATCAATTTGCTCTGAGCTATCTGTGATATCACAAAATAACTCTTTATGTCGTACAAAACTATGTCTAGGGTAGGCATGTGAGCTTGATGGATAAATTGGTTGATTAAGCTCACAAATTGGTTGATCGAAAAAAGGTCTGTCTGCCTATTGATTTATTAGTTGGTCTAATTCATTAACTGCAAAATTTCTCTGAGGCTTTTCTTCGAGGAGCTTTAGCTGAGACAAAGTTTCCCCATAATCTAGTTGTGTTGGTCTTTCCTGAAAGTTTGGCTCAAAATGAGACCTGGAAGAAATTGCCCCGAATCAGGCAGCGAGTCAATTTTCGGAAATCTCTGCTCATCATTTTGATGTTGGTGTATAAGCCCAAAATGTAATGGCGGATTACAACGTTACTTGCTATGATGATTTTAAAAACCATCTACGCGAACACTTGTCACAGATTATTCAGATCGTATTTGAGCTTTCAGGTAGGCTATTCGGATAGACACTGTCGTCATATTCAGAGTCGGTTTCTACGACTGCCTCACTTTCAGAGCTAATGCTAGATTTAATTACTCTATGGCGTCGTATAGTAGCAGTACTATATGACGCCACATTTGCCCATTGTCTGAGTTAGTCTCGACAGAATAGGGAGTTATAATAAGCTCTTGGTACATACTCAATGTCTCTTTGAACTGTTTCTGGTAATGACATTCAATGCTTCCTAAAGAGTTGCTTAGATGTCTCTTTCTCCATTCTCCCCAAGTCTAAGTGGTTAAAAACATCTTGTATAACATCTTTAGGTGATTTTATTTTCACGACTATAGCCTGTTTTTCATAACTATCTACCATTGCTCCTTTGCCAATTTTGTGAAACATCTCTTTATAATACTAGCCTCATGGAAAAAAAAAGAAATGTAAGCTGCTAACACTATATGTAGTTTTTCAAGGTCCCATCTATGTTTAAACCAACATTATAAATATTATTATTCATAACAATAAAATATTGTTAGTTTGGAAAAAGATCAAACAGCAATAAAATTTCCAATTTTCGCAAAAACTTTTTTTGATTGCAATCAATTTATTTGCGGAATATCACAAAACTGTGGGTCCAACAGAGGTTTTAATAATAAAAAAGTCAGAAATAACCTTCATTACGTGTCGAAATTACTTATGGTGGTGTGGTCCCAACATCGTGTTCCTGTAACTTAAACGGTTATGGTACATATCCCTACCCTCCCTTCTCAAAATTCCACCCTGTTTACATCTAGTGTTTTATAACAGAACGAGAAAAACGACGTTTTCAATTTAGAAAGCGTTTCTGAATTTCAAGCATACTTTGTTAAGCTAAAGTTTTATAGAGCATACTTTGACTAATTATAACTCATAATAACTTTGTAAGTTAATTGGTGCAAATATGTAAAACAACAGTTTGAATTAAAAAAAACCAAATACAATAATTAAACAAGTTTCGAAGAAGCCTAAGCTACGGATCAGAAATATAAAGTAGAAAATCCACCAAAGTGAATTATCTTTCTATGTATACATAGATGGTCCATGTAGTCCCGAGCATAATACATAAAGACGTAATAATAATATTGCAGATTGTATTTTAATTGTGACCTCCCCGCAGGAGGTAACAAGTAAGACCATATGTCTCCTAACTGTTAGATTGCAAGCCATCCAGACAGTTCCCATGTTTGTCTGCTGGGTATCTTCATCCCACTCATTGTTCGCCTCCAGATCTTTAGCAGTTAGAATTCCATAGAGATCTTTGTCTGTTTCCCAATAATCTAGCTGTGTTGGTCTTTGCTGAAAGTTTGGCTCGAAATCAGACGTGGAAAACATTGCCCGGAATCAGGCAGCGAGTCAATTTACGCCGACTGCTTTACGAGAACCTTCTAGGACTACGGTCGAGTCTAGAATGTTCCACGATGGAAGTGTCTAGGTAGTTCCTTAGGGGAAACCCATCCTTCGAGAAAGTTCTGGACCTTTCTGGAACCTTCTAGAAGGATAGGTTGCACTATAGAGCCATCTAGAAGGTTCGGGAAGGTTGTAGAACTTTCTCGAAGGATGGGTTTCCCCTAAGGAACTACCTAGACATTCACGGAAGTTGTGGAAGTTTCTCGAACATGGGTCGGCCGTATAAATAGGCGACGGGTTAGCGGAAGTGAGGCAGTCTGATTTTGGCTACGAAACGAAGCGATCGAAGTGAACGACTAGTGCGATATCTAAGTGATTAGTGATTAAGTTTAAGTGTTTGTGAAGTGTTTTAAACTGTTTAAAGTTAATTAAAGATTTTTAGTGTTTATTTGGTAGTGTGTTAATTTGTCCTATACCCAGCTCGTAACAATTGGTGTCAGAAGTGGGATATATTCCATATTCTTGGAACAAGAGTAATGACCTCAAAGGCGATAAAAGAAGTAAAAACGTCGCAGTCCAAAAGTCAAATGATAGGAACAACGGGAAGATAAACATATAAACCATCAATATCAGCGTTTGTGGAATAAATGCTATCATTGAATAAATAATCAATCAAAAGGCGAGAATGAAAAGACATCGGTAAAGGCGACGTCAACCACTCGGAAAAAGTCACATAATTCGAAAATATATCCTCCTTATCGCGTGGGAAATCGAAATACGTTCCTTCAAGTATGTATAGACCACGAACAAATGCGTTCTCAGCCGCAACAAGACCAAACAGTTCTTTTATATAACCCTTTAGCATTATAATATAAGCCCTCGCAATAGAATTCGACGTAACGGGTCGACCCAAACTTGACCTTACAACCCGCAAAAAAGTAGTAATAATCGATGTATATCCAAATCTGGTAGACCATGAAATAGGAACACATGGAGCAGAATAAACGACAATAATATGCGAGGAGATCCCCGCGGCATGATTATAGAATATTTCGTTGGCATTGAAATCAAAGTACGTCTCAAGAGATGTTACTCGACACCTGGGATTTACGGCTGCCTGTAGCACACTATCGTCATCCATAACTGAAACGTCATGAAAATAGACAGTTTTCCCCACCATGCCACAGAGAACACACTCATAGGCGTACATTGCGTATAAAATTTGGCGTCGCATGCTTATATCTCCCGCCAAGTAACTCTTAATAATCAAAGATGGAATGGTGTACCTTCTATAAGAAATGGCTCTGTGTACAAGACAAGAATAAAATGATAACCTATACGTTATCTCACCGTGTCCGACGTCTAAAATCTCATTCATGAATTCATTAAGGTACGTGACAGTCACTTCGTCATACAAGAAAATCTGTCTTCTAATGCGCACCTCAGCAATAGAACCCGTGCGTAACGCCCTTCGAATCGTTGTTCTACCCGGATAGAAAGATTCTGCAGCAGCAACGAAAGACGCCCTATTAGGCGCTTGACCAAAGGGAGATTCATACTCATACTCGCGAGTATACATGATACACTGCTTTTTCGTGTTATTTCGGGATATATTGGTAACAAAAGTAAATCCAAGACGTGGATCCGTACCTAAGGGGTACTCATATCTATGAACTATGACACCCTTCTCGTTATCACGCTTAACTTCATAGGGTACATTGGCATCGTTTGGACGCAAGGAGTGTCTTGAATATCACAAAACTGTGGGTCCGACAGAGGTTTTAATAATAAAAAAGTCAGAAATAACCTTCATTACGTGTCGAAATTACTTATGGTGGTGTGGTCCCAACATCGTATTCCTGTAACTTAAACGGTTATGGTACATATCCTTATCGTCCCTTCTCAAAATTCCACCCTGTTTACATCTAGTGTTTTATAACAGAACGAGAAAATCGACGTTTTTAATTTAGAAAGCGTTTCTGAATTTCAAGCTTACTTTGTTAAGCTAAAGTTTTATAGAGCATACTTTGACTAATTATAACTCATAATAACTTTGTAAGTTAATTGGTGCAAATATGTAAAACAACAGTTTGAATTAAAAAAACCAAATACAATAATTAAACAAGTTTCGAAGAAGCCTAAGCTACGGATCAGAAATATAAAGTAGAAAATCCACCAAAGTGAATTATCTTTCTATGTACACATAGATGGTCCATGTAGTCCCGAGCATAATACATAAAGACGTAATAATAATATTGCAGATTGTATTTTAATTGTGACCTCCCCGCAGGAGGTAACAAGTAAGACCATAAGTCTCCTAACTGTTAGATTGCAAGCCATCCAGACAGTTCCCATGTTTGTCTGCTGGGTATCTTCATCCCACTCATTGTTCGCCTCCAGATCTTCAGCAGTTAGAATTCCATAGAGATCTTTGTCTGTTTCCCAATAATCTAGCTGTGTTGGTCTTTGCTGAAAGTTTGGCTCGAAATGAGACGTGGAAAACATTGCCCGGAATCAGGCAGCGAGTCAATTTTCGGAAATCTCTGCTCATAAATTTGATGTTGGTGTGTAGGCCCAAAATTTAATGGCGAATTACATTTTTTTTTTTTTTTGAAAACCATCTACGCGCACATTTGTCACAGAATATGCAGACGATCTTCATATTTGAGCTTTCAGATGGGCTATTCGAATAGACACTGTCGTCATGTTCAGAGTCGGTTTCGACGACTTCCTCACTTTCAGAGCTAATGCTAGATGTTATGACAATGGCGTCGTATATTAGCAGTACTATACGACGCCAGAGACGCCTTTGGCAAAGGCAATGGTAGCATAGCAGTACCGCTGCCCTAACAGGGCGGGGCGGGCGGTAACCGTAACACTATTACGCCTTTCTCTTTCGCCATTAAATCAATTGCGTAGTTTGATAAAACTTTTCACAGATTGGACTTTTACCATCAAATGTGCTTTTGTGTCCTGTTGGACGAAGACAATTTCTTTGTCTAGCAACCAGTCCATAGTTGTTGCTTTCTCCAAGATGACGTGGGTATTTTATACAATCGTATTAAAAGCAATGTCAATTGGGAATAATTAATGAAACAAAAACTAGATGGCCTTTTAAGGAAAATGTATGTACCTGGAATTATGGGTTGCGTTACCCACACAAGCAACGTAATTTAAAACTTATGTATTCTAAAAAAAAAAAAACAAATTTGGCAACATGAAATCGAGTGAGGGGCACCCTGAGGCCAATTGCAGATAAAATTTTCGCCTTCAGGATGTATAAGCCGATTAATCGACTAGTCAAAGTTTGATACCATGTTTGGAGACGCTTCTTCCGGCATTTCGAGAGTTTGACCAGCAACTGCCACTGGGCTCTTGGTTTTCTGAGTGGTCAGTCCCTTGGGTACGAGCTCTGATCGGCCGTGGCTTTCGTGAAGTTGAATGCGGTGAAGAAATTTACTCATTAGAGTCTTGGTGACTGACGATCAATTGATCGTGAGCTTCGTGCATTCAAGAGATGTGGAGTTAGTGACTCATTAGGTTCTTCGAAACTTACGCAATCAATTTGCTCTGAGCTATCTGTGATATCACAAAATAACTCTTTATGTCGTACAAAACTATGTCTAGGGTAGGCATGTGAGCTTGATGGATAAATTGGTTGATTAAGCTCACAAATTGGTTGATCGAAAAAAGGTCTGTCTGCCTATTGATTTATTAGTTGGTCTAATTCATTAACTGCAAAATTTCTCTGAGGCTTTTCTTCGAGAAGCTTTAGCTGAGACAAAGTTTCCCCATAATCTAGTTGTGTTGGTCTTTCCTGAAAGTTTGGCTCAAAATGAGACCTGGAAGAAATTGCCCCGAATCAGGCAGCGAGTCAATTTTCGGAAATCTCTGCTCATAATTTTGATGTTGGTGTATAAGCCCAAAATGTAATGGCGGATTACAACGTTACTTGCCATGATGATTTTAAAAACCATCTACGCGAACACTTGTCACAGATTATTCAGATCGTATTTGAGCTTTCAGGTAGGCTATTCGGATAGACACTGTCGTCATATTCAGAGTCGGTTTCTACGACTGCCTCACTTTCAGAGCTAATGCTAGATTTAATTACTCTATGGCGTCGTATAGTAGCAGTACTATATGACGCCACATTTGCCCATTGTCTGAGTTAGTCTCGACAGAATAGGGAGTTATAATAAGCTCTTGGTACATACTCAATGTCTCTTTGAACTGTTTCTGGTAATGACATTCAATGCTTCCTAAAGAGTTGCTTAGATGTCTCTTTCTCCATTCTCCCCAAGTCTAAGTGGTTAAAAACATCTTGTATAACATCTTTAGGTGATTTTATTTTCACGACTATAGCCTGTTTTTCATAACTATCTACCATTGCTCCTTTGCCAATTTTGTGAAACATCTCTTTATAATACTAAACTCATGGAAAAAAAAAGAAATGTAAGCTGCTAACACTATATGTAGTTTTTCAAGGTCCCATCTATGTTTAAACCAACATTATAAATATTATTATTCATGTTAGTTTGGAAAAAGATCAAACAGCAATAAAATTTCCAATTTTCGCAAAAACTTTTTTTGATTGCAATCAATTTAGTTGCGGAATATCACAAAACTGTGGGTCCGACAGAGGTTTTAATAATAAAAAAGTCAGAAATAACCTTCATTACGTGTCGAAATTACTTATGGTGGTGTGGTCCCAACATCGTATTCCTGTAACTTAAACGGTTATGGTACATATCCTTACCGTCCCTTCTCAAAATTCCACCCTGTTTACATCTAGTGTTTTATAACAGAACGAGAAAATCGACGTTTTTAATTTAGAAAGCGTTTCTGAATTTCAAGCTTACTTTGTTAAGCTAAAGTTTTATAGAGCATACTTTGACTAATTATAACTCATAATAACTTTGTAAGTTAATTGGTGCAAATATGTAAAACAACAGTTTGAATTAAAAAAACCAAATACAATAATTAAACAAGTTTCGAAGAAGCCTAAGCTACGGATCAGAAATATAAAGTAGAAAATCCACCAAAGTGAATTATCTTTCTATGTACACATAGATGGTCCATGTAGTCCCGAGCATAATACATAAAGACGTAATAATAATATTGCAGATTGTATTTTAATTGTGACCTCCCCGCAGGAGGTAACAAGTAAGACCATATGTCTCCTAACTGTTAGATTGCAAGCCATCTAGACAGTTCCCATGTTTGTCTGCTGGGTATCTTCATCCCACTCATTGTTCGCCTCCAGATCTTCAGCAGTTAGAATTCCATAGAGATCTTTGTCTGTTTCCCAATAATCTAGCTGTGTTGGTCTTTGCTGAAAGTTTGGCTCGAAATGAGACGTGAAAAACATTGCCCGGAATCAGGCAGCGAGTCAATTTTCGGAAATCTCTGCTCATAAATTTGATGTTGGTGTGTAGGCCCAAAATTTAATGGCGAATTACATTTTTTTTTTGAAAACCATCTACGCGAACATTTGTCACAGAATATGCAGACGATCTTCATATTTGAGCTTTCAGATGGGCTATTCGAATAGACACTGTCGTCATGTTCAGAGTCGGTTTCGACGACTTCCTCACTTTCAGAGCTAATGCTAGATGTAATGACAATGGCGTCGTATAGTAGCAGTACTATACGACGCCAGAGACGCCTTTGGCAAAGGCAATGGTAGCATAGCAGTACCGCTGCCCTAACAGGGCGGGGCGGGCGGTAACCGTAACACTATTACGCCTTTCTCTTTCGCCATTACATCAATTGCGTAGTTTGATAAAACTTTTCACAGATTGGACTTTTACCATCAAATGTGCTTTTGTGTCCTGTTGGACGAAGACAATTTCTTTGTCTAGCAACCAGTCCATAGTTGTTGCTTTCTCCAAGATGACGTGGGTATTTTATACAATCGTATTAAAAGCAATGTCAATTGGGAATAATTAATGAAACAAAAACTAGATGGCCTTTTAAGTAAAATGTATGTACCTGGAATGATGGGTTGCGTTATCCATAAATGCAACGTAATTTAAAACTTATGTATTCTGAAAAAAAAAACAAATTTGGCAACATGAAATCGAGTGAGGGGCACCCTGAGGCCAATTGCAGATAAAATTTTCAAACATTTATCAAACGTTGACCACAATCTCGTTTTGTAGTCGATTTATCGGGTTACACATCTTTCATACTTCCTTCTCCTTCTCCTTTAAAAAAATACTGAATAAAACCAATACGCAGCACAGAGAAAAACAAGTTCTTACCTTTTAGTGTAGTTATTGTCACATTTGATTCCATTTAAATCAATTCCAAGTTTTTTTTTTATTTACGGAAATTACACGCCCTATATAGTATAGAAAAATCACTAGCTATTTGGCAAAAAAAGTTCTTTCTAGAAAACAAACGCGCGAAACAAAGTGACCTCAGGAGCTAAAACGAGCTAGGCCAGCGCGTACAGCACCATTTGATGGGATGCCATCCCGAAGTAAACGGAAAAGTGGTAGTAGTTGACGTGGTAGCCAGGTGATAGCTCCAGATAGTGCAGGCTCATCAGTAAGAAGTGCATGGGTGGGTGTAATATGCTGATCATAGTCTTTACAATTCCCAAAACACTCGTAGTAGATCTACTACGGTGGTCCTTCAACTTTTCTACCGCCAGCGGTAACAACACATTTTGATGATGCCAGGTGATGCGTAAGATGATAATGTTGAAAGTTGTACGCGTAGCCTAGCAGATAAACTCTTAGTAATATTGTTGGCCTTGTGGTAGTTTCTTGAAATTCGCTTTTGTACCGCACGACTAATAAACTCGGTATGAATATCTTCCTCGTAGAAAGATCCCGCCTACAAAAACATATGGCTGGGTTTTCTTTAAATAAGAAAAATCGTTCTGTTCCGAAAGTGACTGGGGTAGACCTCAGAGTGGCGCTATGCAGGCTTAAGGCCAAAAAAAAATGGCCGTTCTCTCATTAATTTGTCCACAATGGAGGCTTATTGATGACTATCAAATTATATAATTCTCGTTTTGTAATTTTTTCATCTCATATAAGATATATTATTTCTTTCCAGCCAGTTTTGCACTTCACTTATGTGTGACTAACTCATGGGAGGCTTTTCAAATTGCGTCGAATGGTAAGGCGCATTGTCGATTACAACAAGGCCATTTGGCAGTAAGTTAGGCAGAAGCTTTTCTTTCAGCCACATAGTAAAATTCTTGGTATCCATTTTATGATGGTAATCGCCAGTATTCCTTTTACATTTATATAAAAGTTCGGCCCCGGGAATGAAACCATTGTCACCGCTGCGCGCCGGTTAACTAACCAACGATGAATATACATCGTTGCCCAGGGTTATCATTTTTTTTTAATACTTGCGTCGCTACTGTTCTGCCAACATTTACGTACGGTATAGAGTGAATGGATCCAAGTTTCGTCCAAGTAGGTGACCGGTTTTTGTCAGCCCCGGGTTCATTGGGCTCTGTCGCAAAATGACCACTTCTCAAAATGACTACAGGTAGCAAAATGTCCCTTTCTCACTATGTCCCTTTCGCAACGGAACGGAAAGAAGGGAGAACCAACGGTAATCTCTACTTTCCGTTAATATTGGATTGCGTATTGACCACCAGTGTTCATTCCGTTGATTGAACAATCCGATACGAGTAAACATACACTTATCTGGGTATAGCCCATTTGCTTCAGTGTTGTTGAGTATCCACCTGCATAACGCCATCCTTGGTTCATTATCCACAGTGGTAAATTCTTGACCCTTTCTGTAGTGGTATGGGTGAAATCCAGACGCAACTAATGACCGTGCATGCACAGTACTGGCTGATATTAAATGACGAGCTGCATGCTGCACCTGTAAAGCAAAATATGTTTAATTTGTTGAAATGTAGTGAGAATATTCAGTTTCCACATATCCATAGTTAATAGGAATGATAGTATAAATTACACAGTGAATTTATTATTATGTACTCGTATGTAGGTCCTAAGATGCGTTGACTACGTACTACTCCAAGTGCTACTAGCAGCATGATATGTTTATTAGCATGCATATTTGACATTAAAATAGGAAAAAACGGGCCAAGTGCGAGTCTTACTCGCACACAGGGTTCCATAGCCCCAAACAATATAATAACAATGTTTGGAACGGTCATTCATTAGTAAACCTTCATTCAACCGCAAAACTAAATTTGTTTTTCATAGTAAGTTAATGAAAAACAAAGTTACTGCTGCAGTTTGGTGAAAAAGTCCCATATCTCAAAAACAACATATCAAATCTTATTCAAACCAATTTTCGTTGAAAGTTTTTTTACGTTCTACATCCCCATATTTTTTTCAGATTTTTTTTCCTCTTACTTTAGAAATTAGAGGGGGGGGGCACACTTTTTACTATTTGGAAGTGTCTATCTTTCAAAAGATTGACTCTGAAAAAAAATGGTCTTAGGAACCTCAATGTCATTTTTAAAGACCTATCTATAGACACCACACGTATAGGTTGGATAGTTTTTTTTTTAGTTTCAGTTCCATGTATGGGAGGATATCCTTATCTATATTTGTTTCAAAATTTTGTACAAAAATCATAATGCGGTTCACAGAATACATCTACCTACCAAGTTTCAGCTGTGTAGTCCTAATAGTTTCGGAATAAAGTGGCTGTGACATACGGACGGACAGACAGACAGACAGACATGACGAATTTATAAATATACCCCCCTTGTGCCATGCAGACATTGTTAAAGGCATAAATAATCTTAAACCGAATAGTTCTATTGGCCCCGACAACATCCCCCCCTTCATAGTTAAAGACTTAAAAAAATATTTTCATTGACCCTCTTTGTCACATCTTTAACTTGGCCTTGCAGACTGGTACATATCCCACAGTGTGGAAAACTTCCAGAGTTACACCGATCCCTAAAAACCAAAACAAAAGTTCCGTGGAAGAATACCGCCCTATTACAATGCTTTCCTCCCCGGCAAAGGTCTTCGAGAACATCCTCCATAATGCTATCTATGAGCAACTAAACAAGTAGCAAGTACCTTTGTAATGAACAGCACGGTTTCAGAGCCAAAAGATCAGTTGATACAAATCTATTAACACTTGTAGATTATATCTCGTCTAGTTTGGACCGCGGGCGTCAGGTAGACGTACTTTACTTCGACTTCCGGAAGGCGTTTGATAGGGTTAACAATGATGCGCTGCTAATGAAGCTTAGCAAAATGGGGTTCGCACCATCTCTCCTCCGTTTCATTGCGGACTATCTACGTGATCGACAGCAGTTTGATTTAAAAGCAAACGTTATACACGTGCAACCTGTGGAGCAATTACACTAAAAAAGCCTGCAATTTGCGCATCCAGTATAACAACGTGTTCAAAGGTTTGTTGGGACTCCCATGGCGGTGCACTATTTAAAATTTCACTAACATAGCTGTAAGTATCTGCCTACTAACATAATATGGACGTGTATCAATGGATGTTTGCTTAGTCTTAAATAAATATTTTCAATCCAATATTTTGTTTGGGAAAATTAAAGTATTATTAAATCAATAAGATAGGAGAAACATAACTTGTTGTTCAATATTAAATTGTGTAATTTATGTTTTCCCTAAAAATTTTTTATTAAAAAAAAATAACAGAAAACCGAAAAAACCGGTTATACTCCTAAAAATGGTTTAAACGGTTTTAGTATCAGTCGGTTAACCATTTTTTCGGTTAACCGGGTAACCGGTTTGCATGCCCTTAACATATGTCAATTGTCGGTTGGTCAGTTTGCACTGAACCAAGTGATGACATCTAGAGAGACATTGAGGGAATGTCATCGTAATTTAGTTCATTTTGAGACGGGAAAACTTGTTGTAATATTGGTGTGAGTGGTAGATTAATTATATTGTTATCTATATTTTCATCTTCGGAAGATTCTAAAATATTCAGTGCCTCTAAGGTCGAATCTATTGATATCAAGCTGCTTTCATCCGAAGAATCGTGATTGTTGGAAGTTTTATTAGTAATTTCAAGTTCTTCGGTAGATGAAGCGTCACTGGAATCGGAGCATGCATGTGCAGGTGGTATCACAGCACCTAGTCTATTCGTGCGGGAGCGTATCAATCGCTAAAACAAAAGAAAATAGCGCATTAGATACATGCAACCCATACAAAACCGAAACAGTAAATAGTTGGCTGTGTCCACACCGGCACCGCTTCCCAAACTAAAACAATGATAACTCTGTAAGCAATTGGCAGGGTGAAATGGACTGAACAACTAGTATGTGCAAATTATAACGTAATTTAAACAGTACTGGGGTATTATTTGATACTATATGATAAACCGCCACATTAAAACAATAAATAAAGCATAGCGAACCCATTTTTAAACCTTTCCACGCATAAAAAAAAATATTAACCCTTAATTTGGCAAGACAAAAAAAGTCGTAGTAGGAAGATGCCGTTAACATACTGTGTTCCTATGCATTAAAAACACACGGGAAAAATAAAATAAAAAATCTTGCCTGAAGGGTTTCCTGAAAACACAACGTTAGGTATACTCAACAAAACGCCATGATTAAAAAAATAAGGTCATATAAAACTGTTGTGTATATTTAACAAATCCAGCTTACCAACACTTTTAAATTAAACAAAATGTAGTGTATTATAAAGAAATATTTTATTAAAAAAACGTTTACATGCAGTAAGAAAGGTTAATTGTGATAATAATTGAAGTGACAATTTCTACCTTTAACAAAACATAGCCTAACGTTACACTTTATACAAAAAACGGTGGTAAACCCTTTTTTGCAGTATGCACATCGACCATATTCCTTACCATGCTCAGGGAAATGATCGATATTGTCATATTTTATGTCATGAACCTGCCTGGCACGTTTAGGTTTTTTTTATTTTACCTTCAGGGTTCAAATCTTTTATAGTATTTTTATCTACATTCCTTCCTTTGTGAAGTAATGCACTATAAATTTCGAGCCGAAATTCTTTCAAAGGTTTAACCTTTTTAACTCCTTTCCGAGTATTATCATTAACCAGGCATTGTTTACGCAGATGTCTAGTAACTGCGAAAATATAGAAAGATACCAGCGCCTGCTTTTCATTTCTGTGCGGTATAGCGCTATGAGCATATCCGCCAAATCAACGCCACCCATATGGGCATTGTAATGCTTCACAATGTTAGGATAATCTACTTCAATTTTGCGCTTTTTAATTTTACAATATCGTTTCACTTTGGTTGTAGGATACGCATCACCGTAACTAGAGGCTAGAATAACACATTTGTTATCATTCCATTTTAAAAGCGATAGTTTTGTCTTATTGCACACAGTTTGACTGAAAGCCCCTCTTCCTTTAGTTTTCAGAACCTTATCACTTTTTAGCTTGTTAGAAGCACTTCTCAGCCGATTTGCACGCATTGTACCTAGACTAAATATGCCATAAGTATTCCTGAGATGGTGGATCAGCTCCAATGAAGAAAAAAAGTTATCAAAATAGACGATACACGGTCTCTTCTGTACAGTTTTACACAGTCTTAAAACTGCTTTAGCTCCCCAACCTAAGCCTTCCTCTTCTTCTGTAAAACTACATTCCTCAAACATGTCATTACCAGCATATAAAAAAAAGTCATAAATGATCCCAGAAGCTCCAGCCCGAACTAAGTTTTTGAAACCCCATTTCCGTGGCTTACGGGGATTGTATTGCCGCTTCTTGCCTGCTTTGGTTCCTTTGTACGGAATCACCATCTCATCAATACTAAACCTTGATTCTTCTTCAATTTTGAGGCAGTTTTGACGAATTTTTTCAACAATTGGCCTTATTTTGTAGTATGGATCAGAGTTTGTTTCATTATTATCAACGAAATGTAAATATCTCCGGATAAGCTGATAGCGTTTCAGTGGCATAACATCTGCGACTAATGAAAAGCGTGTATTGGCACACCAATAATCTAAATAGGATGGCATGGAAACGATACCCATTATTACTTTTATGGCCAAGAAGCTTCGCAACTCATCAACAGTCAAATTTATTGACTGGCCCGTCGTCTGCAGAGAATACATATTTGAAGATAGACAAATTTCGTCAAATAGATCTTCAGAAAAAAAATCGGTAAAATAATTGAATGCATTCTTTCCATCGGGAAGGGGGCTTTCAAACGTATCAGGATCTAGTTCGGCACGATGTCGGAAACGACCGTAAGACCATTTGTACTTGAGTTCAATTTTCTTCCTAGGTACACGGCGGGGTTGCCTGGATCCGTTCAAGTTGGCTGTGTTCTGTACCCGACGTTGTGCTCTTGTACTACGTGTTGGCTGCGGCGTAGAAGCCATTATTTGTGGAGATGGTTGTGGAGAATCACTTACCTGATTGAGTATGAATGATGTGGTCACCGAAGGTATATTGGACATAGGAGACAATGTTGGGAAGGAACAAATAGATGGTAATATCTCATTGCTTTCATGTTGCAGTTCGGTATTATTGGTCTCATCGGGATTGAAGTCAGCAAGAAGTGGAACAGAAATGTTGGAATTTTGTTCGTCATCGGAGGAATCCAAAAGATTTAGCCGCACTAGTAAAGATGTAACTGAAGGGGCTTCAGACGACTCTGACACGTGGCGTTCATAGTGACTGAACACGTCTGCTTCATTTTCAGAGCTTGATTCTCCGCTCACTTCAGAAGGAGCGTTTTCTTCGGGTACTAGGGCAAAGATATGCCTAGATCTTGAATTCTGAAATAATAGAGATATTTGCAGGCAAACAAGCAAGGACAGACAACAATAACACAGCACATTCATAAATAACATGCAAAAAACGGTAAACGTGAAAGGCGTGAAAATTAAGCATTTGCATTATTCTGTGTTAAACTCACACAAAAAACCACACCACAAAAATCAACTTTAGGCACATATAAATTAAGTTAAGTTCAAAATAACAAAAACCTATTGGAAAGGTCATAAAAATATTAAAATTTTAATGGAAACTGAACTTAATTGTAATGCAATAAGGTCGATTTTTTAAAACCATGTAAAATATTAATATTTTTATAATCCAATTTTAAAATAAAATACATGTCATGCCTTAGAGCCAAAGCGAAAATTCCATTTCATTCCCAAAGACCATTTCCACAGAAAGCTGATCAAGCCGATATAAAGTCCTTGAACCATTGTTTCAATAAATCTCAACATGCAGATTTGTTGAGTATACTTTACAAACACTGTTCGCACTAGATTACTCACCATGAGATTTTGTTGAGTATACTCTACTAACACTGTTCACTCAAGATTTCTCACCACCGGGTTTTGTTGAGTATACTTAACAGTCATGTTTACTGACTCGTCGTGTTCTTATCCAGGTGAGAAACAGATCTCAAATAATTTTATGGTATTGATTACACATTTTAGAAATAGAAATAAGTAATGTATGTATCAAAATTTGACTGAAAACCAACAAAAATAAATATTTACCTGTAAAGCTTGCAGAGCGCGTTGTCGCGTCGCCATTTTTGCTCGCTAATGTCAAGGAAAATGTTGCCTAAGGGCAAAACACTTTTTCCTACTAAATTAAATTAGTATTGAAGTGTTCTTAGCCTACAACATTCAAAACCACAAGAAAATTTGAGGTCTAGATTTTTTTATTTGTAACGTTGAGTATACTCAACGAAACCAAATTAAGGGTTAAAAACTTACCTGTGTCGCATTAACCGACCGTTTGCCTCGATGCCATTTCGATTTTTGATATATTTTGATGTAGCCAGGCATTTAATTTAGTTGCCTACAAAATGTTTACCTTATTACGGAGTTACCAAAAAAAAAAAAAATTGTTGGTATAAACAGTATACACGCTTAATTTTTTTTTAATTATGTCCAGCCGGCTACTCTTTGTCAATTTAATGGTTAATAAGGTCATGTCTATGATTTGACAACATTCTTCGGGTAAAGCCTTTCTCGCTGTCAAGTGTTCTGTCACAACAGCAACACTGTGACTAAAAATTTGGGTCGCCGATTTCACATTTTATTTATTTTTTCGGGATTTACGTGCTCTTCCGTATTTTTGTCAAGGAGACGTAGCTCTCTATATGATTTGTCGGCAGCATAGACCATTTGATAATACTCTCATTTTATCGATTTTTTTCTGATTAAATGTGACGTATGCCATCATGTCTTTGGTCAATAAATTATTTCTGAGACCTTTTATTAAATGAGGAGTATCATACGAGTATTAATTCGGAACATTTCATGACGCCACTCCTTGCCTTGCCGAAGATAGGCGGCTTTAGTTTTATTAACCGATTCGGTTATAGCGCCAACATTAACAGGACTTTGGTCGCATACCGTGTTCACGATGATGCGGCCATTTTCCAGTGCGTGCTGAACTACAGTTTTTATTAAAATTTCCAATTCATGCTTTTTTAAACCGGTTGTGAAATAGTTGACAATTGGTTGTTTAAAATTATTTTTCACACCATTCACCATAAAAACAAGGGCATGGTCAGCAAATGAAGCCTCTTGATTCGATGCAAACCCTTCCAGTTCATCCTTATGTGAATTATACAGAACTTGTGGTGTTATTGACATTTCGTCAAACATGAGACTGCAGAGTCGATCTGGCACATCCTTTTCAACTAAGACTTTTTTATTTTTTTCAAATATGATGGGATTTATGCCTGGTACTAATCTAATTTGGCTCAGCAATCGCTTCATAGCTTTTGCTGATGACAATGCAAAATATTTGCACAACAGCTTATAGCACTTAGGACTCTTTTTGAAGAGTGACAAGGACATCACTTTTTGTTCTTTTGTGTGCGTGTGCATAGGGTCTTTAGTGTTTGTACGGAGAGAAATGATACACTGCGGAAGTCGAATATTACTTTACTTAATAACTTGTTACGATATTAACTACTGTTATTTAGAATGGGAGTGCGTCTATAGCTTACGGGCGAACTATTGTTGCTGAGCGGCTGCACTTACGACGAATACAAAACTGATGTGTCAGCGCTCCTACACTATACCTCCCCTTTTTTTTTGTTTTTTAAAAAAAGGTTTTTTTTACAAATTACGATTAATTACATACAATATTCAAATAATTTCTTAGGTTAAATAATATCATGACACAGTCATGTTTATCAGAACTACTAGTTACAAAGAATTTGCTTATGCGTATTTTTATAACAGTGAACAATGTTGTTGCTGGTGTGCGAATGTGCTACTTACAATGTTCGTTTTATGCAATATTATGATTTACAAGTTTTAAGCTATACATTACGCTGTTATTACAAATGGTACAAGCAGTGTTTGTTTTTATTTATCACAATCGGTTCTTTTATTTTCTGCCCCTGTTTTTAAATGGGATAAATCTACATACTACAATGGGGTTATAGATTTTCAGTTACATGACCTTACAGATATCGCTTACAGTCCAAAAATATAACTTATTACTAAACAATTGTTTGATGCGATTATCTACTCACTAGCACCTGTACAAAAAAATACAATGGTGCGGTTACCTATATTTCAAGGTACCGTCTTGACATTTCTTATAAATATAAATATATGTTAATGAAATCTACATACATAACAGTAAGGGTAGTCACCATGACGACATACTCTGCTATAAAAAAAAATTTGACACCCCTTGGAGTCCACAGTATTCATCATGATGACGCCAATGCAAACACACATTATTTTCACATTCTTACACTATTACACTTATTTCGACTTGACTTGAAAGGACGATGGTTTCTGTGCTGGTTGTTTTCGACTTAACTTGACTTGAAAGGACGACGGTTTCTGTGCAATGTCATTAGTAAATGACTTTGGGTTAGGCGATGTTTGTGGTGGTTGCAAGGTTTCTACCTTTATACTCGGTATGGCTATTGAAGTTGCTATCACTTCTTTCTTCAACCATTTTCGTATGCCGGTGAGGGTCTCAATGGCGCCTCAGCGGTAATCACCAACATTACACACTAGTACCATAATGTACTATTATTAGTAATACTGGCAACCATTTTCGTATGCCTTTTAAACACCTTCTTTTTCCTGCGCATATTAACAACATGGCAAATAGTACTATTGTTACTATCATGATGATGCCAATTAGGTTTAATTTGTTCTCTACTTGAGTCACGTTTGAAAAGTCTTCGTTTACAATGACATTTTCCTTTGTCTGATTGGAACCCATGTTTTAAGAATAATTTAACAATTTTACAATTATATGTAGCTTCTTGACTGATGTCTAGTATGTATTGACTTATTATTTTGCTATGTCGTTCGTATTCAATGTATTCGGCCTAGATTTTGATTGTGCAATTTTAACGATATTTCAACGGTTTTTTGCTTATTCGACCAGTTCGCGTTGTATATGTATTGTCACTGGGTTTGCTTGTGTGGAAAGTTACTTTTTACTCAACTTTCTCGCTTAATTTAGTATCGATTTATCTATTAACCTTTATATATATTAATTTTCTGATTGCAATTCACTGTCTATCAATATATATGCTGGTTTCAAGCGATCTATAGACACATTTGCTTGTCTGTCTGGTAATAGTACGCGATATACATTATCATTTCTATTGATGACGCGATATGGTCCGTCGTCGTATGGAGGTTGTAATGGTTTTACTGCGTCATTCGTAATAAATACGTAATCACTAGTGTATAAATCTTTGTGTACAAAAATCTTGCGGGGTGACTGGTTTTCTCTACTGGTCGGTTTTAATCCATCTATCACGTCCTTTAAATTGTGTACAAAATTGTTATCATCGTACGATTTTACATTGCTACTGTCGTAAAAGTCACCTGGTAACCTAATATTGCTACGATACAACATTTGTGCTGCGGTTACACCTGTATCGGACCTAATTGTTGTGCGTAACCCTAACATTGCCGTTGCCAATTCATCTACCCAGCATTTGGTATTTAAACGTGCTTTTAAGACGGATTTTAAAGATCCGTTTTACTGTTCCATTACATTGCAGATGATATGGAGTCGAACGCGTTTTATGAATTCCCATTAACGACATTAATTCTTTAAACACATTACTTTAAAATTGTCTTCCCTGATCACTTGCGAGTTTAACTGGGCACCCTCAACGACTAATCCAACTATTAACTACCAAGTTATGCGCTAGTTTTGTAGACTACGCATACGCAGTAAAAAAATGAATTGATGCGCTTTTGCTGTTGCTCGCACCATTCTCAACCATGAACTGAAACGCAGCGGATCCGCGGAGACTGGTGCGGGCAGGTCAGTATCACTACATAGTATAAAAAAATTAAATTAAAAATTTAAAGAACCCCCGACTGAGAAAACTAAAATGCTACGATGCTTGGATTAAATTTATTTTTGGTTTTCTAGAGGTTTTTTCAGTCGGGGGTTCTTTAAATTTTTAATTTAATTTTTATTTCATGCTTTTTACTTAGCTTTGACTGTCCCACTCCTGGGCATAGGTCTCCTCCCATTCCTTCTACTTTTCTCGGTGTTGCGTCTCTTCTCGCTAATTAACGAAAACAAAGAAAGTTATAAATTTAAAAAAATCTCTAGCTCTTAGGGGGGAGGGGCGTGTGCAACCTCCCCCCCTGGCGATGCCCATGGTTACAAGTGACAAGAATTCAAATTTCGAATCGATCAGACCCGAAGAAGTTGTTTATATCCCTTCATCGACTAGAAAAGAGGTGATGAGCTTCAAACTGCTGAGCAGATTTTCTCGAAACATAGCTAAGAACACTCGATTAAAATACCTTTCAAACGAAACCAATTTTATCAAAATCGGTTCATCCGTTCAGGAGCTACTATGCCACAGACAGACACACAGATACACACGTCAAACTTATAACAACCCTCTTTTTTGGTCGGGGGTTAACAAAGTCGCTTTCTCTGTCCCTATGTATGCTTAAATCTTTAAAACTAGGCAACGGATTTTGATGCGGTTTTTTTTTAATAGATACAGTGCTTAAAGAGGAAGGTTTATATGAATCATAAAATCCATTGAATAGTGGAGAAATACTGTTATTTTTGAGGTTTCTAATGTGATGTCGTAAATAATTAAATCTTTTCCGCTTACATTGCAAACGCAGGCTGAACCCTACAAGATTTATCAAAATCATGTACTAAGTATTGTACACATTGAAAAGGTCTACAGAAAACTCCGCGATGGTATATGTCTATCTCTTATGGATATCCCACAATATTTTTTTTTTGTCATTTACTTTTTACGACAAATAATGGCTAATTTTCGAAGCGATTTTAACCAATACAGCATTAATCCTTATCCAATTAAATACCTTAAATACATTGTTGATTTTAATATTGATCTATATGGCTCTTAACAGCATATGATTTAAATGAATATTTTCGAAGGTATTACAGATTTAAAAATTGCGGGACGTAGCGTTTACGACGGTACCGGCCGGCCGCGGCCGGGGCGGGATGTTTGTATTGTCTAATGACAAGAAAGCTGTGAACGTTGTTTATAAAGACATTCTGTAATTTATCAATTGTTGTAAAAATAAAATAAATAGGTAAAAATGTAAAAAGTAAATAAGTAAAAATGTAGTGCATGAATTTAGATATTCCATAGATAGCAGGAAATCTTCATGGTATAGGGAAAGGGGAATTGTTTTACTCCAAATTTAACGCGTGCGGGCCACGGGCAGTAATGAATAAATCAAAACTACTGGATCGATTTTAATCATTTTTTCAGTGAGTGACATAGGCATACATATTTTATACCCGTACGAAGCCAGAGCGGGCCGTTATGTTTTTATATACAACGTTCACAGTTTTTCTGTAGTGTATTTAGTATCAGCATTGCACCCGTGCGAAGCCGGGGCGGGTCACTAGTCAGTGATAAGATGAACATGATGTTTATATTCTTCGCGACCTAGTCCACTGACATCGATCAAGGGTTCAGTGGGCCAGTTAGAGGAGAACAAGAAGACAGGACCTAAGATCCAACGAGATTCTGGAGTTAACTCAAATCGTTTGACCCGAGTTGCATCATCTGCCACGTTTAAATCACTCGGAATCCAACGCCATTCACTGACGTTCGTCAGCTCCAGTATCTCACCTACTCTATGAGACACGAAAGGCTTAAGAGTGCTAAAAGATTTTATGACAACGCCAAGATATTTCTAAACAGACACGTCAGATTCATCAATTATCAAGCTATAAGAATTATCACCGATGTCATTTTGTAAAGTACTTCTAAAATGGGGTGCTAATACTTCTCGAATAATGGCCGTACATTTTTTTCGGTGTAGTTTCATATCTGTAGTAGCTTTGGAATCACAAAACTTATTTTTACATAATTCAGTAAGGTGATCAATTGCCTGAATAGATGTGTGTTCGGCAATATACATCGCAAGAGGTGCTCTTGCGATGTAGTCCTCCCTTGAAGCTCTTCAGCTTTAAGGGAGGACGTATTCATACGCAATTGCTTTTTGTCTAAATAAGGTTTCGCATTTTTTTGTGACTTTCCTAACCACGGTGTCTTTGAATATCAGCTAATCTTGCAAAAAAACTCTTTTTGTACACATTGCTTTTGTATCATCACCATTTTTTATTTAACATGATTAAATAGGTTTAAAGATATTTATTCTCAAAAAAGACACAAAGTCACTTACATGAGAACAATGCTTAAAAATAAATTATATTTATAGTTCGTCACAGACGTCACGGTAGCAATTATTATGTATGATACACCCATCCAATGAATTCACGTTTTAGGAAGGGTGTTGTTTGTAATTAAATATTCGGCTAAAAGAGTTTTGAATGCATTGAATGAGTGTATTTTTTTAATACACGGGGGTATCTTGTTGTACAATTGTGCTCCTTCAAATGTTAACATTTTTTTGCCAAACTTAGTTCTCATCTTCGGCAAAATCAAAAAACTAGCTCGGCGAGTACTACGTTGGGTTAATTGTTTCACTTAAATAAAAAATCTAAACCTTGTAAAAAAGTGTGATGCATGAAACGCTGAAAAGTTTGCGCGGCGTTACGTAATCCGAAAGGCACGCGCATAAATTCAAATAAACCAAAAGGTGTTATGACAGCAGTTTTTTCTCATAGGTGGAAGAATAAAACTAAATTCACAATAAACCAAAAGGTGTTATGACAGCAGTTTTTTCTCGTAGGTGGAAGAATAAAACTAAATTCACAATAATCAATGGAATGTACGGCGCGTGCCTAGCCCTTTTGTGGCGGCAAAGGCGCGACACAAACACTGCACTGCACACTGCACCACAGTTAACGGAGGCGTTAACATCCTCCCCCCGTTGAAACTCCCAGAGTTTCAACCCTTCAGTAGGTTCTCTTCGGTTGGTAAGGGGCAGAGGCGAACCAGAGGGCGCCGTATAATTCCTCTAATGGTGTATATGTCAGCCACACGTGAGACTCCAGAGTCTTGCAATGTGTCCAAGCCTCCAACAAAGGGGTGGAACGCCATCTTCTTGCAATAAGACCATGTCTTCGATTTTGACTGAGGCGGCGTTGGTCTGGCAAGAAGATGGCGTTCCCTTCATCATTATATCGTCTGACATAGCTTTCTCTATCCTTTTTACTTTATAATTAAGTCGTATGAGGTATTTTGCCAGTAAGTAATGTTGCCAAGATGATGACCCCTAGTATTGTTGCTGTCTTCAAGTGAATTATGTAGGACATGAACGGATACGACTTTTCCATTTCGGTCTCCAGCCAGGTTCTTCTATTCCTCTCCACAGGATGTAGGAGGTCATCATATGAGAACTCTCTAGGTTTCGACTCATTTAGGGGTTAACTAGATGATACCCACGCAGATGCCTTCATTTCTATTTTCTCAAACAGGGGCCCAGTCTCTAGGCTCTTCAAAGGATACTTCTCTGTGTAAGACTTGTTGCCTCTTCTTTGATGTTGATCAGTAAGGTGCCATTATGCACCAGGAAGTGTACCCCACAAAGTCCAGCTGGACTAGTCTTATATATTCTGTTGTTCTGAGGATCCAGGTAACCCTTTTGTGTGACATGCAGTGTCATGTATGAAATTGGTATGTAAGCTGTGCAATCTGTCAATTCTCTTGGTTTCCAACTGTCTATAACCACGCATGCCCATACCATCACGTAACCAGATAGATACTGCGCATGGACATCAGTCATATTAAGGTACATAGATGCAGCCACAGACGGAGCTGTCCTTGTTAAACTCAAAGTAGATGAAAATAGTATTTGCACACTCTGGCAGATGTGTTTCACCTCTTTCTATATTATATCCACCGCAACATTTACACTCTCAATCTTGGCCAATACAGCTGTATCCGATATGGGGAGGTTTCCATTGTTATTTCCCTCACCCGTCGTTTCCCTGCGGGCCCCAGTCACCGGTGCTACCCAGACCGGTTACGCCTGATTGTCTAGGTGAATCGTATCCACTAGCTAAAAAACTAACAAGCGTTTTTTAGCTAGTGAACTTAGAAAAGCGACTTCGCAAACAACCACATGTGTAATCACAATACGTAGAATTGATGCGTGAGTACGCAGACTTAGGTCACCTTTCAGAATCCGCTGTACCTATACCCTTGACGTCTTACTTCGTCTGCCATCACGCTGTCTTCAAAGACAGTAGTGAATCTACGAAAATTTGAGTCGTATTCGACGGCTCGGCTCCTGCTTCATCGGGTCAGTCTGTAAACGACATTCTCATGGTTGGGCCTACTATGCAGGACTCACTATTCTCCATATTAATAAGAGCTCGACAACATAAGTTTCTCCTCTCGGGTGACGTCGAGAAAATGTACCGTCAAGTGCGTGTACATGAGGAGGACCGCAACCTTCAACTTATTTTATGGAGAGAGAATGAGTCTTTGCCAATCAAAACGCTTCAGCTAGGTACTGTGACTTACGAAATGGCAAGCTCCAGCTACCTGACCAGTCGGTGTCTATGACAGAATCATTCAACATGATTTCTTTGTGGACGATCTCATTACCGGTTCTGAAAGCGAGGATATCCACATCCTGCAACTTGACCAATATGGGACTGGGCTTACCAGCACTACTCTGCTTGCCCATTCTGTGACACCGACGAACAGCAGCAACAGAAAAGGTGTCCAACATCAGCTTGTCACGAACAACTTCAGCGACCAACAGCGAAGTCTCCTCATCGCTCACCTCTGCAACACCATGGACAAGCAGCATCTTCCTGCGGCCTCTCATCTCCAGTGCATCAACATCCTTGGCAAGGGCCTCCATCTGACGTTGAAGACAGCCAAGAGCCTCAAGAACAAATGCCTTGAATGATGCATACTCCGTTGCAAGGCTGACTGAGCTGCTGCTGGGTGAAGAGTTTGGTGATGTCTTCGTCAGTTCAGCCTCAAATTTTGACATTCTGCATTAAATTGTGCCATCAATTCAGACATTGACCCCTTCAGTGAATCCATTCTTCTTCTTATGTTAAGTGAGTGCAGTAAATAATAAGTGATAAGTGTAATAGTGAGGAATAACAAACTGGCAGGTAGTAACTATTAGCAACTGCTTAGATTTGTAAATTTTTTCATGCCCGCTTTCAACTGACTTGATTTCGACATACTGTGATCTATTCTGTAAATAAGAACTGAAAACTTGCATTGCTCACATGCTACAATTTTAGATGTTTGTTTGACACTACAACATTCATACGTAATGGCACAGAGTGAGTCATGTATTGACAATATACTGACAAATCTAATAGATACTAATAATAGGTCTTTACCTATGAAATTGCCGTATTGCAGTACAGACTTTTTCAAACTATGCTATGCGTTGTGGCTATGAGTTCTAAATTCAAATTAATTTTGTTTTAAAAATATGACATTCTATTTACAAAATCAGTCTTTTGTTTATTCATTAGCGTTGTATTTTCATTACATTTCAACATTTTTCCTCATAATGGATACTTTGAAATTTCGTGTAATTATGGAATATGAGTTCCGTCGTGGCACCAACGCGGCACAAACGACCCGTAACATCAACGACGTTTACGGAGAGAACTGTACAAACGAACGCACAACCCGTTATTGGTTTGCTCGGTTTCGTTCTGGGAATTTTGACTTGAAAAATGAACCTCGTGGTCGTCCGGAAACTTTGGTCAACAATGATGAATTAAAGGTGATTGTTGAAGCTGATGAAACTCAATCTACAGCTGAGCTGGCAGCAGCTTTTGATGTTAGCATTAAAACAATATTGGTCCATTTGCGACAGATTGGCAAGATAAAAAAGCTTGATAGATGGGTGCCCCACGAACTTAACGATCGCCAGCGCAACGTACGCGTCGAGACTTGCCTTGCGCTGCTTAACAGGCACAGAAATGAAGGAATTTTGAACCGAATTGTTACGTGCGACGAAAAATGGATTCTTTTTGACAATCGAAAGCGCTCAGCAAGTTGGTTAGATCCTGGTTCGGTACCAAAGCAATGTGCAAAACGAAAAATGACCCCTAGAAAGGTGATGGTCACAGTTTGGTGGTCTAGTGCTGGTGTGATTCATCATAGCTTTTTACAAAACGGCGAGAGCATTACTGCAGATGTGTACATTGAAGAACTGACCACAATGATGGCGAAACTCGCACGTCTGCAACCAGCTTTGGTCAATCGGTCGTCTCCACTGCTACTTCACGACAACGCGCGGCCCCATACTGCACAACAGACCGTCTCTAAGCTGCATGAGTTGGGTTTGGAAGCTCTCCCTCATCCGCCATACTCACCAGATCTTGCGCCTTCCGACTATTACTTTTTCCAAAATTTGGACAACTTTTTAGCGGGAAAAAAATTCAATTCCCGAGAGGCAGTACAAAACGCCTTTGAAGAGTTTGTTGTCTCCCGTCCAGCTGATTTTTTCAAGAAGGGCATCCATAAACTGCCACAGCGTTGGCAAAGATGCATTGATTGCAGGGGTGATTACTTTGAATAAAAGAAATAAACAAGTTCGAAAAAAAAAATACTTTAACTTTTTTCAAACAAAACGGCAATTTCATAGGTAAAGACCTAATATTAACGATATCCATATTGACCACAACGGATTATCAGATAGATATGTAAAAAAAGTAACAGAAGAGAAAAAAAAAGGAAGTAATTTTAAGTATATTAAAAAACCGGCCAAGTGCGAGTCAGTCTCGCGCACGAAGGGTTCCGTACCATTATTTATAAAAACGAGCATAAAAATAACTTTTTTGTATGGGAACCCCCTTCAATATTTATTTTATTCTGTTTTTAGTATTTGTTGTTATAGCATCAACAGAAATTATATAATCTGTAGAAAGAAGATTGGCAAAACCCCATGTACTTTGAGTGTCGCCTTTATAATTCGCGTGCATTGGTGGAAACACCCGAAAGAGCCCTCCGGCCGTGATGGCAACTGAGTTTGGCAACCAGTTGCTTAAAAATATTGGATATTCTTTTTACTCAACCAGTTGCCAAAGACGAATGTCGATTCTTGATACGCACCTAGTTGCCAACTAAGATTTTCTCAAAAGGTGTGGTTACTTAAGAAGAATTACCACTCTCAGTTCGTAACTAACATCAGTTGTGGAAATCAAAATAAGGACTAAGGTCTGTATTATATTAAATTAGGATGTTTTCAATCAGATGCATATAAAATTTTGTTTCTATTGAATTTGTTTGATTAAATTTCTTAAGAGTTGCGTCATCGAAAGGGAACAAGGGTAGGTACATTATGTTTCAAATAATAATATCGTGAAAACAACATAATATAGGTGTATATGCCTTTATTCCATGTAATTACCTAACTACAGCTTAAAGTTACTGAAAATTAACAACTAGGTTCCCCATTTGCAACAAAATTGAAATTATAAGTACACTTCGAATTTAGTAGGTAGTTAATATGTCTTTAGAATGGGATAACAAATGGACTGATAATTTCGAGACAGTGTCCGACACTAATTTTGTTTTCATTTAAAGTTTTTATCGCTAACCCAATTTCCTCATCGATCTCCTCGTACTCCTTCTTTTTTTTAGGTGTAATTTTTTTCAAATCATAGTATGTCGCTTCAGATTCTAAAACATCGAGTAGATGTGCCAACGTTGGATTTTTCTTACCAATAAAACTGTTGATCTTTCTATGCCATCCCTCTATATTGTTATTAGTTCTAAATTTTTCAGTTTCACAACAACAAGATTCAGCAAAAAAATCTTTATTAACCCACTGCTTTTGGAAATATTTATTAAACATATTGATTTCCTCACCAACAGGTCTTTTTGCCATTACATAATCATATCCTTCTCTTAAGTATTTTTTTGGTAACCGTGCAATTCCAATACATCTCGCCACATGCCTTTTTTTTACTCTAGTTTTTATTTGTAAGGCCTTCGCCTTTTTCCATAACGCATGGTTGAAGTGATAGTAACATCCCTTAAAAAGTATACCAGGAAATATGTCTTTAAATGCATTAATTGCTGCAATTTCGAAATCCAATGTAATTTTTTTTGGACTCCAGGTAGGAATTTGAGATTTAATTATACTGAACAAAATTTTATATGTGTTATTTCTTTTATCGGGAAGAAGTGCGAAAAATAATGGAGTTATGATATTGTTAATTTCATCATAGCCATGAATGGTATACAACTGTTTAAAGGCTTTTGGGCAACTTCTGAAAGTGCCATCAGCAAAGAAATGATTGAAATTACTCATTTTTGTTGTCACATCACGAATACAAAATACAATGATTCTAAAATCTCCATCTTCATATTCACAAAGATAAAAATGTTGGTACTTCATGGGTATTTCAACGTCCGTAGCATTTGAGAAACGCATTTTTGTGGTACCAACTACTTTGTTTCGCCCATTGTAAAGGTCACTTTTCACACTGCTGAACTTTGGTATATCGCCGACGAAATTATATCCATCGTTTTTTAAATCACGAACCATATTGTCGTATTGTTTGGGGATTGATTCAAAATTGCAACTACTCACTCTCTTGAAATCATCCAATTTTTTCAAAAATGTGGTTTTCGCAAAATTACGTCTGCAATCGGTTTCGTGTGCTCTTTGCATTATTATCTCATTACGAGTATTTAAAGTAATATTACCTCTGCATCCTTTTGTAAGGCTACATTTCCAAAATGAGTTTTTATTTACATATATTTTTTTACGGCTGTAACGCCTACCATCGTACAACGCAGAAACACCTCCTCTTCTTGAACTAATGAATTCAATGTTAGATGTATGTGGGTATACATTTAAAGTAGACATGTTGATGTCTCCGGAACAGACTATTATACTGGTCTTAAATCGTACACATACTCGTGCAGTAAATACAGTAATCTAATGTGTATTACACATATATTGCAATTAATCGATAACCTCAAGAGGCAAATAAAATGATAGATGTCAACTACGTCAGTAACAAAAGAAAATTTATTCTGAACATCTGAAAAAAGTTTGAATTCTTAGCAGATTTGGTTGAGTAACAAGAAAGTTTTTACTCCTTCGGCAACTGGTTGCGAAACTGCAAAGGTAAAATATTATAGGTGCGTATCAAGAATCGACATTCGTCTTTGGCAACTGCTTGAGTAAAAAGAATATCCAATATTTTTAAGCAACTGGTTGCCAAACTCAGTTGCCATCACGGCCGGAGGGCGAAAGAGATGGATCTAAGGCCTAATAACATAAAATGTAATCATAGCATATTTTTATGTAATGGGATTTTGATAGAAAATCAGTTTAAAGATTTAGGTTAGGTTATGTGTGTTGTGGAATGTGTGAGCAGATAAATTCATTTTAGAATACAATGCACATATCTGTTAATAAGCATACATGTTTTAAGTTTAATATATCTATTTAAAATGACGCTTTTCCTTTGAGGCGAAACGTATAAGATGTACGTGTAAGGTTGTAAACCTACACCAAAAGGTTAAGTTAGCCTTTGAATATTGCTAGATCACCAGGCGAACCGTACATATAGGTAGGTACTTGTTTGCCAACTCTATATATTACATAATACCTATACCTAGGTTTCTAAAGCAAGGCATTCATAGGTAGTACATAATATGTATCCCAGGCAATATAAGCTAGATCCAGCAATAAGGTAGGTAGGTAAGGTAATATATTATTTTATAAAATGAAACAAAGACTTTTTCAGAAACATTTAATAGGTAGGCACCTACTTATTTATTATTAATTTAACAGTTATGTATCTAGCCTGAGTAAAACTTGGTCAAGGCATATGTGCCTCAGCATTTGGGTCTGCATCATATAAGCCGGAGTAATGTCATTAGCAAAAACTCTTATATAGCAAATAGTTTATTTGGCAGACCCGATCTCCCTCTGGAGAGACAAAATGCAATAGTTATCTGTGATTGCACCTATGTTAATGCCTAAAAAAGCACAAATTATTTATTTCAAAAAGACTTATTCCCTCCATAAGTATCGAAATCCCATAAAGCCATTCATGATTGTATGTTTCAATGGATACATCCTGGATGTTACAGGGCCGTATCCTGCCACTACTAATGACGCGTCGATAATGATGAATTTGTTAAACAAAGACAGTTTATAGAGGCTTTAGGGATAGTGTAGACGCTATACATCAGCGTGGCTTCCTAGCCCATCTACCAGAAACCCTGTCACCAGGTCAATTCCAGTTAACTACAGGCACCAGGGAACAGGTCTTGCTGTGTGACAATAAATAGATGGGTTGTGTAAGCCGTTAATGGCACGATCAAAATAGTCTTTAAAATATTCAGGCATGAATATTTAAATCGTGCATGCCCGACTTCTTCTTCTGAAGAACTTTTCCATTGCAGCATCTCTGCATAATGCATTTGTCTATATATTTACAATTATTTCTCTATATTTACAACTATAACTAGTTCAAATAATGTGTTCCCTAACCTGTCTATAGAAGAATTAGTCCTCTTGCTTGTGGCACATATCAAATTCGACAAGCTAGATCATACATAGGTGAACAATGTCCATTTACGCAGGTTAGGGGGAATAAGTTCCTATTTGATTCGAGCAAAAGTAAAGTCACGGCATGTGTCAAGAACGTAGGAAGTGCAGACAGCAGCTGTATGTCACAATTCACACAGCAACCTCCAATTTCCCCATATTGAGGCATTGGTGCGGGGGTATAGCCAAATCCTCTGAGGCACCACTGTTTAATTGAGTGTTAATGCTGCGATGCAATATTCTTTGAGCTCGTAGCCAACATGGCCCACATGGCTTCATCAGTAGGAGTAAGCTAAAACAATAATTAATACAATCAATATTTATTATCTACAACAAAATTATAAAAAAATATTTTTACAGAAACAAATAAAAATATTTACTTGATGGGGCTGTATCCACTGTGAAATGATTGCAGCAAGTTGTTGTTCTTCATCAGTACAGTTTTCTCTCAGTACTAAACAACTTCTGGAACGGCCACATCCAACACAAACATTTTGATGTCCAACTTGTCTTTCGGGTGCAACTTGGTTAGTTGCATGACTTGCTAATTCCCAACAATGCTGGCATACAAAGTCATCATCAGTTATCTGTGAGAAACATAATAATAAAAAACTGTTAGTCTCTGTAACACTCTGAATGGGGTATTTTTAATATCAGTAGTGTCCAGCTATTTATGACAATGAAACATCAAAAAGAAAACATATATGTGACATATACACATCGGATGCTGTACAAAGCTTCCAATGTGGAAGCATCTTCTTATAAAATAAGCAATTAAACATTTAAGTATGTTAGGTATGTAAAGAAGAGAAAATCTAGTCTTAGAAAAATAAATCATAATACATGACCTGTCAATATAAGCATATTAATTAAATATTTAACTATAATTATCATTTGCTAACAGGGTAGGAAAACATCTTGAGGAAATCTTGGGACCCAATGGGTGACTAAGATTTAATCACACTTTAACAAAGTAGTATGACTTTGAGGAAGTTGAAAGTGGTGCAAAACCAATACTGCTATATCAACTATTATCAATCTTCAGTAACTGTAGACATTATTTAAAAAATGACCTGAATATTTTTACTCACCTACCTTGGATAAGTCCATAGCCTTATAATATTAAGGAGGTCTTCGTTTTCGTTTGAAAGACGATGACGAGGTCTCTTCAACCGAAGTTCGCAGTTAACACACCGAAGTACCGAACGTTAGAACGAGACATGTTTACAATAACAAATAGAGTCCTGTCTCAAAAAAAGTGTTCACTATCACAAAGATTCGACACGCAGGAACTCGAAAGCTCAACTGCACGCGGAATAAACAATGCAAGTAAACACTAATGAGTTGGAAAGTAAACAAGGATCAGGACGCCAAATAGATCGCAAGGATATTACGACGACTGTGACAGCTCACAATGCTCACATCACAGGATGACAGTTCAGTTAGAAATGTCAACGGTTTAATGTTGCCAGGTATAAACTGTAAAATTAACGATTATGTTATGATTGTTTTCTTTAATGACTTTAGAAAACAGTTTATGGTTAAGATTGGAATATTGTAATCGCATTAATATCTATTAATATAAAAAGAAGAAATGTGTTCGTAATGTTATTATAAAACGGTGGTTAGTTTTTAACCGCCCAGCCAACATTCATATTCCACTGATAAGTATTATTCTACTAAAAATGGCAATGATTACTCGACACCGCTGTTTTGGGTCCGTAGGTTACGCCCCCAGTGTGTTTTGCCCCCGTGGTGGAAGCCCCCGATTTCGTTTTAGTACTATAATATTTATTAGTTAAATATTTTTATCAAAAGTACAGTCAGATAGCAAAGTGTAACCTATTATAAAAAATGTCTAAGTCATGGTTCATTATTAAAATCAAAATCATAGTTTATTATTATAAATCTTTATTAACAATGTCGGTGTAACAAACGTTTGCTTATCTAATAATAGGTACTAATGGGTAATAATAGGTAATACGTAGGTACTTAATATGTAATAAAAATTAAATTAAATGTCTAATAAATAATAATAGGTATCTACGTAAATACAACTTTGATAACAAATAAAACCAAACATTAAAATAAAGCAACAATAACATGCAAAATCACAGATACGAAATTAAAAATCACAGTTTAAAATTAGGATTATTTTAAGTACTTATATACTATTTACGTACTAAGTATATAGGTAGGCATCTACTTAAATATTTAGAAGATTGGTAACAGAATGTTCAAACACTAAAATATAATAAAAACAATTAACATTTAAAATCACAGATAACAAAAGTAACAAAAGAAGAAAAACATAGTAAAAATATTAGGATGATTTGAACTTTGTAATTAAATTATGTAATTTAAGTCATTTATATGCAGTGACTATGGAGGTTACAACATTGATATAGATATAAAATTAAAATGTAGTAATTATGTAACAATAAACATGCAAAATCATTATTTTTAAGCTAAGTAAGTAGGTGATTATTTTTGCTTGACTTGCACATACGGACGGATTTGTTCCAAAAACTCCATAATTGTAATTTGTTTCTTTTCATATTTGTCTGTCAGCTTAGCAATGAGTTTGTCATTGATTATTGAAGATTTTTTCCTTTTACATATAGGACTGTCATTTCTTCGTAATCTGAAAGTATAAGATAAAGATTATTTACTAAGAGTAAAAAAAATGAATTACTGATATATTAAGCGTTATGTAAGTAATCAGCATTTTACCTCACTTGACCTGTGCTATACGTAGAAATATCAGTTGTTATAATTTCCAAAAACGATAATAATGATGGTTTTCGGCCCAGATAGCACTGAAGCCGTTGATTCCAGGCCTCCACTAAATTTGTGGTTCTATGTCGTTCTTTATAGCAACACCACTTTGAGATCATCCCCGGAGGCTCAAGCCATTGTTCAACGAAATAATCGTTGAATTGGGTGACTTTTTCATCGGGAATACTGAAAACAAAAATTATGATATATATGACATGTCGTATATACCTAAGCATTATTTTTATTTTTGCGTACTTATAAAAACAATCTATGAGCTGTTAAAACTTTAAAATAAAATGAAAATTAAAATTACCTGTTTTCCATTACGGAAAGCCAACCATCTTCTATATCTTCTTTAGGAAGAAATGCTAGACAGGTGCACAGTTTCACATACAATGTTGTTTCTTCGTGTGCCAATAAACCTAAAGACTTCGCTTTTCTGTAAATGGCTCTTTGGAAGTGAACATTACAGCCATGTATTGTGACCGCTGGCAATACCTCTTTTATTGCCAGCATTGTAGCTAATTCAAAATCTACAGTGAATTTCATGGGGCTGAAGTCCGGCACAGCTTCTTTAATTTTTTTAAACATGACTTCATATGTACTTTTTTCTTTATTAACTAGTAGCACATAAAATATAGGCACAATATTGGTTGCTTGTGCATCACTTCCCATATCTCCATGAATGGTAAATATTTGGTAAAATGGACCTGGACAACAATCAAATGTACCATCCCCGAAGTAGTGTTGTATATTTTTGATGTGTTTTAAAGCCTGTGCTGATACGAATACTATAATTCTGTTGTCGTTCTCACAGTAATCAACTAATAGATATTTTTGAAAAATCTCAGGTATAATGACTTCAGCTGGATTACGAAACTGTGTCTTTTCTACATTTAAGGCTTTCTTTCGAGAGTTGTATAACTGTTGCTTGATATTATTGAATTTGGGTATGTATTCATCGAAGGCTGTGTCTGTGTTTTTTAACTCGGCAAATTTTGTTTCAAATTTTTGTTGTATAGAGCTCGAGAAACTCGTTTTCACTTCCTTTTTTAATTTTTCCATAACAACTCTAACTTCATTTTTCATTAAGTTAGGTTGACACTCAGCATTATGACACTTTTGGATTTGTACATTGTCACTTTCCTCACTTAATTTTATAGAACCACTACACTTGCCATGTCTTTTATTTACGCATGTCCACACACTCGATTTATTATTTTTCCTATGAAGATTATAAGCAAATCCGACATGTAGTAACGTTCTTCCACCTAGTTTATTTGAAATTATTTTGTAATTGGTTTGTGCTAAACCCCGTGAAGGACCTGGACTTGCCATTTTGAGTTAACATGACCGACTAAACTTTCTTATCAGTAACATATTGCAACTATGTGGGAAAGGGATAGAAATAGTGCCCATCGCTATGTTTGCTATTTTCACTGTCCGTCACCCTGGACTCTATTGTTTTCAACCCTAAGTAAGTAAGTAAGTAAATTTTATTTGTTGAAACATGGTGTACATGAAACATTGCATGCAAGATAATAATGGGATACAGAAAAGTTCTAACATGATCAGCCGCATGTCGTGGCGTACAAATTGGTAAGAAGAGATGGTGCATTAACCGTGATAATAATCACAAAATTTACATTTCATCATTATTCATTAGAGATTAGGTATAATTACAATTCAATAAGCATATTTTTTTGATACAATTCAATGTCAAATTAGTCATTAAATAAATTGGTCAATGAAAATAATTATGAATGTCAACTCCAAATTACAATTACTCCAAAAGATACAATAGATTACAATATAATGTCAAAAAATACAATAGATTACTTTAACATGTCAAAAAATACAACATTGTCATATCAAGAAATTGTCCTCTTTCATAAACTCTGCTATACTGTAATATGCTCTTTGAGTTAGTAAACTCTTCAATTTACTTTTTAGGGCAGATATATTTAATGTTTTCCATGATTTGGGCAATTTATTAAAAATGGTTGGAGCCATGCAAAAGATGCTTTTACGCATAAGAGTTGTTTTAGCGCCGTGAACACAGAGTTTGAAATTATCACGTCTATTCCTAGGGACAGCATCAGACAAACGCTGAAATAAATGGGAATTGGATTTAATAAACATTACTGTTTCCAGGATATATAATGAGGGCAATGTCAATATCTTACGTTCTATAAAATAAGATTTACAGCTGTCTGTTGTTTGCAGTCTAAACATCGACCTAATGCACCTTTTCTGTGCCCGAAACGCTATTTCATTGTCCGTGCTATTCCCCCAGAAGATGACTCCATATCTAAGAATTGATTCGGCTAATCCATAGTAAGCAGTAATTAGCGCATCTGAGTTGAGAACCACAGCTAGCTGTTTCAGAGCGTAGGATGCACTACTCAATTTTTTAGTAAGCGCCTCTATTTGTGGTTTCCAATTCAATTTAGAATCTATAACTAGTCCTAGAAATTTTGTTGTGTCAGCTTCATTGATATTTATATTATTAAATTGAATATTAAGATTTTCCATTGTCGGTGTACGTTGTCTAAAGTGCATTACGTTAGTCTTTTTCAAATTAATTATTAAATTATTATTATTTAGCCAATTTATAATAGATATTAGTGAATTATTAATGTCATGTTCATATGTCTTAATGTCATTACAAGCTATCGTCAAAGTGCAATCGTCAGCAAAAAGTGTCATTGGATGTTCAGTTATTTTAGGCAAGTCATTTATATACAAAGTGAACAACGGAGGCCCCAGTACACTGCCTTGAGGTACTCCGTATATAACTTCGCGTTCTTCTGATCTTGATGTTTCTTCACGTTTACTTTTTTTATTTATTACACTGATTTCTGTAACTTGTTTACGGTTATGAAGATACGATTTGATTAATTCTAAAACGTTGCCTCTAAGACCATAGGCTTCAAGTTTCTCTGCCAGGGAATTATAATGGACGCAGTCAAAAGCCTGTGTCATGTCGCAGAAAATGGCACAGACTGGTATTCTCTTATCTACATTTAGCATGACATTATTTAAAAACTCGTAAATAGCCAAATTTATACTTTTATTTTTTCGAAATCCCTTTTGTTCGTCACTTAGTATATTATATTTTTCTAAATAGGTATTTATTTCACCATATATGTATTTTTCAAACACTTTAGACATAACTGATATAAGCGCGATTGGTCTGTAATTTGTCATTAATTCGTGATTGTCTTTCTTGTATAGCGGTTTCACAATAGACTTTTTTAATGTATCAGGAAATACACCTGTACTTATACAAAGATTAACAATGAAACACAAATGAGTACATATTTCAAATGCAACTGCTTTTAATATTTTCGTGGCAATACCATCGTAGCCAACGCTGTTCGTGTTTTTTAGCTTCATAATAATATTTAGTATGTCATATGGCGTAGACGGAGCCATAAACATGGATTGTGCTCTGGCAAGAATTAATGACGTTGATTTTGTTCCAGCGTTAATTGTTGGTTGTATTTTATCTATAAAATAATTATTAAATGTATTGGCAATGTCTTTCGGGTGCGTGATGTCTTTGGTTTCAAATTTAATGCAAGAAATTGAGTTTCTCGGGGCTTTGTATTTACTTTTATTAATTATTTGCCACGTAGTCTTAGACTTATTATTAGAAGTTTTAATATTGAAATTATTTTGTGCTTTTTGCGTTAGATTCATAATTTTTTTGAGTAATTTTGAATAGCTTTTGAATTTATCTCTATTAGATTGAGTTGGTTTTAACCTATATTGCCATAGAAGCTTCCGTTTGTTTTTACTACACAACTTTATCCCACGTGATACCCAGTTTAGTTTTTGAGTAGTCTTAATGGTAATCATTTTGCTGGGGAAACATAATTCGTACAATAATTGGAACGTTTCAATAAAACAGTTGTAGGCTGCATTAGGATCATCCATCTCGTACACATCTGAGAAGGATAGACTACTTAAACAAGTCTTGAATTTTTGTATATTTTCCTATCTTTCCCTTTCTTTGACTACCTATCTCTTTCTTTTAGAATTCGATCTGGCTATTGTGTAAAACCAGTTTGGCCGGGCGCGCCTCGTTTAGACAAAGTACAAAGTAATGCATCTAAAGTACATAATTGTAATATAGTAATAAAGTGAATATCCTTGTAGCATGTTTATAGTATCCAATATTGTGTTAGTTAGAATACTTATTTAGTAAGTTTGTCTACGTATTTGGTTCCGAAACACTTTTTTCATCGTCTGTATCTAGTAAAAAATATTTTTATTTCGGCGAAATCAACTATAATAACTTAATTTAAAATCGGGGGCTTCCACCACGGGGGCAAAACACACCGGGGGCGTAACCCACGGACCCGCTGTTTTACGTTTAGTTATTGCTACTTTTATTTCTGACTTATCAAAATATTTATTTTTAACTTTCTTCTCTTTTCCCACAAAATAAAAAAAACTTTAATCAGGAAAATAAACTACTCTACTTGATCTATAAAATGCATATAATTTAGTTTAGGCTCGTTTCTCAAATAGAGCGACACTGATATAGCCGATCTTCTTTCAACAGGCTACCTATCACGGTTCATGAGATACAGCTTGGTGACAGACAGACGGACGGACGCACAGCGAAGTCTCAGTAATAGGGTCCCGTTTGACCCTTTGGGTACGGAACCCAAAAAAATAATATATAATAATAAAAAATAAGGCGGAATTTAGGAAATAGTTGGCAGAGATAGATTGGAATCTCGGCATAAATACATTTATAAGAAAATTTAATTTACATGTACATGATAATTCTTTAAAAAAAAAAGGTTTTTTTTTTTTTTTTTTTAAACGCTTCCCCACAATAGGTATTTCTTCTGTAACGTGGGTGCGTTTACAAACATTTAAACTCACATACAAAAACAGCCAGACCTACACTATCTGTAGGCCATACAAATTTTGTTCCGTGCGGAGATCGAACCCGCGACACGCAGCGCAGCAGTCGATCGCTCAGCCACTGCGCCAACCGTGTCGTCAATTGATCTTAATAAGTCTGGAAAAAAATATTGGTTTAGCAAAGGAGTTAAAGTATCCAGCAAGGTCAAGCGCATTTTGTGCCTTATTGATATAAAAAAAGATGTGATAAATCAATTTTAAAATATCGCGAAAACTACTTAAGGATATTTAGAAAGGTAGTAAATGTGCAATAAAGCTCGACACTAGGAAAAAGATTGATCAGGCACCTCAATCTAGTAAAGCCATGTGGATAATCGTGAATAGTAGACGTAATTCTAATAAAAAACAAAGCACTCATATTATAATACTTAAACAAGATAATAAGATTTACTTGGTACCTATTTGTTATACCTATTTTTGTATTTTTTTATGTGTAGAAATTTTTAGATTTTCTTGCTTGTTATACCGAATTATTGGCTACAATTGATGTTTAAAAACATTAGTTGTTTTACTTTTGCAATTCCTAGGCGAGTGCGTCTTTCAGTTACCATGGTACCAGCTCGTGAAAATACCATTTCCCAAGGCACTGATGTTGCTAGCACACAGCATTTATTCAGAACAAATTTTTCCAAATTTAGGTAAACGTGCTCATGGTTTTTCCACCATTGAAGTGGAGTATCATGGTCTGATCCCATTAGTAGGATGTCGTCGTCCAGGTTCCATTGAACCTTCGCAATCGCTCTTGACAACGGGGTTCCTCTAGGCTCTATTTTGGCAATTGCTGTCCTATGTAAATTCCATATGGATGGTTCATGGTATCACTTGAGTATTGTGTCGTAGCTAGTGCTGGAATTATTGTTTGTTGTTTTGCCTTTGCAATTGCCGCAGTCACCAATTCTATAAAATTTTTTTTGTTTCTGTAGCCTGAGGCTGAGGGAACATGAAATTTTAAACCGGGAGTCTAAAAATATCAAAAACGCAAGCGTTCTACTAAATTCCAGATTTCGAAATCTTCCAGAAGTTTCCATTTTCTGCCTTTTCAAAACCACTTTGACAACATCATATAGGCCATCTATTAATTCCAATGTGTCTAGTGTTTCCAAAAGGCCCTGCGTATTTCAATCACTTCTCCAGTCGTGAAATATCTTTCTCCACTCATGCGCGTAGCACGCACTGCAAATCTTTGAAGTTGCTGAGTGGAAGTGTTGCAGTTACAAGCTCTCTTAGTTCAACAAACCGTTGCAGCATATGAAACTCAAGAGTTCCACCGAGTTTCCACAGATTGCGTAAGTTTTTTTGCTGCTTTCGTCTCTGATTGTTGAACTTTATATTTTACAAACATTTCTGTGGCCAAAGCATTACGTTTGTAAAAAGCTACAATGATCTTCACTTTGGTGATCATCTGTTGGAAATTTTCAACGTTTAATCCACTCTTGACAAATTGAAATTGTGTGCATAGCACCCAAAATGGCGCCAATTCAGCTCACTGTGATAGCGGACATTTATGTATATTGTCAGACACAACAATTGTGGATACAGGACACAGGATTCATCTTAAGCGCCACTCAGAACATAGTTAATATGTCCCCATTTGTGGGGTTTCTATGCGTTATATTGTCAAAAAACCAGATGTTTTGGCTTTTGTGGGTATCAGTTAGTTGCTCATACATACTTAATTTTAATCACTTGCAATTCATGAAGCTCTTGTTTCTTATTTTCATCATTTTCAAAAGATTTCCTTAACAATTCCACCTCCAAACGAACTTTTTCCTCTCTGAAATGGATTAAAGAACTTTTCATTTTTGCTCTCAATGTTTTTGGATTTAAGTTCAACCAACTCTTTTTTTTCCAGCTAATTCCAAAAAAGACTGTCTTTTGTGATGTGGAGTGGCATTTGAAGTTTTTTCTTACTGGTTTATTTTAGAACTTACAGACGTAAATAGTTGTTTAACATTTTGGACAATGTCAACAGTGTACATATTGTATATGTCGGAGCCAGTCATTAGTATGGACAGAAATTGAATCGGGAAAGCGCGCCAAAGGCGACCTACTTACCAGTCTACCCACACCTAAGCGCGCTTCTACAGAGTCGTGATGTTTCGAGTTAGCTGCAAGGACGACAGTGGAGTGTCTGATCGCGGCGTAGTCAAGACGTCCCGGAACTGTATCCCGATTCATGGTGCCTAATGTTATTGTGTTGGATTGTAATTTCAAGTAATTCGTTAGTTAGATGAAAGCAGTCGTAGCAGTAGTTGTACCGTGTGTCGTATGTGTTTTCATAGCACGAAACCCATGTTCTGCCCACATGAAGACCGTGTCTAACGAAATAAAATCACCGCACCATGACATACACATATTTAACCTAACTTAGGTTACTTATACATGATTAACCTAACATAATTTAATTTATACATCATTAACCTAACAATATTTAACCTGTTTATGATTATGTTCATTCCAACAGTTTTCCCATAAAGGGCATTTTGCTCTCAACTCGTAAGTTATGGTCCATTACTTTACAGCTACTTGTGCCTTTGGTACATTACAATACATTTCAATAGGATAATACTACATGTTTCACATCACATCTGTCTTTATATTTCACGTCCGTTGACATTGGTAATCCCGAAGATAGCAACTTCCATTGTTCAAACTGGTTGTCCGTCAGTTTGCATTCGTCCATTAGACATGCATTTGTATGCAGTAATCCACTAAAGTTGAAACTGCTTTTTGATATCAAACCGGTTAATCGACAATAATTTAAGTGACATTCCATGAAGTTGTTCATAATCATCGTCTTACCTGTTGATGGTCCTAGGAAAAACAGGTTATTCTTCTTGTTACTTTGGCTTGTGAAATGCTTGAATGTATCATTGAAGAACTGGTGCAACTTGATTTTGTTCACGTCCAATAATTCTTTAAATTTTAATTGTATTTCTTGATGTGTTGTTTCATCCATTTGTTGCGGGTATTCGTTTTCGTATTTTGCTTTTGCTCGTTCAAATCTTTGTTTTATCGATTCCGAAAATACTAAAACTCGGGCGATGTGGATGTAAGTCCGTATTTTATCGGCATATTGTTTGGTGCAAATAAAGTTGATCCCTTGAGCTGACTTAGCATACAGTCCCATAGCTTCCGCTTCTGTGAAAGCACCGTTATTGCATAAAAGTATAATCATGTGCGTTTCTACTATTGTTTTCGCTATCGCTTCTGGTGGCTGAGTTTGAATTGTTTTGTTGTTCGACCATAATTTTCCTTGTTTTGCTTGGAATTTGATCTCCGGAATCGCCATTCTCACCGTCATCGGCTTGAATAATTGTATCCACCAGTCCATAGAGGTTTTTTTTTCAAATGACTCTCTTTCTGTTCCATATATTGAAGCTCCCCTTTCGGCACAATCATTTTCGTATGCCATAATTTTCCATTTACTCGGACGTTCCATTCCAGAGTGATGTTCGGCGCACTCACAAGTTTTAAGATGTTCTTCATGGAGAATATCCTGTATGACTTGACAACCATTGCCGGAATAAAGATACTCGCGAAGACAAGACAGGCAGTCAACTGATTTATTTTGTAGGCTCCGCTTCGAATAATTCGTCCCAAATTCGTCCGTTGACGGACGCCTAAGTTGCTGCTACGGGTGCGGGACTTCTTTGCGCATTAGCGATTTATAATTACGCTTATAACGGGTTTTCCAATAAGAGGTGTTATTTTGATATTTAAAGAAAAATGCCTTTTTTTAATATAAATGATCGGATGTTTATTTCATTATAAATAGGAAGGTATGCCGTTAATAGTGGAAAATAACATCAGGCAAATAAATGACCACCACGACCAAGCTTACAGGACCATATCCTTGTCATGAAATTTTCCATAACCAAATCGCAAAGTGGCTATCGAGAGATGATAAATGATTTTTATGGCTGATATTGATCTGGAATAGTGGAAAATAACATCAGGCAAATGACCACCATCGAACCAGGTTCGAAATTTTGTTCATTCCAAAGTAAAATACGTCTTTGCAAAGCATCTTGCAAAGGAAATCGATCATATTTATTAAAGTTACCTATTTGGCCAAAATTAATACAGCTATGTATTAAACAATCAAAAAAGAATTTTTTACCACTACATGAAGGGCCTATCTCACAAATACAATTATTTTTAGGAACCTTCTTATCAACTAAATAATATAAAGAAAAGAAAATTCTTAAGAAAATTAAACACTTCAAATTTATCATTATCAAATTGAAAAAACAATAATTCCTCTAACACTCTTACACTATCAAATACATCAAAGTAATATTCTGAAACAAAATTCCATGGAGCTACATAAATTAATTTCTCCATAGATATTTCACGTGTTTTTAAAAACAATTCACGATAAGACATATCAACAATTCTTTGTTGTATATTATGAAAACAAGTCACTAACAATTGCTTGTTTTTAGGTACATAACGATAAGGACCATTAATCCAGTGACCTGTATATAAATAATATATTTTTCATGGGAGTAATAACGAAACTATCTAGCCACGTCTTTACGTCCTTGATTTTCATGATGTCCTTTGTTATCTGAGTTCGAAGAGCCACCAACATCTTGTATGCAGGCGAGTCCGGTCCAGAGATCACTGCCATACAACTGAAGTTCCGCTTCGTCCAATACTGATTTTTCTGTAACTTGACACAATCTTAGAATGGGTATAGTTCTAACTTCATAACAGTGGACCCACGCTCTCCCGGCGATGTTATATTGATAAAGCCGTCTTCGTCCTTTAAGGAAATAGTTTGCGAGATTCTTCCAGTAGACTGAACTAACGAATGAGCTCGCGCAAGATTTGCGAGCATAGAGGCGTAACCCTCTTCGGTGTCCAAGTTCTCGTCGTCGATGTCTGAATTCATCTCTTCCTGTGTCGGTTTCTTGAATGTTACTTTCTTCGATTTTTTCATCGGTTGAATGGTAGTCATTTGCCTGATGTTATTTTCACTATTAACGGCATACCTTCCTCTTAATAATGAAATAAACATCCGATCATTTATATTAAAAAATGGCATTTTTCTTTGAATATCAAAATTACACCTCTTGTTGGAAAACCCTGTATTATACATAAAAAAGACAAAAAGAGGAAAAGAAGATGGTGGAAGGTAGCCATCCACCGAAATAACAAGGTTTATAAATTATTAACAAAACAAATAAGAATGTGCTTGCACTTGACCTCACTAGGTTAAGATTATATTGAAATCTACCTACCTATTGTTGCATGTCTGTCTGTGTCCGAATATGTCACGGGTCTAGCTCCTAAACGGAATGAGTAACAGACCTGAAACAGATATTTAATGTTTTTTGTTACAGTCTAAATATGGAGCAGCAGTTCAATGAATTAGTTGCTGAACCTTCTGGTCAATTCAAAAACTTTACCCGGATGTCAAACAAGATTTCATTACAGATTATAAAACAAGATAGATAGAAAATCCATGCCAGCTCGGATACGTCTTGCTATAATACTGCGATACTTAGCAACAGTGTTTAAAGTTTCACCACAACTGATTTCAGAAGTTATTCCAGAAAGAGACGGGCGTAAGTGGACCCAAAGAATCCATTAATTAACGAAGCAAGCACGAATTAAAATATAAAATAATTATAACTAAAATTTTAAGAGATATTTATTTTGAAAATATTGAATTGTTAGGACACTGGAATCAAAAGTTATAAATATTTTCAATTTACTTAAATTAAGTAATCGTGCAATTACAAAACGCAACTTTTTTCCGATTACGTTCTAATCCAATGACATGGGTTTTTGCTCGAGGGTTTTCTTACCATAAATGTCTTTGTCTCTTCGTTTTTATGGGTGTATCCCACTATTTCCATGGAAATACAAAATAGAAAAAGTGGGACCAGCGATTTTTACAAATTATATCCCATTATTTCTATTGCGACAAAAAAACGCAGTTATGTTATTTGAAAAGGGCACTTAAAGAGGCAGTAGTAAATAGCAGTTTTGGTAAGTTAAAAATTATAAATGGCACGTTTAATAACTAGTTCAGCAGTAAAAACTAAGTAGTAAAGTAAACAAAAATGAGTAATAAAAAATAATGAAATGGTTCAATGAATATATAATTGAGCAGGCAAATAATTAAATGGGCGGTAAAAATTATTGAACGACCGGTTATGTGTGGGTAAAAAATCGGAATTTGTCGGTAAGAAATCTCATTCTAAGCAATTCTATAAACAATGAGGTGTAAGGGGAGGTGTACCCCTTCTCCCCTGGTACCACTCCCATTTTATATTCGCTTAAAAAGCATAGTCGACGTAGCCCCGCTACGCGGGGCTCCTGTTTCTGTCTGCAGGGTTTACAGTAATCTAACACGAAGGGGAAGTCGGGGTCTTAGTTCGCTCGCTCCACTCGCTCACTAAACCCCGCCATCATCTTCGAACCTAAACTGTCCGCGTCTGAGTGCCCTAAGTCCAGAGAGCAGTCCAAATGCAAGAATTCAAAATGCGAGCTCACTCGAACCGCTCATTCCATCATTTTTACCGCTCATTCAGTTATCGGACTGCTCAATTATTTTTAGAATTGACATTATATGATAAAATAACCGACTTATTGATTTTTTATTCCTGTCCATATTTTACTGTCGCAATAATTAATCAACCGCCATTAAATTAAATAACTGCTCAATATGTTTTCCAACTGATCATAATAAAATCTCGAATATTTAAACAACAGCTCAAAAAATTAGTTCCCTTTGAAAAGTTTATTAAAATTAAAACAGGACTTCTCGGTAAAAAAAAAAATGGCAGCTGTCTATAACAGACGAACGAAAAAAAAAAAACAACTATTAACAAGAGCTTTTATCTAAAGAGGAAATAAATAAATAGTTTCTATATGTGCACGCCGTCTTAAGAGGTGATGCTGCGTTTTTTTTTGTCGCAGCCGACAGCAATAGAAATAGTGGGACAATCAGTCTGAATCAGGCCCAGTATTTCAATCAATAGAAATCCCTAATAGAAATAGTGGGAGTTTGTTTGTTTATTTGTATGTTTGTTTGTTTGCTTGAATGCGCTAATCTCAGGAACTACTGGTCCAATTTGAAAAATTCTTTCAATTATATCATCATCTCAGTCCCAGATCCTTAGGACCTCAGTCCGAGCCTCAATTTGAACATACAGCCCATTTATCGAGGAAGGCTAGAAGCTATATATCATCACGCTACGACCAATAGGAGCGGAGCAGAAACGAAAAATGTGGCCAAATCGGGGAAAATGTGACGCAGACGAAGTTGCGTGGGACAGCTAGTACATTATATAATGTGAAATATTAATATAAACAACATGTCAACTTGATATTAAAACGCCAATTAAGAAGGCAAAAGAATCTAATGAAAATGCATATTTTACTTAACAAAAAATTGTTTTGTACAGGAAATTTAACGCTGGATGATACTTATTACTACAATTTTTGAAAAAAAAAATGCTGATTTACGTCAAAAAAAAAATAAGAAAAAAAAAATGTATGTGAGAAAATCTATTTTTTTATTAAAAAAAAAAACCTTATATTCTGGTAAGTACTTAGAGCGCTTGTAGACGTACGTTTTTTTCACCGGATAACGGACCGTCAATAAACGGCTATCCTTGTATACATATTTGTTTTACCGGATGGATGGACTGCCGTCTATATGCGTTAGTTTTGAACTGGTAATCAGTGATTACACACGTGTGAAATGTCGAATAATAAAAAAAAAACTCGTATTGGCCTACTATTTGTACAAGAAGAAACAAAAAGAAATAGAAAAACGTAAAAGGTCATCGTGGGTGCATCCTATATTATTGGAAAGGGAAAAATATGGTGCATTTCAAACTCTTTTTACGCAGTTGGAGAAGATGAAACTAAATTTTACAATTATTTTCGGATGAAGAAAGAAACCTTTCAACTATTATTAACAGCCATATATGATAAAATAAGACACGAGGATACTGACATGCGTAAATCTATTTCCCTGGCAGAGAGATTAGCCGTTACGCTAAGGTATGTTAAAGAGATGTTCAATTTCGAATTATAGAAAAGGGGATTACTTGTATTAATTAAAACAAAATTTAGTAGGTAGTAATCGTTTTACTATACTCAAAAAAGAAACTAAGGAGTTTTAGAAAAATCGAAATCGTAATCAGGCGATGTGATTGAACTTAATTCAGTAATAATTGAAGATTGGGAATCATCTTGCTGCATGAGTTCTTAAGGCATCCTGGATGTGGATGGAATGAGTTGTGTTGGCTGATATTCATAGGGCATCCTGGATGTCGATGGAATGGGTTGTGTTGGTTGATATTCGTGTATCCTGTAGTCGGGTGTAGCCGTAGTGTAGCCTCGATTAATATTGTAATTGTAATTTTGTTGCTGCATGGACGCTTGATTTCTCCGAGTTAAATTTCTCATAACTTTAATGACTTCATATTGGAATTCAACATAATCGTCGTCACTATACTTGTCTACAATCGGAGCAATATCTTTGAAAAAACACATACTCTTACTCTTGTCTTCATCTTCAACTGATTTAATTAAAGTAAGCATTTGTCGATCAACTTCGCTACAGTCTGTCTTTCTCTTCTTGCTTGTTTTTGTTGTATCGGTAGTATTGGCTGGTGCGGTAGGGTCATTATTGGTTTGTGAGTCAGTTTCTTTGTTGTAAGATTGTGTGATGTTTTTTTCTGATGTAATACTTGCTTCCGTTGTTCGGCGAGTCACAATTTTACACAAAAAGAGCATTTGATCGTAGAATTTATATTTTCGTAAACTTTTTGCACCAGAGCCGGTTTTACGTTCCTTAACTTTTTTGTGATATTTCATCCAGTTATCTCTTACATTGTTCCATTTTTTTATGATATCTTTGCCTAAAAAAGAAAAAAATGTTACAGATATTTAGCTGCCGGGAACACATTTAGTGATCTACATTACAGTTTCAGAATGGGTATAAAAATATATCAAAACAATCACTCTACGGAAAGCTTTAACTAACGACCACGTCCAGAAATCGACGAAAAATGTGAAAGACGTGACTCTTTCCAATCGTTTGCGCCATAAATCTATTACCAAGTGCACTTCAGAATTGCAACTACTATCAGCTGTATTGTACAAGAAGTATTTGAAGCATTGTGGGAAACCCTTTCTCCAATTTATATGAAACTACCATCGGAAGACGAATGGTTAACAATAGCAAAAAATTTCGAGACGAATGCAAATTTTCCTCATTGCTTGGGAGCCATTGACGGCAAACATATTCGAATCATCAAGCCAGAAGAAAGTGGATCAATGTTTTTCAACTACAAGCACTATTTCTCAATAGTATTAATGGCTGTGGTAGACACAAACTATAATTTTGTTTTTATTGATGTTGGAGCCTACTGCAAAGAATGCGATTCAGCAGTATTTAAAGAAACAGAATTTTGGAAAAGAATAGTAGGCGATAAATTAAATATTCCTCGACCTAAGCGGTTGCCAGGTGCAGGCAGTGAGTTACCTTATGTATTTGTTGCTGATGAAGCTTTCGCTTTACATCAACACGTACTTCGTCCTTACGGTGGGCATCAACTTGAAAAAAAATTCAATTATCGTCTCACAAGAGCGAGACGCTACGTCTAATGCGCATTTGGTATTTTATCCAATAAATGGAGGATTTTGCATAGACCATTAAATGTTTCAACAGATACTGCTGTTAACATTGTAAAAACATGCTGCTTATTACAAAACATAATTCATAAAGTAGAGGGTATTGCTAATAATGCTACTGACAATGCTAGTTCACACATGATGTCTACTCTGTGCCATTTACCTCGTTCCCATTCAACACGAGGTAATGTAACAGCAAATATGATTCGTAACAAATATGCAGAGTATTTCATGTCACCAGTAGGGCGTGTACCATGGCAAAATCAATATGCATAAAAATAATGAAAATAAAATGTTACTTACCAAAATCATTTTTTTCTTTCTCGGACATCGTTTCAAAACCTTCATTTAACGCAAGACAAATTTCTCTCCAGCGGCAAAACTCGACTATTTTTATAGAACTCTTGGGTTTTGTCCCACAGTACAGGCCTATTTTCAACCAAACTTATTAACAATTCCATGTCAATATCACCCATTTTTAAAAGAACGCAGGTAGACGGCACTCAATTAACAGATAACAGGCAATACGTCCGGCAGCGTCAACACGCACCAATACACTGGCGTTGATGACCGCCCTTTCTTACACCGGACCGGTGTCAGTCGCGTCGAGGGGAAGCGGTGGTGCATCCGGCGTAAATTGTTCGCCGGACCGATGTCCGGTGCATGTACACACATTCATTATAATTCATACACCACCGCGAATCCGGCAAAAAACACGGTCCGTTATCCGGTGAAAAAAACGGACGTCTACAAGCGCTCTTATTGTCCTTAATACGACGACATATTAATTGCTTACGTATCCCTGTCGCCTTGGCGCCTACGATGCTTTAAAGTTTAAAATTTTAATGTTGAATTATCTTAATATTATTAATGAGTTTTTCAATTGAAATGAATCCAAAATATCATTTTTAATAAAACAACCGATTACATGGGACTTAAATATAACTGGCGAAATGACAGTGTACTATAGTCTAGTATACACCTTTGCCGAACCCTTCGGGGAATATAAAGCGTGATGTTATGATAAAATAAGCATTTTTGCTTATTCTTTTTAAATAATCATCTGTTGATTATTCTTTCATCTGTTGATATTTCCTTTTGATAAATCATGGTTGACATTGTTGGTTATACCACTAGCGTGACTCATCTTAAAAGAGACAATTAGAAATAGATGTAGCCCTGAAAAGGGCTTTTTCTGAAGTCCTGAAAAAGACTATTTTAAGTAGTCCATTAAGTAGTCCTGCAACTACTACTACTAACAAACTCAATTCTAACAATAACAACATCACTTAATTTGTTACGTTTACATTAATAGATCATCTTCAGACTGCAACTCCTGTAGATCCATATTTTCGGATTCTTCTGTTACTACCTCAGGCAACAACAAAAGCTCTTTAACATATGGAAAAAATCGAATTGCTTTGAGTTGCTGTAATTGGTCGAATATGGGATAAATATGGGTCTGAACTAATTAACAAAAATATGGAGCAAGTCCTCGTTGGTCTTCATCCTGTTAAATTTTCTTGTTTGATATTCACGTACTCTTCGAAATGTTTTATTTCTTGCTTCTCCCGCTTCTTCGGAAATAATGCCAGTTGGTAGGAGGCCAAAGTGATGACAAATGTCTGAACCGTGTATGAGTAGCCTGTGCACACTTGCGGGCATATAAAACCATGGGTATAGATGAAGAAAGATCTCAGCTGTTTCTCTGCAATAAGTCTTGAATTTTTCAATATCTATGGCACATCCTGATGAAATCGTTTGAAGAATAACCGCAAAATGTAGCCCTCGAACAGGTCTTGAAAGTAAAGTAAAGTAGGCCTTTGTCAAATCAAATCAAATCATTTATTTCTTTGCAAACATGGGTATTAGGTACATAGATGTTCGATTATAATAAGGTTCTCCATATTTTACCGTCACATAGGCATGCAAATATTATGTTTGCAATTTAAGGTTTTTTTTTTAATTTTGTTTGTTGCATGTCAATCAATTAAAATTAAAATTTCATTTATAAAATAAAATACCATTGGAATTACAATAAAAAAAAAAATGTCATTAGAATTACAATAAAAAATTACACCTTGGTCAAAGTTATAAAAAAAAAAAAAAAAAAATACTATAAATAATGTCAGACGAAATAAAATGATGCCAACTAGAATAACAGTATGTCATTTAGTGTAAGAACAGCTATATTATAAATCAGCCAATAACAGTAGGCTTATAGCATAACAGTAAGTATATATCAATCAGTCAGTGAATCATCATTAAGAAAGTCGTCAATTAAGTAATAGCTTTTCGTAATTAAAATGTCAGTTAGCGCCCTTTTAAATTTAAATAAAGTTAGTTTTTTTACAACATGAGGTACTCTATTATATATGCGTGGAGCAATACCAAAAAAACTTTTTTGCATCTGTGCGGTTTTACACTTCACTTGACATAATTTATTGACGTATTGAGTCCGTATTGGATTTTTTCTGACGTCTGAAATTTTTTGAAATAAATGTGAATTACATTTCAATATTAGTTATTTCGGCAGATTTCTCATAATCTCTAAAAAAAAAACTGGCTGTGTTTTCGTCGTTTGTGGTTCCAAAGCCTTGCTTCACAAAATCCACAAGTATTCCCATTTGCTGTTTGAATTCTTCTTGTGTCAAATGTTTCTTCGCAGCTTGTAGGTTCAGCCCACATCTCAAACTCCATGTTGTAAGATATGTGTAGAATACACTACATACAACGAATCCACATATGTAGAGTAGAAAATCCATATTTATAAACATCTTCTCGAACAGGTCTTGAAAATACTTCTGACAGCTTGTTCATCTCAGTCGGCTTACCAAGGCAAATATTGCAGGCAGATGCAGACGAAGTATCCGTTATAATAGTGGCCACTTTTCCGTCGTTAATTTGTCATATGAAGCTCGTGACTAGTCGTGACTAATCTTTAACCCGGCCCATTTTGTAGAATTGATGTTTTTTATTTCTTCCCTCAATGCAGTTTCTTCTTGCTTGATGTATTCTGCTGTCTCTTTACAAAACTCGAACTTAATGGGCCTGCAATTATGTGTTGAAGAAGGTGTTGGGTTTTCACATATGGTGCTATTATTAGAAATTAATTTAAGAGGGACAAGACTTGACTTGCAAACCGATGAATCACTGAAGTCTACATCTTCACTCCTTTGCTTGTAGGTGCTTTGTGAGGAAGCTCCATCGAAACCCCATTTACTTATTAACTTCAATCCTTCAGTTGGTTGACGAATCCATCTAGTTACCGGTAATTTAAAGAGTTCTGGACTGTCAGATCCAATATGGTTTGAAGCTTCACTCTGGCTCCTCTCTGAGTAATTTCTAAATGATCTGGATACCATCTCTTTTTAGCTTCTAGGAGTTTGTGATACGATGGTAACACCGGAACTTCAGCGCTTTTCTTAAAGTATTTCCATTTTGACAGGTTCAATGATGTATAAAGACCAAGAGCATGATCTTCATCAAAACATTTTTTTCCTATCTTTCTTAAACAATGTGGCTTGATCAATAGCAACACTATCAGGGTTCTTCGTTATATGGTCAATAACACAAGCTAAGTCATTCTTCTTGTCGAAAACTAATGAGATCAAATCTTGACTTCCTATCAATCAACAAAAGAGATCTTTTAAATTTTTACACAAATTTTGTTTATACACAAAAATACATTGCAATGAGAAAATTTGCTGTGAGGTTTAGACTGAATCTTCTTCATACTACACACCTCACTCCTCCCTCTATTCTCAACATACGCAGGCCAATTTATGTCTCTGTTACCCAAACGTATGTCTTTCAGAGTAGAATAGTCAGATTTGCGCCTTTTAGAAAGGCAACCCTTTGAAGCGGCATCAGTTGAAATCTTTCTTTTCTGACCGCATCTTTCATTATCATCAAACCTTAAGTAACAGAGCGTCGAAAATCTTTTACGGTAGTCTGTTCCATTAAAAGTCCATGAATTACAAAAGCATTGACAAATACTTTGTCCAGAAGACCCCAAAACAACCTGTGGCACCATTTTGGAGATTTGCGATCTACACAGTGTAGGGCTCTCAAACAATCTGCTGTACTACGCCGCCCATGTAACTGTTATAATCTTTGACAGCTACACAGAGCATGGAACTGAAGACTTCGATCCATTATTTTCTTTACGTGACAAGTTATCTCTTCTTGCCCATAAGAATTAGACACTAAATGAACCACTTTGTTATCCCTCCATTTCCAATATCCGATATAAAAATTTGAAAATCGATGATGAAAATGAAAAGAGGTGACCACTGCCACCTCTTTTCATTTTAGAATCGGTGAGCTGGTAATAATACCAGGCAGTCCTTTTCTATTACTTCGGATCGTTCCACATGCGTAGGTATTTTCAGACGGAAAAAAAATATCATAATAGTGATGACCTTTCTTTTGCCCCAATCAGGTATTGGAGATGTGGGTACCTTATCTATAAGGCAATCTGATGGCACATCTTCATTTGTCTACTATGGTGGTTGAATTTTTGCTAGAGCTTCCCCAAAAACCTCATCGAAGCCTCTCGGTGAGGGTAGTCGAAGATTTTCCTCGGTTTCTTCGTCGAAAAGACCTGCATAAGACTCTTCGTAACAGTCCGGAAATTCATCTAGTAGCACGGCTTCAATTAGGGCAGTATTCTTTGAAATCTCTATTACGAAGTATCTAAAACAATAAGTAGATAAGAAAATAGTAAAAACAATAATAAAATAATCTTATGTAATAAAACATGTAACCCTGTATAACCCGATTCATCGTGTATACAGGGTTACATTTTGATCGTGTTAATCCCTTGGGCCAGGGGTTTAACTTAAAAAAATACTATTATTTGCACAGCATTGTAACTCTTAAAACAAAAAAAATAGCAAGTGATAATGTAATACTCGCAAAATGCATGAAACCGGCAGTAGTGCCATGAGTTAGTTACCTACGACGTCGTCGGTCGTTGCGTACCTAACTACCTAAACTTTTCCCAATCGAGTTTAAGGTTATTGACCCGCTCAGCTGATGTTCACGTACACAAATTAAATGATTCCAAATTTTCCTTCATACTTTTACGGGCTTAGGATCGTTATAATTGCGTTGTGCCTAGGTTTCGGGACATACCTAATAAAATTAAAAGAATTATTCTAAAAGCGGTAGGTACATGTAAAAATAAATCTCTACAGGCCTGCTAATGATGGCGTATTTAAAATGTGGAACCAAAATTATTTACAATGATTTAAAAAAGTTCTGTTACATACCTAGATCACCTTTGATTTATTCAACACTTAGCGAAATAGCGACACAATTGTTCATAAAATGTGTACCTAATCAAAATTATTTACAACGATTAAAAAAGAGTTCTGTTATAAACCTAATAATTAATCACGTCTGTATGATCTGTTCACTGGCTATACTTCACGATAACGTTATAAATGTTCAAATTCAAATTCTTTATTGCGAACTAAGTGTAGTCTTGAAGATGTTTTCAATAGGTAGGTTCTTATAACTTAGTTGCCTGTTAGGGCATTGCAATCTAGATGGTTTTTAATTATATAAAATATATATATATATATACTATTACAGTTGTTCCAGTTTACATTGCCTTATATTAAATTATCATTATTCATACATTTTATACTAAATCATACTTTTAATATGCTTAAAATTTACATGTCATTTTATCAAGTATCACATTCATTCCAATATTACGAGTACATAATTATTTTTCTTCAAGAAATTCCTTTACTGAGTAGTATGCCTTTTTAATCAGAAAGTCTTTTAGCTTCCTTTTAAAACTACCAATTAAATGAATGCTTTTAATGTCTATGGGTAAATTATTATAAATTTTTATGCCCATACAGAAAATACTATTGCTATGTACTGCAAAGCTGTTCAAAGTGCAATCCATTCCTTTCGACACATAATCTTGCACGTTTAATTAAATTGTCTTTTAATTTTAATAATGTATCTCTGGTACTTTTAAAAACATTGAACGCGTCCACTATGAACTATCGCACTTTTCATTTCTTCACGAGTTTGATGCTCGTTTCTGTAAACCAATCGCTTCACTTCAATCCACAAATAAAAATCTAGCGGGGTAAGATCTGGGCTCCTTGCTGGCCAAGCAACTGGACCACCCCGTCCAAGCCAGTGATCTCCAAACACGGAATTCAGGTTATTACGTACATTACGCACGTAATGTGCTGGACAACCATCATGTTGATAATACAAATTATCTAAATACGCCAGTAGTATATCTACCATTAAGTCTGGAACAACACTTTGCAGCATGTTTAGGTATGTCCCACCTGTCAAATTTCCTTCGACAAAATACCGGCCAATAATTTTATCATGATGCCACCCGCCCAGCCCACACTTTAATGAATCGCACTTGATGTCTACACTCACTAATCACGTGTGGATTATTAAATGCCCAAAAATGTTGATTTCGTTGATTAAATAGCGTTTACGCGTGTAGGAACACGCGTAAACGTCGATTCGTTCGTCCACAGAACATGAACTTCGCGATTGTTTAATATCCACTGGCAAAATGCGACTCTAGCCGTCCCGTCGTTCTCGTGGAAAGAGTGCACTTTTCTAAAGTTGTAGGGATGGAGTCCTACATTTAAGAGCTTCCAGACGTAGTACTGACTTACGTTAAAGCTAATTGCAGCCATATTTGTATTACGCCTGGGATTTTGTTCAAAGAACTCAAGAATTTCCTCGTCTAGTTCGGGTGTGTAAACTGGTTGGCGACCGCGGCCCTGAGCGTGTGCAGGGGTCTGGAATTGTCCGTGATTTAACAAACGCTGCGTAGCGGCCACAATTGTTTGTCCTGACGGAATTTGCGGGTTGGGTATCCCACGCAGTCGCTAAGACTGCAAGTGGTTTGGTTCGCTGTACACACGACGAGTCGCTTGCGCATCAAAACCCGCGACAGAATAAAATTGCACCATAGCAACGAACTCCAGGTTGGAGTAAACGTAATTACGAGACGCCATTACTTTCGCGCGACAACACACCGATGACGTCTTCAAGAAACTGAAATGTTTACATGACGTGATCATGCGCTGCCCTTAGCGCGTGGGGAGCCCGGGGCACGCGCCTAAAGCTTGATTCATATTGCTGTGTCGGGGTGCGCCAGAACGCAATCGCTTACGTTCATTTACTATGAATAGATTCACATTTGTAGGTTGTGTTGTGTTGTGGCGCGTTATGTCGCAGTTAAATCGCTCGACACCCGGTCGCGCCAGAGAGGTGGTGGGGGATCTGTCGCGCCACACTAATGTGAATCTATCATTCACGACGCGTTATTGCGAGGGAACAGTTCATGTAATTATTATTATCTGCTTTTCGTTCTTTAAAATGTCCGATGAACTTATTGAATTAGTACGGCAATACAAAGTTCTCTATGACACGAAATGTAAAAATATAAAGATCACGGTATCAGGAATGGTCCTTGGGAGGAAATAGCAAAAAAATTAAATAAATCAGGTAAGTTTTTCAAAGATTAAATAAATCAGGTAAGACATCGAAGTCACTGTCAGACGAAAACACGTATTCACTCCACAACTCTTAAAATCAGAATGATCTATAAATGCGACATATTGCGCCACAACACAACACATTAGTATGAACACTCCGCGACACAACAGACGGCGCGGCGCCCCGACACAGCAATATGAACCTAGCTTTATGCATTGCCAATCAACTTGGATTTGGGGGCGTGGTTTGGTCTAGGATTGGCTAATTTTTTTGAGTCCGCGTTAACTGCGCTTGGGAGTCATTTAGTAATATCGAATGGTGCTTACTAATGGTTCGCATTTTTTACTCACACATGCGAATAAAAAAAAAAAATATTTTTTTATGTTTTTTTATTCAATAGGTACAACAAACAGCTACAATATAAAAATAGGAACAAGAAATACACAAAACTTATAGTCAATATTGCAGCCCACAACGTTGTACACAGATTAACTAAAGGATACAATACAGTAAAATAATCGCTAGGGAGACAAAATAGTTTTTTTTCTTTTTTTTTTACTATGTTTTTAAGATGTATAGGATATGTATATAATTTTCAAGAAATATCCTTGAGTATAAGACTTTTGTACCTATAGGAAGCACATGCGAATATGTCTATATGTTCAAAAGTCCTATTGTAGGAATCGACCATTCTGCGAACAGGTGATCGCAAGCCAGAGTTGGACTTGCAAGAACCCACTGAAAATAATCTGCCAGCGCGCACCTTTCGCTTGTGAACTGTCCTAGGAACTGCATAGCATAACATGTTGGAGAGTTCAATGCAGTCAAATTTATTTCTAACAATACTATTCAGATTCATGGCCTCTAAGTACTTACGTCTATTTTCAAGTGTTGGGAGCTTATACCTTGCTAGCAAATCCTAGTATAGCAAATAATATCCCTAGCATCTATCATGCACGGTACGCAGGAATTTATATTGAACACACTCAATCATTTCAACGTACTTTTTGTAATAAGGACTCCAGAAGGACACGGCATACTCCAGTTGAGAGCGAACTGAGGACTTATACAAACAAATATATGAAAAAGGCTTTTTAAAATCGATTGTTGATCGCATTACAAATCCATATAATTGGTACGATTTATTAACAATCTTTTCTATGTGTAGGTCTAAGCAAAGCTTAGAATCAAGCATAACATCGAGATCACGAGTAAAGTCCACTTTAAGTAGGGGGGTATTGCACAACGTATATGTATAGTTTATTTTTGTTTTATTTTTTGTAAAGTTTAAGAAATTACATTTGGATAAACTTAGTTGCAACTTATTTTTCTGACAATAACAGGATAGTCGGTCCAAATCTTGTTGCAGAAGAAGGCAGTCATTTGTTTGTCGTATGGCTCTGTATACCTTGAGGTCGTCGGCATATGGTAAAAACTTGGTATTGCGAAAACATTGACTAATGTCGTTGATGTATAAAATAAACAAAAGAGGACCAAGTATAGAGCCTTCAGGCACACCAGAAGTCACCTGTGCGATGTTAGATCGGTGACCATTGATTACAACCCTCTGACTGCGCATAGTTAGTTATATAGGAGGTAAACCACCTCAGAAGATTACCACGGATTCCGTTGAACGCTATTTTGTTCAATAGTATTTCATGGTCTACCTTGTCGAAACCCTTACAGAAATCCGTATATACTGCATCCACTTGTACTCGGCTATCAACACAATCAAACAGAAAGCTGGAAAATAATAATAAATTAGTATTTGTCGACCGCCGTTTTACAAAACCGTGCTGTTGTTGAATTATGACGTTGTGGAGTACAGAATAAAATTCGTTATGGACTAACCTTTCAAAGAGTTTCGACAAGATGGAAATGGGACGAATTATTTTTTATTTTATCTTTACAAATCGATGGTGTTTCATGCACCGGATCGATTCTCCATGGGATTAAAACGATCAAACCGTGTATTTATCATAAAATTCATAACTTTTGAAACTAAAATCACCTGACGGTACTTGTTAGTCCTCATCAGTTTTTGTAAAATATTTATCAGAAATAAACTAATAATGCATTATTCAAGTTTTTAGAAATAAAGATGATGATATAAATAACTTAATAAATAAAAAATATTAGCACTTTAACGTTTTTACAAAAACACTGCAAAGCGAAGTGGCTGATTGAACCAGACGCTGTAACTTGCTGTTCAAGTTACTTGGCAACTTCTCGCGGTAATTCAAATAACGCGCTGTGATTGGCTTACCCAAACGGTACTTTAAAGTGCTGGTAGTGGCTGAGGTGGCAGCAACTTGTGGAGTGGACGGCACAATTTCGTTCACCCTGTCAGCAATGTCGGCCAGTTTTTCTACATGTAAGTCGGCAATCTGTGAAGTAATAACTGTCTGGATATTTTGTGGCAAGCGGTTAGTCCAGAGACTCTTCACAAAATCCGACGCTCCAGCGGGTCCTGTTAGTTTTTTAGTCTGTATCAAAAGAATAAATAGACCCTAGTGGAGGAAACTATCTGTAGTATGTAATCTGTGGTTTGTCTATTAAAAAATAATATAGTCTATTGCGAACCATTAACACGTTGTTTCAATAGGTTATGGGCAATCCGAATTTATCAGTTTTTTCAGTGTAAAATAGATAAATTGTGTACGTTGTTTCGCGGAAACATGACTACGAACTATATTGCTAGTGTGCCAAAGCTTAAAGGCAGAGAGAATTACGATGAGTGGTGTTTCGCGGCTGAAAACTTGTTGGTGCTTGAAGGCATGGAAAAGTACATCAAGCCAACAGAAGGTTTTGAAATAAAGCCAGTAGACGACGCCAAAACGAAGGCCAAGTTAATATTGACGATTGATCCAGCTTTGTATGTGCACATAAAGAATACCAAGAACTCTGCAGAATTATGGATTAAGCTAAAAACCATGTTTGATGATTCTGGTATAGCAAGAAAAATATCGTTACTTCGACATTTGATTTCAATAAGGCTTGAAAATTGTGACTCAATGGCTAACTATGTCACACAAATGGTTGAAACAGCCCAACGATTAAATGGCACGGGATTTACAATAACAGATGAATGGATCGGCTCATTATTATTAGCAGGTTTATCCGATCGTTATTTGCCAATGATAATGGCGATTGAACATTCGGGCATTGCGATAACTGCTGATGTCATAAAATCAAAGTTACTTGACATGGAATTTACAAGTGATTCGGAAGGTGGCGCAGCGTTCGTAGCCAGAAATAAATATTCCTCTATGAAGAAAAATGGCGGGCCGTCAACGTCAACAAAAAAGACAGTGACAGATAACTCGAAAACAATTACTTGTTACAAATGCAAAGAGGAAGGACATTATCGAAATCAGTGCCCAATGCTAAGAAAAAATGCAAGTAAATGCGTATTTAATGTTGTTTTCCTGAATGGAAAGTTTAACAAGAACGAATGGTACGTAGACTCCGGCGCAAGTGCACATATGACTCCGAATAAAGCTTGGGTAAAGAACATGAGTGAATCGCCGTGTTTACCAGAAATTATTGTCGCCAATGAATCAAAAGTGCCAGTAGTTTGTTCCGGAGACGTAGATATTGTTTCAAATTTAGAATGTCACATAACAGTTAAAAATGTGCTATGTGTGCCTAGTTTAACAACCAATTTATTATCAGTCAGTGAGCTAATTAAAAATGGAAATCATGTGATCTTTGAACGTAACCATTGTTATATTAGAGACAAGAACAATATTTTGGTTGCAACTGCAGATTTATCTGAAGGTGTGTATAAGTTGAGATTACAATCACCAAGTTGTTTGTTGGCTGCTCAAGCAGATAGTGAAATTTTATGGCACAGAAGGCTAGCACATGTAAACAGTCAAGATATGCACAAAATGAGAAATGGTGTTGTGGATGGTTTGTCATATGATAGCGCTTATGACATAACCAAGTCTCAATGTACCACATGTTGTGAGGGGAAACAAACTAGACTACCCTTTACTCACGTAGGTGAGAGAAGTACAGAAACGCTACACAGAATTCACACCGATATATGTGGCCCGATGGAAACAAATTCATTGAATAATGCTCGATATTTCCTGTTGTTCATTGATGATTATAGTCGGATGACTTTCATATATTTTCTGAAGAATAAGAGTGAAGCTTTTAGCAGATTTAAAGAATTTAAATCAGTTGTTGAAAATCAACTCAGTAAGAAAATTAAGATATTGAGGTCAGACAATGGACTGGAATTCTGCAATAAAGACTTTCAGAGCTACTTGAAACAGGCAGGTATAATACATCAGAAATCAAATTGTTATACTCCAGAGCAAAATGGACTTTGTGAAAGAGCTAATCGCACAGTAGTTGAAAAAGCTAAATGCTTATTATTTGATGCGAAGTTAAGCAAGAGATTTTGGGCAGAGGCTGCCAATACTGCTGTATATTTGAAAAATAGGTGCATTGCATCGGGATTGGATAAAACTCCATATGAATTATGGTATGGTATTAAACCAAATTTGAGTCACCTACGTTTATTTGGCAGCAAAGTCATGGTCCATATTCCCAAACAGAAACGTTTGAAATGGGACAAGAAAGCCACACAACACATTTTAGTTGGATATGGTGAGGATGTAAAAGGTTATCGCGTCTATAATCCTAAAAATAACACTGTTGATTACAGCAGAGATGTTATAGTGATGGAGGAGAAAACAGAGGTCGAGAAAACCAGCCAAGAGTCAGCCAACTGGTTTCCTAATGAAGAAATACCAGCAGACAGTCTGGAAGAGAGAAGAGATTCAGTGGGGGAAAAATCCCAGAATATTCCAGAGACTGAAGTTTATCTTGATTGCTCTATAAATTCTTCAATGAATGTTGATGGCTATGGAAAAGAGACTAGAGATTCAGTGGGGGAAGAGTCTGAGTATATTCCAGAGACTGAGGACGATTCTTCAGATTCTTCAGCGTATGCTGATGGCAATGAAACATTGGTTGAAATTCCTACACCAGATGTTCCAGAACAACAAGAAGTGTCTAGCAAGCGACAAAGAAAGCCACCTGAGCGATTTGGTATTACTAACATATGCGTTTCCAGCACTGTACCAGCATCTGAAGAGATTACATTCTCAGAGGCTCTCGAAGGGCCAGAGAAGGAGCAGTGGAAGCGAGCAATGGCTGAGGAGTTGCAGTCCTTTGAGGACAGTGAAGCCTGGGAAATTGTTGACAATCCAGGTGATTCAACAATAGTGAAGTGTAGATGGGTGTTCACTAAAAAGTTTGACATTGACAATAATGTGCGGTTTAGAGCTCGGCTCGTAGCAAAAGGTTTCACTCAGAAACATGGTATTGACTATACTGATACTTTTTCACCGGTAGTACGTCATTCTAGCCTAAGATTATTGTTTGCTCTTAGTGTTAAGTTGCAAATGAGTATTACTCATTTAGATGTCACCACTGCTTTTTTGAATGGCTTGTTGAAAGAAGATATATATATGTCAATCCCTGAAGGTTTTGTAAACAAAAGTGGGGGAAAAGTATTAAAATTGAAAAAGGCCATCTATGGACTGAAACAATCATCTTTAGCATGGTATGAAAGAGTGAAAGAAGTTTTAAATAAATTGAATTTTAAAAACAGCCAATATGAACCATGTTTGTTTACAAAAACCAATGGAAAAACTAAGATTGTAGTTGCATTGTATGTCGATGATTTTTTGATTTTCTCGAACAATGACACTGAAACTATTAAACTAAAAGATGTATTAGGCTCTGAATTTAAATTAAAAGATCTAGGACCTGTCAGACAATATTTAGGCATGAGAATAACAGTAGACAAAAATAAAAATGTTATAACTGTTGATCAAGAGCAATATATTGAACGTTTGGTTGCTAAGTTTCAGATGTCTGATTGTAAAACACAAAGTACTCCAATTGAACCCAAATTGAATTTAGATAAGTCATCTGACAAATGTTTACCTAATGTTCCATATCAAAAATTAATTGGAAGCTTAATGTACTTGGCAGTGTTAACTAGACCAGATATTTCTTACTCAGTAAGTTATCTCAGTCAATTCAATAATTGTTATAGTCAAATACATTGGAACTATGCAAAACGTATATTAAGATATCTACAACATACTAAGAATTATTGTTTAAAATATAGTAATAATCATAGTCATATACAAGGATTTGTAGACAGTGATTGGGCAAGTGATGCCATAGATAGGAAATCATATACTGGTTTCTGTTTCATGTTGTCTGGGTCAGCTGTGTCTTGGCAAAGTAGAAAACAGAAAACAGTATCATTATCAAGTACTGAGGCAGAATACACTGCTCTGTCTGAAGCTTCTAGAGAAGCTGTCTATTTAAGAAATTTAATGTGTGAAATTACTGATACACTTTATGTCATTGATCTGTATTGTGATAACCAAAGCGCATTGAAGTTAGCTTCAAGTAATCACAGCCACAATAGATCTAAACACATAGATGTTCAATATCATTATATTCGAGATGTTGTAAAGAACAAATATGTAAAAGTTAAATATATCCCGAGTGAGGAAATGCCTGCTGATGTACTGACTAAAGGTCTCTGTCACATTAAGCATTACAAGTTTGTGAATTTACTTGGCATTGTTCCTTTGTAATGTTCAAAGTATAAAATTTATTTTGATAAGTGGGGGTGTTAGTTTTTTAGTCTGTATCAAAAGAATAAATAGACCCTAGTGGAGGAAACTATCTGTAGTATGTAATCTGTGGTTTGTCTATTAAAAAATAATATAGTCTATTGCGAACCATTAACACGTTGTTTCAATAGGTCCAGCTAGGTTTTGCAGGTGACGAAGAAACTGAGATAGCCTGCGGTCGCCTAGCTCTTCGTGAATTAATAGTTGCTGAATCCGCTTCTCCTGTGAGGCAGACAGACGATTAATTAGCTCAATCTTTAATTTGGCGTAATTGTCTGTTCCTGGAGGCTTCGTGATGATGACCTTTACCTGGAGTGCATATTTCGTTTCCAACTGTGTAATCACGAAATAAAATTTTGTCGTGTCGCTAGTTATCCTTGACAGGATAAATTGGCCCTCTAATTGGGCGAACTACAGGATGATGAAATTAATGCAGGGTGTCTCACGGCAGAGTTAGGATTTTGAAATGAAATAAAAGTCAATTTGCATATTTTTGTGAAAACCTTTTTATTGAAAATTATTGAAAAAAAAATCGGAATTTATTTTTTAAAGATCAACATCTTCCAGATGATCCGTTTCGTAGCACGCACTCACGGAATCGATTCATCGCATTTTGCAAAACGCGCCTAAGCATAGACGGCTCGATGTCGCGTATTTCTCGTTGGATAGTTTTAGCTCAGCGATATTCCTCGGAGTATTGACGTCAACTTTGCTTTTAAGGTACCCCCATAGGAAAAAGTTCATGGGGGTCAAATCTGGTGATTGCGGAGGCCACGCGAAATCACCAAACCGGGATATCAATTTTTGAGGAAACAATTCACGAAATTGATCCATAGTGGCTCTTGCAGTGTGGCAAGTGGCTCCATCTTGCTGAAACTGCTGCTCGATGCCGCGTTCTTGAGCTATAGGCTGGATGCTCTTGAAGTTGGGGTATAAAAGAATTGGATATCATTTGCCGATACACCTCCAGAAACAGTTATCGTAGCACCTGCCGCATTTTCAAAAAATATGGCCTGATTATTCCATTGACCGAAAGAGCACACCACACTGTCACTTTAGGGCTATTCAGCGGTCTTTGATGTTTTTGTCTGGGATTGACAACTGACCAAAAGCGACAATTTTGTTTGTTAACATATCCATTTAAATGGAAATAAATGATAAATGATGTTTATTTTGCAAGTAGGTTTTTACAAACACTTTTACACGTCAAGTTTTTTTAAGCTAGATGGGGCCGGTGTTTCATACCTGACTACTCTGAGAAGAAACAGCCGAAACAAACTCAGAGGTTCTCTGTTAACTTGTTACTCTTTTAAAGTCCAGACATTGCACAATTTACATGAGGACTATGCAGATTAGTATCTGAAATGGTCTTTTGAAGAAAGAACCACACAGATTTGAGAGGACCTGTCCAGTCAGTGCAAGCATTTGTCAGTTATCGTGTAGCTCGACTTATAACTCAAGGAGCTCAACGAAACGACGAACAATACCAAAGAAAGGACATTTGGGTAGGTCGCTTAAAGTACTCAAACTGCCAGATAGTGGTGGGAGAAAAATAATGTGACCTGCATGGTCCTCACATTCACAATAATTAAATGTAATTAATAATAATTTACGAAATTTATTTTAAAAATCACGAATATCAATAAATGTCACAATAATAATAAAAAAGTAAATATGCATGTCAAATCAGTAAATGTCACATAAAAATAATAAAATACAAACAAGCGAAGTCCGAAATTTCGACATTCACAGAGCAAATTTCATTGGAGCAGTTTAATCCCAAGCCTTTTTATCTTCGAGAAAGTGATTAACATGATAGTAGGCTTTCAGGCATAGCTTCCGTTTTATAAACGATTTGAATTTATTTAGGCTTAGTGCTTGAATATGGCTCGGAAGCTTATTATAAAAACGTATACATTGGCATCTGAACGTTCCCCCTACTTTTTTGAGCCTCGTTGCAGGAACAACAAATTTGTGTTTGTTCCTCGTATTTACGTTGTGGATATCACTGTATTTTTTAAACAAATTAATATTTTTATGTGCGTACAAGAGGTTTTCATAGATAAACTGAGAGGGCACAGTAAGAATATCAATCCCTTTAAATTTTTCTCTGAGGGAGTATCTGGGACTTAATTTATAAATTGAACGAATTGCCCTTTTTTCCAAAACAAATATTGTCTGAATATCGGGATTATTCCGATCTGTCACCCCGCTTTGTCCCCTTAGAGGGACAGATCGGAAAAAAAAGTTTGATCTGTCCCCCTGTTAGCAATGAGGGGACAGTTCGAACTTTATTCACTCCTTAACGGTTTCATCACGGTTTCAAAAGTTTTATCTGTCCCCCTATCAGCGATAGGGGGACAGATAAAACTTTTTATTCCTGTTTATCCCCCATAGAATTTAAATTAATTCTTAAAAGTAATGCTACACGTTATAAGCTTACTTTTAAGAATTAAATAAAAGATTAGTTTGGTTTATTATAACGACCTGTATTTAAATAAATTATACATATTTCTTTTGTTTCTGTATCGATCAGTCACACTCCCATAAATCACGTAGTAGGTATTCCAGGTATAATAAGTATTATAACAACCAGTCCTCTGATTTGACTTCATATTACAAATGTTAATTTTTACTAACAATAATGTTAACTTTTAGATGAGGAAATGTTACTAATAAGTTTATTAGAATTATTTGCACTCCATTATTGTTTCCAAAAAAGCTGGCTCTTCCGGAAATTTACTCAGTGCAAGTAAACAATAGATTTCAAAACAAGCAAACAAATTTCGGTTCTCTCTCTCTTTCTTACTCATGGGGCCTTATGGGCAGCCGCAATGATGCGCATTACTAAGAGAACTAGTTAAAATTTACCATTTTTGAAGGTGAGACATCAGTGTTAAATTGTTCGTTATAATTAATTTGAGTGAAGTGTTTATATTACCAAGTATGTAGTTTTCAAGCGAACTATTGCACAGTATCATTAAACTGAGGGGAAATTACAGACAGAGGTAAGTTCATATAAAATGTACACTACACACAATACGACTTTTGGAAATTGTTAGCAAGTGAGGCATTACTTTTAAGAATTAATATATTAAATTCTGTGGGGGACAAACAGGAATAAAAAGTTTCGTCTGTTCCCTATCAGTGATAGGGGGACAGATGAAACCGTTAAGGAGTACCGAGAACCGTTAGTTCTGATCGATACAGAAACAAAAGAAATAATTATAATTTATTTAAATACAGGTCGTTATAATAATTCAAACACTAATCTTTTATTTAATTCTTAAAAGTAAGCTTATAACGTGTAGCATTACTTTTAAGAATTAATTAACATACTATGGGGGACAAACAGGAATAAAAAGTTTTATCTGTCCCCCTATCACTGATAGGGGGACAGATGAAACCGTTAAGGAGTGAATAAAGTTCGAACTGTCCCCTCATTGCTAACAGGGGGACAGATCAAACTTTTTTTTCCGATCTGTCCCCCTAAGGGGATAAAACGGGGTGACAGATCGGAATAATCCGAATATCGGCGGCATTGCCCCACAAGAGAATACCGTACGACATCACGCTGGAATGGAAATAACTAAAGTAAACTAAACGGGCTGTCTCTAAATCAGTCAAACCACGAATTTTCCTAACGGCGTATGCTGCAGAGCTAAGTTTTTTTGACAATTTGTCTATATGCGGGCCCCACTGAAGCTTGGCATCCAGAGTTATGCCCAAGAACACTGTGCTATCTTCCGGTTTCAACTCTTCATCTTTGATTAGTACCCTAGTTTCTACTTGTCTTACATGGGGTATCGTAAACTTAATACATTTGGTTTTTTTCTCATTTAGGAGTAGATTATTAACATTAAACCAATTAACGACTTTTGCCAGGGCGCTATTGACCTTGTCCGTAACTATCTGCTGACGTTTGAGTTTAAATAAAAGAGAAGTGTCATCTGCAAACAAAACTATGTCATGATTATCCTTTATGAGGTAAGGCAAGTCATTTATATAAATAAGAAACAAAAATGGGCCAAGAATTGAGGCCTGGGGGACCCCCATTCTTACAACGGATCCGGGAGATTTTTTTCCATTAACGTCAACTCTCTGAATCCTATCACTCAAATACGAAGTAAGAAGATCCACAGAGGCGTTACGGATTCCGTAGTGGTGTAGTTTTCTGATTAATGTTTCATGAAGAACGCAATCGAAAGCCTTAGACAAATCGCTAAAGATGCCCAAAGCATCGCATTTGTCCTCCCATGCATTATAAATGTGGCCTTAAAGTTCAACACCTGCATCAGTAGTTGAACGACCCCTTGTAAATCTGAACTGTTTGTTATGTAATAACTTATGTTTATTAAAAAAATGTTGCATTTGTTCTAAAATTAGCTTTTCATAAATTTTACTAAATGTAGGTAGTACTAAAATGGGTCTATAATTAGTGGGGTCTGATGTACTACCCGATTTGAACAATGGTATTGTTTTACTATTTTTCATTAAATCAGGAAACTCACCACGGTCAATACAATCGTTAAATATTACAGCTAAAGAAGGAGCTACAATGTTTATAATGGACTTAGCAACGTCCACGGAATGACCCCATAGATCGGCAGTCTTTTTAACATATAAGGTGTGAAAAGTTTTTATTACATCTTTACAAGTGACATATTGAAAATTAAATTCGGAATAACTGGCAGGAACGCTTTCCTTGAGTAAAGACTCGGCAGCAGCAGGTGATGAGTTTAGGGATTTGGTAGTCGATACAGGAATATCCGCAAAAAAATTTTCAAAAGCTGTGGCAACTTGAAGGCAAGGCTGTAGTCACTATTTCGGTTGCAAGACCTTCCCGTTTCGCTATTAATAATGTTCCATGTCATTTTAATTACATTATTACTGTTTTTAATCTTTGAACACAAGTAACGTGACTTTGCTAAAAAACAAACTTTTTTAAATATTTCAGAATAATTTTTAACATATAACTTAAATTCTAAAATGTTTTTATAGGTCCTCTCTGCATACAGCTCATAAAGACGTTTTCGACTCTTATGAATACCAATAGTGGCCCAGTCGTTGAAGGATGCGTTACTATTAACCGAGATTGTCTTAGGAATAAACGTGGTATTAAACTGTGTGCAAAACATTCTGAAAAAATCGTTATAATGTTGATTGGGATCATCATTAGTTGGCAATAGTGGTAATTTAGACAACAGCTTAGTTTTAAAAGTGTCCAGGCGAGTTTTAGTTTTTGGATTAAGTGATATGCTTTTTAGCGACTTTCTTGTCTACATTTGGAATTGTGATCAATTGCCCACAATGATCTGAATCTAATAAGTTAATAATTTCTTTGTGGGTAGGTATAACATCTGTGTAAATATTATCTAGGCAAGTGGCACTAGTTGGGGTTATTCTAGTGGGCTCCAGAAATTTGTTTTCAAGATTGTATGAATGAAACAGGCTTATAATTTTAGTACTTAACCCAGAATTTTCTAACAAATTAATATTAAAATCACCGCAAGTTATTATATATTTCTTAGAATTACAGATTTTATGGAACACTTCATCCATTACCTTTTCAAAACAGTCATACAATCCTGAAGGAGATATACACACTTAATATGATAAACTGTTCCAATTCTATACAGGCTATTTCAACCGTTCGCTCAACAAATAGGCTTACAATATCCTTACGGTCTTTAAATTTAAGCTGATTATTTACTAGGATTAATGCGCCGCCATGTATAGCATTTACCCTGCTGAATGAACTACCAACCTGGTGATTACTAAAATTGAACATTAATTGGTAAAGTTTTAGCAAATGCTCAGTTATACAAAGAATATCTATGTTGTTACAATTCATAAAAAGTTCTACTTCTAATTCTTTGTTCAAAAATCCTTGAATATTTTGATGAACCAGGTTGATACTATTAAAATTCTCAAAACCTTCGCCCGATTCACTATCTGGCTTCCTTATAATAGTGCAAGAGGTTGCCTCTGTCGTCTCAATTTCTAATTTAAACGATTCACTGATTCATTCATTGTTGACAAACTGTTTGCAGAGTAATTTAACTTAATATTGCATTGATCAACAGAGGCAACTGGATTAGCCAAGTTCTTGGCTGTTATAGAAAAATAATATAATAGCGACATAGCTACCTGTCTTTTACAATAGTTTGGAAGATAGTACCTGTCTACACAATATCTATCTTTTGTCAAATAAAAATTTCTGCCAATATAATTGTTGATGTCAATTAAGTGAATTGCATTACTATTGTATGTCAAATTATGCAATGTGTTATTAATATTATATCTATAGAAATTTTCTTCCTGTGGCAAGCTGTTACTATAGGGAAATGTAAACAACACAATTTTTCTTAAATTTAAGTTTGTCAAAGTTCTATAATACTTGAGCAATTCTCCTTTGTTCACCTTTCCTCTATTACCTATTAAAATTAATAATATGGTGTCCTGGTTAAACTTACATTTAATAATTTGTTTCATAATATGATTTAGAGAACATCCGGGCATACAGTTGTATATTACTAAGTGTCCTGGATACTCATCTGTTAACAAATTACCTAGGTCTTTTCCAATCTCATCACAAAATATTACTATGTCATTATTTATACTTTGTTTACATTGTTTCTGGGAAATATTCATAGGAGTATGCAAAACAACACATGGCTGCGGTAAGATGGTATTACATGTTGTCAACGAGTGGTCCGGTGTATTTACATGTGAAGTTGATTGACAATGCTCACAGTTGTTTGTTTGTGAGTTTACCAAATCATTCATCGCCAACACATATTCCCTCATAACATGTTGAGAGGTATTATATTTGCTAGTCATTGAACTAAGCCTCTCCTGTAGGTGGTCAAGTTTTGATTGCAGGTGTTCTGTGTCAATTTTGTACCTCCTAGTGCTTTGCTCCAAATTAGATGAATATATATCCAATTGTTTTATTACATTTAGTCCTTCTCTATTCAATTTAATGTTTTTAATGAAATATTTCTGCCTTTTAACCATTTTTTGTGTTTTTTTTTTTTATGTATCTATTGATTTTAATATATTTTTTAATTTAATTTTTTTTTGTGACTGCCCTCACTGAACTACATAGATTTGAATCATCCTCACCTGTCAAATCTATGGTGAAGGAGGGTTTAGTAGCAGAAACCATTGACGGGGCAATAGGCACCAATTCACTGAACAGACTATGATTCAGCGAGGCAGTGATGTTATTATTGGTAGTCTCAAGTTCTGTTATATGACTTCTAGCCTCATGAAGCTGCTGTTCTAATATACACTTCTGATTTAGAGTTTGTTCATACTCTGCGCTACACTGGCTGAACCCGTCCACAATAACTTGGAGCCTATCCCTGTCTTTTATGGCGTCTGTGTATTGATTGTATATCTGAGCCATTTCCTTTTTTAACTTTCTATTTATTTCATGGGCTTCAAAGAGAACCCTTTCATTGTCATCCAGTTCCTTACTCAGTTGATCACAGGACTGTTTAGACGCCTTTAATTCGCTCAGAGCCATTTTAAGTTCTTTCTGGCGAGCGTGGGCGGAACGTGTCAGAGTCATGATTAAAGTTAGGAAAAGGATAAGAAATGAAACTGGAAGAGAGTAGGTAACTGTGGCAGCAAGTTTAGGATGTTTTAGTATAGAAGGGAAAATAAATTTAGCTTAACAGCGAGTTCTGTCACCAAACCAAGCAAGGTTATGTTTACGTTCCAAAGTTCATTGATATCGTAAGTTAACGAAATAAAAGGTGAACTATTTAATTGCTGGTAAAGTTATAGCACGTAAACAATATAATAGCAAGTAGAATATAGTATTGTACCTGTTAACAAGATGACAATGCAAAAATTCCTTGAGCCGGTAACTGTCACTGATTCACATGAATATTTTAGCACTTTCCTAGACTTGTTACAAGAATCTAACACAAAAAAACACATGAATAAGCTTTTTACTTAATGAGTAATTGGAAATATGCTTTAAAAACAAAGAAATTTAATATTTCAAGTTAAAAAATACAAAGACAATTTAAAATCAGCTGTTAGCTGTAGTGTTGCCACAGAAGGAAAAAACAATGTGCTTCGTCACTGCAAAACACAGTATTCAAAGTGCGAAATCTCTCAATGATTGTCTAGCAAAAACTTTTACGTAAATTGTAGTAATTTTCATTTATTTCCTGCACTATCTGTATTTTATAGGGATGGAATTTCAAATCACGTTTTATTACCCGCTCTACGGTTGATTTGGTAACGTTTAAAGCCGCCGCTCTTATGCGTATTGACAAGCGTGGATTGCGACGAACGCTAGCTGCCACTTCGTTTATTGTTTCTTCCGTCCTTAAAGATCTGCTTGGGCCCGGACACGGTTGATTTATAGTGGAACCGGTTCATACACACATTCAAGTACTAAATTTTCTGACATGACTGAACCGATTTTAATGAAACTTCATACGCACCAGCAGAATACATACGTCTAAAAAGTAACTGAAAGTTTGAATGAAATGTCGTAAGGTGTAAACGCTCTTAATTACACACAAGACCGCCAGTGAAAAGGCTCTCTGATTCTTCACTTGTAGGAGGTATAGATTTCAAAGCTTTATAAAACAACGTCTTTCCTGCGTAGATTCATATTGGAATTCTCGCAACATGTGCCTGCATATTGCGGACTCATCATCTGTGAGCAAAATGAAAACAAAACTTTTGTTAAGTGCTCTCCTATTTTTCCTCCATCGTCTTGAAGTGCCACTTCCACCCTGGTTGTAGTTTCTAAATCAAGTTCTGTAGATAGGCTTGCATTAGAGAGTATTTTGTTTGAAGGCTTTCATTATTTCTTGTCAGAGTTGGTCCTTAATGTTCCTTGGAACATTTACTACTGTACGGTCTACGTTTGGCTTTCATTATTTCTTGTCCGAGTTGGTCCTTAATGTTCCGAGGAAAATTTACTACTGTAAGGTCTACGATTACAAGTGTCAGTTGTGCTATCGTGTTATTTACGTCATCCAAAAGATCTTTGTAGCATACATTGCATTGAGGGTCGAGAAGTTGAAGTCGCGCCACAACACGTATTTCAAGTCGTTCGTGGTGCGAGTTCCGACTCATCAGATCGAGACCTTCCTCAAGGAGGAGTTTTGGTCAGAGGGTGTCATGTATCGGCGATTCCGCGGAAGGCTACGCGACACCATGCAGTGCAACATGACGCCGTCACTTCGTATACAATAGTTTAGTTATAGTTTAATTAAGGTTTTAAATTAATAAATTCTTTTATTTCAGACCACAAGTCCATTCGGTTAGTACAACACACAACTAAGAAACTAGTGTTAGTATCTTACATATCTACCAGAAAAACAAAGCAATTATTTATTATACGCCGCACTGGCATGTAGGCGTACCCAATGCTCCAGTATGGTACTGTCCCACCTGTCCGCTATAGTACTCAGGATGCTGTTGGGGCTGACGCGTACCCTGCGCATGATGGAGGCGCATCTCTTGCGCATGATGGCGTGAAAGCCATCTATGCCCCGCTTCTGCGAACATGCCGGAAGCACTGCAGTAGCGCGGCAACCCCACCAACACCCTGAATGCATTGTTATATTGGACTCGCAGAGTGCTGTATAGTTGACCACAGACTGCATGTGTAGAACGACTGACAGTACGCCGGGAACAGCGTTGCCTTTACGTCAGTCGAGCATTTTGTAAATCTGCGAGCCAACATATTGCAGCAGACAGACAACGCTCTGCGCTCACGCTCAATATCCAGGCTGTCTTTTAGGTCTTCGGAAACCCAGTGGCCCAGATACTTGAAAGAGGTGGACCTGATTTAACGCAATTCCGCAAAGTTTCGGCTGCGGTGCAATCGGGTAGGTTTTAGTGCCTGCCTTAAAAACCAGTACTTCACTCTTCTTAACATTGTATCTGAGCCCATGGGCCTCCGCGTACCTTTCACATATCATGAGCAGAATCATCATTGAGTTATCAATGGGTCAGCAACACCATATCGTCAGCATAACTAATATTGTTGACGCATATTCCGTCTACATAGAGGTCTCCTAGTTTAAGAGACAGGGTTCATTATTATCTTGTATGCATAGACTTATTTTTTCTTAGAGTTAAATCTTCTGTGCACAAACTAAATTATATGCTTATTGTATTGTATTTTTGTCACCTTATTTTGAACTGTGTCTGTGTCTTTTTTTCGGATAAATAAACAATTATTATTATTATTACATAGCAACCCTGATACGTGTTGCTGAGCTCAACGATCAACCGGTTTATGTAGACTGAAGAGACGAGGGGAAGTCAGGCCGCCCTGTCTCACTCTGCACTCCAGCCCATACACATCATGTTTTAGATATATGTATTAGTTTATTGAAGTGAAACTTCTTATGCGACTTCCAACAAGTTTAACGTTTTCATGGAGGGGGAATATTTTCTATTACCCACAAAGAGATGGCGCTATTACAAGATTTGTGACTACGTAGTTCTACTAGGTACGCAAGATGGCGTGCAAACAGTCATGCATTCGTCTCTTCGGTGTGACCAGCCTTCGCTCAATTTCCATGAGTAGAATAACCTCGATAAACGTATGTAATAAAAAGTGTACAACAATAAAACAATAAAATATAATTTAGAAGCTCAATAAAATAACGAAAGTGAATGCGTGGCACTCGAACGCATGCGTATAGTATTACGAAGTTTCACTTCTTCCGCGCGAAGGGACTCCACGCACTTTTTTTATTGTTGTTTGATTATTTGTGTATTTTATCTATGGGCCTTAGTTGCCTGAAATAAAATAATTTCATTTTATAACACATAATTTACATTTTTAAATATTTTTACAAAATTATATTAAAAAAAAACGTGTTGGACTCGCGCACGAACGGTTCTGTACCATTATTTATAAAAACGAGCAAATCACTTTTTTGTATGGGAGCCCCCTTAACACGTTGAACGCCGCTTTAATTTTTCAGTCTTTCTATTTGGGCCGTGGGGGACACCGTGTGGTCGACATACAATAGTTTCGTTTGGGCCGCGGGGGACAACATATGACCGCGAGTCAGAGGCGATTTTAAGCGTCTCTATTGGGCCGTCGGGCACAGATATGAAGCTAATATGTATTTGACGTGACCCCCACGGCCCTGCAAACAAATACACACATCAAAAGTGTCTAGGGATCAACATATATTTTTGCAATAACTTTTCTCCTGATTGATATTAATTAAAATTTTCTTTAAGGATTCATCAAATAAAGTGTTTTCGTTTGTCACAGTAACGATAAACCAAGTCACCTTTGCATTAATAAAGAAATTTGCCATTTTCTAATAAAGGGATTTTTGACATTTGAACCACTAACATTAAAGTTCGAAAAAAAGACTGAAATAACAGTTTTCTTAGAATTTTATTGGGTAACTTAAACAATTAATAATCCGTGTTTCTACCGCGAACACTAACAACACAAGAACATCGGTTTGGCATACTCAAAATGAGTTCATCCAAATCACGCTGTGGAATGGCCGCCCATGTTCGTTGCAACAACAAAAAAAGGTCTTCTTGCGACTGGATACCCTCCATATTCGGCAGAGCTCTTCTCTGTAGCATATCCCATGCATGCTCAATCGGGTTCAAGTCTGGCGACTGAGCAGGCCAGGGCAGGACATTGATGTTAGCTGCGGCGAGAGTCTGTCTTACAACTCTTGCGGTGTGCGGTCGTGCATTATCATGCATTAACTGAAATAAGGGACCGATTTGCACTTGTAGAGGAACGATGACGTCTGATACAATCGTCTCAGCATAAATTTGAGCGTTGAGGTTGCCTCTGATCCAAATCAACTCAGTTCTTCCGCCGATCCAAATACCCGCCCATACCATGATGGTTCCACCACTATAAGGATGGACTTCCTGGCAGGATTTTAATCGCTGTTGGCGTCCAGGGGTTCTCCAGTGTCGTATACGTCTTGTATCCGGTCTCATACCAAAACGAGACTCATCAGAAAAGCACACGAAACGCCATTGTTCTTCTGCCCAATTTCTGTGTTCAAGAGCCCATTGATATCGAATCCTACGATTGTGCATTGCTATAGGTGGTACCCGTAGCGGTCTTCGGGAATGAAGGTTCACTTCATGCAAGCGGTTTCTGACTGTTTGGTCGCTAATTAAGTTCCCTGAAGAGTGATGAAGCCTCACGGCTAACATCATGGCGGTTATTGTTGGAGTTCTTCGAGTTAAGATTTGAATGTATCGGTCTTGTCTCCGTGTGGTGCAGCGATACCGTCCTCCATGGCGCTCAGCCACGGTACCAGTGCTTCGGTAACGTGTCCAAAGTCGACTGATAACACTCTGACTTGTATTCAGAGCTAAAGCCACAGTACGTTGCCGGGAACCAGCTTCTATCATTCCCACGGCTCTGAGCATTTCTTCCCTGCTTAAATGACGTCGCCGCTCCATAATAACGTTGGTTTTAATCAGTAGTAGGGAAACAGTAGCACTAATAATGTCTTCAATGCGTTGTATGTTTTTATAGGGAAAATATTGACAGCTGATTTTCATCTTTTACTCGAATTTGATTCACAGTTCCTGATTCAAATTATGAAATGCACCAAAAAGGATCCATATAAATTTATAAAATCATAAATTTATTACAAAGCCAAATCTCAATCTCAAGAAATCCGCATAAAAATGCTTGATCCCTAGACACTTTTGATGTGTGTAGATTGTATTTGGTTTTTAGTAAAAAATATGACTTAGAAAAATATGACAAATAATTTCGGGACAAGACTTGTTTGAAAGTTCTAAAGGAAAAAGTTTGTATGATAATGTGTTATTTTATATTTTTCCATAATATTACTATTTATAATGTGTTGTAAAATACTGTATACTCTTACTATTTACTTAAATAGTTAAAATCTGTTAATGTTGTACTACATAGCTGCCAGGGTTTAATTTTTCCGGGATAGTTTGATGAATTAAACTACATGTTTGTAAATCAGAAATATAATAATTATTTATTTAAAGTATATTTTAAATAAATCAAAATTAAATCAGACTTTTAGATTGAGATCAATATAAACGTTACTACACCTATTATTTTAATGAATTTTATGGAAACAATCAAAACAAAGAAATGGTTTGTTAGGGCAGGTTTCACAAAAAGTTACAACTTTTTTCGTCTTGTTTTTGGCTAATACTCGTCCCATTACTTTAGTATTGTCTTTGTAGCACTGCTGACATGTTCGTCGACTATTTTTGCTTGTGCCGTCTTTCTTCGCAAGCTTATGCTTCATTCTTATTGGTCTTGAAACCTGACTTGAGGTTTCACTTCTCATTAACAGGCCCTTCAACACCTGTTTCCTAAATTCAACTATTTGGATTTTCGTCCCAGTTACCGCTTTATACTGGGTGGCGCAAAAGTAAAGACCCTATTTGGTTCAGCTATAACATTTTTTCTAAATTAGAAAACTAGATTTAGATTTTTTTAAATGTATATTTGTGCCATTAAATTTCGTACCATTAGGATTTAAAGATGATGTCTTTTAAATGGTGACCTCCAGAGTTGATACACATTTGAGCCCTATTTATGACATTTTGCATAACTTGCCGTAACACTTCCTGCGATATGTTCGTTATTTCTTGACGAATGTTTTCTTTTAGAGCTGCGAGAGTCTGTGGCTTGTTCACATACACCCGAGATTTCAAAAAACCCCAAAGAAAGAAGTCTGGACTGGTCAGATCGGGTGATCTTGCAGGCCAAGGCAAATCGCCAAAACGACAGATAACTCGGCCTGGAAAAGCGTCCCTCACTAAGTCCATAGTGTCGCGCGCTGTGTGTGCCGTAGCGCCGTCTTGTTGAAACCAGATGTGCTCCAGCCCCAATTCGTCCAAACTGGGTATCAAAAACTCACGTAACATGGTTCTGTAGCGTTCTCCAGTGACAGTAATCGCATTGCCTCCAGCGTCTTCGAAAAAATAGGGTCCGATCACTCTGTCAACACAGATGCCACACCATACAGTAACTTTTAGTGGGTGTAGAGGTGTTTCTTGAATAATGCGCGGATTATCAGTGCCCCAGAACCGAGTATTCTGCTTATTGACATGCCCTGAGAGATGGAAATGCGCTTCGTCACTCATAACCAATTTTGAAGGAAAATCATCCTCTTCAAGGTTGAGGTTTATGACGCGCTGGCAGTAATCTAGACGAGCTCGGTGGTCAGCAGGCAGCAGCTGATGAGTCATTTGTTTTATACGGGAACATCTTTAAGTCTTTCACCAAAATACGCTGCAGGGTCCGTCTGGAAATGCCCAATTGCGTGGCACGTCGCCTCGTTGATGTTTCTGGACACTCTTCCACATCTTCGCGCACAGCATCGATATTTTCAGCTGAACGGCCTGTTCTTGGTCTCCCAGACTTAGGTCTATCCAATGTTGAGCCAGTTGCTTCAAGGCGTGTGGCAAAGCGTCGAATTGTGCGACCAATCGGTGCCGGACGGTGGGGAAATCGTCGACGAAATTCACGTTGTGTTCTTATCACTGATGAATTATTCCGTAAGAACATTGACACAATTATTCCACGTTCTTGGGGAGTAAAACGGTCCATGTTTATTTTCAGTGTATTTTACATTTGTTCACTACACAATTTTCAACAACAGAATGACAGAAAATGTCATATAAAAAAAAAAAAAGTATTTTCTTTAGTGCCAGTACTTTTGCGCCACCCAGTATAATACTAGTGCATTGATAACTGCAGTGTTCAACAGCAAGTTTATGGCAACTTTTTTGTACCATTTTACCGATTTCCTTAATGGCGTGGAATAAGCCCCCATTTGGTCGGACAAATCGACAGCTCCTTTTGCCTTATTATAGTCTAGCACGATTTTCGGCTTCAATACCGCTTTTCCTCGCTTTGTGATTGTATGGAAACGGTCGGAATGTTTGGTCGAAAGAACAAGTACATCTCTTTTATCTTTCCACTTCATGATAGTAATTCCATCTTCGCTCTCTCTAGCTATATATTCACCTGTCTTCAGTTTAGCATTAGCAACCTCTTTTGGTATATTCCTTCTATTTTTTCTAATAGTACCCACTAGATGTGTTTCATTTTCCAACAGATTCCTTGCTAAATCAATACTCGTATACCAGTTGTCAGTATACAACGTGTGACCCTTGTTTAACAATCCACTGCAAAGTGACATTACAACGTTTGTCGGCGTAGTATTCACTTGATCGTTTTCTTTTCCCGCATAAATATTGATTTTATATGTATACCCCGGTAGAGTGCATAATTTAAACTCTTTTATGCCATATTTATGGCGTTTCTGTTTGTTATATTGACGGAAAATGATTCTGCCGCGGAATGGCACAACGCTTTCGTCAATGCATATATCTTCGGCAGGAGTATAATGTCTTGAAAAATTAGTGTTCATGACCTCCAGTAAGTGTCTGACGCGATGTAACCTATCAGACTTGTGAGCATTGTCAAGCCGGGAAAAATGAAGCATTTGAAGAAGCAGTTCAAAGCGATTACGGGACATAATTGTTGCTGCAAACGGGTGACCTGTTATTTCATCTTTTGACCAATAATCAGAAAGCTTAGGAAGTTTTACCAATCCCATAAAAATAATCAATGCAAAAAAGCCTTTCATCTCATGCACGTTAGAAGGAGACCAGTTACGGATTCTTGCTGCTTTTGAAGCCACGCGCCCGGTGATTCGATCAATAGCAAACTGATTTGTATCTTCTTCTATCTGCATAAAAACATCATCAGGAACCAAAAGAGAGTAAAAATCAGCAGGCGATTTGTTAGTCATTGCTAAGCGGAGATTAGTAGGTAAACCAGGATTTTCTGTGAAAGGTATAATTCGACGCTGGTTACCTGTTGGTAGTGTCCATGTGCGTGTAAACGGCGTAGTGTTTCCCGAGGTATCTGGAACTGCATGATCTTCGACATCACTCTCTTCACTGTCTATCACCATAATACGACGACGTTTACGAGTAACTGGATGGATATTTATGTCTTCCTCTTCAGAGCTTACATGGAAACTATTATTCAACAAGGTGATTTCTAATTCTTCTATTTGTGATAAATCTTCCTGATTTATTTCTAAATCTTCGAACTCATCCATTATAATAAAGCAATGAATGAAATGGAATAAAAAACAATTTAATTTACGTAAACAAACAAACAGCAAAACTCGAATCGATACGTAATCAATGTAGTTAGCTAGGTAGTCCAAATGGTCACTGCGCGGGCGCGCGGGAATCACGTATCGAGACGGGCGGCGGCCGGCAGGACATGAGCGGGGATGACCGACACCCCGACCCCCGCGGCCCCCGCCAACGAACAACGCGATTTATTTCCGCGTGGGCCATGGGGGACAACTATTGAGTGACAGTAGTATTTTGGTAAAATAAAGTCACAAATTACTTTTCTTCGATTTATTTCATGTGATTTGGCACATTTTCTAGCCCCTAAAGCAATAAAAACTTATACGTAAAAATTAACAATCGGGTATTTTTAACCTGGCTCCTTTTACTAAATAAGTGAGGCCCATATGTTGTCCCCCACGGCGTTTAACGTGTTAAATATTTATTTTATTCTGTTTTTAGTATTTGTTGTTATAGCATCAACAGAAATACAAAATCTGTAAAAATTTCAACTGGCTATGGTAGTTTTACCAAGAACGTCTGTGTATGATCCTGACTCGCATTTATAGAATTTTAAATCCTTAGAGTTCCACTATATTGGTATCCGCCTTCATGCTATCTTCTTAACAATGTTACTTAATGGTTTGTATTCAACAATGCAATAATTCAGAATGAGACAGTATGCTGAAGTTTGATCTGGTATCTCTGAATCACTTTCAACTTCTACTCTGACATCCACAACAGGACCTGTCTTTAGATCATCCGCTTGTCTAGATCAATCAATGACAAACATTTATTATTTTCTGCGTCGTTATGAGCAACAGAAGAATCAGTAATATTAAATTCTTTTACTGTATTTTCATCTAAATTAGCCTTCATGCTATCTTCTTAACAATGTTACTTAATGGTTTGTATTCAACAATGCAATAATTCAGAATGAGACAGTATGCTGAAGTTTGATCTGGTATCTCTGAATCACTTTCAACTTCTACTCTGACATCCACTACTGGACCTGTCTTTAGATTATCCGCTTGTCTAGATCAATCAATGACAAACATTTATTATTTTCTGCGTCATTATGATCAAAAGAAGAATCAGTATTATTAAAAAAAATTACTGTATTTTCATCTAAATTAGCCTTCATGCTATCTTCTAATAATTCAGAATGAGACAGTATGCTGAAGTTTGATCTGGTATCTCTGAATCACTTTCAACTTCTACTCTGACATCCACAACTGGACCTGTCATTAGATTATCCGCTTGTCTAGATCAATCAATGACAAACATTTATTATTTTCTGCGTCATTATGAGCAAAAGAAGAATCAGTATTATTAAATTCTTTTACTGTATTTTCATCTAAATTTTAAGACATTTCTGGACTTCCCAAACTATGATCAGATTCACAAGTAACTAAAACGTCTTAACGATTCTGTAAGTTTTCATGCGTTTCAATTTCAGCTATTGTACTTGTGGTCAAAATAGGCTGAACGATCTGGGCAATATTTTCCAAGTCATTTTCTCTAACATCATCATTTATGCACGTTCAGCATATTGTATTAAATTATTTTCATGATGAGGTTCGAAATGCGTCGAAGGTATGTTTTCAATTATCCGCTTTGTCTCAGACATGTAATATTTTGGTTTCCGAAAAGTAGGTGTGAGATCTTTAACAACTCCTACTACTGCTAGTTTTGGTGGATGAGGAGTCGTCGGAAATGAAGAGTGTTCTCGAAAATAATACTTGGAACTCATACGAGTACCTGCGTCTTCGCTTATGTACCTCTCTGATTGAACTGGTTTTCCATGTTTATAGGTAATATCACTGGTGATTTCTATCTTATGCTTCTTCTTTACATCATCTTCGCAAGTGTCTCGCTTTGGTTTTAACTCATCTTTCCACTGTCGATGTTTTGCCATCTTTACGTAAAATATTTAGTTTCACGATCCTAGGTAAGCTCTCAAATTAATAACTGAAAATGAAAAAGACATGAGTAAATTAAAAAAAGTACGCAAATAAAGTCACAAAACACGAAAACAAACGTGAGATCGTGAGACGTGAAATCAGGACAAATAGTTCTGATCTTACGTCTCAATCGATTGTTGATTTAATGGGAATACATGGTAGGATAATTTATTATTCTAAAATATTTTTTTTCATATTAGGTAAGGTTTACAGATAAGTGGCAAATTGTGAATGTAATCAAATAAGAAGTGCTTTGGTTGTTTTTTATATCCGTGCTTCGGAAAGCGCGATAAGCCAGTACGTCCCAGATTAGGCGGTAGTAAAAACCTAAGGACTAAAGCGCATCACACACAGAAAGCGTGTATGGGTCGGGTGATGCGCGGGAGCCGCGCGGTTGAGTGCGCCTCTCGCCCGCCACCAAAAACAGAGTAGGTCCCGCGATTCACCCGCGCTTCAACCAAACCGCGCACGCTCTCTGTGTAATGTCGTCCATAGGTACTATTGGCCAAACTTAAGCATGCTCAGTTAAGAAAATAGTTCTGTGGAAGCGCAGATAGTGACAAACCACGCCCCTTTCTTGCTCCACCCAATTAGAGACAATACATATTTGTGTGAGTCCAGTAAAGTGCGTGCGGCAAAAAATATCAACAAAAATTAGCCAGTGCCAATTTGCATCTCGCCAATTGTTCACGCTTCCTGTTCTCATCGCAATTTTATTTTACGACCTGTTTATTTTTATCGGACTGATTGCCTGCCCAACTGTGACCTTTGCTTTGTTTACCGTACTGTGATCGTGGAACTCTTTTTGACCCTTGCTCGTATCCTGGACTGTGTATCGTGCGTGACTACTGTGGGCTGTGTTTTGTCAATAACCATGGCAACCCGAAACCTTAATGAAGAAGAAAGGAATGAAATCATTGTCTTGCATAGACAAGGATTGAATGTATCCCAAATTGCGCTGGAGTTAAATCTACAAGTAAGTTTTTCTTTTGAACGACATGTAAAGCATTTGCCCATGGGCTGGATGACGGCCTGCATATTCCTAAATCTACCATGCGTTGGAATTCATCTTTTGCTGCTTTGTATTTTGTGGCGTTAAGTGGACGTGCTTTTTCGTAAACGGGTGGGCCACGGGTACAAATATGATGCATAACATTGTGTTTGGGTGGATCCTTAAAACACTCGGTCTTAGTGATGTCTGGGAACTCTGTTAAAATACGGTGATATTTATTACCGGAGTCAATAACCTTAATTGTAGGAATATTTGAGGCATCTTCCTGGAGTCGCACCGTTTACTTGACAAAAGCATGTTCCTGGCGCGGCGTTTTCACCACGAGTTATCCGGCGGCGATGCATGGTTTCTAAGGATGCCTGATTCGACGTTGCGGAACCTTGGGCAGAGCTTGAATATACTGTAACACTCTTCTGATGTAAGGTAGTGTTAAGTGGATTGTTTGGACCGGTAGCCTCTACAAAAGTGAGGTTAGCGGCAGTGGTCTTCGACTTTATTACTGCCATCGTATTGAGTCCGTTTGGATTATGTTCACGACGGAGTTCGACCATGACGAATTTATCCTTCAGCTCAGCCAGTAGATTATAAATGCGGGTACATGCAGTGGGATTGATTTTATATCTCCCTTCAATGGTATCGTCCGCTGCAAATTCAAAACCTTCGAGTCTTTGGCGTACACCTGGATTCTGTATGTCTATAGGTCCATATCCTAATAAATTCCGGGTGGCTACTAGGTTTGCTGGTGAATATACTACTGGCAATGGGTTATAGTCCTCTTGATTGTTACGACTTGCCATGACACGAGCTGCTGTTACATATGGACTAACGTATGCTTCATAGACGTTATGTGATTATGCGTTACAAGCTCCAAAAGTACCAGAGAGTTCTCCACCTCCCTCAGGCACTGCTATATCTGGTAGGTTAAGTTTTATTTCTATACCACTACCAGTAATGACGTTTGTAATATGCGCTAAATAATCAGCTATTGCTTTCGGGATACACTGATAATCAGGTAAAGCATCACGGAAATCGGTCCTAAAATTTAAAATTGGTTGACCGTTTTGCCTCCCGACCTCTGCGATGGTTAAATTGAGGTGGCTACAAATGAAATAATCATTTATATAACGCACTGAATTTAATAATGAGAGTTACTATAACTAAACACGGTATAATATAAACAATGACTAAGATTAGGTTAATATAAATTGACGCGAGGTGACGCGGTTTAGCGGTTATGACCGGCTATGTGTGGGAGCGTATTTGAACTGCCTCGAACTCACAGATTGCAACGTTTTAAGTAGGTGAGTTCGCACGGTGTGTGCATGTGTGGGTTACATACCACTACATTGGTATCCTGCATATAACAATACTGTGCCGCCCTTTCTCTTTATATTAGGTCTTTACCTATGAAATTGCCGTTTTGTTTGAAAAAAGTTAAAGTATTTTTTTTTTCGAACTTGTTTTCCCCTGCAATCAATGCATCTTTGCCAACGCTGTGGCAGTTTATGGATGCCCTTCTTGAAAAAATCAGCTGGACGGGAGACAACAAACTCTTCAAAGGCGTTTTGTACTGCCTCTCGGGAATTGAATTTTTTTCACGCTAAAAAGTTGTCCAAATTTTGGAAAAAGTAATAGTCGGAAGGCGCAAGATCTGGTGAGTATGGCGGATGAGGGAGAGCTTCCAAACCCAACTCATGCAGCTTAGAGACGGTCTGTTGTGCAGTATGGGGCCGCGCGTTGTCGTGAAGTAGCAGTGGAGACGACCGATTGACCAAAGCTGGTTGCAGACGTGCGAGTTTCGCCATCATTGTGGTCAGTTCTTCAATGTACACATCTGCAGTAATGCTCTCGCCGTTTTGTAAAAAGCTATGATGAATCACACCAGCACTAGACCACCAAACTGTGACCATCACCTTTCTAGGGGTCATTTTTCGTTTTGCACATTGCTTTGGTACCGAACCAGGATCTAACCAACTTGCTGAGCGCTTTCGATTGTCAAAAAGAATCCATTTTTCGTCGCACGTAACAATTCGGTTCAAAATTCCTTCATTTCTGTGCCTGTTAAGCAGCGCAAGGCAAGTCTCGACGCGTACGTTGCGCTGGCGATCGTTAAGTTCGTGGGGCACCCATCTATCAAGCTTTTTTATCTTGCCAATCTGTCGCAAATGGACCAATATTGTTTTAATGCTAACATCAAAAGCTGCTGCCAGCTCAGCTGTAGATTGAGTTTCATCAGCTTCAACAATCACCTTTAATTCATCATTGTTGACCAAAGTTTCCGGACGACCACGAGGTTCATTTTTCAAGTCAAAATTCCCAGAACGAAACCGAGCAAACCAATAACGGGTTGTGCGTTCGTTTGTACAGTTCTCTCCGTAAACGTCGTTGATGTTACGGGTCGTTTGTGCCGCGTTGGTGCCACGACGGAACTCATATTCCATAATTACACGAAATTTCAAAGTATCCATTATGAGGAAAAATGTTGAAATGTAATGAAAATACAACGCTAATGAATAAACAAAAGACTGATTTTGTAAATAGAATGTCATATTTTTAAAACATAATTAATTTGAATTTAGAACTCATAGCCAATCAAAACTTTTTTTTGTTTGAAAAAGTCTGTACTGCAATACGGCAATTTCATAGGTAAAGACCTATTATATTTCAATTCACTTCTTCCTCCGGATGGGCCAGGCTGAGACTCTTGTGACATTTTAATAGCTGATAAAAACAACTGAACGAAGGTCGCCGGACACTAAGTTCAAGCAACTAAAGAAAAGAAAATTTTCATAATCAAATATGTATAAAATTAGAACTCAGTTTTGAAAAAAAAAAACATATTAAAGTCATTATTTGGAAAAAAAGGTTTTCACCTAAGAAGTGAGGTTTTAACAGCAGAGATAACGCAGCTATAATGAAACAACGCTTGATAAGTTTGAACCACGACTGTTGTATTTAATAGACAAAGTAATAAAAGAATATCATAGAGAATGGAGAATAGAGACAGCATCGACAGAAAGTTAAACAGGGTTGCCACTACATTATATTAGTTTCATTTTGATACTAATTCACAATACTACCCCATATCAAAACAAACTAGGAATTACCTAACAGGTCATAAAATTAATAACTAAGTTTACAAAATCAATGGACACTTTGTAAACCTAAAGTTTTTACAAAAGAATAATGTTTTACACTATTTAGGCTTTTGGTAAATAAGTCTGCAGGCATTTTTGCTGTCTCCAAATAATGTAATTTAACAATATTATTAATGACACATTCACGACAGAAATGGTAACTCACATCTATGTGTTTTGTTCGACTATGAAACATATTATTCCCGGACAGCTTAAGAGCGCCTGGGTTATCATTAAATATATCTATAGTGTACAAAACACCTGTAATTTCATTTAGTAAATGGCGTAAGTAAATTGCCTCTGTAATACTCATATACTTGGCCTCAGTACTTGAAAGAGCTACAGTTTTCTGTTTTTTTGAAGCCCAGGAGACTGCACCACCAGACAGAGTAAAACACAGGCCAGTATATGATTTTCTGTCTACAACATTGTTTCCCCAGTCTGCATCAACAAAGCCCTCTAATTTAGAATTGCCATTCTTAGTGTACATTAAATAATAATTCCTTGTCTTACTCAAATATCTTAACACCCTTTTTCCATATAACCAATGTTCAGAGCTGTAGCAATGATTAAACTGGCTTAAAAAAGCAACAGAAAAAGTTATATCTGGTCTTGTTAATACAGCTAAATAGTGACTTCAGACAAAGCATACCCTTGATCTTTTCTTTCTTTTGCCATAAAAGAATTCCACCCCGTAATTTCCAAAAATTCCGAACTTTAGCCAAATAACCACACTGTCACGTAAAAGAGTAATTGAGCTTTCAGTGACATGATTATCTATTTTAACTTTTAATAAACCATTGGCACTGTTTTTCGCATTGTTGCAAAGGCTTTCGTACCAAAGGTGCCTATAATTTCTTTGGGTGGAATTGTTGACAATCGTAATATTGGCATTTTATGTGTCGATTTTTTTTGGAGTTTTACATACAATACCACCCATTGAATGAAATATATGCAAGCCCTCTAAGGTCATTATGTTAATATCTGAATAATCAAATACAAATTGCTGAAATTCAACTTCATATTGTGGCTGTGGATGCAAAGTCGTTGATATTTCAAGTTGATGCACTCTGTATACAGATACTGCTAGCCTGCGTCATCCCACTGCTGGGCAAAGGCCTCTCCCCATGACTTCTAATTATCTCGATCCAGATAATGGGCGCTGTCAGTTGTGACTGGTCATCTCTTAGCTGCCACGATTTATTTTAATTAAGTACGTTATTTATTTATCCAGATAATTATAAAAATATATATAATTATTTATAGATAATTATTATAGCACTCTGTATAAGCAACGCAAAACCCCAGGGAAGATAATAGAACGCATTTAGAGCGGCCGACGCGCATGCGCGTTTTTCGGACGTTTGCCAGGTGCTCGCGGCGCGTATGCGCGTCCATTCAATTTACATAACTTTGTTCGAGTGCGGCGCGACGCGTCTGTGCGTTCATTGTGCTTAGCTGTTGTTTCGAAAGTATCGTAAAATAAGGGTCTGTAAAGGTGTCCACACACTAAATATTTCGATTTTTACATACGATATTCGTTGTTACACAAGTTATATGTTACGAGTGTCAGGGTGGAATGATATTCGTTGGTGGTGTCAACAACTCGCTTTTCGAGTCGTGTGTATACGTAGCTAATGATTGACATTGATTTGTGAGCGTGAAAAAAAATAAAAAACTTAAAATAATATTTTAATTTTTGCATTTTTTACCCACGCCTTTCCCCTTGGGCGTGGATAACTGTGTCCGATTGCAAGGCCGTTTGGCGGCCCGGTCGTCTATAATTACGACGGCTCGTTTGGCCGCCCGCAGTAAAGCCGCCATATTTTCACCGCCGACGCCGCCGCTAGTCCCTGCGGAACTGCCCTCGGGATATCTTCGCCCGGGCTCGCCGCTGACCTCGGCACCGCTTGTGACGGGCGAGACTGCAGTGACGGGACCCAGTCGCTAGGGTTTGTGTCCTCGTCTTGCCTAAGACTCTCTGACCTTTGAAGACTCAAATGTAGTTCCAAGTACAAAATTATGTAGCCCCCTTATTACAAGAACGCCTATCTATAAATTGAGGTGTCTCAAAATAAATTTAAACCAAGACTAACGGGAAGAAATTATTACTTAAACGACATCAATTAAATAAGATATTAATGATAAGATCATAATTCAAATAAGACCATACCTCGGAATTATTAATATAATGCACCTCATCGAAAATTACAAATTGGAGCTCCGTCATGTCCTTGCCCTCGTAGAGCATCGACCGGAATATCTCTGTGGTCATGATTTGGAGGGTGGCATTCGGCTTAAACATTTCGTCTCCTGCCAGGAGACCCACCTCGCCGAACTGTTTTTCAAAATCCTTACATTTTTGATTAGATAAGGCTTTTGTTGGCGATGTGTAGATTGTCCTGTAAGATAAACAAGTAATAATAACGCATTCTTTTGGTTTCGCAACAAAATTGTTCAAAGTAGCCACATGGACCCGACGGGCTGTACTCATAAAATAACCGGCCAAGTGAGAGTAGTACTCACACGCACACAGGTTTCCGTAGCGCCAAACAATATAATAAAAATATTTTGAAGGCTCATTTATACAAAGTGTAAACCGACACTTCACGAAGCCATGCATTCTGTACATCAAACCAAGTAACCAAAACTCGTAAAATAATATTTAAAAATTTGGATTTTTACCCACGCCTTTTCCCTTGGGCGTGGGTAACAGTTTCCGATTGCAAGGCCGTTTGGCGGCCCGGTCGTCTATAATTACGACGGCTCGTTTGGCCGCCCGCAGTAAAGCCGCCATATTTTCACCGCCCGCGCCACCGCTAGTCCCTGCGGAACTGCCCTCGGGATATCTTCGCCCGGGCCCGCCGCTAACCTCGGCACCGCTTGTGATGGGCGAGACTGCAGTGACGGGACCCAGTCGCTAGGGTTTGTGTCCTCGTCTTGCCTAAGACTCTCTGACCTTTGAAGACTCAAATGTAGTTCCAAGTACAAAATTATGTAGCCCCCTTGTTACAAGAACGCCTATCTATAAATTGAGGTGTCTCAAAATAAATTTGAACCAAGAGTAACGGGAAGAAATTATTACATAAACGACATTAATTAAAATTAAATAAGATATTAATGATAAGATCATAATTCAAATAAGACCAAACCTCGGAATTATTAATATAATGCACCTCATCGAAAATTACAAATTGGAGCTCCGTCATGTCCTTGCCCTCGTAGAGCATCGACCGGAATATCTCTGTGGTCATGATTTGGAGGGTGGGATTCGGCTTAAACATTACGTCTCCTGTCGGGAGACCCACCTCGCCGAACTGTTTTTCAAAATCCTTTCATTTTTGATTAGATAAGGCTTTCGTTGGCGATGTGTAGATTGTCCTGTAAGATAAACAAGTAATAATAACGCATTCTTTTGGTTTCGCAACAAAATTGTTCAAAGTAGCCACATGGACCCGACGGGCTGTACTCATAAAATAACCGGCCAAGTGAGAGTAGTACTCACACGCACACAGGTTTCCGTAGCGCCAAACAATATAATAAAAATATTTTAAAGTCTCATTTATACAAGGTGTAAACCGACACTTCACGAAGCCATGCATTCTGTACATCAAACCAAGTAACCAAAACTCGTAAAATAATATTTTAAAATTTGGATATTTTACCCACGCCTTTCCCCTTGGGCGTGGGTAACAGTTTCCGATTACAAGGCCGTTTGGCGGCCCGGTCGTCTATAATTACGACGGCTCGTTTGGCCGCCCGCAGTAAAGCCGCCATATTTTATCCGCCCGCGCCGCCGCTAGTCCCTGCGAAACTGCCCTAGGGATATCTTCGCCCGGGCCCGCCGCTGACCTCGGCACCGCTTGTGATGGGCGAGACTGCAGTGACGGGACCCAGTCGCTAGGGTTTGTGTCCTCGTCTTGCCTAAGACTCTCTGACCTTTGAAGACTCAAATGTAGTTCCAAGTACAAAATTATGTAGCCCCCTTATTACAAGAACGCCTATCTATAAATTGAGGTGTCTCAAAATAAATTTAAACCAAGACTAACGGGAAGAAATTATTACATAAACGACATCAATTAAATAAGATATTAATGATAAGATCATAATTCAAATAAGACCATACCTCGGAATTATTAATATAATGCACCTCATCGAAAATTACAAATTGGAGCTCCGTCATGTCCTTGCCCTCGTAGAGCATCGACCGGAATATCTCTGTGGTCATGATTTGGAGGGTGGCATTCGGCTTAAACATTTCGTCTCCTGCCAGGAGACCCACCTCGCCGAACTGTTTTTCAAAATCCTTACATTTTTGATTAGATAAGGCTTTTGTTGGCGATGTGTAGATTGTCCTGTAAGATAAACAAGTAATAATAACGCATTCTTTTGGTTTCGCAACAAAATTGTTCAAAGTAGCCACCTGGACCCGACGGGCTGTACTCATAAAATAACCGGCCAAGTGAGAGTAGTACTCACACGCACACAGGTTTCCGTAGCGCCAAACAATATAATAAAAATATTTTGAAGGCTCATTTATACAAAGTGTAAACCGACACTTCACGAAGCCATGCATTCTGTACATCAAACCAAGTAACCAAAACTCGTAAAATAATATTTAAAAATTTGGATTTTTACCCACGCCTTTTCCCTTGGGCGTGGGTAACAGTTTCCGATTGCAAGGCCGTTTGGCGGCCCGGTCGTCTATAATTACGACGGCTCGTTTGGCCGCCCGCAGTAAAGCCGCCATATTTTCACCGCCCGCGCCACCGCTAGTCCCTGCGGAACTGCCCTCGGGATATCTTCGCCCGGGCCCGCCGCTAACCTCGGCACCGCTTGTGATGGGCGAGACTGCAGTGACGGGACCCAGTCGCTAGGGTTTGTGTCCTCGTCTTGCCTAAGACTCTCTGACCTTTGAAGACTCAAATGTAGTTCCAAGTACAAAATTATGTAGCCCCCTTGTTACAAGAACGCCTATCTATAAATTGAGGTGTCTCAAAATAAATTTGAACCAAGACTAACGGGAAGAAATTATTACATAAACGACATCAATTAAAATGAAATAAGATATTAATGATAAGATCATAATTCAAATAAGACCAAACCTCGGAATTATTAATATAATGCACCTCATCGAAAATTACAAATTGGAGCTCCGTCATGTCCTTGCCCTCGTAGAGCATCGACCGGAATATCTCTGTGGTCATGATTTGGAGGGTGGCATTCGGCTTAAACATTACGTCTCCTGTCAGGAGACCCACCTCGCCGAACTGTTTTTCAAAATCCTTACATTTTTTATTAGATAAGGCTTTTGTTGGCGGTGTGTAGATTGTCCTGTAAGATAAACAAGTAATAATAACGCATTCTTTTGGTTTCGCAACAAAATTGTTCAAAGTAGCCACATGGACCCGACGGGCTGTTCTCATAAAATAACCGGCCAAGTGAGAGTAGTACTCACACGCACACAGGTTTCCGTAGCGCCAAACAATATAATAAAAATATTTTGAAAGCTCATTTATACAAAGTGTAAACCGACACTTCACGAAGCCATGCATTCTGTACATCAAACCAAGTAACCAAAACTCGTAAAATAATATTTAAAAATTTGGATTTTTACCCACGCCTTTCCCCTTGGGCGTGGGTAACAGTTTCCGATTGCAAGGCCGTTTGGCGGCCCGGTCGTCTATAATTACGACGGCTCGTTTGGCCGCCCGCAGTAAAGCCGCCATATTTTCACCGCCCGCGCCACCGCTAGTCCCTGCGGAACTGCCCTCGGGATATCTTCGCCCGGGCCCGCCGCTGACCTCGGCACCGCTTGTGACGGGCGAGACTGCAGTGACGGGACCCAGTCGCTAGGGTTTGTGTCCTCGTCTTGCCTAAGACTCTCTGACCTTTGAAGACTCAAATGTAGTTCCAAGTACAAAATTATGTAGCCCCCTTGTTACAAGAACGCCTATCTATAAATTGAGGTGTCTCAAAATAAATTTGAACCAAGACTAACGGGAAGAAATTATTACATAAACGACATCAATTAAAATGAAATAAGATATTAATGATAAGATCATAATTCAAATAAGACCATACCTCGGAATTATTAATATAATGCACCTCATCGAAAATTACAAATTGGAGCTCCGTCATGTCCTTGCCCTCGTAGAGCATCGACCGGAATATCTCTGTGGTCATGATTTGGAGGGTGGCATTCAGCTTAAACATTAGTCTCCTGTCAGGAGACCCACCTCGCCGAACTGTTTTTCAAAATCCTTACATTTTTGATTAGATAAGGCTTTTGTTGGCGGTGTGTAGATTGTCCTGTAAGATAAACAAGTAATAATAACGCATTCTTTTGGTTTCGCAACAAAATTGTTCAAAGTAGCCACATGGACCCGACGGGCTGTACTCATAAAATAACCGGCCAAGTGAGAGTAGTACTCACACGCACACAGGTTTCCGTAGCGCCAAACAATATAATAAAAATATTTTAAAGTCTCATTTATACAAGGTGTAAACCGACACTTCACGAAGCCATGCATTCTGTACATCAAACCAAGTAACCAAAACTCGTAAAATAATATTTAAAAATTTGGATTTTTCACCCACGCCTTTCCCCTTGGGCGTGGGTAACAGTTTCCGATTGCAAGGCCGTTTGGCGGCCCGGTCGTCTATAATTACGACGGCTCGTTTGGCCGCCCGCAGTAAAGCCGCCATATTTTCACCGCCCGCGCCACCGCTAGTCCCTGCGGAACTGCCCTCGGGATATCTTCGCCCGGGCCCGCCGCTGACCTCGGCACCGCTTGTGACGGGCGAGACTGCAGTGACGGGACCCAGTCGCTAGGGTTTGTGTCCTCGTCTTGCCTAAGACTCCCTGACCTTTGAAGACTCAAATGTAGTTCCAAGTACAAAATTATGTTACCCCCTTATTACAAGAACGCCTATATATAAATTGAGGTGTCTCAAAATAAATTTAAACCAAGACTAACGGGAAGAAATTATTACATAAACGACATCAATTAAATAAGATATTAATGATAAGATCATAATTCAAATAAGACCATACCTCGGAATTATTAATATAATGCACCTCATCGAAAATTACAAATTGGAGCTCCGTCATGTCCTTGCCCTCGTAGAGCATCGACCGGAATATCTCTGTGGTCATGATTTGGAGGGTGGCATTCAGCTTAAACATTAGTCTCCTGTCAGGAGACCCACCTCGCCGAACTGTTTTTCAAAATCCTTACATTTTTGATTAGATAAGGCTTTTGTTGGCGGTGTGTAGATTGTCCTGTAAGATAAACAAGTAATAATAACGCATTCTTTTGGTTTCGCAACAAAATTGTTCAAAGTAGCCACATGGACCCAACGGGCTGTACTCATAAAATAACCGGCCAAGTGAGAGTAGTACTCACACGCACACAGGTTTCCGTAGCGCCAAACAATATAATAAAAATATTTTAAAGTCTCATTTATACAAGGTGTAAACCGACACTTCACGAAGCCATGCATTCTGTACATCAAACCAAGTAACCAAAACTCGTAAAATAATATTTAAAAATTTGGATTTTTACCCACGCCTTTCCCCTTGGGCGTGGGTAACAGTTTCCGATTGCAAGGCCGTTTGGCGGCCCGGTCGTCTATAATTACGACGGCTCGTTTGGCCGCCCGCAGTAAAGCCGCCATATTTTCACCGCCCGCGCCACCGCTAGTCCCTGCGGAACTGCCCTCGGGATATCTTCGCCCGGGCCCGCCGCTGACCTCGGCACCGCTTGTGACGGGCGAGACTGCAGTGACGGGACCCAGTCGCTAGGGTTTGTGTCCTCGTCTTGCCTAAGACTCTCTGACCTTTGAAGACTCAAATGTAGTTCCAAGTACAAAATTATGTAGCCCCCTTGTTACAAGAACGCCTATCTATAAATTGAGGTGTCTCAAAATAAATTTGAACCAAGACTAACGGGAAGAAATTATTACATAAACGACATCAATTAAAATGAAATAAGATATTAATGATAAGATCATAATTCAAATAAGACCATACCTCGGAATTATTAATATAATGCACCTCATCGAAAATTACAAATTGGAGCTCCGTCATGTCCTTGCCCTCGTAGAGCATCGACCGGAATATCTCTGTGGTCATGATTTGGAGGGTGGCATTCAGCTTAAACATTAGTCTCCTGTCAGGAGACCCACCTCGCCGAACTGTTTTTCAAAATCCTTACATTTTTGATTAGATAAGGCTTTTGTTGGCGGTGTGTAGATTGTCCTGTAAGATAAACAAGTAATAATAACGCATTCTTTTGGTTTCGCAACAAAATTGTTCAAAGTAGCCACATGGACCCGACGGGCTGTACTCATAAAATAACCGGCCAAGTGAGAGTAGTACTCACACGCACACAGGTTTCCGTAGCGCCAAACAATATAATAAAAATATTTTAAAGTCTCATTTATACAAGGTGTAAACCGACACTTCACGAAGCCATGCATTCTGTACATCAAACCAAGTAACCAAAACTCGTAAAATAATATTTAAAAATTTGGATTTTTCACCCACGCCTTTCCCCTTGGGCGTGGGTAACAGTTTCCGATTGCAAGGCCGTTTGGCGGCCCGGTCGTCTATAATTACGACGGCTCGTTTGGCCGCCCGCAGTAAAGCCGCCATATTTTCACCGCCCGCGCCACCGCTAGTCCCTGCGGAACTGCCCTCGGGATATCTTCGCCCGGGCCCGCCGCTGACCTCGGCACCGCTTGTGACGGGCGAGACTGCAGTGACGGGACCCAGTCGCTAGGGTTTGTGTCCTCGTCTTGCCTAAGACTCCCTGACCTTTGAAGACTCAAATGTAGTTCCAAGTACAAAATTATGTTACCCCCTTATTACAAGAACGCCTATATATAAATTGAGGTGTCTCAAAATAAATTTAAACCAAGACTAACGGGAAGAAATTATTACATAAACGACATCAATTAAATAAGATATTAATGATAAGATCATAATTCAAATAAGACCATACCTCGGAATTATTAATATAATGCACCTCATCGAAAATTACAAATTGGAGCTCCGTCATGTCCTTGCCCTCGTAGAGCATCGACCGGAATATCTCTGTGGTCATGATTTGGAGGGTGGCATTCAGCTTAAACATTAGTCTCCTGTCAGGAGACCCACCTCGCCGAACTGTTTTTCAAAATCCTTACATTTTTGATTAGATAAGGCTTTTGTTGGCGGTGTGTAGATTGTCCTGTAAGATAAACAAGTAATAATAACGCATTCTTTTGGTTTCGCAACAAAATTGTTCAAAGTAGCCACATGGACCCAACGGGCTGTACTCATAAAATAACCGGCCAAGTGAGAGTAGTACTCACACGCACACAGGTTTCCGTAGCGCCAAACAATATAATAAAAATATTTTAAAGTCTCATTTATACAAGGTGTAAACCGACACTTCACGAAGCCATGCATTCTGTACATCAAACCAAGTAACCAAAACTCGTAAAATAATATTTAAAAATTTGGATTTTTCACCCACGCCTTTCCCCTTGGGCGTGGGTAACAGTTTCCGATTGCAAGGCCGTTTGGCGGCCCGGTCGTCTATAATTACGACGGCTCGTTTGGCCGCCCGCAGTAAAGCCGCCATATTTTCACCGCCCGCGCCACCGCTAGTCCCTGCGGAACTGCCCTCGGGATATCTTCGCCCGGGCCCGCCGCTGACCTCGGCACCGCTTGTGACGGGCGAGACTGCAGTGACGGGACCCAGTCGCTAGGGTTTGTGTCCTCGTCTTGCCTAAGACTCCCTGACCTTTGAAGACTCAAATGTAGTTCCAAGTACAAAATTATGTTACCCCCTTATTACAAGAACGCCTATATATAAATTGAGGTGTCTCAAAATAAATTTAAACCAAGACTAACGGGAAGAAATTATTACATAAACGACATCAATTAAAATTAAATAAGATATTAATGATAAGATCATAATTCAAATAAGACCATACCTCGGAATTATTAATATAATGCACCTCATCGAAAATTACAAATTGGAGCTCCGTCATGTCCTTGCCCTCGTAGAGCATCGACCGGAATATCTCTGTGGTCATGATTTGGAGGGTGGCATTCAGCTTAAACATTAGTCTCCTGTCAGGAGACCCACCTCGCCGAACTGTTTTTCAAAATCCTTACATTTTTGATTAGATAAGGCTTTTGTTGGCGGTGTGTAGATTGTCCTGTAAGATAAACAAGTAATAATAACGCATTCTTTTGGTTTCGCAACAAAATTGTTCAAAGTAGCCACATGGACCCGACGGGCTGTACTCATAAAATAACCGGCCAAGTGAGAGTAGTACTCACACGCACACAGGTTTCCGTAGCGCCAAACAATATAATAAAAATATTTTAAAGTCTCATTTATACAAGGTGTAAACCGACACTTCACGAAGCCATGCATTCTGTACATCAAACCAAGTAACCAAAACTCGTAAAATAATATTTAAAAATTTGGATTTTTCACCCACGCCTTTCCCCTTGGGCGTGGGTAACAGTTTCCGATTGCAAGGCCGTTTGGCGGCCCGGTCGTCTATAATTACGACGGCTCGTTTGGCCGCCCGCAGTAAAGCCGCCATATTTTCACCGCCCGCGCCACCGCTAGTCCCTGCGGAACTGCCCTCGGGATATCTTCGCCCGGGCCCGCCGCTGACCTCGGCACTGCTTGTGACGGGCGAGACTGCAGTGACGGGACCCAGTCGCTAGGGTTTGTGTCCTCGTCTTGCCAAAGACTCCCTGACCTTTGAAGACTCAAATGTAGTTCCAAGTACAAAATTATGTAGCCCCCTTATTACAAGAACGCCTATCTATAAATTGAGGTGTCTCAAAATAAATTTAAACCAAGACTAACGGGAAGAAATTATTACATAAACGACATCAATTAAAATTAAATAAGATATTAATGATAAGATCATAATTCAAATAAGACCATACCTCGGAATTATTAATATAATGCACCTCATCGAAAATTACAAATTGGAGCTCCGTCATGTCCTTGCCCCCGTAGAGCATCGACCGGAATATCTCTGTGGTCATGATTTGGAGGGTGGCATTCGGCTTAAACATTACGTCTCCTGTCAGGAGACCCACCTCGCCGAACTGTTTTTCAAAATCCTTACATTTTTTATTAGATAAGGCTTTTGTTGGCGGTGTGTAGATTGTCCTGTAAGATAAACAAGTAATAATAACGCATTCTTTTGGTTTCGCAACAAAATTGTTCAAAGTAGCCACATGGACCCGACGGGCTGTACTCATAAAATAACCGGCCAAGTGAGAGTAGTACTCACACGCACACAGGTTTCCGTAGCGCCAAACAATATAATAAAAATATTTTGAAAGCTCATTTATACAAAGTGTAAACCGACACTTCACGAAGCCATGCATTCTGTACATCAAACCAAGTAACCAAAACTCGTAAAATAATATTTAAAAATTTGGATTTTTACCCACGCCTTTCCCCTTGGGCGTGGGTAACAGTTTCCGATTGCAAGGCCGTTTGGCGGCCCGGTCGTCTATAATTACGACGGCTCGTTTGGCCGCCCGCAGTAAAGCCGCCATATTTTCACCGCCCGCGCCACCGCTAGTCCCTGCGGAACTGCCCTCGGGATATCTTCGCCCGGGCCCGCCGCTGACCTCGGCACCGCTTGTGACGGGCGAGACTGCAGTGACGGGACCCAGTCGCTAGGGTTTGTGTCCTCGTCTTGCCTAAGACTCTCTGACCTTTGAAGACTCAAATGTAGTTCCAAGTACAAAATTATGTAGCCCCCTTATTACAAGAACGCCTATCTATAAATTGAGGTGTCTCAAAATAAATTTAAACCAAGACTAACGGGAAGAAATTATTACATAAACGACATCAATTAAAATTAAATAAGATATTAATGATAAGATCATAATTCAAATAAGACCATACCTCGGAATTATTAATATAATGCACCTCATCGAAAATTACAAATTGGAGCTCCGTCATGTCCTTGCCCTCGTAGAGCATCGACCGGAATATCTCTGTGGTCATGATTTGGAGGGTGGCATTCAGCTTAAACATTAGTCTCCTGTCAGGAGACCCACCTCGCCGAACTGTTTTTCAAAATCCTTACATTTTTGATTAGATAAGGCTTTTGTTGGCGGTGTGTAGATTGTCCTGTAAGATAAACAAGTAATAATAACGCATTCTTTTGGTTTCGCAACAAAATTGTTCAAAGTAGCCACATGGACCCGACGGGCTCTACTCATAAAATAACCGGCCAAGTGAGAGTAGTACTCACACGCACACAGGTTTCCGTAGCGCCAAACAATATAATAAAAATATTTTAAAGTCTCATTTATACAAGGTGTAAACCGACACTTCACGAAGCCATGCATTCTGTACATCAAACCAAGTAACCAAAACTCGTAAAATAATATTTAAAAATTTGGATTTTTCACCCACGCCTTTCCCCTTGGGCGTGGGTAACAGTTTCCGATTGCAAGGCCGTTTGGCGGCCCGGTCGTCTATAATTACGACGGCTCGTTTGGCCGCCCGCAGTAAAGCCGCCATATTTTCACCGCCCGCGCCACCGCTAGTCCCTGCGGAACTGCCCTCGGGATATCTTCGCCCGGGCCCGCCGCTGACCTCGGCACCGCTTGTGACGGGCGAGACTGCAGTGACGGGACCCAGTCGCTAGGGTTTGTGTCCTCGTCTTGCCTAAGACTCTCTGACCTTTGAAGACTCAAATGTAGTTCCAAGTACAAAATTATGTAGCCCCCTTATTACAAGAACGCCTATATATAAATTGAGGTGTCTCAAAATAAATTTAAACCAAGACTAACGGGAAGAAATTATTACATAAACGACATCAATTAAAATTAAATAAGATATTAATGATAAGATCATAATTCAAATAAGACCATACCTCGGAATTATTAATATAATGCACCTCATCGAAAATTACAAATTGGAGCTCCGTCATGTCCTTGCCCTCGTAGAGCATCGACCGGAATATCTCTGTGGTCATGATTTGGAGGGTGGCATTCAGCTTAAACATTAGTCTCCTGTCAGGAGACCCACCTCGCCGAACTGTTTTTCAAAATCCTTACATTTTTGATTAGATAAGGCTTTTGTTGGCGGTGTGTAGATTGTCCTGTAAGATAAACAAGTAATAATAACGCATTCTTTTGGTTTCGCAACAAAATTGTTCAAAGTAGCCACATGGACCCGACGGGCTGTACTCATAAAATAACCGGCCAAGTGAGAGTAGTACTCACACGCACACAGGTTTCCGTAGCGCCAAACAATATAATAAAAATATTTTGAAAGCTCATTTATACAAAGTGTAAACCGACACTTCACGAAGCCATGCATTCTGTACATCAAACCAAGTAACCAAAACTCGTAAAATAATATTAGGTCTTTACCTATGAAATTGCCGTTTTGTTTGAAAAAAGTTAAAGTATTTTTTTTTTCGAACTTGTTTATTTCTTTTATTCAAAGTAATCACCCCTGCAATCAATGCATCTTTGCCAACGCTGTGGCAGTTTATGGATGCCCTTCTTGAAAAAATCAGCTGGACGGGAGACAACAAACTCTTCAAAGGCGTTTTGTACTGCCTCTCGGGAATTGAATTTTTTTCCCGCTAAAAAGTTGTCCAAATTTTGGAAAAAGTAATAGTCGGAAGGCGCAAGATCTGGTGAGTATGGCGGATGAGGGAGAGCTTCCAAACCCAACTCATGCAGCTTAGAGACGGTCTGTTGTGCAGTATGGGGCCGCGCGTTGTCGTGAAGTAGCAGTGGAGACGACCGATTGACCAAAGCTGGTTGCAGACGTGCGAGTTTCGCCATCATTGTGGTCAGTTCTTCAATGTACACATCTGCAGTAATGCTCTCGCCGTTTTGTAAAAAGCTATGATGAATCACACCAGCACTAGACCACCAAACTGTGACCATCACCTTTCTAGGGGTCATTTTTCGTTTTGCACATTGCTTTGGTACCGAACCAGGATCTAACCAACTTGCTGAGCGCTTTCGATTGTCAAAAAGAATCCATTTTTCGTCGCACGTAACAATTCGGTTCAAAATTCCTTCATTTCTGTGCCTGTTAAGCAGCGCAAGGCAAGTCTCGACGCGTACGTTGCGCTGGCGATCGTTAAGTTCGTGGGGCACCCATCTATCAAGCTTTTTTATCTTGCCAATCTGTCGCAAATGGACCAATATTGTTTTAATGCTAACATCAAAAGCTGCTGCCAGCTCAGCTGTAGATTGAGTTTCATCAGCTTCAACAATCACCTTTAATTCATCATTGTTGACCAAAGTTTCCGGACGACCACGAGGTTCATTTTTCAAGTCAAAATTCCCAGAACGAAACCGAGCAAACCAATAACGGGTTGTGCGTTCGTTTGTACAGTTCTCTCCGTAAACGTCGTTGATGTTACGGGTCGTTTGTGCCGCGTTGGTGCCACGACGGAACTCATATTCCATAATTACACGAAATTTCAAAGTATCCATTATGAGGAAAAATGTTGAAATGTAATGAAAATACAACGCTAATGAATAAACAAAAGACTGATTTTGTAAATAGAATGTCATATTTTTAAAACAAAATTAATTTGAATTTAGAACTCATAGCCAATCAAAACTTTTTTTTGTTTGAAAAAGTCTGTACTGCAATACGGCAATTTCATAAGTAAAGACCTATTATTTAAAAATTTGGATTTTCACCCACGCCTTTCCCCTTGGGCGTGGGTAACAGTTTCCGATTGCAAGGCCGTTTGGCGGCCCGGTCGTCTATAATTACGACGGCTCGTTTGGCCGCCCGCAGTAAAGCCGCCATATTTTCACCGCCCGCGCCACCGCTAGTCCCTGCGGAACTGCCCTCGGGATATCTTCGCCCGGGCCCGCCGCTGACCTCGGCACCGCTTGTGACGGGCGAGACTGCAGTGACGGGACCCAGTCGCTAGGGTTTGTGTCCTCGTCTTGCCTAAGACTCCCTGACCTTTGAAGACTCAAATGTAGTTCCAAGTACAAAATTATGTTACCCCCTTATTACAAGAACGCCTATATATAAATTGAGGTGTCTCCAAATAAATTTAAACCAAGACTAACGGGAAGAAATTATTACATAAACCACATCAATTAAAATTAAATAAGATATTAATGATAAGATCATAATTCAAATAAGACCATACCTCGGAATTATTAATATAATGCACCTCATCGAAAATTACAAATTGGAGCTCCGTCATGTCCTTGCCCTCGTAGAGCATCGACTGGAATATCTCTGTGGTCATGATTTGGAGGGTGGCATTCAGCTTAAACATTAGTCTCCTGTCAGGAGACCCACCTCGCCGAACTGTTTTTCAAAATCCTTACATTTTTGATTAGATAAGGCTTTTGTTGGCGGTGTGTAGATTGTCCTGTAAGATAAACAAGTAATAATAACGCATTCTTTTGGTTTCGCAACAAAATTGTTCAAAGTAGCCACATGGACCCGACGGGCTGTACTCATAAAATAACCGGCCAAGTGAGAGTAGTTTTCACACGCACACAGGTTTCCGTAGCGCCAAACAATATAATAGAAATATTTTAAAGTCTCATTTATACAAGGTGTAAACCGACACTTCACGAAGCCATGCATTCTGTACATCAAACCAAGTAACCAAAACTCGTAAAATAATATTTAAAAATTTGGATTTTTCACCCACGCCTTTCCCCTTGGGCGTGGGTAACAGTTTCCGATTGCAAGGCCGTTTGGCGGCCCGGTCGTCTATAATTACGACGGCTCGTTTGGCCGCCCGCAGTAAAGCCGCCATATTTTCACCGCCCGCGCCACCGCTAGTCCCTGCGGAACTGCCCTCGGGATATCTTCGCCCGGGCCCGCCGCTGACCTCGGCACCGCTTGTGACGGGCGAGACTGCAGTGACGGGACCCAGTCGCTAGGGTTTGTGTCCTCGTCTTGCCAAAGACTCCCTGACCTTTGAAGACTCAAATGTAGTTCCAAGTACAAAATTATGTAGCCCCCTTATTACAAGAACGCCTATCTATAAATTGAGGTGTCTCAAAATAAATTTAAACCAAGACTAACGGGAAGAAATTATTACATAAACGACATCAATTAAAATTAAATAAGATATTAATGATAAGATCATAATTCAAATAAGACCATACCTCGGAATTATTAATATAATGCACCTCATCGAAAATTACAAATTGGAGCTCCGTCATGTCCTTGCCCTCGTAGAGCATCGACCGGAATATCTCTGTGGTCATGATTTGGAGGGTGGCATTCGGCTTAAACATTACGTCTCCTGTCAGGAGACCCACCTCGCCGAACTGTTTTTCAAAATCCTTACATTTTTTATTAGATAAGGCTTTTGTTGGCGGTGTGTAGATTGTCCTGTAAGATAAACAAGTAATAATAACGCATTCTTTTGGTTTCGCAACAAAATTGTTCAAAGTAGCCACATGGACCCGACGGGCTGTACTCATAAAATAACCGGCCAAGTGAGAGTAGTACTCACACGCACACAGGTTTCCGTAGCGCCAAACAATATAATAAAAATATTTTGAAAGCTCATTTATACAAAGTGTAAACCGACACTTCACGAAGCCATGCATTCTGTACATCAAACCAAGTAACCAAAACTCGTAAAATAATATTTAAAAATTTGGATTTTTACCCACGCCTTTCCCCTTGGGCGTGGGTAACAGTTTCCGATTGCAAGGCCGTTTGGCGGCCCGGTCGTCTATAATTACGACGGCTCGTTTGGCCGCCCGCAGTAAAGCCGCCATATTTTCACCGCCCGCGCCACCGCTAGTCCCTGCGGAACTGCCCTCGGGATATCTTCGCCCGGGCCCGCCGCTGAACTCGGCACCGCTTGTGACGGGCGAGACTGCAGTGACGGGACCCAGTCGCTAGGGTTTGTGTCCTCGTCTTGCCTAAGACTCCCTGACCTTTGAAGACTCAAATGTAGTTCCAAGTACAAAATTATGTTACCCCCTTATTACAAGAACGCCTATATATAAATTGAGGTGTCTCAAAATAAATTTAAACCAAGACTAACGGGAAGAAATTATTACATAAACGACATCAATTAAAATTAAATAAGATATTAATGATAAGATCATAATTCAAATAAGACCATACCTCGGAATTATTAATATAATGCACCTCATCGAAAATTACAAATTGGAGCTCCGTCATGTCCTTGCCCTCGTAGAGCATCGACCGGAATATCTCTGTGGTCATGATTTGGAGGGTGGCATTCAGCTTAAACATTAGTCTCCTGTCAGGAGACCCACCTCGCCGAACTGTTTTTCAAAATCCTTACATTTTTGATTAGATAAGGCTTTTGTTGGCGGTGTGTAGATTGTCCTGTAAGATAAACAAGTAATAATAACGCATTCTTTTGGTTTCGCAACAAAATTGTTCAAAGTAGCCACATGGACCCGACGGGCTGTACTCATAAAATAACCGGCCAAGTGAGAGTAGTACTCACACGCACACAGGTTTCCGTAGCGCCAAACAATATAATAAAAATATTTTAAAGTCTCATTTATACAAGGTGTAAACCGACACTTCACGAAGCCATGCATTCTGTACATCAAACCAAGTAACCAAAACTCGTAAAATAATATTTAAAAATTTGGATTTTTCACCCACGCCTTTCCCCTTGGGCGTGGGTAACAGTTTCCGATTGCAAGGCCGTTTGGCGGCCCGGTCGTCTATAATTACGACGGCTCGTTTGGCCGCCCGCAGTAAAGCCGCCATATTTTCACCGCCCGCGCCACCGCTAGTCCCTGCGGAACTGCCCTCGGGATATCTTCGCCCGGGCCCGCCGCTGACCTCGGCACCGCTTGTGACGGGCGAGACTGCAGTGACGGGACCCAGTCGCTAGGGTTTGTGTCCTCGTCTTGCCTAAGACTCCCTGACCTTTGAAGACTCAAATGTAGTTCCAAGTACAAAATTATGTTACCCCCTTATTACAAGAACGCCTATACAATGTCGCCCATGCGCATGTGACCGCCCGTAATATTCTGAATATTCATGAAAAAATATCGAAAATAAACTTCAAAAGGGGGGGTCTATCTGTAACATTTATCATGTTATTCAATTTTGAATTTTTTAAGTAGAGTTTGTAGACTTGCTTTCTATTTTTTGACACATCTCCGAAGTTTATGGGTCGATTTGTATTTTGTTTATTATTTCCAAAAGCTTATGAGTTATTTTAACAGGTTAATTAACATTTTACTAAAAATTATCGACTACGAAAAAAAAAAAACGGAATCGAAGTAATTTTTTCGGTAAAAAATTGTGTATTTATTTTAAAAAAACTAGTGTAGGTCCATAAATTATCCCCATAGGACCACTTTTTTAATCATTATTTGTAATCTACTACATAACAGCTAAAAATTCACAGAACATTACTAATACCTATCTCTAAAAAAAAACCAGCAAACAACTTGTTGAACATTTGCAACTATTCAAATAAAAAGGGTCGCTCAGGTAGAAACAGGTTCCTAGAAACAGCTTTTTAACAATTGCGTCCCTACCACGTGCACACCCTTGTCGGCTAGCGTTACTTCATTCAGTCGCTTGATTACTGACCCCGTGACGCTACGTGTTTTGTTATTTGTGCACTACTTAATCTTGTGAGGAAAGTTTGTTAACTACTCGTATCATTGCAATGGTACGATTGCGTGATCTACCGCCGTCTCATGTGGCTGACATGCATTTCATTTACGGTGTTTGTAATGGAAATGCACGCGCTGCTGTCGAAGAGTACAGACGTCGATATCCAAGTAGACCAGTACTTGGGTACCGATCCTTCATTGCCGTACATCGTCTTTTTTGCGAAAGAGGATTATTTCCGCAACAAAATGAGCCCGGCGTGATTGTTGATGTAGACGTGGAAGAGGATGTGTTACGATTAGTGCGCGCTAACCCTATGCTAAGCATTCGTCTCCTATCGATAAGAGTAGGTATACCAAGAATAAGAGTTTGGAGAATTCTCAAAAAAGAAGGCCTGCATCCTTATCATTTCCGACGTGCACAACATTTGGAAAATGTCGATTACGGTGCGAGATCTGTTTTTTGTAATTGGATAATTGCACAGCAAAGAGGTAATCTCAATTTTATGAGGAAGATTTTGTGGACAGATGAAGCCACGTTTACAAGGGCGGGTATAACAAATCATCGCAATCTTCATGTGTGGGCCACTGAAAATCCACACGTCATTAGAGAAACAACTTTCCAGACTCAATTTTCCATAAATGTATGGGCTGGAATGATTGACGGTGAACTTATTGGCCCTTTCGTGTTACCAAACAGACTAGATCAACACGCATTTTTAGATTTTATAGTCAATACGTTGCCGTTGCTTTTGGAGGAAGTACCGCTGGAAACAAGAAGGCGGATGTATCTGCAATTAGATGGAGCTCCAGCACACTTCGCACGACTAGTTCGTGATTATTTAAATCAAAATTATCCGCGATGGATTGGCAGAGGAGGTCCTATTGCTTGGCCGCCGCGATCTCCCGACCTTACACCCTTAGATTTTTATCTTTGGGGCAACATGAAACAAAAAGTGTATGCCGTGCCCATTGAAAGCCGCGAGCAATTAACGGCTAGGATTTTTGCTGCTGCTGCGGAAATTAAAGAAAACCGTGAAGAATTACGTCGTACAATAAAAAGTGTTGCCATGAGAGCTTTAGTTTGTTTACAGGAGGGTGGGGACCATTTCGAAAATCTAATTAATTAAAATTCTTGTATTTTTTATTTTTTAAGTAAAAATCTGGCTATTGCTTGTTTGTTTTTATTTCCATTATCATCCTCCTTATTAGTTTAACCTTTTAGTACTCACTGCTAAAAGCGGGGACATTTAATTGACTTTCACATTTTCTTTTCCTAAATTTGACTCTTAGAGTTTTAGAGTTTTACTTTGGATTTAGTTACAGTTTGGTTTAATAATGTTCTGTAAATTTTTAGCTGTTATGTAGTAGATTACAAATAATGATTAAAAAAGTGGTCCTATGGGGATAATTTATGGACTTACACTAGTTTTTTTAAAATAAATACACAATTTTTTACCGAAAAAATTACTTCGATTCCGTTTTTTTTTTTTCGTAGTCGATAATTTTTAGTAAAATGTTAATTAACCTGTTAAAATAACTCATAAGCTTTTGGAAATAATAAACAAAATACAAATCGACCCATAAACTTCGGAGATGTGTCAAAAAATAGAAAGCAAGTCTACAAACTCTACTTAAAAAATTCAAAATTGAATAACATGATAAATGTTACAGATAGACCCCCCCTTTTGAAGTTTATTTTCGATATTTTTTCATGAATATTCAGAATATTACGGGCGGTCACATGCGCATGGGCGACATTGTATATAAATTGAGGTGTCTCAAAATAAATTTAAACCAAGACTAACGGGAAGAAATTATTACATAAACGACATCAATTAAAATTAAATAAGATATTAATGATAAGATCATAATTACAACTACAACTACACTAAATTACGAGCAAGCTCTAAAAGATCTGCAGGAGAAGAAATTATCTGAGTTATTATTTTGTGATGACCCAGACGTATTAATTTCTAGCTTTATAAATACCTTGACTTCAATTATAAATGACAACACGATCACGAAAAAAATTCCGAACAGTAAACGAATCATCAAGCCATGGATCACTATGAGTATACTACGCTGTATTAAAAACCGAAATAATCTACAAAAACAGAGTCGCAATGACCCCTACAATGAAATATTAAAAATAACTTACACTAGATACCGGAACTACTGCAATAATCTAATAAAAAAATTAAAAAGGAAATATGAACGAGATTTACTAGCAAAATCTGTAACTAATAATAAAACACTATGGAAAAACATTAAAAATATAACATACTCTAATAAAATAAAAACCCAAAATTTAGAATTGTTAAATATAAAACCTACCTTACATGACTCGATAAATTATATTAATGATTATTTTGCTAACATAGGAAAACATCTAGCCTGTCAAATCCAACCTAGCTTAAAACCAGTCCATATAACTGCTCACCCAGACGCATCTCTGCTAAACACTTTCGTATTAATGGACACTGACGTAAATGAAGTGAACAGTATATTGACGAATTTAAAATCTGATAGTGCCCCGGGTTGGGACAACATCTCAACAAAACTCCTAAAATTTGTAAGAATGGAAGTCATTCCTGTGATAACCCACCTTGCAAATCTATGTCTCCAGCAAGGCGTCTTCCCAGCTCTCCTAAAGCAGTCTATTATAACCCCAGTGCACAAGGGGGGGGGACAGAGACGATATCAATAATTATAGACCTATCTCGGTCTTACCAGCCATATCAAAAATTCTTGAAAAAATTATAAATTCTAGACTTACTCAATTCCTCAACAAATACAACATATTATCTCCTTCACAATTTGGCTTTAGACAGGCAGTAAGTACCGAAGATGCTGTGACTGCATTAACTTCTCAGATAATCGAGCGACTTGACAAGAAACACAAATGCGTGTCGATTTTCTTAGACCTCAAAAAAGCATTTGACACCGTCTCTGTGCCTATCCTTGTTGACAAATTACATAAAGTCGGCATCAGAGGTACTGCGCTCAGTTTACTCAAGGATTATCTCTCTAACAGAAAGCAAAAAGTAAAAATAGGACAATACACTAGCAACGAAGCAGAGGTAACATACGGCGTACCACAGGGCAGTGTTTTGGGTCCTACCCTTTTTTTAATATATATTAATGACTTGTGCAATATGAAATTACCAAATGCCAGGATATTTGCATACGCCGATGATACTGCTGTTGTATTTGCTGGTACTTCTTGGAAAGATGTTAAACTGAGTGCAGAGATCGGAATTGCCCACATAGCTGAATGGCTGGAAAATAACTTATTAACACTAAACACCACCAAGACTAACTACATATGTTTTAGTGTCAGTAACCGGACACAACCCAATGAAGACCTGCAATTGAAAGTACACACATGTGGAGATACAAAAAGCATATGCTGTAACTGTCCGTGCCTGAACAGAGTCGCTAAGACGAAATACCTAGGCGTGATGGTTGACCAGTTTCTATCCTGGTACCCTCACCTTGAGCAGGTAATTGGCAGGATCAGAAAGCTTTCTTGGATCTTCAAGACACTAAGACACGTGGCCCCGGCTAAAATGTTAAGGAGCGATAAACGACCTAGACACCTCCTAAACGAAATTTATATTGCTCTAGCACAATCTGTTCTTCTATACTGTATCCCCATTTGGGGTGGGGCAGCTAAGACTAGATTTATAGACGTGGAACGTGCGCAACGAGCACTCATAAAAATTATGTATTTTAAAAATAAAAGGTACCCTACTAAAAACCTTTACGAAATCAGTAATTTACTCTCAGTCAGAAAACTGTACATAACTCAAACGGTTCTAAAAAAACATAAATCTCTACCATACTTAACAAATAAGAAACGTAAAAGGAGAAGGGATATTATTGCAGAAGTTCCGCAATGTAAAACCCAATTTGCAAGCAGACAATTCTTCTATCTTTCAGCTCAATTATACAATAGGATTAATAAAAACATGTATGTACACAATAGAAACTATTACGACTGTAAAAAAATGCTATCAAACTGGATTAAGTCTCTTACTTATGAGGATACGGAAGCTCTTCTGGTATATCATGAGTAACATAATTCGCACACCATAACGATGCACACATCATTCCACCCCACACACTACACTATTAAACACCACAACACGCTACACCACACCACATCACACACCGCACCACATCACATCGAATCACGTCAAACCACACTATATTTTACACACACACCACACCACACTAAAGCACACTACGCTTCTCACCACATGATATATACTCAAGATGTTAGAATATTGATTTATATAAGATATTTAACTGTAACTGTTAACACTACATCTAAGATATGGAAGAGCGGAGTTTCCTAACACAGGCATTGTTTGTCTAAAAAGAGGCTCCAAACACAATTCATTGTATAAGAAGCTTTTTGTAAAATTCAAATAAGACCATACCTCGGAATTATTAATATAATGCACCTCATCGAAAATTACAAATTGGAGCTCCGTCATGTCCTTGCCCTCGTAGAGCATCGACCGGAATATCTCTGTGGTCATGATTTGGAGGGTGGCATTCGGCTTAAACATTACGTCTCCTGTCAGGAGACCCACCTCGCCGACCTGTTTTTCAAAATCCTTTCATTTTTGATTAGATAAGGCTTTCGTTGGCGATGTGTAGATTGTCCTGTAAGATAAACAAGTAATAATAACGCATTCTTTTAGTTTCGCAACAAAATTGTTCAAAGTAGCCACATGTACCCGACGGGCTGTACTCATAAAATAACCGGCCAAGTGAGAGTAGTACTCACACGCACACAGGTTTCCGTAGCGCCAAACAATATAATAAAAATATTTTAAAGTCTCATTTATACAAGGTGTAAACCGACACTTCACGAAGCCATGCATTCTGTACATCAAACCAAGTAACCAAAACTCGTAAAATAATATTTAAAAATTTGGATTTTTCACCCACGCCTTTCCCCTTGGGCGTGGGTAACAGTTTCCGATTGCAAGGCCGTTTGGCGGCCCGGTCGTCTATAATTACGACGGCTCGTTTGGCCGCCCGCAGTAAAGCCGCCATATTTTTACCGCCCGCGCCACCGCTAGTCCCTGCGGAACTGCCCTCGGGATATCTTCGCCCGGGCCCGCCGCTGACCTCGGCACCGCTTGTGACGGGCGAGACTGCAGTGACGGGACCCAGTCGCTAGGGTTTGTGTCCTCGTCTTGCCTAAGACTCTCTGACCTTTGAAGACTCAAATGTAGTTCCAAGTACAAAATTATGTAGCCCCCTTATTACAAGAACGCCTATCTATAAATTGAGGTGTCTCAAAATAAATTTAAACCAAGACTAACGGGAAGAAATTATTACATAAACGACATCAATTAAAATTAAATAAGATATTAATGATAAGATCATAATTCAAATAAGACCATACCTCGGAATTATTAATATAATGCACCTCATCGAAAATTACAAATTGGAGCTCCGTCATGTCCTTGCCCGCGTAGAGCATCGACCGGAATATCTCTGTGGTCATGATTTGGAGGGTGGCATTCGGCTTAAACATTACGTCTCCTGTCAGGAGACCCACCTCGCCGAACTGTTTTTCAAAATCCTTTCATTTTTTATTAGATAAGGCTTTCGTTGGCGGTGTGTAGATTGTCCTGTAAGATAAACAAGTAATAATAACGCATTCTTTTGGTTTCGCAACAAAATTGTTCAAAGTAGCCACATGGACCCGACGGGCTGTACTCATAAAATAACCGGCCAAGTGTGAGTAGTACTCACACGCACACAGGTTTCCGTAGCGCCAAACAATATAATAAAAATATTTTAAAGGCTCATTTATACAAAGTGTAATCCGACACTTCACGAAGCCATGCATTCTGTACATCAAACCAAGTAACCAAAACTCGTAAAATAATATTTAAAATTTGGATTTTTACCCACGCCTTTCCCCTTGGGCGTGGGTAACAGTTTCCGATTGCAAGGCCGTTTGGCGGCCCGGTCGTCTATAATTACGACGGCTCGTTTGGCCGCCCGCAGTAAAGCTGCCATATTTTCACCGCCCGCGCCACCGCTAGTCCCTGCGGAACTGCCCTCGGGATATCTTCGCCCGGGCCCGCCGCTGACCTCGGCACTGCTTGTGACGGGCGAGACTGCAGTGACGGGACCCAGTCGCTAGGGTTTGTGTCCTCGTCTTGCCAAAGATTCCCTGACCTTTGAAGACTCAAATGTAGTTCCAAGTACAAAATTATGTAGCCCCCTTATTACAAGAACGCCTATCTATAAATTGACGTGTCTCAAAATAAATTTAAACCAAGACTAACGGGAAGAAATTATTACATAAACGACATCAATTAAAATTAAATAAGATATTAATGATAAGATCATAATTCAAATAAGACCATACCTCGGAATTATTAATATAATGCACCTCATCGAAAATTACAAATTGGAGCTCCGTCATGTCCTTGCCCGCGTAGAGCATCGACCGGAATATCTCTGTGGTCATGATTTGGAGGGTGGCATTCGGCTTAAACATTACGTCTCCTGTCAGGAGACCCACCTCGCCGAACTGTTTTTCAAAATCCTTACATTTTTGATTAGATAAGGCTTTCGTTGGCGATATGTAGATTGTCCTGTAAGATAAACAAGTAATAATAACGCATTCTTTTGGTTTCGCAACAAAATTGTTCAAAGTAGCCACATGGACCCGACGGGCTGTACTCATAAAATAACCGGCCAAGTGAGAGTAGTACTCACACGCACACAGGTTTCCGTAGCGCCAAACAATATAATAAAAATATTTTAAAGTCTCATTTATACAAGGTGTAAACCGACACTTTACGAAGCCATGCATTCTGTACATCAAACCAAGTAACCAAAACTCGTAAAATAATATTTAAAAATTTGGATTTTTCACCCACGCCTTTCCCCTTGGGCGTGGGTAACAGTTTCCGATTGCAAGGCCGTTTGGCGGCCCGGTCGTCTATAATTACGACGGCTCGTTTGGCCGCCCGCAGTAAAGCTGCCATATTTTCACCGCCCGCGCCACCGCTAGTCCCTGCGGAACTGCCCTCGGGATATCTTCGCCCGGGCCCGCCGCTGACCTCGGCACTGCTTGTGACGGGCGAGACTGCAGTGACGGGACCCAGTCGCTAGGGTTTGTGTCCTCGTCTTGCCAAAGATTCCCTGACCTTTGAAGACTCAAATGTAGTTCCAAGTACAAAATTATGTAGCCCCCTTATTACAAGAACGCCTATCTATAAATTGACGTGTCTCAAAATAAATTTAAACCAAGACTAACGGGAAGAAATTATTACATAAACGACATCAATTAAAATTAAATAAGATATTAATGATAAGATCATAATTCAAATAAGACCATACCTCGGAATTATTAATATAATGCACCTCATCGAAAATTACAAATTGGAGCTCCGTCATGTCCTTGCCCGCGTAGAGCATCGACCGGAATATCTCTGTGGTCATGATTTGGAGGGTGGCATTCGGCTTAAACATTACGTCTCCTGTCAGGAGACCCACCTCGCCGAACTGTTTTTCAAAATCCTTACATTTTTGATTAGATAAGGCTTTCGTTGGCGATATGTAGATTGTCCTGTAAGATAAACAAGTAATAATAACGCATTCTTTTGGTTTCGCAACAAAATTGTTCAAAGTAGCCACATGGACCCGACGGGCTGTACTCATAAAATAACCGGCCAAGTGAGAGTAGTACTCACACGCACACAGGTTTCCGTAGCGCCAAACAATATAATAAAAATATTTTAAAGTCTCATTTATACAAGGTGTAAACCGACACTTTAAGAAGCCATGCATTCTGTACATCAAACCAAGTAACCAAAACTCGTAAAATAATATTTAAAAATTTGGATTTTTCACCCACGCCTTTCCCCTTGGGCGTGGGTAACAGTTTCCGATTGCAAGGCCGTTTGGCGGCCCGGTCGTCTATAATTACGACGGCTCGTTTGGCCGCCCGCAGTAAAGCCCCCATATTTTCACCGCCCGCGCCACCGCTAGTCCCTGCGGAACTGCCCTCGGGATATCTTCGCCCGGGCCCGCCGCTGACCTCGGAACCGCGTGTGACGGGCGAGACTGCAGTGACGGGACCCAGTCGCTAGGGTTTGTGTCCTCGTCTTGCCTAAGACTCCCTGACCTTTGAAGACTCAAATGTAGTTCCAAGTACAAAATTATGTAGCCCCCTTATTACAAGAACGCCTATCTATAAATTGAAGTGTCTCAAAATAAATTTAAACCAAGACTAACGGGAAGAAATTTTTACATAAACGACATCAATTAAAATTAAATAAGATATTAATGATAAGATCATAATTCAAATAAGACCATACCTCGGAATTATTAATATAATGCACCTCATCGAAAATTACAAATTGGAGCTCCGTCATGTCCTTGCCCGCGTAGAGCATCGACCGGAATATCTCTGTGGTCATGATTTGGAGGGTGGCATTCGGCTTAAACATTACGTCTCCTGTCAGGAGACCCACCTCGCCGAACTGTTTTTCAAAATCCTTTCATTTTTTATTAGATAAGGCTTTCGTTGGCGATGTGTAGATTGTCCTGTAAGATAAACAAGTAATAATAACGCATTATTTTGGTTTCGCAACAAAATTGTTCAAAAGTAGCCACATGAACCCGACGGGCTGTACTCATAAAATAACCGGCCAAGTGAGAGTAGTACTCACACGCACACAGGTTTCCGTAGCGCCAAACAATATAATAAAAATATTTTAAAGGCTCATTTATACAAGGTGTAAACCGACACTTCACGAAGCCATGCATTCTGTACATCAAACCAAGTAACCAAAACTCGTAAAATAATATTTTAAAATTTGGATTTTTTACCCACGCCTTACCCCTTGGGCGTGGGTAACAGTTTCCGATTGCAAGGCCGTTTGGCGGCCCGGTCGTCTATAATTACGACGGCTCGTTTGGCCACCCGCAGCAAAGCCGCCATATTTTCACTGCCCGCGCCGCCGCTAGTCCCTACGGAACTGCCCTCGGGATATCTTCGCCCGAGCCCGCCGCTGCCCTCGGCACCGCTTGGCCCGGGCCCGCCGCTGCCCTCGTCACCACTTCTACTGGGCCCGCCGTCACTGCAGTTTGAGTCACCTCAGACTGCGGTGACGGGACCCCGGTCACTAGGGTTTGTGTCCTCGACCTAACAAAAAGTAATAGGACCTATTAGTTTGATATTATATGTATGCCACTAATAACGTCAAAGAATACCACATCATGATCATCCGCCTATAATTTTCCCACTGCTGGGACACAGGCCTCCTCTCTATTAGAGGGAGTGGGCTGTAATCCACCACGCGGGCCTAGTGCGGGTTTTTAGTCCTAGGACATGGCGGTTTACTCACGATGTTTTCCTTCACCTTTTTTGAGGGCAGAAACACTCATGAAAACCACATAATTTCTCATAATAAACATATTACAGCTTAACATTTGTATTTGTAGTTATAAAATAATGAATACTTACAGAGATCCTTCAGAATCCATGATGGACGTACTGTTGAAAGTTTTCATTTCATGATAGTTGAGATGGAAATTAGAGTCAAAGGGCAAAAAAATAAAAATACTTAAGGAAAAGCTCATAGTTTATGGGGGGAGCCCTGATGAGTCGCTTGGTCAAGAACGATCACCAGGGCTCCCCATAATCAGCACGCTCCTGGAGCCATATGAGCCATGCGCTGCGAGCTGGTGGTGGTGGTGGCGGTGTTGCTGCTGGTGCAGGCCGGGGGGGTACGTTCCTACAAAAAAGTATGTTCTGGAATGTTCTTGGTAGATCATGTATGTCCAGTCAATCAAAAAAAATTATTTTACCAGGGAAGCCACATGTGCTGATCTTCAATCTTATTATATACTTTTTTGATAAGGACATGTTTGATGTGTGTTTTGAACTTTCCATCGCTAAGTTCTGTAACTGACTTTGGCAACTTATTATAATTTTTAAAGTAAAAATCTTTAACCTAAACCTAATTTTCCAAACCAACTTATGAAATCAAAACTCATAAATAATCTGATAGTTTACATATAAAATACTTTCAAAGATATAAAGAAAAGGTAGAGCATTTGAACAAGTATCTACTCATCCGCATGACCATGTACTCTCCGTCTTCCGGCCTGTACAGCAGCAGCGGGTGGAGATGTAGTTCAAATCGCCGCATGCGATCCGGCACGTCGGCAATTGGAACTAAAAGTTCCCGCATCTGTCGAAGTAAAACAAATAATGAAAGTAGATATGTAAGAATTGTAGCAGGTGTCGTTCTGTGGTGTTTGGGCTTCTCCCATAGGAAAAAAGCGTGAGTTTAGTAATGTAGGTATAAAAATGTAGCGTGTAAAACTATTGAATTACATATTTGCACAATCATTAACGGTATATACCTCGTCCACCGCCTCCACCAACCTACACAGCGCGCTCGCCGCGTCGTGGGCCTGGTGCTGATGATCCAGGTTTTGATAAACGGGTCTGAAATAAAAAAAAAAAAACATAGTAATAATAAGTACCCATTCAATACAACATTGCTTACATGAAATATACATTCAGATATTGATACTTACTCATCGGTTTCTGGTGCTTCAGCACCAAGCCCACAGCAAACGACGCGGCGCATGGCTCGGCTCCAAAAAGTCATTTTGGCGCAGTGTTGCCAGATGACCGTCTCGTGTTCCTCCCAAACTTTCCCCGAAATCCCCCCAAAACTCTGGTTTTGAAGAAAAAAAACCCCCACAAACTGCAATTTTTTTATTATTAATAGAAATGTTTTTTTTAAATGAAAAATAAATTTTATGCTATTTCAGCAATAACTTCCATAACAGAGTCAGCATCATCACTCGCGTCGTCTGCAGTGCCGTACATTTTTTCAGAGTTTTTAACATATTTGCACTGGGTTTGAACTCAATACATCCTTCTGGTAAAGAGTATCTTATTCTTAAGATTGATTCAGCAGTGCAAATGGCTAATCTGTTACGAAGCTTATCTTTTATAATCGCTACTTGGGAGAAGGCTCTTTCCACAACTGCATTAGAAAAAGGCAACGAAAAAATTCCTAATGCCAATTTGCTGACATGTCCATAAGTTCTATCATTGAGTGCATTTTTAAAATTGTAAACCTCAACCCAGAACTCTTCGGTGTTTTGCGTGGATTGCCAGGTCACACGATGTAAAGCATTCCATTCTTGTACCACTGAGTCGACATCATTACAGACGGTCTTAAAAGATTTAGCTAAATTTGTAATGTCAGGTTTTATTTGAGAGGTTGCATTCTTTGGGCTCATTAAGTTAAAATATTCCAAAGTTTTCATATTATTTGGTAGTCTCCTCTGTATCTGTTTACATATTTCTATAAGGAATTCTTTGCATCTTTGCTTCACGTCTTTTAATTCAAAGTCTCTTATGCCATCAGACTTTTCATTGAAGGCATATCCAAAATTCATGTACGATGAGTCCATAATGTACTTTTCAAAATTATAGTTAGATAAACTATTTTTGTCTGCTTTTTCCAGTTGCGTTGGAGGTATTAAAATCGTTAAATATGTTAATAGTAAATTATTAATTTCTTCAAGCAGCTTTAAAGGGTCTGCATCAGTGGCTTGAAACATTTTATTTGCCGTGTTGATAGGTTTGAGATAAGTTCCAAGAAAAGTCATGTATAACAAATTTGTCTTACTTCTGAGCATGGTGCTCAATTGTTCCGCAATGTAACAGCGTTCTCTAGACTTCGCCATGTCAAAATGTAGTTTTAATCCATCCCATTGCTCTAAAATTTTAATGAGAGCCTCGTATCTGGATAACCACCTAGTGCCAGTTAATTTGTTGATTTTTAACGGAGTTTTTCCTTCATTTAATAATATGTATATTTGCTTGTAATCAATCTGTCTTTTAGTACTATTGGCAAACCAGTTATGGCATTCTTTAATAAGAAAATCCAGAAACCTGGGAAGCGTTTTGAATGCATATTCAGCTGCCAAATGCAATGAATGACAAACGCACTTTATAGTTATTAGTTCTGGGTTTCCTTCCTTCAATATAGATGAAAAAGAGTGGTGTTCACCTACCATGACATTAGCACCATCAACACCTATGCCCAAAAGTTTGTCTGTGTTGAGGCCATTCGCAGTCAGTTGCGATTTGAACACATTAGCTAAAGAACTTGCGTCTGCAGATTCTATTTCTATTAATCTGTAGAACTGAGTAATGATTTTGTTCTGTTTTTCACTGAAAAATCTGATTATAATACACATTACTTTTTTAGTGTCGACAGTAGTGGTAGTAAAAGTTGTCCCCAACTTCTTGCAATAATTCTTCAAGGAGAAATAACATTTCTAATCAAAGCTGTGCATTTAGATCTGTGTAACTTCAGATCTTTCAAAACTGGAGATACTGGGTCCAAATCTTTTATTAGAATTCCTAGATGATCCACAGATTTAAGGCTGGAATGCTCAGCAACAAATGCAGCAATTTTCAATTCTGCAATCTTTCGTGGTTCTTGAACAGGCTTTTCAAAAAAATCTGACATTTTACTAGACTGACCGACGATATTAGACCGTTTTATAGATTGATCATGTTTTTTGGTTTTAGAATGTTCTACCAAATCCTTCTTGTGGGCAATCAACGTGCACTTGCAGGCCTTGCACCACGCTTTGGTATCGTCACCGATGAAAACTGTCAGCCACCCTAAAATGGGGAAAATATATAAAATGGCAACTCAGGTTGTGACAATACATTCAAAAATCGTGCGTGCATTGCATCAACTCATCAAGCAATCTGATTCACACAAGCTGCAAGCTGAACACACACACACACACACAAAACCCCTATATATCAAATTCAAAGGATTTTTAAGCGTATTTAAACAATGCCTCATGCAGTCTTGCCACACATAAACAAACACCTTAATTTGTTAATTTAAGTTAATCACCGAATCCCAAAAAAACTATATATCTCTTTGAGTTACATAGTAGTATATACATACTTGACGACGTGTAGGTAAATCGTTCGTTCAAATCCAAGTTGTACCATATTCAGAGTTCAATATACCTAAAACTTTTGTGAGACATGATTTAATTTAGGTTATAATAACTAAGTACAACCTGTACAACAATTTTATACCGAATTACGAACCTTTGAATATTGGGTCGCTTTCCCACTCCTTTCTATATCTTCGTTGATTTTTTTGTTTTGTTGGCGCCATTTTCTTAAAACACCAAGGCACAAAGAACAAAAATTATATAAGATCACCAAGTTTTAGCAGACGATAATGTCGAGTGACAGTTTTGTCTGACCAAGCAAGCTGCGAGTGACAAACCGTTGACTTATATTACTGTACTCTGTGCCGTCGACCAACCGTGAGTAACAACACGCGGATACGAACGATGCGCAGGGCGGGTCGAGGGGGCGCGGCAATTTCGGGGCAACTCGGCGTGCGTTCGTGTGTGTGCTTTCACAGATAAGTTAGTGGTTTGATCGCGTTCGGTTATTATATTTTTTAATCAAAAATTCAATTTTTATGAAAAAATAAAAATCCTCCAATTCGCTCCAAACTCAGTTTTTTCCCTCCACGAATCCCCCCAAAAATTCTGTCCCCCCAATTGTCCCCCCATAACTTAAAAAAAACCCCCAGATTTGGGGGAATTCCCCCCAATCTGGCATCACTGTTTTGGCGAAACAAATCAAAATCAAACCTAACTAAATAAATGGTACACCGTTTAGCGCCGAACTCCAAGTGTGTCAATGTCAAGTGTCAATTTTAAATCGTAGCTTGAACGAGTGAATGAATGACAGAACAAATTTTTTTAAGTAGATATTTTTTCTCCTTTTTAGCTCAAGAAATTCTTCCATTGACTTGACTCCGGATGGAGAGTGGACTGAGGAGACGGCAATTGTTAATAGTTTCCCATTTACTGGGACACCCCAAATTAAGATCCCGGAGCATTCTACTAAAGGGCCTGTTGAATATTTTAAATCTGTTTTCCAGGACAATTTTATGACCGGCCTAGCGGAAATGACTAACATGCATGCCCAAATTTTGATATCCAGGCCACTTAAGCCCAATAGCCGCCTAACAAAGTGGAAAAGCACTAATGTAGCGGAATTGTGGACGTTTTTAGGAACTCTATTTTTCATCGGCACCGCTAGGCTGAGTAAAATAGTTGATTACTGGAGAAAAAGTTCGTACATAAAATTTAATATTAATAAATATATGTCTAGAGACAGATTTCTATTAATTTTAAGATGCCTTTTTTTCAACACAACTTATGAAACAATGATTAAATACTCAAAAATTGATTACTTGTTAAATTATTTCAAAGAAACTATGAAAAAATTAATATATTCAGAAAGGGAATTAAGCATAGACGAATCAATGGTTGGATTTAGAGGGCGTTTAGTTATTAGGAAATATATAAAAAATAAAAAGCATAAGTATGGAATTAAGCTTTATGTTTTGGCCGATCCTAAAGGCCTAGTCCATAGAATTCATATGTAGTTGTATAGGTCACGTCAATAAAGTAGTCATGACACTTTTAAAGGATTATTTAAGTAGCGGCCATTCAATTTACATGGACAATTTCTATAACAGTGTCCAGTTAGCAGAGCTATTACTGACAAAAAAAAAACATACTTTACTGAAACTTTGCTCGCTAAAAGAAAAAATAATCCAAAAAGTGTTGTAGCTAAAAAACTTTTGAAAGGTGGAAATATTTTTAAGTATAACGGAAAAGGTGTTTGTGTTGGTAAATGGAATGACAAGAGAGACGTGCTCACTATGTCCACTGAGCATTCTTCCCACTTGATGCCAGTGGAAAATAGGCATGGTCGTGTGTCAACAAACCAAATATGGTTATCCAATATAATAAATATATGAAAGGTGTTGATCGACACGACTAGCCTATTATCCAAGTGAGCACAAATGTATGAGATGGTATAAAAAAATTGGCATTCACATCCTGCAATTAATGATATTACTAAATTCCTTTATTTTTTGTTTAAAAAAAGGTACAAACAGTACTCTTTCCTTAGAGACAAGTAGGGAAAAAGTACTGTTTGAACTTCTTCCCCCTGTATCTGAGACACTTGCGCCTCAAAAGGCAAGACACATGCCAAAAGAACTAGATAGAAATGCAAATGGGTGTCTTAAAAGGCGCAAATGTGTCAGATGCTGGGTAAAGGCAAAAAAATTGAAAGACACTAAAATCATTTGCACGGATTGTGATGTCGGACTTTGCCTTTCCTGTTTTGGCCCACACCACGACGAAATGTCAAATAATGTATAAATGTAACGTATGTACAGATGCCAGCACATCAAGCCACCGGAAACTGTTTAGCGATAAAGTTTAAAAACTATTAAAGAAAGACACATTGTAGAAGCTTGATTCTTGATTTGACCATTATAAACATTTTATCAAAGAACAAAAAAACTTAACTTAAACATAACTTATGCAGATCTCTTGATGAAATAAACTAGATGACTAGGATATGAAAGCAAAATCGTTGTTTGCACAGAGAAAATTTTATTGCAAGTGCATGACACAAGTCATTATCAAAAAACACATGTTCGAATATCAATTTGAAATGTTGTTGTAAACAAAAAAGTTTCACACTTCCCCTCAAACAACATCCATCATCAGATATCCTCACATCACACCCCACCAGACACCCTCAAATTCAGATCGCGTACATATTTATTAAATGCCACACGACCTAATGGTTTTGTCAGCACATCTGCTGGGTTATCTTCCGTACACACATAGTCAGAGGTACAACATTCTTAGCAATGCAATCTCTGACATAGTGCGCCCTTATGTGCGTCTATATGTTTCGTCCTTCTATGCGCTACAGGATTGTACGCAAGTTTAATAGCACTCTGATTATCTACAAAAATGCAAATAGACCCAAGATATTCACCTCTTATAAATGCATTCAACTGCCGCAAGTGAACTGCCTCCTTGGTTGCCTCCGAAAGTGCAATATACTCGGCTTCTGTTGACGACAGTGCCACACAAGATTTTTTTCGGCATTCCCAGTTAATCAACGAGTTTCCGCATCTAAAAATAAATCCAGAATAAGATTTCCTATCTTTGATATTGCCTCCCCAGTCAGCATCTACGAATCCTGTGATGTCCTGCACCGGCGACTTAGGAAATATCAAACATAGATCCTTTGTACCCTTAAGGTATCTCAAGATATGTTTAGCAGCTTTCAAAAAATTTACCGCTGCCGCAATATCCGGACGTGTATTACTGGCCAAATAGTTGAGCGACCCTATAAGCGCTTGATAACTACGATAATCTTGGCAGGATAATAGTTTACCTCCTTACCCTTCCGCCAAGGCTTTATTATTTGTCTGTTGAGCAAAATAGGTGCATTTATGATTTAAATATATTAATTTATAATAGGACGTGTCGTCACAGTGACGCTATTTTATATTTTGACTGTAATCAATTTATCTCTGATTACAGGCTCACTAACCACACCATGTTTTTACCACCTAGTTGTAAGCGACATATTGCTAATCTCTTAGCATACAATATACACAGCAACACTGGTACCCCTGTTGTACCTATGTTTACTTGTGATACTAACACTTCTACTGATACTAACACTACTGTTTATACTAACACTACTATCGATACACCTTGTTCTTTAAACTGTTAGGTGCGACAACGGGTAGACTGCATATGTTGAATGTTGTGCATCAAAATATGCAGGGATTGTCCGGCAAAGATTTAGAATTAAGTTTATTTATGGAGAACTATGATGTTCAGGTATTATGTCTAACTGAACATTGGTTGAAAGAACATGAAGTAGCGTTTATCAATGATGATTTCTATACTGTACAGAGTGCATTTGTCAGAAAAAATGCTATTCGCGGTGGATCTTTAGTTCTTGTGTCAAACAAGTTAAAATGTAAACAACGTTTAGACTTAGTTAATCTTTCCGTTGAGCGCACTATTGAGTTGTCTTGTGTTGAACTCGAGCGATACATTATAATTTGTGTTTATAGACCCCCTTCTGGTGACTTTACTTGTTTCGAATCTGTAATGGAGGATTCACTTAATAAGTTAAAATCAAGTAATAAAAATATAATTTTATGTGGAGATTTTAATGTTAATATTTTAGATGTTACTCCACTAAGTATCAGGCTTCTCAATCTGTTTAGATCTTTTAATTTAGTTAACTTGTTTTTTGAACCAACAAGGATCACGGCGTCTTCGTCGACTTGTCTTGATAACATGTTTAGTGATTGTGATGCCGAAAATAAATTAGTGTTAAGTGACTTATCTTCGGATCACTGTGGATTAATGGCTAGCTTCCCTATGCCATTAAGTAAAAAGCCGCGCAAAATAGATTGCAGGCCTTACACAACTAGTCGTTGCAATAAGTTTAAAAATAATATAGCTCTTAAGGTTACACCGTCAATAGTGGATCACGAAACTCCTAATGAAATTTATGAAGCCCTTTTCGATGTTGTTCAAAATGAGTACCAATCTGTTTTTAAGTCTAAAACTATTAACATTAGTGGGCCTTCCGCTGGGTTCAACCAATGGGCTACACCAGGTATTTATAAAAGTCGAGCTAGATTATACGAGTTGTATGGTTTGAAACAATACCGGTTTGATACAACTTTTCTTGAGTATGTTAAAAATTATTCAAAATTATTTAAAAAGATCTGTGTTATTGCTAAATCAAATTTTTTTAAGTCAGACTATCAAAAATTCTAATAATAAAGTAAAAGCCACTTGGAAGATAATAAACAATGAAACGGGTAAATCTGTTAATAAAGACAATCAACTTGAAATCATGGTTGATAACAAATTAGTTAATAATGCAGCCGACGTAGCTGAGGCATTCAATGAGTATTTTGCCAGCATACCGATAACTACGACTCGCACTTTAAGTTCGTCGCCGTCTAAAGCTGAAAACCTTTTGCATAGTAGCGTGCCTAAATGTGGTCTCGTATTTAGTTTTGAACATGTAACACCTTGTGATATAGTTAACGTTTTTAATTCACTTAAGTCTAAAAACACAGGTGATTACTGGGGCATTTCCATTAAACTTTTGAGTAAAAAAATCAAAAAATCAAAAATCAAAATATTTTATTTTACATAGGCCTACATGGGCACTTATAAAACGTCAACAAAAGGTGCACGGTTCGGGTTGGTCGTATCCTATGGAGAAGAACCGGCAAGAAACTCCATGGTTACTCTTTTAAAATCATTTGGTTTTACAATATTTGAAGTTACAGCGTTAGTACTTAAATATGGGAGGACAGCGTAGGCCCGACAATAAGTCGATTGCTTACTACAGACGGCAGTAATAGGGAAAAAAAAAAAAAAAAAAAAAAAAAAACAAAGCCTACAATGTCCACACATTCACAAAAAATAGGTAAATAAAAAGAATCTATACAAAAGTAAAAATAAAACAATAAAAGAACACTAACTTAACAATAGACACAGATGTTATCATCAGTGCTGTAACTATTCTGAACAATGAACGAAACGTGCAATTATTGAAAAACTATTGTAAAAAAAGAAAAAGAATAAAAAGAATGGAAAAAATAATATTGGGAATAGTTAGAGACATCCACACATTTGTGTCGTTTATGAGCTACCAGGGAAGCCGCATGAGCAGAAGAAACTACAGCCAAACTTCTTTATCTTCAACGTAGTCCTTAATTTTGTAATATGCTTTTTTAATAAGGACACGTTTGATGCAATTTTTAAACTTTCCATCGGTCAGTTCTGTAACTGACTTTGGCAGCTTATTATAAAAGCGTACACTGTTTATAAGAAATGACTTGCTAGTTTTTGTTAATCTAAATTTGGGTATTACAATTTCGTTTACTGCGCGTGTTTATATTATGGAAGTCGCTTCTAATTTTGAAAAGCCCTCGGTTTTTGCGGACATATAAAATACATTCTAGGATATAAAGTGAAGGCAGTGTCAGTATATCGATCTCTTTAAATTTTTCTCTGAGGGACTCGCGAGGACCCATTTTATAGATCGCGCGGACTGCTCTCTTTTGCAAAATGAAAATTGAATCAACGTCTGCTGCCGATCCCCACAGCAGAATGCCATAAGACATAATACTGTGGAAATAAGCGTAGTATACTAACCTAGCTGTGGCTACATCAGTTAACTGCCTTATTTTCCTAACTGCATAGGCAGCTGAGCTTAACCTCCCCGAAAGACTTCCAATGTGCGCGCCCCACTGCAGTTTTGAGTCGATAGTAATCCCTAAGAATACAGTTTCCGCGATAACATCAAGTTTTTTACCGTCAAGATTTAAATTTAGGTCACGTTGTGTTACATTTGGTAAAGAGAACTTGAGACATTTTGTTTTGTTCGCATTCAGTAAAAGATTGTTAGCTGCGAACCATTTCGAGAGAACAGTTAGACTTTCATTGACATGTATGAGATCCGTATCTTTTCTATGAATTTTAAAAATTAGCGAAGTGTCATCAGCAAATAGAATTATATCCGATAATTTGGCCATCATGTAAGGGAGATCATTGATATAGACAAGAAATAGAAAAGGCCCGAGAATTGAACCTGAGGCACACCCATCTTTACTATAGACCCAGAGGACGTCGCCCCATTTACATTCACTTTTTGCTGCCGGTTTGATAAATAGGAAAGAACAAGATCAGCAGCTCGACCACGAATTCCGTAGTGATGTAATTTACAGATCAGTGTGTTGTGGTCGACGCAATCGAACGCTTTTGAGAGATCACAAAAAATGCCAATAGCGTCCTGGGACTTCTCCCAGGATTCTAGAATGTGACTGATGAGTTTAACTCCCGCGTCCGTTGTTGACCTACCCTTCGTGAAACCAAACTGCTGATCATGCAGTATTCTATTAGAGTTGAAGTGTGAGAGCATCTGGTCCAACATGATTTTTTCATAAATTTTACTCAACGCTGGAAGCACAGATATCGGTCTATAATTAGAAGGATCACTCTTACAACCTGATTTAAAAATTGGTACCACTTTACTATGTTTCATCAAATCAGGAAACTTGCCGCTGTCCAAACATTGATTGAATATGCCTGTTAGGACAGGAGCGATAGAGTCAATAATGTTTCCAAGAGTAATATAATCGAAATCTTAGCCCCCTATCTTGCTGTTACTTTTAATAAATGCGTTGATTTAGGTACTTTCCCTGACCTTATGAAGAGCAGTAAAGTCATCCCTCTATTTAAATCAGGCAGTAAGAATGATATTGGCAACTTCAGACCAATTTCTTTTTTACCTGCGTTTAGCAAAATTTTTGAAAAGTTAATACTTAAACAGTTGCTAAGACATTTTAATCTCAACAACCTTCTTCATAACGATCAATATGGCTTTACAAAAGGTCGTTCAACTACAGATGCGGGTGTTGCTTTGTTGAGACACATATTCAACGCATGGGAAAACGCGCAAAATGCAATTGGTGTTTTCTGCGATCTCTCAAAAGCTTTTGATTGCGTTCACCACGACACGCTTTTACGGAAACTACGTTATTACGGTGTTCAAAATGAAGCCCTAAATGTAATAGATTCGTATTTACAAAATAGATTCCAATGTGTAGATGTTAACGGCGCGAAATCGTCCGGGCTACCTGTTCAGCTAGGTGTACCTCAAGGCTCAATACTGGGACCGTTTTTATTCTTGGTTTATATTAATGACTTACCATATTATTTGAAGGGTATTTGTGACGTTGTACTATTTGCAGATGATACCTCTCTTATCTTTAAAGTGGATAGGAATAGACACGATTTTGAAGAAGTAAACAGCGCTCTATCAATGGTCACGGATTGGTTCACAACAAATAACCTTAAGATTGATAAAAGATTGTCTAAAAAAACTTTCTTCTGCTGTTTGTCTTTGTAAAATAATAAAAAATCTTCAACGTATAGAGCGATACAAAAATTATTATTTTTGTAAAGACAGCTATCAAAGTCACAGCGCTTGAAGTTCAAAGACAATAATACTTCATTTACTCTATCATTCCAAGACCGTGAAGCTTGTTTGAGGCCGTATATCGCTTTTTCTAGTAAGCAAACTTTTTCCTTTGAGTTTTCGTCTATGCAACCCTCCGGCTGTCGCATATAAACTCTTTCATGTAAATCACCGTTCAGAAAGGCGGTGTTCACATCGAAGTGATTAATGAACAAATCCTTTTCAACAGCCAACGATAGCAGCAATCTAACTGTCGATCTTTTCACAACCGGTGAATAAGTTTCGAAGTAGTCGACCCCGTAGGACTGAGTGAAACCATTCGCTACAAGTCGTGCTTTATAGGTCTTGTTACCATCCACATCAAACTTGTGCTTGAAGATCCACTTGTTGCCCACGACTTTAGCTCCAGGTGGCTTGTTGACGAGCTTCCAGACCTTGTTCTCGTACATTGAATCCATCTCTTTTTTCATGGCTTCCTTCCAGTTATCCTTATCTTCCCGACTTAAGGCTTCCTTAACTGTCAAAGGCTCCTGTTCTTCTGTACAGCATGCAAGTCCGTGAAGATTTCTTTTTCGGATTCTACTACGTAAAGGATAACGACATTAATCTTCGTTTGACTCTCCTCTATTAACCCTTTATAGGGCATAGGGAACTGGCAGAGTTAAAGTAATTCTGTCAGTGGGTTTACCTATCATTATATGTCAAAAATCAAAATATGTAAAGAAAAAATTATTATTATTATTATTTCCTTTATTCATTTATCATCTTATCTTTTATATTTTTACATATTTCTTATAAAAAAAATTAACAAAAAACATTTAAAAATATAAAAAACAGGTTTCCTCCGGTAACGAGAGCAGGGTCCAAGCTACCGGTGGTTAGGGCTGCAGAGATAGGAACCTCCTCACAATTCGGGCCGTATCAAGGAGTACTGCCTTCTGAATCTGGCTCTTGATCCAGCTGCCAAGTAAGAGCTTATTATTATTATTTTTATGGTGGGAATTTTTTCCCCTCTGCCTATGGCGACACCTGTATGTTTGCTAAGGGATGGTTGTTAGAACTAGTTGTTCATGTAAAATATGATAAGGTATGTACTAATAGGACTTATTATAAGAAAAAACAAATACATAATTAAACGTTTTATTTAAAAAGTACAAAAACACTATAAGAAATAATATTACTTCCTGATAAGCATAAAAACATGGCACTATACATAGAGGCACTTCACATTTCTCGCACATTATCTTCGACCTCTTGTCGTGGGTTTTAGTGTTGCAGAGACGGCAACGTTTATAGTTTGGTAATGAGCAAGGCATATGATCACCAACATTGGTATAACGTATCTCGTCGGCAATATTACCGACAACTTTTTGGCGAGTATCAGCCTGTGCAACTTTTTTGCGTATTATGTAGTTTGCCATGGCTGAACGCCTTTTACGACTCGTAAATCCACTTATCAGTCCTCTAGCTAGAGCAACGCGAAATTCAAAGTGCGTGAGATTAACTTTGCAACTCTGACTCAAAACAAAAGCGTTAGTAATGCTGGCATCTAGCAAGAAGTAAAAAATTCGTAGCCATCTCTTGATCCTTCGTCCAACTGTGTAAGTCGATTTTAGACGATCAAACCGATCTACTCCACCCATTCTCTTTGTGTATTCCTTGATGATAAGGGGGCACCGAATAACTACTTTGGACCCATCTTTTTGTGTCCTTGCCACCGTGGTTATCCCGACCGTAGGATGGAAGACATTTGACATTAATAACACTTCCTTGTTGTCTTGCCAAACAACGAATGCTACGTTCTCTTTCACCCTCCACTTGAAACTTCCTTTGGGTAACTTCAGATTCTTTCCACCAGGCCCTTTTATGAGTTTAGGCAGGTCTACTCTTAGCCTTCGTACCGTACCGTGCCGGTCGCGTGTATACCATTGTCGTACAAGTACGCCAAAATCCGGTTATTCCCGTTCGCCACCGCCAGTATTGCCCCCTCCGGTGGCGACTGGGAATTATTCTAAAAAAATATCCCAGTCGCCACCTCCGGGTGGCAAACGGGAATGTTGGTCAGTAAAAATCCCAGTGGCCACCCCTAATAATAGTTAAAATAAATGCTATATCTTTATATTTTTTTGGAATGATTTTAAAATAATTACCGACGTCACAGAATGTTTAAAGTAAATGAATTGTTTAGTTAGGTACCTTTATGTATCTAGATATATATGCATTGAAATTTAGGTAATAGGTACGGTTCACTATAATATTTTTCCTGAAATGGCCGTAAAATATAATTTTGTATGAAATCAATTGGCATACTAATTACTCAGGCTGGTCGTCATTTTATTTTTTGGGATAACGTAACAAAATATGTACTAATAATCTATTGTGCTTTATCTTCATGCCGATGTCCTTTGTTAATATTTCACGTCTTTAAAACCATAAAATAGGAAACGGCGCGAGCGCCTTGCGCAGCGGCGACCCGCCGATGACACGAGCGCCGAAAAGCCAAAACTATCGTGAGAAAGGATTACTAATCCTTTTGTTTTGCTACTTAAACTCTAGTAGCTCAATTGAAGATGCCGATGTCCTTTGTTTACATTTCACGTCTCGGAATAAACCATAAAATAGGCCGTGTGCTTTGTTTTACCTATAACAAACATGCCGAAAAGCCAAAACAGACACAATAGACAGAAGGTCATAAATCTTTAAAAACACAAAACAGCTTTTTATTGGGCTTGATGGGGATGGTTTTATGAGTGATTCTTGCAAAACTAAACTTTAAGTACAATGCATTTAGATCTAAAATGTAAAACAAGTATCGGCTGGCAATGCGTTGTGGCATTTCTAATCATAACATTATTAGTGCATTCCTAACCATGTCAGGGTCAAGTACATCGTGTACTACCTCGGGTGAAGTGTCATTAATTTATATTAAAAGAAAACATGGTGTTGTTTTGCTTCACGGTGGCCACCAATATTATGTGAAAAAAAAATACCCAAGTGGACTAAGTGTGTGGGAATGCAGCCAGCGAAAAAAGAAATGCAAAGGAGTTATAAAGATTCGTGTAAGTTTGTCTACTTGTATGCCTATTAATCGTAAGCAATATCTTTTGCTTTGTATTATAAAGAGATTTTTTGTAACGAATAGGATCCGAAACTACTGGATCGATTATAATTTCGTACCCTGATTCCTATACTCTTATTTAATAATCAAATTAAATGTTTAATAAAATCTTTTTTTCTTCGCAGAATAATAATATCGTAAATGAAACGCCGCATTTATGTACTCCAGATTTCCTAAAAAATGAAATTGATGAGCGGCTTTATTCCTGCAAACAAGAAATTATCAAAGGGAATTACCCGGCAGTTCCTCAGTCTTATAATAATATGATTGCAACATTAGAAAACAGCGGATTAGATTTGGTGTGCAAGATACCAACATTCAATAGCGTGAAATCATCCTTGTACAGATTTAGGAATGTACAAGCTGGAGTACAGTGTCTACAGCCGCAGCTAGTAAGAAACGTTGAAGTCCCGAACCAATTCACAAATTTTTTACTAGCTGATTATGCTGATGGTGACAGCCGAATTCTAATTTTCTGCACAGAAAAAGCTAAACTTTCAATTTGCAAAGCGACTGATTTTTACAGTGACGGAACTTTTAAAAGTTGTCCGAAACCTTTTTCGCAGCTATATGTTATACATGCAGATATGGGAAGTACATCAAATAGTACGAATTTAATGCCTATTGTTTACGCTCTTATGAGTGAAAGAAACGTGAAATCGTACTTCATTCTGTTTTCCATGATAAAAGCTCAAATCCCCGGCTGGAATCCGGTTAAATACAAAACTGACTTCGAAAAAGCGGCAATGACTGCTATAAAGAATTTATTTCCGCAAGTTAACACAAAAGGATGCTATTATCACTATAATAAAGCGGTTTGGGAGAAGGCCCGTAAACTTCAAATTACAAAATCAAAAGATGTGAAGAAAATACGAGAGGTTGCACTAAGTGCAGTTCTACCGTTATTGCCTGCACACGAAATTTCAAACGGCTGGAAGTATATTACTCGCTACAGTACACAAGAGGAGGATTTAAAAAAATACTTTGAAGAACAATGGCTGAAGGAAGAATTTATTCCAATTTGGTGTGCTTACGGAGAGCAGCATAGGACCACTAACTTCTTGGAAGCTTGGAATCACAAATTAAACCAAGAAATTGGAAAAAAGAACCCTAATATTATTCATTTATTAAATGTATTGGTTAAAGATTCTGCATATTTCAGTGTTTGTGATAACATTAATGACACCTTTTAAAAAAAGAAAGAAAAATAATGTCCTTACTGATCAATTTATTTTGGAAATTCAGTTAGAGCTGTTACATGGCAATATATCAGTAGGTCATTTTTTAGAAACTGTAAGGCATTAAGGCTTCTTGGCAATGAAAATAAATAAAAAAAGGTAAAAAAAAAGCATAAGAGGTATGGTAAATTAAACAAATTATTCATTACTTGATGACGATCAATGAATAACGTAGTCAATTATGGGTACCTAAATAATGATGTTGATTTGTGCCAGTCATAACAAATTACCTAAGTATTTTTTTTTAAAGTAGCAAAATATCTAGTTCTAAGTTTTTTTTTTTACATATAAAACCCAATTACTGTAAATACTCTGTGATACGAGTACATTAATGACGAATTTAATTGAGAGGACGCATCTGTGATTTTTTCTAATACTGATTAGGGTAGGGTAGAGTCTCGTTATGTCTGTGATTATTTGAAAATACTCATTATGCTTAGTGCATACTTTTAATTTTGTTAAAAATATTTTTTATTAGGGCAGAGTAATACTTTATTTGTTTTGTATATTTTCTAATAATATTTTTTTTTCCTATAGAAATGATTGTTGACTTGTTGATGTGATTGTTTAGAATTTGTATAAAACTTGTTGATTTTGGAAATGAAAATGTAGATTTAAGAAGGCGGAGAATTGTTTTTTCAAGTATATTTTAAGAAATATTTTATATTCTATTGAAAGTACCTAATTATCTGTGATTTTGGATTTGTGTTTAAAATAGTTGATTTTGAAAATAAAAATAGTAAAAAATAATGTTTGTTTAATTTTCTACCAATTTATAAATATTGTAACTCTCTCGTTTGATTAACCCTACGTACTTCTATTTTTTAATCAGAAATTTAATAAAATTAACATTCTTTGTCATTCCAAAAAAAAAAATTAAGATAATAGGTAGCATACCTAGTTTTTATGTTAACTATATTTAGGGGTGGCCACTGGGATTTTTACTACCAACAATCCCGCTTGCCCCCGGAGGTGGCGACTGGGATATTTTTTTAGAATAATTCCCAGTCGCCACCGGAGGGGGCAATACTGGCGGTGGCGAACGGGAATAACCGCCAAAATCTTGTAGTCGCAAAAAAAGTTGTCAAAGGTTACCTATGTGAACATTCTGCATTTTTGCTGCTATGAGTTTCTCTGTTAGGCTTTTGACAACTTTTGCGCCTAACCCTTCTTCAACAGTATTATCGGTCTTACCGGTATATATTTGAAATTCAAATAGGTACCCACTTTGGCTATCACACCGACACCAGACTTTGTACCCACGCTTGATCGGCTTCATGTACTGTTTCAATGATGACCTCCCCTTGAATAAAATCATAGACTCATCTATACTCTGAGAACCTGAATCCGTGCAATTATTTTGGCAAATTTCGTTTATGAGATCAATCAAAGGACGAAGTTTATATAATTTGTCATATCCGGGCATATTTTTTGCTGGTTGATGTTCATTATCATTCAAATGTAGGCAGCGTAATTTTTTTTTAAATCTTTTTATGGGCATCACATTAGCCACCTCATCCAGTCTGAAACCGGGGTCAGAAGACCAGTATAGGTCTATAGACGGCAGAACAAGATAACCCATTATTATTAATATGCCCAAAAAAGCTTTAAGTTCTTCCTGAGTCAGTGGAGTCCATGTTTCAATATTTCGCTGCTCAGCATACAAATTGGTTTGCAGAACAATGAGCTCGTAAACTTTGTCACTGAAAAAGCTTTCAAAAAAACGAATTGGTTTTGTTTTATTCGTGAATCGTCGCTTTGCCGATATAGGCTGCTCATCAAAAAATTGCGGTTCAGGCCGGGGTGTCCACTTTTCTTTTTTCCAGACCATCTCATCAGCATCAGATTCAGAGTCGGAATCAGAGCTCGAGCTCAAGTTGTCACTCACAGGACTATCGGGAGATAAAGGTCTTGTACCAGAACACCTGGGTAATACCGGAGGTTGAGGGTCGGGATTAGTTTCGGTATTCCCAGAGATACTAGGACATGGGCTACGAGAATTGTAGCCCATGTGCAAAGGCATTTTGTGGTTTATCTTGTAGTGCAGCCGATTCTGGGTTGTTAGGTATTGTAACTTCATCATCTAATCCTTGCAATATACTTTCGAGTCTAGCTGTACTATATTGTTCTTCACTCTCCGAGTCGTTGTCATCGTCTGATTCTTCTGGATTTTCTGGCAAGCGAAATATTTCATCTAAAGCTTCTTCAATCTCTAAATCTTTCAATATTTTTCGACTCATCTGCAATAAAAATGCAAAAATCCATAACCCATGCCAAAGCCCCTACACAAACATTTTAGTATTTTTGGTTGTACACCTTAGCACCCCTTTAGATAGATTATTTATTGTGAAATATGAAATAAACAAATCAAACCAAAAAACCAGTTACGAAAACACCAAAGTAGCCAACGGGCAGGGGGAACATGCAACCCACCTTGAAAAAGTTACACTAGGAAAAAACGAAGCAAAGAATTTGAAAAATATCCAACACATTATGGTCACAAAACCCAAATAAAACGAATAAGTGAAAATAATACCTTCCGACAAAAGCAGGGGGCTTAGACAAAGTGAAAATTTCAAAACGATAACGAAGTTAGAAAAGACTAAAATGTATGGGATTGACATAAGCCGCGTTAAGTCACGTGGTCAATCGACATCGTTATCGGAAACCATAAAGTACCGAATCGTTATCGTGTTTATCCCATACAAATGCGTAGCCAAGCAGCGCTTTCAGTGTTCGCCTTCGCCTCGATCGTGATCGCCAAAAAAGATAACGAAACGAATGCTAAAACGTTGTAGTTATTGAAACAATATGGCCGGATTTCATTCAGCAGCAGATTTTTGACACTGATTGATGACATACTCTTAGATTTATTCTGCGATAAAGGCATTACTGCAGATCAAATAAATTATAAAATGCATTCTTTACGTTTATTGTGGCCTGCACACAATGAGAACACATGGAAGAGGCGCCAAAAGCGATTAAGACAGCGACGGCAATTGGAAACAATTAAAGATATGCCTGAATAGGGGATAATCCTATTTTTTTTTCTTTGTCAGTCGTGTAGTTTATTGAAAAGTATTGGACACGTATTTTTTCTTTTTTCACGTGGTCATAAAATTACGGAGATATATTGAGTTGAAATGGCGCATGACGTCATATGTAGGTAAGTTTTACACCTACTTGTGACGTGGTAAGCCTCCACTCTCCAACAATTTTGATAAAACAAAAAATACGTGTCTAATATTTTTGTATTACCTATCTGACGCACAAAATAGAATGTCGTTTTCTTTACCCAGTCCAATCCCCTGGCTTAATAAAAGAGCATTTAGGAAGTTATGCAAGGACCTAAAAGCTCATGCCCGATTAAAAGGTTCCCCTGAAATTTCCCTGAAAATAAAGGTAAGAAATTTTACATTATTAGAACAATTTAATTATAGGTATTGTAGGCAACTAGGTACTTAATGTTGTTGGTTGTTGCACTTTTGTAACTTGAGTTAAAGCATCTTCGTCTGCTTAGTTTATAGGTACTATACAACAATAATATTGTGGTACCACACAATACTTTATTAACTGCTGTAAATAAAAATAAAACCACATCAACCTAAATAGGTTAACCTACCTATGTATTATTATATTTTTCAGGTGCTGTGTGCTCTTAGCTTTTTAGCTACAGGGTCGTACCAGAAGATTGTGGGTGTGGGCCAGCATTTGACACAGCGGACAACAAGTCGCTGCATCAGGGAGGTTGTGAACGCCCTTAATCACAATTGGATGGTCAGCAGGTGGATAGTGTTTCCACAAACGCCACACGAGAGATCCATAATCCAAGATCCTAAATACCTAAATAGTTACTTTTTGATATATTTTGTTGTAAAATTGTTAAATAATTTACAGTTTTCAAAGGGCACATAATTTGCCTGGTGTGATAGGGTGCATTGACTGTACCCATATTGCTATCACAAGACCGGTTTAGGAAGAACATGCATTTTTTAATAGAAAAGGATATCATTCCTTAAATGTTCAAATGGTAAGCCGCTGGATAAATTCTTATCATAATATAAAACTATGTGGTTAACAAAATTCACTGAAACTATGTATATATGTATTTGTAAATAAAATAATCCTTATTTATAATATGAACTTAATGGATAATGTAAGAGGAAGCCTATGAGCCAAGCGGCACAGCGAAATAAAGGGACATTTATTATTGTATACATAGTCAAATCTATAAAATATCTTTTAAATGTTTTGTAAGTAGGTACCTTAATTCGAAATAAAATCCCTTCCCCACCTTGCAATTTGCTTCTTTGTGGAAACCAAACAATAAGTACCTATAGTTTTATTTCATTTTCTTTTCAGATATGTGATTATGACTTACGCATAATAAATGTGAACCCAAAATTTGGTGGAGCAACACATGACTCCCACATATGATCTGCGAGTCATGTGGGCACATACATGCAAGGACTTCATGAAAGTGGTGAACATGTTTGGTTATTAGGTAAGGTGTTCCGTATAGGTATTATAAATAGTGCAACATCTGAGATAGCCCTATACGTCAAGCAGTGATTGCACTATATTTAAGTGAGCATGACTACAAATAAACAACGTTTATTCAATTCTTTATTAAAACTAGAGTAGACTATTAACAAAAATATATTTCCGTTTTTTTTAGGGGATTCTGGCTATCCACTGCGGCCCTGGTTGATGACGCCCATATTAAATGCTGAACCAGGATCCCAGGAAGAGGTGTACACACGACGTCATGTCCAAGCCAGGTCTCGCATAGAGCGCTGTTTCGGACTACTTAAGGCTCGTTGGAGGTGTATGCTTCGACACAGAGTTCTTCACTATCATGACATGGCTAGCAAAATCACTAATGCATGTTGTGTGCTGCACAACATTGCATTAGATGCTAGAATACCACCTCCAAGTGATATGCCAGCCGGGGGTCTAGAAGATAGTGAAGATCAAGCCGTACAATATAGCACCTCCACCAATGATAACCAAAATGAGTTAATCCGAGGCAGGGCTATGCGCAATTGCTTAGTTAGTAGGATGTAATATAGGTGAATAAAATAAAATTACTATTAAATATTTTAATATTTTTATTCAGTCACTAGATAAACTCTATAAAATTTTAACCTTATATACTTAGAATCTCTACTAAACATAATAATTATATTAATCAGCCTTTATACATCAACTGCTGGGCACAAGGTAAAACAAAAAAAAAACAAAAACAACTTAAAGAACTTAACTTAACTTTTGGTAAAACAAACTTAACACACTTAACAACTTAAACAGCCTTAGACATAAATACTAAAAAACCTTAGATTACTATAGCAATAGGGACAAGACAATTACTGAACTACTCAGTGTTCAGCGGTTCTGTGTTGTCCCTACTGCGATAATAGTCAAGCCAAGCTTGAGCGACGTTTAGTAACGAGCTAAAAACTTGGTTCTAAGGTTGGGTTTCCTTTAATTAAAGTCAAAGTCCCAATACACAAAAGACCACAATGGGTATCAAAAGGTATAAGAGTTTGCTCCAAGCGTAAACGTCAGTTACTTTGGAAATACAGAAAATCACCGAGCCAACAAATTGAAAGATTCATACAAAACGTATAATAAAAGATTAAAAACAATAATTAAATTAACGCAAAAATCTCAAAACGATTACTTTATTAAAACATCAGTAAATAAAGCTAAAGCTACTTGGAAGGTCATAAATAATTATAAAACAAATGTCCACCAGCAGTTTAAAAAAATTGACAAAATTAATGTAAATAATAGAACAATCACAGATCCAAAATTACTAAAGCTAATGAATTTAATACTTTTTTTACAACTCAGGTATACTCTCTTCAACGTTTTCCACCACGACATTTTCTGCTCCGCTATCACCCGTTTCTCTCACTTCCATTTCCGCGTTTTTAAATACTTCAGCCTCATCTGTGAAACTCGGCCCTTGAGAAGCTTCTGCTCTGCCAGGTGACGAACCTGACTGACTTTCTACTTTTTCAAGTTCCCAGATTACTTCAGCACCTTTGTCACCACTACCAACGAGCTGACTAGGATCCTTTGAAACTGCTGATGTAGAGTCCTCCAAGAAAACTACATCCCTTGCTCTAACAATGACGCGAGGATTATTGGGATTTATGAAACGATATCCCTTGGTTTCTTCACAGTAACCAACAAAGATATGTTCTACCGCTTTAGAGTTCCATTTCTTCCGAGTTTCCTTGGGAATGTGCACAAACGCCTTCGTTCCAAAAACTCTGAAATGATCAAATGACTGAACCTTCCCTGTCCACAACTCCTCAGGAATCTTACCATTATTGCCACTGCGAGGCAGCCTGTTCTTCGTATAAACAGCCGTAAAGATAAAAGATAAAGATAAAGATATATTTATTGCTTAACTGTGTACATTAAGTTGTTATTAATAAACATTACATTTTTGGTTTCAACAGTCTACCCAAGTCGGATATGCAATAGTATTTTTGAAGTGATTTTAAGAAATTATATTTAGAATACATTATTAATTAACATTTTTTAAATTGATTTTTAAACATATTTCCATTTAACAAACATTATTTTTTATCAAAAAATTCATGCAGATTATAAAATACATATTAATTAACATTTTTTTCAATTGATTTTTAAACATATTTCCATTCAATTGTTTAATTGCTGGCGGTAAGTGATTGTACACACGAATAGCAGTAACATAGGTACTTTTATAATACATCATATTGTTAATTACCGGTAAATTAATGTCATATTTATATTGTTTCCGAATGTTCCTTTTAGAATCTGATTTTAAATTAAAATATTGCATATTGTTTTTAACAAATAAACATAATTCGAGTATATAAATACCAGTCAGTGTCAGAAAACCCTCCGTTTTGAAGACATCTCTTAATGATTCGGTACTATACATGTTATATATTGTCTTAAGACATTTCTTCTGGAGAATAAATGTGGATTGTACGTTTGTCGAGTTTCCCCAAAATATGACACCATAACTTAACAGTGGGTACACATTTCCAAAATATGCATTTTTTGTAACACTTGGATTTGTAGTTTCTGCTAGAACTGACAATGCGTAGCAAGCGCTGGATATTCTTTTATTATTTTTTTCAATATGTGGCTTCCAGTTTAAATGTTGATCTATTGTTACTCCTAAGAAATTTGTGTCTTTTACTTCTTCAATCGCTGTATCAGACATGATTACATTCAATTTAGTAGGTTTACTTTTATAATTTCTAAATTGTATCAATTTGGTTTTAGAGACATTGACTTTTAAATTTATTGACTTCAACCAATCAATTACAGTTATTAATGTTTTATTTATTTCAGTTTCGTAAATATGGTCATTGGAATACTCATTTGAAATAAATATAGTTGCGTCATCAGCATACATTACACAAAGATGGTCAATTATATTTGGAAGTTCGTTAATATACAGTAAGAACAAAGGGGGCCCCAATATACTGCCTTGCGGTACGCCTAGTATTACAGATTCAAATTTAGATTTCACTATCTCCACCGTTTTTGTACGTTCATTATATACCTCAATAACAGTGCCTTGCATTCTATTATATAAATAGTTCTCAATTAATTTAAGTGCTATACCTCTTATTCCTATACCTTCTAACTTATCAATCAAAATGTCATACTTGACACAGTCAAATGCTTTTGACATATCAATGAGAAGAGCAGCACATTGTTTTTTATCATTTATTTTATTCCAAATGGTATTGAATAATTTATATATTGCCAATGATGTAGTTTTATTCTTTTGGAATCCAAATTGGTTAACATTTAAAATATTATTTACGTTTAAAAAGTTTGTGATTCTAGCATAGATAACCTTTTCAAATATCTTCGAGAAACTTGGCAACAGTGCGATTGGTCTGTAGTTATTCATGTCGTGCCGTGATCCTTTTTTATATAATGGCTTTACTAGAGCTATCTTTAGAGTATCGGGAAATTTACCCGTTTCTAACATAAGATTTAGAATATGTACCAGTGGATCAACTATAAATGGGATGCTTTCTTTGATAACTCTAATGGGTATATTATCGTGTCCACAACTAGTTTTATTTTTTAATTTTAGAACTATATTTATTATTTCGCTTCTGTCTACTGGGTAGAAGAAGATACTGCTTGAGTTAGAAGTTGATTGTGATTTGTAATTTTTGTTATTGTTCGCTGTCTTAGTGTTGAGATTTTGGTTGATGTAGAAATTGTTAAGAGTACTAGCTAATTTTACAGGAGATTTTATTACATTTTTATTGTGCAGAATGTAGTCTATTGTGGGTTGAAGAGTATTTGCTGTTTGGGTTTGTCGTTTTATTAATGCCCATGTGGCCTTAGTTTTATTGGTACTGCATGAGATGAATTTAGAATTAGAATTTTTTCTTGATTGTTTTATTACACGCTTTAAGATTTTACAACAGCGAACATATTTTATTTTATGTTCTTGAGACGTACTTCTTTTTGTTTGTAGGTACATTTTTCGTTTATTTTTACTAGAAATTATGATGCCTTTGGTTTTCCATGATGTATCTTTCTTATAGTGCATTTTAACTTTCTCAACTGGTATACAGATATCGAATATTAATTTAAATAAGCTAATAAATTCTTCGTAAGCCGTATTTCCATCCAGATGATGATACACACCCTGAAATTTTATTTGAGAAATGTATTTTAAAAATATGTCGATGTAATAATTAATATTACGTCGAATTTTGAACCAGTATTTTTCTCTGAAACTTAAATTAGACGGTATCTTTATTACTTGACATGTATGGTCCGATATTCCTAGATCCCATATTTCTGCTTTGGATTTATTATGATTTGTGATTATGTTATCTATGCACGTAGCAGAATGAGATGTTAATCGGGTTGGTTGGTTAAAGGTTAGATGTAAATTGAATTTTTTTAAAGTGTTTTTGAATATAGTAGTTTTTTTTGTACAGGCAAGTGTGTTTATGTTAAAGTCACCAAGGATAAATATTTTTTTGTTTATGGATCTCAATCTGATGGTTAGTTTAAACAATAATAACTCAAGTTTTTCAATAAACAGATTAAAATTGCTATTAGGTGTTCTATAAATACACAATACATACCAATTAGTCTCAGGAATTATTATGCCACAGCATTCGAAATGAATTTCAACCGATAGTTCAGATAACCATTCAATTCTTTTGTAGTTAACTGAGTTTTTTAAATAAATACACACACCCCCTCGAGATTTATTTTTCCGTGAAAAATACGAAACCATTTTATAATTCGGCAACTGTAGTATTTCTGCCCTCTGATCACGTAAAAAAGTTTCACTCAGACAAAGGACGTCGATGTCTTTTGACTCAACTAGCAATTCGGTATGTAAACAATTTTTCAGGTATTTTTTTTATATTTTTTATTTATAGATTTAGTTATTTTAAGCAACTAATTTCAATATTTCGTTAATCTAAGCTGTAGTTATTTTTTTATATTTTTTTAAAGTTTTGTTCGTGCTGACGTCATAAAGTAGGCTGAGTGGCTTTGGATCTTTGCCACGTTTAATACTTATTTTAAAACTAAAATTAAAATAGTATTTTTTTATTCCATGCAGAAAAAAAGTCAAACTGTCAAATTTGGCAGTTACGTTGAATATTTATTTTCTGAATTTTTCTGGTTGTTTTGTTTGGTATTTTTGTTTAATTTGATCATATATATAGAGATTTTTATTTTTACACTTTACGTACCATATTGTAAAGATGAAGCTTATTATTATATATGAATCGATCAAAGACTACTTGTGCTAAATGCTTTAAACCGTCATGTAAAAACAGCACAACAAATAGCCGACACAAATTGTTTGTCTGGTGCGAGGAAGTAAATCCAAGTATTTATACCTCGATGAAGCCAACAAAAGAAGAATTTATCCAAACAAAAATTGTGGCAAGTTTAAGAGTCCACATAGAAAGAGTTATAAGAAGGGTTCGGAAGTTTCGATTTCTTTGCCACAAACATGTTGGTTATCTCGATCATATGGTGTCGATTGCGTGTGGTTTAATTAATTTACTAAATGAAATAATAAAGAGTGATTAAAACAAATAGTTTTATTTTATGTTCTAGCACTAATAATAATCTTGTTGTAAAATTAATATAAGTATGTTTTCCAAAATTTTAAAGCTTTACTAAATCGGTAGTGTATTGAGGGTCATAATTTATCCAGTACTGAGTAATCTTTTTATTTTCTTCATATTTTGGGTCAGATACACAAAATACCGGTTTTTTTTATTTGCTGCATGCATTTGGGTTTGCATTTGAGCAACATATTTATTTTGAATTAGGTAACTTATCAGGAAATCAAGGCATAGTACGCTCAACGAAAGTAACGAGTAGGGATGTATTTACGCAACCAGGTTTTGAAACCAGGGCTTTGCTTCCAACCAGGGCGCTCAGGTACGAGTAAGAAATACTTGCAAGTATTAAAGTTTTAGCAAGGCGCGGTCGTGCAGGCAAGTTAGAAGAAACCAGACTTTAAAGGTACTTGTATAGGAAATTAACCCTTGTCTTATAAATAAGGAGCACAATCGTATCTGCGAAAAAAAATAGTTTGATGTTAAAAGTATTTTTTTCGCAAATACGATAATGATCCTTATTTGTAAGACGACATGGATTGTTATCCTATGCAAGTATTTTAAAACCTGGATGTACAGGGCGCATAGCGGGCGGCGCGGTTGCGCGGCGCAGGCGGCTCAAGGCTTGCGCCGCAGGGCGGTCGCGGTCGGCATGGGTAGCGCAGCCATTTTGTAGACTTGTTCGCGCCATTTTTCCATACTGATATAGAAAAAATAAGCCATATAATAGCGTGAACGAAAGTATAGTATTACTAAGTAACGTTTAAAATCAAGTAAATATTTTGTTTTCGTTTTGATTTTGTCAGTTATTGTTGAACTGACCGTGACGTAATTCATTTTAAAGAAGTTATTTCGCGAGTATACCTATTAAACAATTAGAAAAAGTGTGTAAATAAATAATTTTTTTTTGTATTTTTGCTTTTTTTTAAATAGCGAGGAAATAAAACTCTAAATAATAATATAGTCGCCATTCTATAAACATGCCTAAGCAGACAGTCTAAATATTATTCTGGTAGGATAGGAACTAGACCGAACTCTACCAAATACTTTCAAGTTTTTAAAACCAGGTTTTCGACCCTGTTTTTTTGCACACTCGTACTCTCTCTCATGCCTAGTAACGAGAATCAATTCAACTTGACGTTGACATTGACGTTTGACACATAGAAAACAACTTAATTATTTCATTACAAGAGGCACTGAAAGTTTCTTATACAGACTACTTTATGACGTCATTTAGAGGTCAAATAAAAGTCAAGTAATTTTAAGTATTTTTGTGAAAATAAATACGATCTTGCAGTTTTAAGACCTGAAAATAGAAAAATAAGGCTTACAAACCTAAAATCTCGAAATGGTTTTGAAATCGGCATAGGTTAATTTTTACTTTACATACCGAATTCCAAATCATTTATTTTTGACCTTATACCTTGTATATTGGTGTGTAGTACAGTAAAAGTATATTCATTCTCGAAATAAATTATTTTCTGTTTGAGTTTCTATTGATATTAGATCTGGTTGAAATAACATTTCTGTCTGTGTGGACATTGACACTGCAGTTTTATGTTTAATATCTGTACAATTTGCCTCACTATACCGTTTATAATTATATTTATAGTTTAGGTGCAATATGTCTCTCAACACAAACCTACATAGTACCAAAAAAAATGAGGAATAAGGAACTTCATAGTTGATGTTAACAAATACGCTGTGGCTAAACTGGGAACAGATGTGATGGAATGTTTTACATAGTTTAAGCTCACTTAAGAAATGCCCTCTCTTTGGATTACATAGTAACACATTCGTATAAGCTAGTTTATCCAAGTAAAAATATAGAATTGATTGTATTCTTAATGGATCCTTATCATTATTTCCACACACAATTACAACATAATCAAACTTATTAAAGTCTTTACACAGTTCTAGTGATGATTCGAGTAGTTTATCCGTAGTTGCACCAGGTTTGCTAAAAGATGACACGATGAAGTTTGATCCTATCAGATTTTGTAGTGTATTTCTCATATGTGTACGTTCGTCGGAGAATATTAGAATCCTATTTCTGTGACTATGGGTTTTATTTACTATTATGTCTGTGCTTGAGACTGACGGGGGGGAACTATTTACTTCTTTTACAACCTGATGGACGTTTTCTGAAGAAGTATTATTTGAGATACATAGGTCATTTAGCTTCCTGTTTGTAGTAGAAATCTTCTCATTCTGTTGCACGTGACTAATCGGAGTTTCAATAGTGTTCTCAAGGTTGACATGTAATTCGCTATAACTTTCATTCAAATGTGAGTTACGTTTCGACTTCGTAGATTTGCGTTTTTTTGTGGATACTGTACTGTTATTAATAATCCTGCATGAATCCGTACAAAGCAATTTATACTTATCTATTTTGTTTTGCTGAGAAGTAATAACTTGTTGAAGCGAACAGTTTTCAGAGTTTAAATTATCTACCTCGTTCTGAGTTCTTTCTAAATCCATTCTAAGTTTTATTATTTCACTTCTCAACTCTTCTACTTCATGGTTAAGCAATACTTTCGATATATCTGGCAAACTACGTGCGGTATCTGAAAGGTATATGCTAGATGACGTGGTTATGGAATTGTCAATATAGCTATTATGACTGCTAACACCTATAGGTTGTTTACGCCTCTGCGTGATGTTTTCGTTACAAGAATCCATTATTTACTAATGTCTCCTTCAGTTTGTTGCGATAACTTTCTTTTTGATATCGTTATTTGTCAATAGATGGCGCTGCAAGTCGCTGCGATCTTTGTTTTTATGCTGTGTAATGTTTAGGTTTTAGGTTAGGATTTTTTATCTTCACACTTGTAGCTTTATGTACTCACAGTTTTTGCAGTATTTATCCCTCGGAGTGTTCAAACTTTATGTTTAACAGATTGTCCAACACGTAAGTCTTTTTTTTTTTTGCGGTTATTCAAGTCAAGTTTTCAAAATGTGGAGCCGTTAGTGCTTCTTTTTTTTTTGTATTGTTTTGTTTTTACATCACTGGATATGTCTTTCAGGCGTACTCCAATATCACACACTACATATGACTTGAACATTCGAATAGATGCTTTTTTTTATGTATATAATCACTTAAACTATTTTTATGAATTAAAAACACGTATAGCAACTACTTTGTTTACGCTCGGTGGCGCCCTCCCTAACAACCGTATTACATGCCTCGCCCCACAGTCTCGCACTTAGGCCCTTTTCCGCCAACATAGTATGAGCCATCTCCACAATAGTGCGGTTTGCTCGCTCCACTACGCCATTCTGCTCTGGAGTGTAGGGAACAGTCAACTGATGTTTTATACCCTTTTGACGTAGAAACCCATCAAACTTCCTGTTCACAAATTCTGTTCCATTGTCCGTGCGTATGAACTTTACCTTCAACCCGGTTTCAACCTCTACACTAGCTATAAAAACTTTAAAATGATCGAGAACCTGATCTTTTGATTTAAGGAAAAATACAAAAGATTTACGTGTAAAATCATCTAAAATAACTATCATATACGGAAATCCACCGTACGTGGGTTCAAACATTGCACCACAGATATTTGCGTGAACCAGTTGCAATCTCTTGACTGCCCGCTCAGCCTCACCAACTGGAAAAGGTAAACGATGTGCCTTCCCCTTAATACAGGCGACACAAGGCTCCATTACACTCTTTCCAAAATCCATACCCGGAAGCTTACGTAAATCTCGCTCATTTACGTGTCCAAGCCGCCGGTGCCACAACATCAAAGGATTACCTGCTTTCACTGACGCCAACGCAGCCCCATCTACAACCGCCTGACAACCTTCAAGCTTGTAGATCCCCGAGACTTAACTTGCGGTAGTCAGAAGCTTTCCCTTGAAATGGCCTGGAACCAAATGGTGAATTAGCTTGCACCCATCCCTGTCAAAACTAACGTTCCATCCTTTCTTTACTAATTTAGACACTGATAACAGATTGACACGCAAACCAGGTACATACATGACATCCCTCACAGCAAGCATTCGTCCTTTCAAACTTATTATGATATCACCCTTACCCTTGCATTCAATCTTATCATTGTTCGCACATGTCACATTACTCATACCAATATTCATAACCAAATCTTTAAACCAATGTTTCTGGAAAGACATATTATTATGTGAAGATGCTCCGCTGTCGATGTACCACTCCGTTGGATTGAAGGAGTCCCCGGTGCTTAATGAAGACAGGCTCCCGATCGCAACGTCACTTAGTTTGGAGATTGAACCCGCTTTCTTTTCTTCAGGGCAGTCCGGCTTCTTATGTCCAATCTTTCCACATTTAAAGCATTTAACTTTGGTCATATTGATATCTTTGTACACATTTCGCTTCTTACTCTTATTTACAGCCAATACAGAGTCCGCTAAAGACAAAGTACTGCAACCTTTACGTGAATCCTCCTGTAGTAACTTCTGCCGTACGTTCTCTGAAGTCAACTTCATCCCGGAGTGTTCCAGTGCCATTCGCATAGTCCTGTACTCTTCAGGTAGTCCTCTCAGTAACACGACAGCTACAAGATCATCGTCAAATCCGGTGGCAATATCCTTCAACTTTTGAGAAAGAGACATAACTGCAGCAATATATTCATGCATCGACGATGTCTCTCTAGCTTCTCATCCATTAACGCGTTCATGAGAGTGACTCTGCGATTTACGCCTTTGTCCTCAAACGCTTTGGCTAAGCTGTCCCAAGCATCTTTGGCATGATTTGAATCTTGTACATACGCATAAAGTGTTAGCTTTTCATCCATTAACGCGTTCATGAGGGTGACTCTGCGATTTACGCCTTTGTCCTCAAACGCTTTGGCTAAGCTGTCCCAAGCATCTTTGGCATGATTTGAATCTTGTACATACGCATAAAGTGTAGGTTCCACATGTAGACAAATCAAAGCTAGTGCATCTTGGTCGGTCTCGATGGCGGTGGAGTCTTTGGAATCGGGGTACTTTGACGTATACGTGAACAACTTTTCTCGTACGAGAATCATTTTAATTGCGAACTTCCAAGTAGAATAATCATCTAGGCCACAGAGTTTCTTGATGGCTAATTTTGTGACTGGGCCCATAACCTTTTGATGAAATAAACTAGATGACTAGGATATGAAAGCAAAAACGTTGTTTGCACAGAGAAAATTTTATTGCAAGTGCATGACACAAGTCATTATCAAAAAACACATGTTCGAATATCAATTTGAAATGTTGTTGCAAACTAAAAAGTTTCACAAGATCAAACAATAGCAGAATCAAGCTGTGCTAGATTTTTAGGACTATACCTGGACATTCACTTAAACTGGAAATGTCATGTACAAACTGTTTCTAATAAACTAAACCAGTCTCTCTTATGCACTCTATAATCTGGCAAAGATAGTAAATGAGTCCGTTGTTCTAATTTCTTACAAGGCCTATATTACATCTACATTACATTATAGAATAATATATTGGGGAAATTCCACTGACAAAGAAATTGCATTTAAGGCCCAAAAAAGATGTGTGCGTGCTGTGTCTAAGCTGAAACCAACTGAAAGCTTTAAGCCATATATCACGAAATTTAAACTACTTACATTGCCCTGTTTGTAGATTTTTGAGACAGCAGTATTTGTCAAATCCAAATTTCATTTATTTGAAACATTGAGATCTAAACGACGCAACAGAGAAATATGCGCTAAGCCACATAATACTGCTCTTTTTAAAAAAAGTTTTTTGGGAATAGCACCTAGGATCTATAATAAGATTCCTAGACAAATAGCAGAAATTAAAAAAAATACACTTTAAAAAGGCCTTCCTCAAAATATTACACGAAAATCATATTATACGGTGAACGAATACCTAACTGACACAACATTTTGATAACTTTTTTATATTTTATTAACAATTTGAATTTGAATTATGTAATAATGTGTGATAATAATATTGTTTTGATTTTGTAATTCTCTTTATTTTATACTGTTTGTTAATTTATTATAATTAGCATGTTTGTATCAATATAATATTTGTACGCCGATGACGGCTTGACATAGCGTTAATTAATAATTACAACATCTGTACCTAACCTACCTATGTTCAACAAATAAAAATATTTGTGTTTGTATTTGATGTTGTGGCATCTGTACTTATGTCTATACGGAGTGGAAGGGCACCGACTCGAAAACGGTTACCACGTATTCAGTATTGTCAACCGGGGTATTAGCGTCATATTTTCCGATCACTTCAAGTTATCGGCATAATGGGAGCGACTTTGTGGCATTATCCCACTTTTTGAAACTCAAGCCTAATATATGACTATTTTTTAAGAAAATTGTAGCAGTGATTTTTTTGCCAGAATATTAAAAGGGTAAATTATGGAGTGTTTTTTTTTTTAAGAATTTTAGACGCGTTTTCTCCGTTTGAGGCAAATGCGTCTTTATTAAGTAAATATTGATTGGGTAAAGCTTTTCGTGAACAAATCAAGATAGGTTTTTCTCGGTTCTAATTTTTGTGCAATAATATGGCACCTAAATTAGCCAAAAAGAATTATTGATGCATTTAGAGACGATTAAGTAAAAATGGGGAAAATGCGTCCAGTTCTTCATAGACGCATTTGCCTCATGCTAAATCCAGATGTTGTCAACATTTTACGTCAAAAAGAGCTCGCGCGCGAACTCAAGTACTTCTGTAAAGTATAAGTATATATATGTAAAGTAATACTGAAAACTAAATCTTGAATCCATACTAATATTATAAATGCGAATGTCACTCTGTTTGTTTGTTACCTTTTCACGACTAAACGGCTGATCGGATCTTAATGAAATTTGGCAAGAAGATAGATTTCAACCTGGGGAAGGACCTAGGATATACATCATCACGCTACGACCAATAGGAGCGGAGCAGCAATGAAAAATGTTGCGAAAACGGGGAAAATGTGACGCAGACGAAGTTGCGTGGGACAGCTAGTACATTATAAAACTTTATTAAAATACATCAGTAAATTCTTTGGTTCCATTAAAAATACCAATAAATATGAGATCAAATTAAATCTAGAGAAGCACGAGATATTCAAAATTTTCTTACATAAAAATATGGCGCTTCGCTACTCACACTAAATAAATTGTAGTTTTCAATGATTTATAATCTATGTCTTTTAATGAAATGCCTATACACGTGTAACGGAAAGAAGGTATCAACCCGAAACACAGCAATAGTAGGTATTTTTATTTTCTAGTAAGAGAGTTGGTGCCATGGTAAATTGTTGTTCTACTTGAATACTGTGTTTAGAGTTGATATCCCCTTTCTGATACACCCTGTATGTTAATAAAAAAAAAGTAAAAACATAAAAAATAAGTGTAGCACTTAATAAAAACTCACGGTAACAAAATTCTGTTACGAAAGGTTATCAAAAATATAACGTGTTCTTATCCTACCCACACTTATATATTATACACAGAAAATCTACCTCTTAATAAACTTAAACATATTAATCAAACAAGACTTATTATGACATATAATTTGTTTAAAAAAATAACTTTCAATGAAAACACATCTTCATACATGGCTTAATCATATTAATCAACAAGTAATCGACGTCTAGTCCACGACTAAATAATTTTAAGTAACAGTCACTTTCTAGGCATATCAATCCAGTCTTACAAAATAAGGTTTAATTAAGTACTTATGAATAGAAAAAATTGATGTGTAATCATTTGGTAACAGTCGTATTCCTACAGGTACATATCTAGAATCCTACTTATCGATAAAAAAAAATATGGAGAATTCCTAACCCACCTACACTTAAACTGTAACTTTAAATAAATACTTACAAATCTGCATACTTAAACAATGTTAACCAACAAGACTAATCGACATAATTTTTTTTCTAAATAAATCTTCATACTTAGCTCAATAATATTAATCGACATCTAGTTACAAATTATCAGGAATAAGAATTCAGTCTTACTGATCAGAATAATCTACTTAACTAATATTACTGGATATTAAATACTTTAAAATTTTCTTTGAAAACAACTTTGCACTCACCTGATTAAAAAGCTATTTTGTGACACTTAAAACTTCGACGTACCAGGCAAAATTACCTACCCCACAATACTTAGTAATCCTCTTCGGCTTATTAGGGGATTCTCAAGAAACTTAACAATGTCTTCGTCATGTCTGAGATCCGATACATCGTCAACATCGGGGTAATGAAAAGATACCATTTTGCTATTTTTAATTTTTCTTAAATACTTAACTTGTGGAATGTTAAGATCCAATGAAATTACATATCCGATAAAGTTTTTTACGGTTTTCTTTGTTGCAAATTTAACAATAATCCAGTCACCAACTTGTGGATGTCTTCGGTAGGAACCTGGTTCATATTCTTCGTCAAGGATATAGTCCTTCTCTCGCTCTATGTTGTCAGTCTCAGTCTCAGTATGTTGATTGGGTGTTAGCGTTTGTTTAGTGGCTTCATTAAATCTTTTAAAAGCCTGCTCGTCGTATTTTTCTTCGGGTATTATGTCTTTATTAAGAGGGAAGATTCCACCCTTTCCATTTCGTATTATTTTGGGATTTAACTCTTTCCACACCTCCCCGAGAATTTCACTGAAATGGTGTTTTTGCATCTTGGCTCCTACGTTTAAACGTTGCCATGTCAATATTTTTGCATCCTACCTGTCTTTCATTGATTTAAAAACCGCCAAATCCAAAGGTTGTAGCAGATGGCTGGCGTGTGACGGTAGTTTTATAATTTCAACGCCCAACTCCTTTGCTTTTTCCAATACATGTAATTGAATATGCGTGGAATGGCCATCATATATAATTAAACAAGGTGACTCCTTACTTACATGAGGCAAGACTGTCCCCAACATGTACTTCTCAAAAACTTTGGCGTCTATCCACCCATTCTTTGTAGCCGCATAACAGGTACCCTCATAAGCATTTTCGGACATCCACCGGTCCCATACATTCTTGCCACGGTATATGATTAATGGTGCTAATTTTTCACCTGCTGCGTTTACTGTAAATAACACAGTAACATTGTCTTTTCCTGAAGAAGCTATTTTTCGAGTACTTGCAAAACCCCTCGCACCTATAATTTTAGTTTTTTCCGGGTCTTTGCTAAAACTGGATTCATCCAGATTCCAGATTCTATCTGGACTATATTTTAAGTCCATTTTTTCCATATATTCTTCAAGCATATCGAAATATTGTTTAATTATAAAGGGGTCACATGCTGCTTTTCTCGACATTTCAACGGCTTGTGGTTTTTTTTAGTGACAAGTTGTTTCTTTTTCGAAAAGCAGCAAACCAGTCGTATCCCGGACCTGTCTCATTAAAAGGCGTCGTTAGTTTATTTTTTTAACGTATTGCGTTACTAATTTCTTAGTCTCTTCAGAGGACAGACCGAAACCGTTCTTTTCCATAATGAGGCTAGAAGGCATTCGTTTCTCATACTTGACATTGATCGCTGTTGGCCTGCCTCTGGTTTCCTTGACGACCCCTCTTCTAAGTTTAACTCTGTCTACTATGGTTGTGCGCGGAATATTATACTTTTTGACGCTTGATAAGAATTTAAAATACCATCTGTTACTTCCTTGACCGCTATTTAAAAAAAAACTAAAGTGTAAGTAGGTTCGGTTTTTTTTTGTAGTGACGTACCATTTTCGATAATTTCTTACATCTGAAACGAATTAAATTACCTACGTTAATATCAAGTTTTACAGAAGTAAATAAGTGGTTACGCCATAAAATTACCTACCATATTAATCAAAATATTTGCATGGCAATACCCGCACTCCTCTTCAGGATAGTGTTCATAAATAGTAAAAATGGAGCAAAATGGACAACAAAAAAATGAACTTTCCAACAAAAAATGTGCATTTCGCATTGTTATATTATCCATAATAAAATGATAAGGGATATTGGGTATTACGTTTGTTGGCTCATCCCAAGCACATAGATGACAAATTGAAATGAGTATTTTGCCATGGCCATACAAGTCTTGGTTATATGAAGTTTTGAAAATCATATTTAGTCAAGTATTTGTCAATGTTCATATACCACCATGGTAAGTAAATATTATATTGTTTTTTTTCCGAAATAAAATTTCATGTTAGTATTAAATTGTGAGGACATAAAAAGGTTGACGAATTCTATTTTGGGGGCAAAGGCGTCACACAGTCGCAATTGCCCCGTAACGGCAGACGCATTTAGCCCAAAACATTAATCCTAACCTAAAAAATGGCAATATAACTAACTCCTCAAATAAAGCTAATTCATTAAAAATAACTATCTGTGTAAGCACCCCAATAACTATTTCTTACAATCTTTGATGAATAAAATCAGTTAATTAAAGAAAACTTAAGAACATGGATTTTTGACTCACCTCTCGCAGTAACAAGTTGTCCACACAAGTGCAATTTACAAAATAGCTGAATACTTGGATAATTTTACTACAACGCCATCTGTACGCACTACATGTAAAGGATTTAGTTTAAGCAAATGGTAACTAGAAGACAGAAGCCAAAGTAGGCCAAACAGTTATGGAATAAGTTCATGAAGACGCATTAGCCCCATAGACGCAATTAGCCTAGCTGACCTTACATCATTCTAAGCCAACCCACTTACAATTTTTTAAGTAATAATTTTGGGAGCTTTAATGCGTCTGCAAAGTAAAACGGCCCACGAAAAGTATCTGGCAGTATTGGCGACTTATTTTTAAGAATATTGCCCAAAAATATACGTAAAAATCAGCTTTCTGAATTTAAGTGATATAATTAACAACATCCAAAATCCATTAGAAGCCTCTAGTTGTGCGAAAACTTTAGCATCCTGCATTTTACTTTTAATTTCATCTAGTGTACTAATTGATATTTTAGTTGTACTATGTATTTATTCAAAGCTCTTGGATCAATACACATTCTCAATTTCCCATTTGGTTTACGGACAGAAACTAAATTATTAACCCATCGGGTGGGCTTGGTTACCTTTTCTATGACCCCTAACCTCTACATTATTTTGAGCTCTATGCGCATTTCAGGCAATAGTGAAAATGGAACACGCCGCGGGCTGCGAGTATAGTTGGGACCGCATTACTGCTTAGCTGTATGTTTACTGACCCGGGAATGCAACCAAGACCACCATTGAACAGCTCACTTTAATTAGTTTTTAAATCTTTTATTAATTAAGCAGTTCTATTAGACTGACAGGTAAAATTGTGTACATTGACTCAGTTAGTGTTCGCTGAAATGAAATTGTAGGTCAAACATGTTCTACAACCAAGAAGAGTGGGAAATGTTTCAATTAATTATTATAAATTTGACCTTATATTTTTTCTTACTAGGATGTACAATTTCTAACCAGCAGGTTCCTCTAACAGGGTCACAGGGACACATTTCCCATCCAGCTGAATAACTTTTTTGTCACATGGTAATATTTCAGATTTTTTTAAGTACAGTTGTTTACATACCTCACTTCCTATCACATTACAGGCTGCTCCAGTGTCCATTTTTACAAGTAATTTTGTATCATTGACTGTAAATTCTTGAAGAATCTCATTACCCACAAATCCAATGAAAAATCACCTTGATCATCATGTTTCTCAGTGCCTTCCATTTCCTCAGCCAAGTTTACATTTTTAAAGCTATTTTTTCCTCTGCAACTCTTTGAGAAGTGATTTTGCTTATTACATTTATAACAGGTTTTCCCATAGGCTGGGCACTGATTCAAGTTTTGGGATAACCCACAATTTCGACAATTCTTAATTAATTTACTTTGCCTACAACAACAAGCAACACATCCTGGCCAGTACTTGGAGACTCATACTCGTATCTCTGGTTTTCCAAATATCTGCTTGAAGCCTCCGCGCTAAGTAAAAACTTCATAACATTTGTAATGGTTAGCTTACTTTCATCTTCCGCCATAAGTTTTGTTTTTAGCGTATTATATTTTGGGAAGTGTAAACATTTGTTCTAATGTTTCGCTCAACTTGCAGTTGAATGTATTATAGATTTTTAAACCTTCGTCTCCTATGTAATTGAGCAAAATACTCACTTTTCTTTTTTCCTTTGCTTCATCAAGCCCTGAGGCTGTTAAACAGATCTCGAGTCTCTGACGAAACTCCTTCCTACAGACACTCCTGCCGACAGATTGCCTACGAATACCATGCTCCGTAGAGGCAGCAATGGCTCGGTGGCACCTGACACCATGTTTGTCATTATTATTTGTAATTAAACACTGCACTTAATAGATCATCATCTGCCTAGCCTTTTCCCAAACTATCTTGGGGTCGGCTTCCAGTCTAACCGGATGCAGCTGAGTATCAGTATTTTACATGAAGCGACTGCCTATCTGACCTCCACAACCCAGTAACTAGGTAATACGATACCCCTTGGTAAGACTGGATGTCAGACTTTTTGGCTTCTGACTATTCGTAACGACTGTCAAAGATCTACAAATGATAGCCGGGACCAACGGCTTAACGTGCTTTCCGAGGCACGGAGGAAACTCGGTATGTAATTATGGTCACCCATCCACGGACCAACCTAGGCAAGCACGGCTTAACCTTAAAGATCGACCCGGGCGGCTGTTATTATTTAGCCACGAGCTCTAAGGGATGCGTTTATCCGAAACAATCCTTTATTTCTCTTGGTGTTCGGACATCTTGGAGTGCCGTTACGACGGCTCGAAGATTAGAGATGGTGACAACTAGTGGAGATGGAATCAAGTGACCATGCTCATCAGTCTCATCTTTAGCCATTACGGGAAGATAAATTTCGTCCCCATGTTTGAGGATCCCAAGTGTAGTTAGTATGCTAAAAAGAGGTTCAGGAGCTATAGTCGCAGTGTTCATAACTTCAATCCACTCAGGGCTGAGTTGAAATTCACGACAGTCATGCGGCAATGGATTGACTGCAGGAAATCGAGTTTTCGACCTTCTCATCTTCGCTTCAAAAATTCCCAGGAAACAGCGATACACGGCATAGATGGATGGTTTTTCGAAGCCATGATAACTTGAGAGGGCTCTAGAAAAAGCACATGCTGCGAATTCAACACCTCTAGAGGTGATTGGAACTGCTACGGGTTGGTGTGTTGACACCGTCCCTAGATGTCCAATTGCTCCAGAGGCATCAGTGACGCCAGCAAACAATTTCGATCGAATGCCATTTGGGCCAACGCCTAGGCCGGCCATCTTAGCCTTTGTTCGCTCATCGGAGTACTCGGTCCCCTTGACCTCTCTGTACTCGGCAGCCCTTTCTTTCTGATGTCGTTTCCGGTTCTTCTTTTTCTTTGAAGTGGTAGTTTGGGTGTTGGCTATCGCCCCCTGCCCATTCGGTAAGCTGTCTGAATTCATTTTGACTTCAGCAGGCCTGGACAACATAAGCCTGATAGATATTAGTTTTATTTTTAATTTTCATTTTACAGACACGTTTATGCTATAGCCATGTTGGAATCTTCTGGCACACCGATGGGCGGGTACTCTATGATCTGTCATTGACAAAATACAGATAACCATAAACAGAACTCACCCTAAGTCGGAGCACAAAGAATCTATCAGAGGATAGATTCAACTAAGCCAGCGGCAACCAAATGGACGAGCCTATTACGTCCCGTCAAAAACTAGTGTTGTCCGCGTTTTTAGTGAGGTCCCTAGTTACTTACAAATAATTAGTGACATTTTAGGATCACTCGACTAATTTCAGTTGAGACACCCTCACAACGCTACAGTACATTGAATCCTGAGGAAGGACATAGGTTACTTTTTAGCGACATACCACGCGGTCAAAGCTGCGAGCAGAAGTTATTAGGTATTATTGTAAAACTATTTATTCTTTATTTTAGACCCCGGTGAAGAATCTCCATCAGCTGTTGAGAATATAACACGACATCCATCTCCGGACTGCCCAACAATAAATCATCTGGATTTTGATTGTGAAAACCACTTTAGTCCCTGGTTTGTTGAAAAAGATATTCCGCCATTACATTCTGTTGATTCTACCTTCACTGATTTAGTTTATACTCCGCAAGCGAACACACCTCTATCTTCGATGTCAGAAGCGACACCACAAGCTTCCAGAAAACGGAAGACCAAACCGAGAAAGGACAAGGGAAATATCAGACGTCGCCATGTTGCCGAATGGAAAGACAACAAAAGGAAAATGCTAAGAAACTTGGGCAAGGAGTATACGAGTCGTGATGGTACTGTAAGGCATGGTAAAACTTTGGGTCCTGTGTTTCCTATGAACTGTAGGCTAAAATATGCAACAAAAATAAGTGATGATGAAAGAATATTGCTTCTCAATAGGTTTTGGGATTAAGGGAACCGTGAAAAGCACTGGGCTTTTATTGCAAACTTGGTTGTCAAACAAAAAAAAACGAAGGCTTTTAACTGATATGGAATCTAGGCGTAAGTTTACTTTAATTTATAGACTGCCAAGGGCTGTTGTAGAAGACCAGGAAAACTATTTAACTGTGTGCAAAAAGATGTTTCTAAACACATTTTAATTAAGTGAACAGTTAGTCTATACATCTTTAGAAAAATAGATAACATAAGTGGCTTGATACAAGCGGATCTGCGAGGGCGTCATTCTAATTATCGCAAAGTAATAACTGAGGATGTTTTTAAAAGTGTATGTGATCACATAAAATCCCTTAAGCCTGTAGAATCTCACTAAACTCGCCAAAGAAGTAGTAAACTTTACCTAGACGGAGACCTGAATTTTCAGGGTTACCTATGTTTCATCGAAAAGAAATGGACAAATTATCACTTCCCAAACAATTTTCCGCATAATTTCATTTGCCAAATTATTACGTAGCAAAAAATCATTTCACAAATAATTGTAACGCAAACCTTAATGTTTGGCAAGTGAACATTTAAACAATAACTTGTTTAGCAACTAGTACTTTAACCAATTTTCATGTACTTAGTCAAATATTTCAGTTGGAAAAACACATTTTACGCAAAATAAAATAAGGTAAATATTTAGTATCGCCTGTTTTCAATTTACCATTTCTATTCAGTCAATTGCTTAGTTAATGACAAAAAAATTGCATCTATATGTCAGTTGAACAGAATATACAAATTAAATTACTATGTGTACTGATATGTGGGTAGATGGTAAATCATAAATGTCGCTCAATGTGGGTTAGTCATGCAAAACACTATTGTGTTTTCCACATTTCTTTCTCTATAATCTACTCTTTTTTGTCACTCGCCGGCCGCTACCGCGGCACCGCCCTGTTATACCTTGGCATTGTAAGTAGGTTGGCTGACCGCCACCCAGACTTGCCTCGTCAGTATTTAGTTAGTCAGAAACGTCATCCTTCATTGGATGGCACCGGCAGTTCGCTCTGAGATTCGGTACGGGTCGGAAGTCCCAAAATCCTTTTCTATTTCTTTTGAACTAATTCCTTACCAAGATCTTTAATTTAATTAAACGCTGTTTTCAGCTAATATTAGTTTCTTTTTTAAAAAGACGTTTCCAAACTCCCATATAACATTTGGTGGCAGCGGTGGGATACGAAAATCCCCTACCCAAATACGTCTCTGGAAACAAGACTTTACCTAAAAGTGCCAGTGAATCTAAGTTATAAACCTAAATTTCTAAGTGTTCAAAAGTTGCCCTGTGCTGTGCTAAAACTTACTTACCCAATACTTTGTCGTGTAAGCGTCTAACCGTCACCCTGTCTTGTGTGTTGCACCCTGCAACCGAGACTGGACTTCACCCTCTGTTGGCACAGAGGTCCACTACATCTGCTGTTCTGCTGGTCTACTATATCTGCTGTTCTGCTTGCCTACTACATCTGCTGTTCTGCTGTTCTACTACATCTGCTATTTACCGCTGGGGAAGCGGTCAAAATGACCCTGAGTATCCTCATAATGACTGCGTTCTTGTGAGTGATCTTGCTACCTCGATTATTACTATATCCTGGGACGAATACCAGAATTAACTCAGAGCTACTATTTCTATCTATATAGTTTATTTTTACATACTGATTCCTATTGTACATTGCTCATGATACATTGTAACTGATAAAGGCCAGAAAGTCCGACTACTGCATATTTTGTTTAGACTACGCGTTTCGATTACGCGTGCATAACACCGAGCCAATTGTACTAAGTAGCTTAAGGGGAAGACTTCTTATAATTAATAAATTTAAATTTAATTTGTAAAATTAAAATCATGACTTCCAAATTTGAAGGAAAGGAGGAAAGTTCCAGCATCTCTAAGAGTACAAAATTAGAAACCGAAGAAAAAATAGAACTCTGTATTCTATTTAAATTCATTAAGCCATTCGATGGCTCCAGAGAAAAACTAAATTCTTTTATTGCCAACTGCCAGAGCGCTTTTAGTACAGCTACAAAACCCCAGAAACCTATTTTATTCAAATTCATTCGAAGTCAACTAATAGATAAAGCTGAAACAACATGCAGTGTCAAAGAGTTCGAATCCTTTGAACAATTCATCGAGTTCCTTAAACAACAGTTTGGGGAAAGGAAACATTATGCTCACCTACTCACTGAACTTCAGGATTGTAAGCAGAACCCTGGTGAAACAGTTATGCAATTTGCATTAAATATAGAAACATGCTTAGCGAAACTACTAACGGAAATAAACATTTCCATTCCGACGAAAAAGAAAACGGAACTAGCAGGACGTGTAGCCGCGATACAAGATCTTGCACTTCACACTTTCATAATAGGACTCCTACCACGGGTTTCACAAGTCGTTAGATGTCTCAACCCAGACTCATTAAATTCCGCTATAAGCTGGGCAGTCGAAGAAGAAAAAAACATTTCTAGTATCTACAAAAGATCAACATCCAATAACGATAAATTCAAAAATGCTAACTCTCGCCGTGATTTTCAATCGTCACGTGCTACAACTCTGCGAAATCAGCCAGATCATTCAAAATCAGTAAATACCGGCGATATGGTATGCCGCTACTGCAAAAACATAGGTCATACTATTGAAAACTGTCGCAAGAGACAATACAACAATAGTAGGAACCAATCTTATGCTTCTAATTCGGACGGACGCCAACATAACACTACACAGGCTCCAATTCTAATCCAACCCGCAAAGTTTTTAACATAAATCATGACAAGGAGGCATACACCGACGTAGTCAACAAAAATGATTTAAACGAGTAAAATTTCCCACCCGGTGTCGCGCGGGAAATTCGCCTTACTATATCAAAGCCGATGCCTCTATTCACTCTGAATCACGTACTAAATCCTCTGTATCCTCTGCATCACGCACTGAACCCTCTGTATCCTCTGAATCACGTACTAAATCCTCTGTACCCTCTGCATCACGTACTAAAACCTCTGTATCCTCTGAATCACCTACTAAATCCTCTGTATTCTCTGCATCACGTACTAAACCCTCTGTATCCTCTGAATCACGTACTAAATCCTCTGTATCCTCTGAATCACCTACTAAATCCTCTGTATCCTCTGAATCACGTACAAAATCCTCTGTATCCTCTGATTCTGCCAAACCGCTTACTAACTCTTCTAAATTACCAAATCCTAAAGCAAAATCCACCGATTCCATTCTCATTGCACATCCTTCCATTCCACCTTCGAATAACTTGCCAAACCTGAAACAAATACAAAAATTTATAAAATAAATAAAAATACAGAAAAAAGATACTTACCTCACGTAATAATCCAAACCACTGTCTCTGATAGACCTTTATCCTTCCTAATCGACACAGGTTCCTGCATAAGCTTACTGAAATTGGATTCTATGTCCAAAGTCCCAACGCTTAGCGAGGATATAATAACCCTTAAAGGAATTGATCCTGAAAAACCTAAGTTGTCAAATCGACTATTCTCGGGAAGCCTTACAGATAAATGACGAATACGTAAAATTAACATTCGCTGAACCATTATATAACATTCCACCTCGCACAGAAACTGTAATCGAATGTACAGTAAGTAATCCAAATATAAAAGAAGGTATGCTAATAGACCAACGCATCTCTGCTGCATTACTAGTTGCCAATTGCATCTTTAACGTGAAAGAAAATAATCGTATAAACATTACGGTTGTCAATATCTCTGAAGAGAATGTCGTACTCCAATCTTATCTTAATTTAACACTAGAACCCCTAGACTCTGAAGCTTATTTGAACCCTCATGGATCATTGCCTCTTACTAATTCCTCTACTAGAACTAACAAAGTTCTCAAAAATCTTAGGATTTCGCACCTAAACGAAGAAGAATCCAACGCCCTGTTACAAATCTGCACAGACTTTTCCGATATCTTCCATCTCCCAGACGATCAGCTTACATATACTACAGCTGCGGAACATAATATCAAAACAAGTACAGATATCCCTATCCAAACTAAATCCTATAGATTCCCTGAATGCCATAAAAAGGAAGTCGAAAATCAAATTAACAAAATGCTAGAACAAAACATAATAACACCTTCAAATTCACCATGGTCCTCACCTATTTGGGTTGTGCCCAAAAAGCTTGATGCTTCGGGACACCGAAAGTGGAGAGTCGTTATTGACTATAGGAAACTCAATGCCGTTACTATTGGAGAAACATATCCTATTCCACAAATAACAGAAATTCTAGATCAATTAGGGAAAAGCCAATATTTCACAACTTTAGATTAGGCCTCAGGATTTCACCAAATACCAATATCCGAGCAAGACGCTCCTAAAACCGCCTTTTCCATACCCCAAGGTCATTTTCAGTTTACGAGAATGCCATTTGGGCTAAAAAATGCCCCTTCAACCTTTCAAAAACTAATGAACACATGCTTATGTGGGCTCCAAGGCTCGTTGCTTTGTTTATTTAGATGACATTGTGGTATACTCCCCTGACTTATTAAGTCACATTCAAAATCTATCCGCTGTTTTCGATAGGCTCAGGAATTATAACTTGAAACTGCAACCAGATAAATGTGAGTTTCTATGCAAAGAAGTCGCTTATCTTGGTCATCTCATCAACAAGGACGGTGTACAACCAAATCCTAGAAAAGTCAAATGTATCACTGATTTCCCAATACCAAATTGCCCAAAGGATGTAAAATCTTTTCTCGGACTCGTATCTTACAACAGACGTTTCATACCTGACTTTTCCAAGCTCGCAAAACCATTAACATCCCTTCTAAAAAAGGATACGCCATTCAATTGGAACAATGAGCAACAACTTTCTTTCGAAAATCTACAAAATAAACTAGTAACGTCACCAGTGCTAGCATACCCTGATTTTACCAAACCCTTCATACTTACCTGCGACGCTTCTAATTTCGCTGTTTCTGCTATATTATCGCAAGGTCCGATAGGCAAAGACCGTCCAATTGCTTATGCGTCTCGAACACTCAATAAGGCTGAATGTAACTATAGTGTTACTGAAAAAGAATGTTTAGCCATTATTTTTGGAACTAAAGCCTTTCGCCCCTATCTTTACGGAAGTCGATTCTCCATAGTCACAGATCACAAACCTTTGCAATGGTTATTTAACTGTAAGGATCCTGGTTCCAGGCTAGTACGCTGGCGCCTCAAACTAGAGGAATTTGACTACGATATTATATACAAGAAAAGGAAAATAAATACCAACGCTGATGCATTATCTCGATTTCCAGTTAACCCTATTCTAGGTAAACCTTCACAGGCTTCACCAACCTCTGATCCTCTTCTATTAGATCTTGACACTGAATTCGATGACCTCTTAGAGGACCCTCTAATAATTCTACCATCTCCCATTCCGTTCTCCTTCGAGAATGATGAATTATTAAATCAAGAACCAAACAACGGCTCTAATACATTACAAAACCCTATACCACAAACTGAACCAATGCTATACCCAGATCTTATAGATCTGGGGCCAAACCTCGAAATAAGCCCTCACAGTGCTGACCTCAACCTTGATTTTGACTCATTACAAATCCCTTCGCCAAACGAGCAGTCAAACTTAAATGACGATAATTATTCTCAATTTCTAAAATCAATTTCAAATAAAGAGAACAAATGCAATACAATTCTAATAGAACACAACGAAAACCTCTTAAAGACAGCCAGTAAAATAATATTGATTCCTACATCTATAGATTTAGATGAATCAAATCCCTACATCTGCGAAATTCTACTAAATTCCGGCAACCAAGACGAAATCCTTAATTCTGAAAAAGAACTATATCATTTTCTAAAAACTAAGTATGACGACAAGACTGTTTACCTCATCTTCACGAAAGTTCACTACTTTGACGAATCATCTTATCCCGCTATCTATGACACTCTGAAAGAAGTGAGAAACGAAATCCTGAAGTCTGAACAAACAACAGACATTGCTATCTCTGATTTCAAAAGCCCATTTGACCATCACTCTTACACTAAAATTTACAACATCCTAACTCATATTTTTAACAATACAAAAATTAAAATCCACGTTTACCTAAATAAAACAATATACCCTACTCTGAGCGAGAGACCTAAAATCATGCGTGAGAACCATGACATCCCTACAGCCGGGCACTTAGGGTCGACACGTATGTACAACAGAATCCGGGAACAATTTTATTGGAAGGGCATGCGAAGTGATATAGAAGACTATGTTAAGAAATGTAAATTATGTCAGGAAAATAAAGCTCTGAGAAAATTAAATAAAGCTCCAATGGAGATCACTACTACATCCACAGCTCCGTTTCAGAGAGTGGCACTAGATATAGTTGGTCCCTTACCCGAATCTGGTTCCGCCAAACTAAAATATATTCTTACTTTACAAGATGATCTAACTAAATATTCTATCGCTTATCCTATACGTAGTACAACCGCTGAAGAATCTAGCGATTGTCTTATCCACTTTATATCCCTATTTGGAATTCCTAAATCTATTTTATCTGATCAAGGTACTAACTTTACGTCTGACCTTTTTAAAACTACTTGCCAATTTCTCTTAATCAAACAGTTATGGTCATCACCTTATCACCCTCAGACGCAGGGAGCATTAGAACGCAGTCATTCAACTCTCAAAGAATATTTAAAATCCTTTGTAAACGAAAACCAAGATAATTGGCCCACTTATGTGTATACAGCTATGCTGACTTACAACACAACGGAACATTCAACTACAAAGTTTACTCCTTACGAGTTAATATTCGGTCACAAACCCTTTATTCCTAACTCTATCTATGATTAAGAACCTGGTGCAACATATTCAGAATATATTAAAATGTTACAACATAAATTTAGACACACCAGGGAAAAAGCTGTGGAAAACATACTAAAATCCAAAGAATCTTCTAAATCCCACTACGATTCTCATACTAAACCACCACCACATTACAAGGATGGTGATTACGTCTACCTCAAAGCCCACCTGAAGCTTAAAAAGGCATTATCGCCTATCTGGAAAGGACCACACAAAATCATCAAGGTCTACGATAATAACACAGCTACGCTTCTTATCAACAGGCGTCATGTGACACATAATTTCGACCAAATGAAACCCGCGGTAGCAGGAGACTCCGTATTATTGTTAGAAATCGATTAGAGATAATGAATCATTAGCACATAAGTATATATACACCTAGTAGTTATAATAAATTAGCGTAGTCTAACTGATTCTATTCATTCTATTTTCAGCGCCTCGGTTAATGCGCATCAAGACTTTATCAAGCCACTTCCTTCTAGTTCCGGCATATACTTCGATAGCCTAGGAAAACTTAAAACAGTTAAAGGAAAGTTAAATGTTATTAGCCATGTAAATATCTCCTTTATAAATCCTCATCTTGCAAACCTCAACGATATCCTGGGCATAGCTAGGAAAACATGTCAAAAATCTAGCGACCTTCAATGTGAAAATATACTATCCCCACTCACAGTTCGATACAACGATATCCAACGCGAGTTCGATTCTATTTCACATTTAATATCAAAACGTAGTAAACGTTCAGCATGATTCGGCGGAATAGGCACCGTTTTCAAACATGTTTTCGGCACTTTAGACGAAGATGATGCATTAAAATACGATTCCGCGATTGAAACCATTCAAAATAACGAGAAAAAGATCGCGGAACTTATGAAAGAAAACATCCTAATTACTACTTCTTCTCTGGAATCTTACAAACAAACAATTAATAAATTAAAAGATAACGAAGATACGCTTAAAAATACTTTAAGTCAACTTATATTACAATTAAATAATATCACGGAAACTTACTAGAATTCTAATATCTGAAACAAAAGTACATTCGATACTTGCTAGCCTTGAAAGCTCTCTACTAGAATTGTCGTTTCAGCTTGAAGACTTAACAAACGCTATCATGTTGAGTAGTCAAAACATTCTACATCCAAACATATAAGTCCGACGCAATTATTCAAGGAACTCGTCGATAATGACCGGTACCTACCTAGAGATACTGGAATTCCTATAGAGTTAAGTCTAGATAATATCCACTTAATATTAAGCATATCTGATGTTGTGTGTTATTATTATAAAAACAAACTTGTATTTGTTTTACAAATTCCTTTAGTTACTAATGATGAATTTATCTTGTATCATAATTTAGCATTACCTACCCCTCACGGGTCAGATAATCCAAATACTTTTAGTTTAATTTTACCTTCTAGTTCGTATATTGCTATTTCTAAAAATAAGTTAAACTTCTGTAATCTAGATAATTTAGATAAATGTAAAAAAATAAGCTCTGAGTTCTTTCTGTGTCATATACCTACGGTATTATTGACTAGCGGAAATCCTACGTGTGAAAGTGAACTATTAACTAAAACAGTTAGTGCTATCCCCACGCAATGTGAGACTAAAACAATTGTCGGTGAATTGGACATTTGGAAATCACTTATGAACAATCATTTGAACAATGATTTTCGTGCAATCTCGTCCAAGTAAAGTGTCAATGGATTGTGATGATTCCAAATTACGCGAAATCATGGTATTCGGTACCGGTATATTACAAATCCCAAATCAGTGTATAGTATACACGAAAAGTGCGCGACTCATATCGTCCAAGGACGAAATTAATATAGACATTTCTATTCCTAGTTTACACTTTAGCATTATCAATGATTCTTGTTGTAAAATAGATACTAAGACTACTAGTTTAAGCAAGAATATATCCCCTATTTTACTACAAAACATCAATCTAGATGATTTTATTATAAACAAACAAAATGATAAGATATTTTCAGATCTAAATAAAAGGGTCCGTGGGTTACGCCCCCGGTGTGTTTTGCCCCCGTGGTGGAAGCCCCCGATTTTAAATTAAGTTATTATAGTTGATTTCGCCGAAATAAAAATATTTTTTACTAGATACAGACGATGAAAAAAGTGTTTCGGAACCAAATACGTAGACAAACTTACTAAATAAGTATTCTAACTAACACAATATTGGATACTATAAACATGCTACAAGGATATTCACTTTATTACTATATTACAATTATTTACTTTAGATGCATTACTTTGTACTTTGTCTAAACGAGGCGCGCCCGGCCAAACTGGTTTTACACAATAGCCAGATCGAATTCTAAAAGAAAGAGATAGGTAGTCAAAGAAAGGGAAAGATAGGGTTGAAAACAATAGAGTCCAGGGTGACGGACAGTGAAAATAGCAAACATAGCGATGGGCACTATTTCTATCCCTTTCCCACATAGTTGCAATATGTTACTGATAAGAAAGTTTAGTCGGTCATGTTAACTCAAAATGGCAAGTCCAGGTCCTTCACGGGGTTTAGCACAAACCAATTACAAAATAATTTCAAATAAACTAGGTGGAAGAACGTTACTACATGTCGGATTTGCTTATAATCTTCATAGGAAAAATAATAAATCGAGTGTGTGGACATGCGTAAATAAAAGACATGGCAAGTGTAGTGGTTCTATAAAATTAAGTGAGGAAAGTGACAATGTACAAATCCAAAAGTGTCATAATGCTGAGTGTCAACCTAACTTAATGAAAAATGAAGTTAGAGTTGTTATGGAAAAATTAAAAAAGGAAGTGAAAACGAGTTTCTCGAGCTCTATACAACAAAAATTTGAAACAAAATTTGCCGAGTTAAAAAACACAGACACAGCCTTCGATGAATACATACCCAAATTCAATAATATCAAGCAACAGTTATACAACTCTCGAAAGAAAGCCTTAAATGTAGAAAAGACACAGTTTCGTAATCCAGCTGAAGTCATTATACCTGAGATTTTTCAAAAATATCTATTAGTTGATTACTGTGAGAACGACAACAGAATTATAGTATTCGTATCAGCACAGGCTTTAAAACACATCAAAAATATACAACACTACTTCGGGGATGGTACATTTGATTGTTGTCCAGGTCCATTTTACCAAATATTTACCATTCATGGAGATATGGGAAGTGATGCACAAGCAACCAATATTGTGCCTATATTTTATGTGCTACTAGTTAATAAAGAAAAAAGTACATATGAAGTCATGTTTAAAAAAATTAAAGAAGCTGTGCCGGACTTCAGCCCCATGAAATTCACTGTAGATTTTGAATTAGCTACAATGCTGGCAATAAAAGAGGTATTGCCAGCGGTCACAATACATGGCTGTAATGTTCACTTCCAAAGAGCCATTTACAGAAAAGCGAAGTCTTTAGGTTTATTGGCACACGAAGAAACAACATTGTATGTGAAACTGTGCACCTGTCTAGCATTTCTTCCTAAAGAAGATATAGAAGATGGTTGGCTTTCCGTAATGGAAAACAGGTAATTTTAATTTTCATTTTATTTTAAAGTTTTAACAGCTCATAGATTGTTTTTATAAGTACGCAAAAATAAAAATAATGCTTAGGTATATACGACATGTCATATATATCATAATTTTTGTTTTCAGTATTCCCGATGAAAAAGTCACCCAATTCAACGATTATTTCGTTGAACAATGGCTTGAGCCTCCGGGGATGATCTCAAAGTGGTGTTGCTATAAAGAACGACATAGAACCACAAATTTAGTGGAGGCCTGGCATCAACGGCTTCAGTGCTATCTGGGCCGAAAACCATCATTATTATCGTTTTTGGAAATTATAACAACTGATATTTCTACGTATAGCACAGGTTAAGTGAGGTAAAATGCTGATTACTTACATAACGCTTAATATATCAGTAATTCATTTTTTTTACTCTTAGTAAATAATCTTTATCTTATACTTTCAGATTACGAAGAAATGACAGTCCTATATGTAAAAGGAAAAAATCTTCAATAATCAATGACAAACTCATTGCTAAGCTGACAGACAAATATGAAAAGAAACAAATTACAATTATGGAGTTTTTGGAACAAATCCGTCCGTATGTGCAAGTCAAGCAAAAATAATCACCTACTTACTTAGCTTAAAAATAATGATTTTGCATGTTTATTGTTACATAATTACTACATTTTAATTTTATATCTATATCAATGTTGTAACCTCCATAGTCACTGCATATAAATGACTTAAATTACATAATTTAATTACAAAGTTCAAATCATCCTAATATTTTTACTATGTTTTTCTTCTTTTGTTACTTTTGTTATCTGTGATTTTAAATGTTAATTGTTTTTATTATATTTTAGTGTTTGAACATTCTGTTACCAATCTTCTAAATATTTAAGTAGATGCCTACCTATATACTTAGTACGTAAATAGTATATAAGTACTTAAAATAATCCTAATTTTAAACTGTGATTTTTAATTTCGTATCTGTGATTTTGCATGTTATTGTTGCTTTATTTTAATGTTTGGTTTTATTTGTTATCAAAGTTGTATTTACGTAGATACCTATTATTATTTATTAGACATTTAATTTAATTTTTATTACATATTAAGTACCTACGTATTACCTATTATTACCCATTAGTACCTATTATTAGATAAGCAAACGTTTGTTACACCGACATTGTTAATAAAGATTTATAATAATAAACTATGATTTTGATTTTAATAATGAACCATGACTTAGACATTTTTTATAATAGGTTACACTTTGCTATCTGACTGTACTTTTGATAAAAATATTTAACTAATAAATATTATAGTACTAAAACGAAATCGGGGGCTTCCACCACGGGGGCAAAACACACTGGGGGCGTAACCTACGGACCCAAATAAAATTATTGACGAAGAACCTATTCTAGTAAAATACGGGACACATTATTCTATTTTAACCTTGTGTATCTTAATACTAGTTATGTCTTTTATAGTATTTAAGTTTAATAAGACTTGTATTAAACATAGATCTAAGTTCTATATCTGTTATGTAAAACCGACGACCCATACCGATGACGATATCAATAACAGTAATGTTAACACTGAACCGGAAGACACTTCGATTCCATTGCCTAGACTACGAGAAATTGTATAACTTCCTGAATTTCGGCATTTATCCCCGAATTTCAGTCTTTTGGGGGGGGCTGTTATACCTTGCTATTGTAAGTAGGATGGCTGACCGCCACCCAGACTTGCCTCGTCAGTATTTAGTTAGTCAGAAACGTCATCCTTCATTGGATGGCACCGGCAGTTCGCTCTGAGATTCGGTACGGGTCGGAAGTCCCAAAATCCTTTTCTATTTCTTTTGTACTAATTCCTTACCAAGATCTTTAATTTAATTAAACGCTGTTTTCAGCTAAAATTAGTTTATTTTTAAAAAGACGTTTCCAAACTCCCGTATAACAGTACGCATCTCCATTGAAAATCGTTGTTTTCTATGGACATAAGCTGAATAGAGCTGAATAAGTGTGAGTAGTCCCTTAGGATGTGTATTATAGAGCTAAAGTGAACCGACCGACACAAAACATGCTAATAATATAACAAGTGTTTCGTCATGTTCGCTTTAGCTCTTATAAGAAACAAACTAATAAGAAATACAACATGCTTATTAAAAAACATAACTTTTATTAAGTGATGTTTTCACAATATATAAGGTTCCACCTAGACTAAAACATTCACCGAATTCTTATGACGCAATTGAACTGTCAAATCGTTCTCATTTTTAGAGCCGTAGACCTCTGGTGATGTACTGAAAGTTACATTCGTGATTGATATGTCGTCAAAATTACATAAATTGTTTTCATGGTCAACTGTACTTGTACTGGCACCGTCACCAGAAACTTTTCTATGTGGTGAAAATTGCAAATTACTTGATGAAGTAGATGGCAAATTACATAACAATGTGCCTGAAGACATAACTCGTATCTTCTTTTTCTTCATTTATAAGTGAAATTATATTTAACTTGGCTTCTCTTGCCCTTCTAAAAAGTTGTCTTGGACCGACTATAGGTTTTCTATTTAAATTATTTTTGTCTGACATTTTATATTATCTTCAAAAATCTAAGTACTGGTCAAGTATTACCCTAACCCAGAAACTAAAAAAAAATCTTGCAAATGGATTATGTCTAATTCTGAACTAACGTATCAGATATCATAAAATTGGGAAATGTAACAAATTGTGCTTATGAAATACTTGAATTATCCTTTATTAACTTGTTTTTAACTCGTTCCGGAGCATGCTTCAGCCAATTCTTAATGCAATCTTCGACGTTTTTCTCAGTGATTGATGAAGAAGTGTTTTTTAACACCATCTGTAAATAAGCATAAGTAAACCGTTAAAATTCGTGGCAAAACAAGTTTTAAAAGTAGTCTGGTATAATTTTCAAAGCCATGATTTGTATAAAAAAAATACTTGTGGCACTCGGGGACTGCTGCGGTAAAGCTATTGCATAGCATGCACAAATATGCTTGTTGCTTAACCTCGAAGATCGACAAACAGCAGTTATTATTTATTCATGATAAGATGGTCACCCATCCAAAGACTGACCTCGGTGAGTGGTGCTTAACCTCGAAAACGACAAACAGCAGTTATTATTTATTCACGAGTTAAGATGGTCACCCATCCAAAGACTGACCTCGGTGAGAGTTGCTTCACCTCGAAACCGACAAACAGCAGTTATTATTTATCCACGAGTTAAGATGGTCACCCATCCAAAGACTGACATCGGTGAGAGTTGCTTAACCTCGAAGATCGACAAACAGCAGTTATTATTTATCCACGAGTTAAGATGGTCACCCATCCAAAGACTGACTTCGGTGAGAGTTGCTTCACCTCGAAACCGACAAACAGCAGTTATTATTTATTCACGAGTTAAGATGGTCATCCATCCAAAGACTGACCGCGGTGAGTGTTGCTTAACCTCGAAGATCGACAAACAGCAGTTATTATTTATTCACGAGTTAAGATGGTCACCCATCCAAAGACTGACTTCGGTGAGAGTTGCTTCACCTCGAAACCGACAAACAGCAGTTATTATTTATTCACGAGTTAAGATGGTCATCCATCCAAAGACTGACCTCGGTGAGAGTTGCTTCACCTCGAAACCGACAAACAGCAGTTATTATTTATTCACGAGTTAAGATGGTCATCCATCCAAAGACTGACCTCGGTGAGAGTTGCTTAACCACGAAGATCGACACACGCGGCTGTTATAATATCACCTGTAATAAAAAATAAAAAGACACCGTGCCGAAGTCTGCCGAACTGAAACGACGCTAGACGATGTTGTGTCGGTCGGAGTGGGTGTGTTAGGTTCAGGTTTTTTTCGTTACGGAATTGCTTGATTCAACTCACACTCAAAGCCCGCGATAAAATCTATGCAATAGCTTAAAACTAATTTTGTAGAGGAATCATGATTTTATCAACCCTGATTAAACAAGTTGTAGCTGAGAAACATTGTTTTGCCATTAATCTCTTTAAGTTTAGGCATAACAAGATAACAAGACAAGGGTCACTTGATAAATTTGTATTTTGACTAAGGACTCCTAAATATCAAACAGTAAACTCACCTACAATACAGTCCCGAAGGCGTAGTTGACAAAATGGTTTTTTGTCAGATCGTTTTCCATAGAAGTTGAAATCTTTTGCCAAACAGTCAGACATCAGTAGTTTCATAACTCGGGTCACTTTGATCGACGTATCTATTCCACCAAGACTTGTTATGTATGAAACCTGAAATAGATAAATATACGTAAAAAATAAGAATAATATATGCAGCAACTAATGTATAATAAATGATAACATATCACTATTGGACAAACAGTTACAACTTTAGATGCTAGAAACACAATAGGTATGTCACATAAAAGTACATAATAAATAAATTACCAAGTTCCCATAATTTTCTTGAACAAGTAGTAATTTCTCGTTGGTATTCGGCTCATCCAAAGTTTTTAATGGAAATTTAAAATCTTCTTTCAAAATTCCTTTGACATTGTTATATTTTAGTAGGGATAAAATTTGTTCATTTTGTGTTTTTATTTTTGACAATAACGACACCACCTTTTCTTATAAACCTGTATATTAATTTGAGCTGATGAACATGCTTGTTCTGAATCTGAAAATATTTTAAACATGTTATATTAATGACAATGAACCACTTCATAATTATCTAAATTACTACCATCTATATAGCTTACTTTTATTAAGTACACTGGCTGGCAACATATTAAGACTTTTATGAGGGCTTAACTAAGTCAAATCATTGTTTTCCAGCAGTAGGTTCTCAGAGTGGAAGATGTTGGTATGTTCAATATCTAAAAGATATACAGGGTGTTTGGTGCATCGTTTGCCAACTTGAATAGGCTGAAAGGAGAGGTCATTTGCTATCTCTTCATGCCCTATAACTCATTCCTTGCCACACCGGTTTTTTTATAAAAACTTTTTAAGTTAAATTTTGAAAAATTCCAAAATTCAACATTATAGGTCAAAGAAAAAAAAAATATTTTTTTTTAGACTTAAAATTTTTGATTTAATTTTGATGTTACTGTTGTATGGTTCTATCAAATTCAAAATTACTTACTTTATAACAATTACTTTCTTTTTTAATAGCTCTTAAACTTTTTGTAAAAGAAAAGTAAACTTAAAACTCAACTTTAAATGGCTATTAAAAAAAAACTAAAAGCGATCGGGATCTTCGAATACTTTTAAAAAGTTCTCTAGTCTGTCCCCTTTCCAAAGGTATGCCATATGCCCAAAAAAACGTTTAATACCTTTTCATTTTTAACTTAATGTGTAATCGAGACACTAGGCTGATATTCGACATTACAGTTAGAACAGTAGTTTTAGCATAAATAACATGCCTCAAGTATGTAGACAGATACTGTTATGTCACTAGTGCGTAGTGCCCTATCTCTTTTTTAAACAGGGTACCAACTTCTTAAGAATTTGAAACTAAAAAAAAACATTAATTCAGAAATCACAAATCGTGTTCGAGTTGCCCGCCACTGTTGCGAATGCACGCGCGGCATCTTCGTCTTATCTCGACTGTAGTGTTGTGCGTAAACGTATTTCTGCTTTGATAGTCACGAAAGCCGCATCAATGCGTTGGACTAAATCATATTGATAAGATCTGCATTTGTCGGTGAATATTTTTATATAAAAGCATTTGTCAAGAAGACAATGAAAAAACTTTCATATCAAGTTGACATCAAGACAGATGACCAGGGTGGTATTGAGGAATGTCATTGTGAATGTCCAGCCGGGGCAGGTAATGAAGCACACTGCAAACATGTTGGTGTGGTACTATTTCCTGTACTGCATATGCGCAAAGATAAAATAATATTAATAACAGAGTCACAGACGCAGCAGCTCCAAACATTCCACAGACCAAAAAGAATATTTACAGGAACTCCAGTTAAGGCTCAAAATCTTGTGAAACGCAGATGCAGCAAAAATGTTATTTTTGAAGCATATCCTGTAAATTTTATAGATAAAATAGCCTATAATAACAGAATTCGAAACCTTGTCCTGAATTTGAACTCCAACATGCCAATGAAACAACTGTATGGACCTGCTAACCCCATTGCTGTTATACAAGATCATGATTATTTACAAGATACTCCAGATGCTTTTGAAAAACCTAATTTTAGTAGAAATTACTACAGAGCAAATAACACAAATAGAAAATGAAACTAGAAATCAAAATTCTAACTGTCTCTGGTATGAATACCGTAGTTGTAGAATAACAGCAAGTGTTTTTCATACTGTTTGTAATCTAAGAGCACAATCTTTAGAATCATTTGCAAAACAGTTACTTCAACAAAAAAAAAAAAAAACATCCAGAGCTACAGCACATGGTCTAATAAATGAACCAAATGCACTGAAGAAATACTCAGAATTATATGGTTTGTTTCCTGTGCAGTGTGGCATGTTTATATCGAAAGATAGGCCCTACCTAAGTGCCTCCCCAGATGCCTTACTTGGCGAAGAAACTGTTATAGAAGTAAAATGCCCATATGTAAGCAGAAACAGGCTTATTAGCCCTGAATCTGTACCATACATACAGACTCAAAATGGGGAATTGATATTGAAAAAAACCTGTCCATATTATTTTCAAGTACAAGGACAAATGTACTGCAGTGGCAGAAAATTCTGCAATTTTATTATATATACTTTTAAAGACATGAAAGTGATTTGAAAAAGATGAGGTATTCATACATGACATGTTATTAAAATTAGATTATTTTTAATAATTATATGAAGGCTGAAATCATAAATAAATATTTATATAAGGATTATTATAATATAATAAAAACAGCTCAAAGTTATTTATGAGTTTTATTTACGATACACTCTCGGAAATTACATAACATTAAACATATAAAAAATAATTTCGAAGCTAAAGGAACATAGTAAGCATTAAGCTCAGTTTTTAATATCTTATATGTCTTAGTTAATCCAATTAAGCGCTCTATATGTACACGTTGTGAGGCTATTTTCCTATCATGTAGAAGAGCAAGACCTGGCAATTGAGCTTTTCCACGTGAAAAACTAGGTATATTTATACCAATGTTCTTGGATGCAAATAGGTCCTGAACATTAAAACCTCGGTCTGCCATTATGCTATCTCCTTCATCGCACAATTTTATCAGCCTGCTTCTCTCAATCATTTGCCGATCACTAATTGAGCCACCAAAGCCATCGGAACAATAGGATAACAATCCTCCAGGGGTAGAGCCCACTAAAAACTTTATTGTATTCTTATTTTTATAAGAACTAAAAGTAATTTGCTGGGATTTTGGGTCACTTGGTTTTGTGATTGGGATTTCTGTACAGTCTATTATCACCCCCCTTGTTGGCATTTTATTTTGTTTGTATTCTGCAGGCATGTAAAACTTAACAAGGTCTCTTTGAGGCCAAATGTCTATCATTGACCATAAGTCACTGACAAAGTTTACCCATGTGATAAAAATATTGGACACTTGTGTCTTACTGACACCAAACATTTTTGAAAGTTCAAGATCAGTACTTGCTCTTCGGAGTTTTATCAGCATCATAACAAATTGATCTTCAGTAGAAACTCCAATTACCCCACTCCCACCTGTATTTCAGGTGATTTGCCATTGGCAGTAATGTTAACAAAACAAATTGAAATCTTTCATGATTATCTAAACCAGTGTAAAACTTTACTGACTCATCATCACTTAATAAAATATCTGCTGAAAGAGACAGCATTGTGGCAGTCTGAGTAGCAACTGATGTTTTGTTATTTTGATGTTTAACATTGTCGCCAAAATCAACAGGTGGATCAAGGGAAGAAATTTCTAATTCTCTTTGATAATCCATTATATATTGTGGATCTTGAGAAGTAGATGGCTGTGGGTCTGTAGATGTTGAAGGCTGTGGGTCACTGGAAGTAGAAGGATGTTCATTTGATAGGTGTTGAAAAAGCTCCTTTTGTATGTTTCTTTTTGCATGTCTTTCTTCTCTTGCACGAGAACTGGCTGAAATTCTTTTCTGGTTCCATGAAAAGAGACTCGGTACTGCTTCTTTCTTTAAAAAATGTTGTGCACAAGGCAAACCTGGAAACAATAACAACAATCATTTGTTTTGTTTTTGACATTTTGTATATTTTTATCAATTTAGGTATATAGAGACTATCTTAAATAAAAGAACAAATGTTTATAACACTCACCTGTAGTCACACTTAGGGATTGATAGTCATTTTCATGAAAATGAACTCGAAATAACCTCGTCGTTCTTTTAGGCTCAAAGTTTTTAATCCTTACAGCAGCTATCCACTTTTTTCTTATAACAGGATTTATTGGAAATTTGTGAATGCCAACGTTTTTACACCTAATAGGGGATCAGACTGGGTAAAGAAAACGACATTCTATTTTTCCGTCAGACAGGTAATACAAAAATATTAGACACGTATTTTTTGTTTTATCAATATATCAAAAAATTACTTAGTAAGAACTCATTAAAGTTGGAGAGTGGGGGCTTACTACGTCACATGTAGGTATAAAACTTACCTACATGTGACGTCATGCGCCATTTCAACTCAATATATCTCCGTAATTTTATGACCACGTGAAAAAAGAAAAAATACGTGTCCAATACTATTCAATAAACTACCCGACGGACAAAGAAAAATAAATAGGATTATCCCCTATTACACAACATTTAGTCATTTTGATGAAATTTGTGATGAAATTCTAAATGTTGCTATACAATTTGACAGATACTTTGGAACAATCGTATACAGCGCCACTTTGACAGTTGTCTTCCCCATTTGGAAAGATTTTATACACCGCATTAATTGCTGCTACTTCATTCTTCTTCAAGTCGCATTTGAAAGATTTGACCTTGACATGTAATAATACATCACTCAGTTTTATCTGGTAAAAGGCCAAAGATCACCGGGACCACGTTTGTTGATGTAGGTGTCGATCCCAAATCAGCGTAGACCGTATAAAGTTGCAAAATGGCGAAGGGACACACTTGAATGTCCCGTCAAGAAGTAGTCAAATTTTGTATTTTTTATATATTTTATTGAAATTTTGGAACAAAATATTAATATTTTGCTAGAATCACTAGCTTCAGAAATCAAAAAGTCTTTACCAAGGACCTCGGGAATCGAGAGGTCTTATAATTTTTTAAACTTTAAGCTATTTATTTATTTATTTTCCACCAATTATAGCAACATTACAGTCAAGTCCATTGCGATGCTATAAGTCACAATACAACATACATATATGTGTACCTATACAATGACATAAAAGTAAAAATTAACATTACACCTAGTCTTAATATTATTACCTAATTAATTAAATATGACAACGTTTATAGTTGGACCCCTCTTTCAATTAATATTTGTGCCGCTTGAATAAATTTCGGCAGGTTTTGCCCAAATATATCTTCCGATACCGTTATAATATTAATAATACGTGCGGCTCGCGACATAGGGGTAAACTTGAGTAGGTTAGTCCTAGCCGCTGGCACTTCGAGCAGTGCAGGGCGGCGACGCGCTCCCACGCACCTATCCGGCGCGCACAGCCGCAACGCAGCCAGCACCTCGGGGTGGTGCAGCAACCCTAGCAGTACGCAAGCCACGTACTTGACCAATGCCACGTCTCTTCTTACTGCCAGCCTGGTGTACCCAACCATGCCCAGGACGAACCTACTTGGATACATCAGGGGAAAAAAGGGATAAACTCCGTACTGCTTAAGGTACAGAAATCTACAAAATGTATTCTGCATTTTTTCCAACATGAGACTGTATTTTGTTTCATGTGGATTCCAAATGAATGCACTTGTTTCAAGGTGACTTCTAACAAGTGCATTATATAAAACTTTAACCGCTGCAGTATCGGTAAAATCCTAACACTGTCTTATGATAAACCCAAGATTTTTGAAAGCCCTACCGCACACCTCCACTATGTGTTTACGGAACGTCAGCTCCGACACCATCTGCACGCCCAGATCTCGAACATGCGTGACACGCGGTATGACTACAATGTCCATGTCGTACTGCTGCTGTAAAGGAGCACGCGCGCGAGTATAGCTCATTAGACAACACTTGTCAACGTTAAAATGCAGCTTGTTAGACTTGCTCCACTGTACTACATTGTCGATATCAGACTGGAGCCGATTACAGTCAGCAGTCTCTTTTACACTTATGTACAACTTCAAGTCATCTGCAAACAATAGACACTTCGCCTCTTTCACGACTGTAGGCAGGTCATTAACAAATGAAATAAATTCTAATGGCCCAATATTACTGCCTTGACTCACCCCGGAAAACGTGTAATAAGGACACGATTCATGCCCCGCATACTCGACGTACTGTCGGCGCTCGCCAAGGTAGCTAGCGAAAAACTAAAGTAATTGCGGTGAGAATCCCATCGCAGAGAGTTTACACAAAAGCACATCGTTATCGACGGTATCAAAAGCTTTACGAAAGTCAAAATACGCCACATCCACCTGTCCCTCAGCATCAATGACAGGCGACAGTTAGTTCACAAATGACAGCAAGTTGCCTCCCGTACTGTGACCCGGCCGAAAGCCGTGTTGAGCGTCCGAGAGTTGTGAACTCACTTGTGCATAAATACAGTTATGCAACACCGATTCGAATACCTTAGCGAACGCAGACAGCACCGCCACCAGTCGGTATCCACTCACGTCGGTGCCTACTCCCCCTTTCGGGACTGGGATAACGCGAGTGACTTTCCACTCGTCCGGGTAGTGATCCTCCTGCAAACACAAGTTAAAAATGTGCAATAAGGGCGCTTCAAAAACCATGCGACAATCTTTGACAATGTAAGGTGGTATCCCATCTGGACCCAATGAGCGTTTGGGCTTAAGACGCAGAAGCGCCGCGCGCAGGTCTCGCGCGCTGAGCACGTCAACATGCACGCGCGCCGAACCCGCCGCGCCGCCACCCGCGTTCTCCGCGGCGACCGAGTCTAGCGCCGGCCGCTTCTCGCTGTACACCGAATGGAAATATGAGGCAAAACATTCAGCACACTCCTCCTCCTTTAGCAATCGGCCGTCGTTAGTCACTTTCGGTTTATTGCGCCCAGATTGCTTAGCCCTAATGAAGTTCCAGAAAGATTTTGGATCTACTTGTAAGTTCTTCTGAAGCCTATCTTGGTACACTCTATAATTAGAAGCTATCTTTAATTTAATCTTAGTCCGTAAACAAGAAAACATTTCATAAGCCTTCCGGGAACTAGTAGATTTATATAGTTTGTGATAACGCCACTTCTGTTTGATTTCTGTTATTAAATCAGATGTGTACCATACTGGATAGCAAAACCTAGGCCCAAGATTATTCGCTAGACCGTTTTTCTTAGGCACACAACCGTCAACAACCTAATTCACTGTTTTATAAAAAGAATTTAAAGCCGCCTCAGAGTTATCAATACTAAGTAAGGACTCCCAATTTACCAACCTAAAAGAATTATACAAACCTAGAAAATCAGCTTTATTAAAATTCCACCTTGGTCTACTGTGCGACTTAACAAATGTATTCCGAGAAAGCGGAGGGCTACCCTCGGCCTCCCGATGACAAAGCTTCGCTCGAATAACCAGAGGCGGATGTTGTGAATCAACATTAACTAAGGGTTCCTCAGTGAGATGTACCCCTACGTCACTCAACTCAAACGTTGACAAAACTAAGTCTAAGGCACGATTATTAATATTAACAACGTTATTTACCTGCCGAAATCCACAGTATTCAATAAGATACTCCAAACAACTTCGAATTTCTATCGTCGTAGAAGGCATATTAAAATCACCCAACACTAAAACTTTGTCATATTTAACACATACATTCTCTAATATATGAAATAAATGCATATATTCATTAGCATCACATTTTGGCGGAATGTAAACAACGCGTCGCGTTTCTGTTGTCCACATTGTCAACAGAAACGCGATTTAGACTAAAACGCGGAGAAGCCGCCAAAAATACTCCTCCTTGTTTACGCCCATCAGTCCGATCACATCGTAATATGTTGTATTCCGGTGGGACTAATTCTCCGTCATGAATCCCTTCATTTAGACCAGACTCCGTAATTGCAAAGAGACCATACGTCGATGCCAATAAATTATTATAGAATATCCTCGTTTTAGTGCGTAATCCTCGAACATTATTTATTATTTATTTATTCAGTAACAATCTACATTGCGTTCGAATATAATCTGCATGAAACAGTAATGGATACACAAAACAATAAATTAGAATACATGAAATTCAATGAGTTTAGATTATCAATTATAAATCAAATTAAATAAATTAAATTAAAGAATGAAAAATGCACACATAATTTAAAATAACAATGTCAATGTCAATAAATGAAAATTAATTTAAAATAAATGAAATAGCAATTTAAAACGAAAACAATAACACACAACGATAAAAAAGTTGAAAACAAATTATATCACCTCAGTCAAAAAATTACATGTCAATTCTAGGCATATTACAATTCGTCTATTGAGTAGAGACATTTTTCCAACAGAAATGCCTTGAGCCTTGCCTTGAATGAGCCTGTGTACAGAATGCTTTTTAATTCCAGCGGTAATTTATTAAATATTTTAACTGCGTGATACTGTGGACTATGTTTGACTATTCTAAGAGCCGGGGTGATTTTGTTTGCGAAGTCTATCCTACGCGTTTTTTCCCTTACCAGCCTGCCCTCTTGTGTTTCAAAGTCATAAATATGTTTTTTAAAAGTGTTTAACAGTACTACTACATAAAGGCTAGGTACCGTGAGAATCCCAAGTTCCTTAAAATATGGTCGGCAGGTTTCTTGTTGAGAGATGCGTACAATGGTGCGGATAGCTCTCTTTTGGAGAATGAAAGCCCTATGCCAGTTGTAATGGTAGCTATTTCCCCAAAACTGTATGCTATACCTCAGTTTGGACTCAATCAGCGCAAAGTATACCATTTTTAAATGTATTATGCTCACTTCATCCCTAAGAGTTAAGGCATAGCAAGCAGATGATAATGATGAATCTAATGCTGCTAATTCTCTTTTCCAATTTAACAGATCATCAATCCCTGACAAGCTCAATTTTAACTTTATCCAGTTCAATGTCCATAGTATCTTTGCTACGCGCAGTCGTTTTAAATAACATAATGTTTGTTTTGGATGTGTTTATTATAAGCATGTTTGCATTAAACCAGGAGTAAAAAAATTCTAGAGCTGCATTCACCTTAACAGAAAGGTCATGGATATCATTAGCTGCGACTATAGCATTTGTGTCATCTGCGAACACTACCAGTTGTATGTCCGGCAAAAGTTTACATATGAAATTGATTAGATCATTGGTGAATAATATGTATAATAAAGGGCCCAAAATTGATCCTTGAGGGACTCCGGCTGTAATGTCTACCATAGGTGATCTGTAGTTGTCAATATACCTGTTTGGATTTGTAGAATCAAATTCGACAAACATTTTTCTGTTGCTAAGATATGAAGAGAAGAGCTGTAAGGCTTTACCTCTAACGCCATAGTGCTCCATTTTTATTAGAAGTAGTTTGTGGTCAATAGTATCAAAAGCCGCGCTTAAATCTAAGTAAATACCCGCTACCCTCAATTTACAGTTTATATTATTAACTACATCATTCAGCAACGTATAAATAGCATCTCCAGTTCCCACATCCTTCTGGTATCCAAATTAGCGTTCTTTTAAAACTTTTTCAAAGATTTTCGCCAACGTCGGCAATAAAGAAATAGGCCTATAATTTTCGCATCAGTTTTTGTGCCCCTTTTATGAATTGGGATGATCTTAGCAATTTTTAGCTGTTCCGGAAATATGCCTTCAGTAATGCACTTATTATAAAAAGTCGAGAGCGGTTCAGATAACACTAGTAAATTGTCTTTAATTACTGATATTGGAATGTCGTCATAGCCACACAACATTCTGATAATATACTTCGAAAGACTTATAACTACGCTTAATTGGCTTTGGCTGGTTTGCGGGAGTTACGAAACCACACCCATTGATTAAATCGCGCATTTAATGGCGAACTGTCAACGTTATTTATTTTCTCAAAAAGAGATTCCGGAACTCCAACCATAAATGACGCATAATCTCTTGCAGTCTTCGGAACAATTTTCTCTATTTTGACGTCTTCAGATCCACATATTCCCGTCACATGTTCAGCTAAGGCCTTTTCCGTTGTGTCCGGATGTAGTGACCACACATGCAAAAACTTCTTCCTCTGAATCGCTTGGAGCGTAACAATTTGAGTGTTTCCCCCTTTTTGAATAGTATTAGTAATACTCTTTGTTCGCTTTCTTTTGCCACCTACTACTCGCCATTCTTCGGAAGCACCAATTATCCTCCAATACTGTTTCTGCGTTTTCCGAAATGTCGCTCGTTTTTTGCAGCTGTATGGACGCAGCCTTATTCTCGGCACGCACGGTCGCTCGGCGCGCACGTTCCGTCATCATTTTGTGGGGTTCATTAACATGAATTGCGACGTTTGTCTCACTCGCACGCTGCGTAGAAGGTATCCCTATTGGTTTCTCCATCTCGCTCTTTGCACTATTCATTGATGCAAAATGACTTTCAAAATTTTCGATTTTTGAACACAAATCAGCAAGTACCCTCATCTGTTCCGTGATCACCTGCTGCTGATCTTCAATTTTCTTATTTTGCGTCTCAATCAGTGCTGATTGAGCCACAATCTTTGCTGTCAACGCTGCAACTCTCTTCGTAAGGTCGTTGAACGCAGTTTCCATATTAAATTTGGACATTTTAACCGATTGTCGGAATAAAAACACACGGGGTCTAAGTTCGCGTGTCAAGGACAGTGACAGAGCTGTCTGTATGTAGATTTTTTTCTCGAGCTCTATAAAGAATCTTAAATTTCTTTGGTAGAAGGAATGTAGTGAACATATTCAGCTGATTCTTCGGACTCTTAAAGGTGCTCAAACGTGTTTTCAACTATAGTTTGTACTGTTGAACTTAAGTCTTCACAAACCTTTCACGGTTGAAATACTTTGTTCCTTTTATGATCAGGCACGCACGAATGAACACTCGATCGGACTATATTTTGTTCACTACCTAATGTTATGCTGAACATATTTGTCGTTTCACATACTCCATATAGTAGTAGTATTAAAATTTGCCCTGGTATTTTTATTAAAACGATAACCATTCCATAGTAAAGATGGAAATCCTTTTTGATTTAATAAAACATACGATTCTCCAATGAAAATGATAAAACCATTGTCTGTCATAATATTGTCTGTCAATTCTTTGAAGTATATCATTTTCAAAGATAAAATTTCAAGTGGCTATTAGTTTGATGAATTCATTACGTTTAAATAAAAGTAGGTATGTAGGTACACCAATACCCTTTAAACTATAAAGTACTACAGATGTTTCGTTATACGAATGCGTCATTGTGCGTTATTATTTGTATTGGTAATTTTTCAAATTGTTCTAAATGCTGATGTGTCAATTTTCGAATTGGTTCTAATGCGGATGTCATTTTACAAATGCGTCGATATGCGAAAAAAATCCTGATCATTTTGGTCATTATGCGTCAAAGTGCCGTGATGTTCATGCATGACGCGTCTATTTATAATACGTCGTTGGTGCTCATCGACTTAGAAATATCTGAAAAAATAAAAAAAGAACAAACCAGTACATTAAGAAAAAGAGGAGGTAATTGCAAGAAGGAAGAGAAGGAGGTGGCAGAACGTGAGAGGGAGAGAACCTCACGTCCCAGCCGCCGCGGGAGACGCCCCGGGCGTCGGGGGGCAACCAGTGGCCCCCGGCCACCGTAGGCGCGAGCCTGTGGACGGTGAGTAATGGGCTAGCTCACCGTCCGTCCGTCTCATGACGACAGGCCGTGTCGACGGCGCGTACGTGTTCCACGCGCGCCTCAAGGAGATGTCAGCAAACCGGAGGGCGGGACGGCGGGACGCTTGTTCGAAAGAGATACCGCGGTCCTGGAACACAAAGGGCTAAGAAGGAACATGGGTGGGTTTTAGTCAGTCATGTCTGACACTCCCTCCCGCTCCGCCCAGAGCGGGAGAAGTAATTTGATGATAAGGTAATTGCAAGAATGTGCCATTGATTTTTAGAGCAGAGAGCTTTTGCAATGTTCTTTGTGATGCAAAAGCTTCTAAGATGGCTTCAGGGGATAGTTTAGCAACTACCTCGAACTAATTGTGAACCGCCTTCAACATCCATCCTTTGAACAATGGCCATGTTACATGACACCTTGTTGGAAAATAAGGCACAGGCTAACAACTCATCAGATAAATACCACAATTGACGCTGTAAGACACCCTTTTGCTGTTGCACTAATTTCTGAATCAATCGTTTCGTATAACTTTAATCTTTTCCAAAATTGCAAGTCATTAATCGGTGCATCTGCTGCCAAAGGCGCTTCAATGCAAACCCTTCGTGTAAATTAGGGCACCGAAACTAACAAATCTGATAATTTGTTTTTCTAACCTTAACTTTGGTTAACTTAAATACGTTTAATATACCTCTAAAGAGAAAAATCTTCATTGCACACAGTAATTTCGCTATCCAACGAATGAATCCTCGCAGGTGGCTTGTTCAGATCTATCATTGTGAGCTGTATTAGCTCGTTGTAATCTCATCCCGAACTTGTTTTTCTGCAGCTAATGCAGTTTTAAGGCTCTGTTATAAAGTGAACATGAGCAGTTTGATGAAATTATATTGATAAATGGTATCAAAATTATATTAGTGTTTAAAGTGAAAGTTATGGCTTTGCTGCTACAACTCAGCAGTTTGTCAGTGTTAGTCATCCGTCCACTAATACCTGTTTCCTTGCTACGTCAACATCAGGTATTATAATTATTAGTTTGTATTCCATCAGGTGCATACTCTTGCATACTAAATTATTCATGTATTGTATATTATGTTTTCAGATAAAAATAACTGCACTGCTGCTACAAATTCTGTGAAAATGGAGCATAATTACAGAGTAATAAGCAAACTTAAACAAAGTCGATTGCTCAAAGGTAATTTATATTCAGCGTTATAAAGCCTATTACAGTGCCACTGTTGAACATCGGCCTGCGGGAACATTGAAATTCCACATTAGTGATTTTACAAATAAAGCTAGTTTTAATTAATAAACTAAATAATTTATTTGTATAGAAACAGTTTTACATTAGAGGGATAAAGTAAAATAAGTATATAATTATATTTTTCTGCATATTTCTAATGCTCGAAACCACTTCAGAACAAAATGAAGTATCTTCAGAATGAAATAGGTCGTTTGCGCAAGAAAGGACAGTCATTCAAAGCACGATAAGCTGATGCAGAAGAATTGTCCAATAAAACCGCATTTCAACTGGTGACATGAAATATGACAAAATCAGCACAACTGTTTGTGCATATGCAACTACAGTCTAAAAAGAAATCGAAGGGGAGAAGGTTTTCAATAGAGAAAAAAGTGATGTCCTTGTCACTCTTCAAAAACAGTCCTAAGTGCTACAAGCTGTGCTGCAAGCTGCAAATTTTTGCATTGTCATCAGCAAACGCTATGAAACCATTGCTGAGCCAAATTAAATTAGTACCAGGCATAAATCCCTACATATTTGAAAAAAATAAAAAAGTGTTAGCTTAAAAGGTTGTGCCAGATCGACTCTGCAGTCTCATGTTTGACGAAATGTCATAGACCACAAGTTCTGTATAACTCACATAAGGATGAACTGGAAGGGTTTGCATCAAATCAAGAGGCTTCATTTGCTGACCATGCCCTTGTTTTTATGGTGAAAGGTGTGAAAAATAATTTTAAACAACCAATTGTCAACTATTTCACAACCGGTTTAAAAAAGCATAAATTGGAAATTTTAATTAAAACTGTGGTTCAGCACGCACTGGAAAATGGCCTCATCATTGTGAACACGGTATGCGACCAAAGTCCTGTTAATGTTGGCGCTATAACCGAATTGGTTAATAAAACTAAAGCCGCCTATCTTCGGCAAGGCAAGGAGTGGCGTCATGAAATGTTCCGAATTAATGGTCAGAGCATAATCCCCCTATATGATACTCCTCATTTAATAAAAGTTCTCAGAAATAATTTATTGACCCAAGATATGACATACGTCACATCTAATCAGAAAAAGAACGATAAATCATGGGAGTATTATCAAATGGTCTATGCTGCCGACAAATCATATAGAGAACTACGTCTCCTTGACAAAATTACGGAAGAGCACGTAAATCCCGAAAAATGAATAAAATGCGTGTGAAATCGACCCAAATTAGTCACAGTGTTGCTGTTGTAACAGAATACTTGACAGCAAGACAGGATCTACCCGAAGAATGTTGTCAAATCATAGACATGACCTTATTAATAGATAATTTATTTGATTCTTTAAATGTTAGCAGTATGTTCATACCAAATGGTAAAATTTATAAAGGGCCTGTGAAACACAATTCGTCTCAACATCAACTGTGGCAAAAAGCTAAAAAAGTTTTAAGAACTGTAAAATATATTGAAAAAATAAAAGTTAGGAACAAAATCCGTCTGACTGAGACAAATATACCATCTGTGACAAATCTAATTGTACAATCAAACAAACTTACCAAGTGTAGTTCGATTGAAATTGTCTCCTTGTGGTCTCGTCCGAAGATGATGAGAGGTAATTAATTGCTAGTATCGATTCTCGTCACTAATTGACCCCACATAAGTTAAAAGTATTTATAAAGGGCATTGGGTAAGTTTGTATGGACTAGTGGCATGATTTTTTTTCACAGCGGCCACAAAGATAATTGTTGTAAACGTATAGTGGAATATATGATATTTATCACTCCTAAAAGAATTTTTCCGAAACTAATATCGGAGCTGATATATCTGATGTCAAAGTTGTGTTGTTCCTACTAACAGTTTGCATACTGTTACGTATTTTATAAAAAAATAACTCTTTCCTATCGTTTGCCGTATGTCATTACTTCCCAGAATTTGATCCTTAGCAGCGACACTATCGAATGGTGTAATAATACAAGGTGTTTTTTTTTTTCAAAATTAACGGTTTCGGTTCCTGGCTAGGATTATTGATTTTTCAAAAAAATAATTATGCAGTTTTAGTTTTTATCAAAATCAGGCTCGTGACTCCTTTGAGTGTTTTTCGCTATTCCTCATAGTTTCGGATTTGGCCTTCCACCCACTTGAAATGTTCACCCTGTATATCTCGGCTCCGATGCATTTTGAAAATAATTGTTCATAGAAGAAAATGATTGTCTTATTGTGTTCTTACTAATTAAATATTTTTCATTAGTGGTAAGAGTGGTTAAAAAATCATGCCACTTTTACCCAAACCCCTTTCTGAACGAATCCTTCGTACGTCATAAATTCCCGCGCTCTGCCTGTCATTTAGTTCAAAGCTGTAAGATAAAATGTTTAGTCCGATTCTACAACTATGTCTGTGGGCGTAGGTAAGGAAGTACCTGCAAGGGTGGGTGGGACTCATCATCTTCGGCAAGACCACAAGGACACAATTTCAATCGAACTACACTTGGAAAGTTTATTTAATTGTACAATTGTGCTCCTTGTGGTCTCGTCCTCAACGATGACAGGTAATTAATCGTTAGATGTTCAAAGTCTAGGTGTAGAATCACTCTTTTTATTCTGAAATAATTTTACTTTATAACTTTAATTTTCTTATAAGATACATATTTTTCTTGTACATGTAATAATAACATTAATTGATAACCTTATTATTAAAATAAAATGTAACTTCTAAGATATTTATTTTCTTATAAAATAATTAGACTTATGGTTTTCTTATATGTATGTATGTATACATTTTAATTAGTATTTATTAACAATCTTATTCGAAAATATGACTCATTTAAAATTGCTTCTGCAATGCCTGCCTTACATCAATAATTGGTCGATTGTAAAACTGGGCAAATGTTGTTGAAGACTCAGTCCAACCGGCAGTTTTCCTGATCAGGTCAATGTTAATCATCATCATCATCAGCCTGTATTCGTCCACTAGGCCTCTCCCATGACACGCCACTGAGCACGATCCTCGGCCACTCTCATCCAGCTCTTGCCAGCCGCCTTGCGAAGATCATCGCGATCATCGCGTCTGTGGACGTCCTACGCTACGTTTACCGATCCGTGGTCTCCACTCAAGAACTCGTCTACCCTAACAGTCAATGTTAACACCTTTTAAAAAGGCTGCTGAAGTTGCAGCATGTCTGATGCTGTGGGTAGAGAAAAAATGGACGTATCTATTCCACTAGCAGCTAAGATTAACTTTATCCACCGGCTGATTGTACTAACCCCTACAGCCAAATGTGGCTTTTTGAATGAGATAAACAAGTTTGGACATTTCCTGATCTTTGAGGTTATCTTTAAGTAATTACTTGCTTACTTGGCCTTAGTCTAAAGAAACCCTTAAAAAGTCTCTTGATTTTGTCATCTGCTCCTACCTGTGGTCCTATCACTAAAGCTAACGCGGATCTTATGCAGTTGAGGGTACTGTAGGAAGCAGAAATGAAATGAAACTTAATTGTCAGGTAAGAAATCACTTCTGGTATAGAAACCGTGGTTGCATGTAACTGTTTATCATTACAGTAATTAAACCATGCTTTTATACAAGGTAAATATTGTTTAAGGGTACTACTTGAAATTGATGACATCATTATTTCAGCTGCCTGTTCGTCTATTCCAGAATCTAAGAAGACTTTCCGGATAATCTCCCTGCCATTTGTTGGTTGCGATGTAGAGGATGTGGTGAATTGGAATTACATTAGGAGAGTAGATTACTGTTAGGTTTAAAAATAATTGGGTCTGATGGATACCAGGGCTGGGTTTCCCAATAAGGTTCTAGACAGACGGACTGCATTTCAATTGCAATCCAACTGCAAATTTGAAGTTCGGATGCAGTTGAATGCAGTTGACACGACTGCAAGAGCTAATGGACGAGTGCATAAAGTGAAGTGCCGCACCCTGCGTAACTTGGACTTGCCCGCGCAGACAGTGCCCGCGGTCGTGATTTCGGAGCACGCCCACCTACGCGACTTAGGCTGCGAAGAGATGCGGAGCGCCAGGCCCCTGTTATTGCTTGGACAGGACAACTGGGAGTTGCTGGTCAGCCAGGAGACACGCCGAGGGAAGTCCGGTAAGCCAGTTGCCTCTTTGACTTCGTTAGGATGGGTCGTGCATGGACCATTAGGCAAAACATATAACAGTAAACAGTCAGTAAACTGCGTTGTTGAGACCGGCATAGAATTAAATAATCTGGTAAAACAACAGTTCGAACTAGAAGCTATAGGGATATCAGAAGTGCCCCGCAGGCATGAAAACATTGAGAGGGCCAGGCAGATTTTGGAATCCACTAGCCGCCAAGATGAGAATGGCAAATGGGAAGTAGGTCTCTTATGGCGTCGGGACAACCCTCAGTTGCCCGACAGTTATAAATACGCGTGCCAACGGTTGGCGGGAATCGAGCGTCGTTTGAAAAAGGACGCAGTTTATGCTGAGGCATACGAGGCACGCGAGGAAGGGTACGCGAGCAAGCTAGAGAGTGGTGTAGGGTCAGAACCGGTATGGTATTTACCCCACTTCGGGGTGACGAATCCAAACAAGCCAGGAAAACTACGCCTCGTGTTCGACGCCGCGGCTAAATTCGACGGCACGGCACTAAACGACCATCTGTTAACGGGACCCGACATGCACAATTCATTGATAGGCGTGTTGTTCAAGTTTAGACTAGGACCTGTCGCGTACACAGGCGACATAGCCGACATGTTTCTCCGGTTTCGACTCCGGGAGCAAGATCGAGGTGCTCATTTGTTTTTATGGTCGACGCCCGGCAGTGACGAGCCCGACGTATATAGGATGAATTCAATGATATTCGGGGCCGTGTCGTCACCTACGTCAGCTATTTATATATTGAATAAAAACGCGGCAAAGTATGAAAAAAAGCAAAAAAAGCAAATAAATTTAGATTTGCTTGACTTGTGCATGGATAGCTTTCATCCATTCTCTATAGTTCAAGAAAGAGCTTTTCGTAAATTCTGCCGGTGGATACCAGGATACCAGTTACCTACCCGGAAGACGCTGTCTAATTCTATAATGCAGGAGGTCTATGTTAAGACTTCTGAGTTAATACAAGTTCAGCTGCAAAAAGAAGTCCATAGTATTTGCCTAACTGCAGACATGTGGACCTCCTTAAAAACTGAGAGCTACATTGCACTCACTGGGCATTATTTGACAGAAGAGTTAGTATTTAAAACTGTCTTGTTAGGATGCTGTCAATTTCCGGGTCACCACACAGCGGAGAATATCGCCGCAGAAATTGGAGAACTTGTTGACAGGTTTGGTCTAAAAAATAAAGTCAACTTTATGATAACAGACAATGCTTCCAACATTGTTAAGGCTGTGAAAGATATGTTGGGTTGGAAGCATTTTGGGTGCTATGCTCATAGTCTTAACTTGATAGTGGAACACGCGATTCAGTTAACAAAACCTCAGATAGACAAAGTCAAGCGAATAGTTGCGTATGTTAAAAAAAGCACCTTGGCATCAGAGAGGTTACAAAAATATCAGGTGCAACAAGGTCAAGAACCTAAGCGATTGAGTCAAGCTGTCGACACACGATGGAACTCTACTTATTTCATGTTGAAACGATTTGTGGAGCTCGAAGATGCCATCCGATCAACTTTGGCTTTTGCGGATAGAAGTTTGCCTTTTATAAGCCCGGAAGATTGGACACTGTACAATCAACTGTGTCAGGTATTGCGCCCCTTTGAGGAAATTACTACCTCAATGAGTGGGGAAAAATACGTAACCGGGAGTTCAGTGATTATTGTGACACGGTGCCTAAAAGAAGCTTGCACAAAACTTTACGAGCTGACCCATCATGGCGGTCTATCACGTGAAGCAAGCGATACGGTGATGTTGCTAAAAGCGGGCTTGGATGAAAGATTTAAATTTGTTGAAACTAGTGGCACATTTGCGTTGTCCACTTTTATGGACCCTCGTTTTAAAATGCAAGGGTTTTCAGACCAATCCGAGGCGACAAAAACGAAAGAAAATGTGCGAAAATTAGTAGCGGCTTTGATTGCCGAAAAAGAACGCAGCACAATACCTACTGTTTCCCCAGTCACCGAAAAAAATTTAAATACCAATTGTTGGGAATCGCACCCAACAAATACGCAGTCGGCACGAGCAGCGACACGCGCAAGCGACGTGACCGACCTACGCGTCATCGTCAACGTCATCGGCGAGCGAGGGGAGCTGCGGGCGGCGCCGGCCGGCCTGCGGACACTCTTCCTCGGACACCACCGCGACGGACGATCCTCTCAAACGCCTTCTAAATTATTTTCATCACACTTGCACGTAAACAGTGTCATAACATACAGGTTAACTTGGCTGTAATGCCCCATATAAAACCCTAGGGCGGTAAGTATTTTTTTTTTAATTTACAGCACAGCATGACAGCACACAGGTCATGCAAGTTCAAGCAAGGAGTTTACACGCAATTGAAAAATTGTATTAAAATGTTATTTAAACAGGAATTTCATTCAATCTCGCTACATGTTATTTAATTACTCAACTAATGTTCTAAAATCTAAATAATCGATATTTTTTTGTATCTAAACGTCGTTTTTTTTTTATACTCCCTCATGGCTGTATACCTAGGTAAGTATTTGCCTTTAACGTTTCTGAACAAAACATTTGTATAATCTGTGGTGTGGGCAAACAGCCCGCCATCCGCAAATCAGTTCACGTATTTCGTAATAATATGTGCTGACTTGTGTGTATTCATAATTATTAACTCGCAAATGTGATGAAAAACATTGTATGTTTCACGGGCGGTACGGGAATTACGAACCTCGACTCAGAAAGCCCTCAGTCTTCGACTTCGGGCTTCTACTAGAGCCTCGATCGTAATTCCTTACTTACCGCCCTTAATACACAATATACTATTTCATCACACTTGCACGTAAACAGTGTCATAACATACAGGTTAACTTGACTGTAATGCCCCATATAAAACCCTAGGGCGGTAAGTAATTTTTTTTTAATTTACAGCACAGCATGACAGCACACAGGTCATGCAAGTTCAAGCAAGGAGTTTACACGCAATTGAAAAATTGTCTTAAAATGTTATTTAAACAGAAATTTCATTCAATCTCGCTACATGTTATTTAATTACTCAACTAATGTTCTAAAATCTAAATAATCGATAGTTTTTTGTATCAAAACGTCCATTTTTTTTTTATCTACTCCGTCATGGCTGTATACCTAGGTAAGTATTTGCCTTTAACGTTTCTGAACAAAACATTTGTATAATCTGTGGTGTGGGCAAACAGCCCGCCATCCGCAAATCAGTTCACGTATTTCGTAATAATATGTGCTGACTTGTGTATATTCATAATTATTAACTCGCAAATGTGATGAAAAACATTGTATGTTTCACGGGCGGTACGGGAATTACGAACCTCGACTCAGAAAGCCCTCAGTCTTCGACTTCGGGCTTCTACTAGAGCCTCGATCGTAATTCCTTACTTACCGCCCTTAATACACAATATACTATTTCATGTTTGTCCGCGACAGTTAAATATTGTAAATTTAATCGGCAATATACCAAGCCTATATACCTATTTATACAGTCCACTTTTAATTTTACCTAACGAGTTATTAAACATTGGTCCTTCAAGGATCTCGTCGGTTTTTTACAAAAAGTAACGGTTGTGGAAGACAACTTCAAGCTCTAAGGTCTTCGATTGCGGTCTTCAGCGGCGACAGTTTTGCAGGAGTCGTCTATTTCCTGCCGAAACAACGCACAGCTACCGTAAACGCCTGAGAAGAAGTTATCTAGAGGTCGGCCGTACAGCGGACTTTGGACCCCGTCGAAACTTCGAGTCATCGTCAAGAACTTGCAACATCATCAGTTATCCTGTGGATGGTTTAGACATTCTGTGAGTTCGTTCCAGTTTTTCCCTTATATCTTTTCCTATTCTTTATTATATTTCATGTTTAAATAGCAATATTTAAGTGAGTGCTTTCAATTACTTTATTTTCAAGTCGTTTAGTGGCAAATCATTCTTATTCATAGCCTTGCATTTCTTAAATCTTAATTATTCTGCTTATAAAGCATCATAGTATAACCTTTATATACATAACCCCTTGCGATTACTTCGCATCTTGTCTATAACAGCTGATCGCTCGGCGACACACCTGCGCATCAGGTGTTCCTTTGTTCGCTCGGTTGCGTCATACCTCATTAGCTAGCTACTCTTTTTTTTCTCTTCGCATTTTATAAACTGGTTTCTTATCTTTCATTAGTCGTTTGTGATTTATTGCTTGTGTTTCTATCGCTATGGCTGACGAGAAAGTTGAAAAACTCGTTAAAAAACGCAGCTGTATGAAATCTAAGCTCACAATTTTTGGCAACTACCTTCACATGCTTGAAAGTTGCGACGAACTTAGCAGCTTACAACTTTTAGATTTACAAACCAGATACAATAAATTTGATAGCTTATACGTGGATTTTGACAAATTACAGTATGACATCGAGATGTTGCTGGAGCACCCCGATGACGAGATCAAGGAGCGTGAGCAGTTTGAGAATCAGTATTATAAACTGGTGGCGACGGCGCAGAGTCTGCTCGGCGCTCGGCCCCCCCAGTCTGGCAATCAACAGGATGGTTATGTAACGGGTGACGAGGATGTACAGGCAGGTGGCTTTAAATCAAATTATGTTAGGTTGCCAAAAATAAATTTACCAGTTTTTCACGGTCACTATCAACACTGGCTTGAATTTAGAGACACTTACATTTCACTCATTCATTCACGAAAGGACATGGATAACGTTAATAAGTTGCACTACCTCCGTGCTTCTCTTAAAGGTAGTGCGTTACTAGTTATAGATAATTTAGATTTTAGAGCTCAGAATTATGAGTCTGCTTGGAATTTATTGTGTAAAAGGTACGACAACAAAAGATTGTTTGTTAATAATCATGTTCGTGCATTATTTAGTGTTGAATATATGCAAAGTGAATCATGTTCTTCTATTCGTAACCTTATAGACGTCACTAATAAAAATCTTCGTGCCTTGACAACGTTAGGTCAGGACACTGAATTTAATTTACGAGATACCCTCATAATCCACATGATGTCCGAAAAACTTGACAGTGTCACACGTAGGGAATGGGAAGAACATCGAAACACATTAGATAATCCACCCTCATTGGTTTTTTTTTTAAGTTTTTTTAGTAACAGAGCTGACTTATTAGAAACTTTACAAGAACATAACATAAATAGCAATAAAATACATCAGGCAGACACTTATAAACATAATTCTAATTTACTTACAGCTACAAAATCAGATAAAAAAATAAATGACAACAATAGTAAAAATAAAAAATTCAACAACAATCATAAAACAAAATATACATGTCCTATGTGCAATCAGACTCATTATTTATTTAATTGTGATGCCTTTAGAGCCCTGTCTGTTGAAGCTCGTATGCAAAAGGCCAAAGAGGCAAAGGTCTGTCTTAACTGTCTACGACCAGGGCATGTGGAATCAAGGTGCAATCTTGTACCTTGCAAATATTGCAAGAAAAGCCACAGTACTCTGCTTCATTCGCATGAGGCAGAAACAACTCCTACTCCTGAGTCAATTATTCCCGTCAATAATTTTGCCGGTTCGGCTAATGTTGAGCAGTTTACTACTCCTCCGAATGTTTTGCTTTCCACAGCGATCGTGAGAGTGGTTGACAGCAAGGGTGACGTGCACACTGCGCGCGCACTCCTGGACAACGGTAGTACGGGCAACTTCGTAGATGAGTCACTATGCGGTAAGCTGGGTCTGTCGCGACGTAGTGCGAGCGCCACCGTGACAGGCATAAATAATAATACTTCTTATTGTGCACAATCTTGCAGCCTTACTATTATGTCCCAATATGATGACGACTGTAAAATTACTGTAGACTGACATATTCTGCCTCAGATCAGTAGAGCTTTGCCGTCTTCTTTTATAAACATTGATCATATTCCTCTTCCATTGGGAATAAAATTAGCTGACCCAACATTTAATATACCGTCAGCTATAGACATCTTAGTTGGGGCCGAAGTATTTTGGTCCGTCTTATGCAATAATTCTATCGACTTAGGTAAAAATCAACCTAAGTTATATGAAACGAAACTGGGTTGGTTAGTGTCAGGGTACGTTGCCCGTCATAAGTCACACTCTTCATCTCCCGTTTGTCATTTTTTAAATGTGGACGCCAATCCAGACTTAACTCGTTTTAGGAAATTAGATACCATTGCAGCCAAGCACTCCTTACCTCCAGAGAAACGTGCCTGCGAGCAGAGTTTTAGGAAAAATACTACTCGTAAAGACGACGGACGCTTTGTCGTAACCATGCCACTGAAGAAATATTCTTCAGCCTTAGGCGATTTTGTTTTGTGTCACGTCGGGGGAAACCGCAAAGTATTACTTCCGATAACGGCACCAACTTTGTCGGCACTTACAATGAGCTATCAAAGTTCATTGTTCAATCAGACCTTGAGGGTCAGATATCTCAAGAAGGTATAGAATTTAACTTCATACCTGCATATAGTCCTCACTTCAACGGCTTAGCCGAGGCAGCTGTTCGTTCCACAAAACACCATCTTAGGTTATTGCAATTCACTCCCTGTCACCTTCGGAGAAATGGCTACTAGCCTCACTCAAATATAAGCTGTTTTAACTCCCGTCCTCTTACTCCTCTCTCCTCAGAACCCCTTGACTTCTCCGCTCCGACACCTTTTCACTTCATAATTGGACGGCCACTTAATTCTATATCTCATCCACAGGTCTCTGATTTCCGCGATAATCGTCTGGAGCGGTCTTCTGGTTTTTAGGAAGTTTCACCCTGACAGCGACTTCGCATCAAGAGTTGCAGAGGTGAAGACAAAGAGGGGCACTAAAAGGAGGGCTTTTAATAATATTTGCCCCCTTCCAGATGTTTGAAGTGTTCACTTCAACCCGGGCAGCATGTTGGGAATCGCACCCAACAAATACGCAGTCGGCACGAGCAGCGACACGCGCAAGCGACGTGACCGACCTACGCGTCATCGTCAACGTCATCGGCGAGCGAGGGGAGCTGCGGGCGGCGCCGGCCGGCCTGCGGACACACTCTTCCTCGGACACCACCGCGACGGACGATCCTCTCAAACGCCTTCTAAATTATTTTCATGTTTGTCCGCGACAGTTAAATATTGTAAATTTAATCGGCAATATACCAAGCCTATATACCTATTTATACAGTCCACTTTTAATTCTACCTAACGAGTTATTAAACACAATAATGAACTAAGTCCCTGGAGTATTTTTGACAAAATAGTTGCTTCAAGTACTGCTCAAGGTACACCTCTTTCAAGAGCCATCAAAGAGGTAGATATGTACCTGTCTGACGAGCTGCTGCCAAGAAAGGACCAGAGGGGAAATTTAACGTGCCCTTTAGAATGGTGGAGAAAACATCAGTTTGTTTACCCAAATTTAAAAAAAATATTTTTTCCCGATGTAACATTGTAGCCACATCTGTACCGTGTTGTGGATGTTTTCAAAGACAGGTCTTATTATTAGCGAAAGGCGCACGAGACTATCTACCAGAAAAGTGGAACAGCTTATGTTCCTAAATGTAAATATGCCTGAAGAGAGGTTCGAGGGGTATTAATAATAATATAAAATAAATTAATGTAAATATGTACCAAGAACCAAACTACACACATCAAAAGTGTCTAGGGATCAAGCATTTTTATGCGGATTTCTTGAGATTGAGATGTGGCTTTGTAATAAATTTAATATTTTATAAATTTATATGGATCCTTTTTGGTGCATTTCATAATTTGAATCAGGAACTGTGAATCAAATTCGAGTAAAAGATGAAAATCAGCTGTCAATATTTTCCCTATAAAAACATACAACGCATTGAAGACATTATTAGTGCTACTGTTTCCCTACTACTGATTAAAACCAACGTTATTATGGAGCGGCGACGTCATTTAAGCAGGGAAGAAATGCTCAGAGCCGTGGGAATGATAGAAGCTGGTTCCCGGCAACGTACTGTGGCTTTAGCTCTGAATACAAGTCAGAGTGTTATCAGTCGACTTTGGACACGTTACCGAAGCACTGGTACCGTGGCTGAGCGCCATGGAGGACGGTATCGCTGCACCACACGGAGACAAGACCGATACATTCAAATCTTAACTCGAAGAGCTCCAACAATAACCGCCATGATGTTAGCCGTGAGGCTTCATCAATCTTCAGGGAACTTAATTAGCGACCAAACAGTCAGAAACCGCTTGCATGAAGTGAACCTTCATTCCCGAAGACCGCTACGGGTACCACCTATAGCAATGCACAATCGTAGGATTCGATATCAATGGGCTCTTGAACACAGAAATTGGGCAGAAGAACAATGGCGTTTCGTGTGCTTTTCTGATGAGTCTCGTTTTGGTATGAGACCGGATACAAGACGTATACGACACTGGAGAACCCCTGGACGCCAACAGCGATTAAAATCCTGCCAGGAAGTCCATCCTTATAGTGGTGGAACCATCATGGTATGGGCGGGTATTTGGATCGGCGGAAGAACTGAGTTGATTTGGATCAGAGGCAACCTCAACGCTCAAATTTATGCTGAGACGATTGTATCAGACGTCATCGTTCCTCTACAAGTGCAAATCGGTCCCTTATTTCAGTTAATGCATGATAATGCACGACCGCACACCGCAAGAGTTGTAAGACAGACTCTCGCCGCAGCTAACATCAATGTCCTGCCCTGGCCTGCTCAGTCGCCAGACTTGAACCCGATTGAGCATGCATGGGATATGCTACAGAGAAGAGCTCTGCCGAATATGGAGGGTATCCAGTCGCAAGAAGACCTTTTTTTGTTGTTGCAACGAACATGGGCGGCCATTCCACAGCGTGATTTGGATGAACTCATTTTGAGTATGCCAAACCGATGTTCTTGTGTTGTTAGTGTTCGCGGTAGAAACACGGATTATTAATTGTTCAAGTTACCCAATATGTTGATCCCTAGACACTTTTGATGTGTGTATATAAAAAAAAAACACAAAAAAAAACAGTTTGTAAATACCTAATTAATAAAATAAAAAATTATGTATATAAAATCAGTTGATCTTCTAAATACGCCAGAATAATAATAAATCTCTATTTAGTATTCTGCCAGTCCTAAGCCTGGACAAGTATGAAGGGAAGTTCAAAATAATAGGTACTCAAAGCACACGAATGACTAGTCTAAAATTTACGCCAACGTCGCCGTAGACTTCGCCGTAAAGTTCACAAAGTTAACGCGTAAACTAGTCGACGAATTCAACTAGTTGATCGACTAGTCGATGAACGAAATTGGACGGTCTAGTTACGTTGACGCCAAACACGTCGACGACCCATCACTACTTCATACAGACGCGATCTAGCACACATTCGCCATTTAGAAGTGCCTCCTCCATCTCAGGCAGTCTCTCCATTGGTTGGGGAAGGAATTGTTGACACTGAGTTAGGTTCAAAGAACACGTCTTGTACACAAAACGATACATATTCTGATGTCCCTATCCGTATCTTCCACAAAACCCACCTATGATAGACACTCCATCTCCTCAAATAGAACAAAATGATGTTCTGTCTAATATTATTCCCCAACCTAATTACCAAAAAATTGTACCATCGCCTAGATCCAAGAGGGAAATCCGTAAACCCTCTTATCTTAAGGACTATTATTGTTAATTAGTTACTACTTGTAAGTTTATTTTATAATAAGATTTTATGATGAGTCAGTGTAATATTTAATAATACGGGTCCTATTGATTACTGTAATTGGAATTATTGCATCCCATATATAGCATTTTCACATATTTGTTAAAATTAAGATGCTAAAATGATTATTATGAACTTGTAAAAAAAAAAAAAGGGAACATGTTGGCAACACTATCCAAGTGTTTGCCACACTTTACATTGTATCTGTGCTCCTCACTTTTTGTTATAAAAATGTCCGACCTACTTATTCCATAATTTAGTAATTAAGTTTCTTATATATAAACAAGTCTTTTAAAACAGTAAACTTTTTGGTAGGAAGACTTGCTCAGATCAAAATAATGTTTTTGCTGAACTAAATGCAATTTGATTGTTCACAACTTCGTAACTTGCGATTTTTCATACCTAAATGAGTTCAGTGATTTTATATTTCACAAAAGATTGAAATGTGCGAGTTGGAAAGTACATTGACGGAGTCTAACAAATGTACCTAATTTAAAAATAAAATGTAATGGAATGGTTCCAAAATCCCATAATTGACGCATCCCTACATTCCCTAGTGTTAACATTGGTGTAGAAGACATCGCAGAAAGTCATCCTGACCATATTTGTTTTTTTTTCAGAACGTGACCCACACTGTCAAGAATTTAAGTCTTCTGCTACTAGCTTACATAATCAATATTTCGCCTGCGAAAAAAAGAAAGTGCATACTGATACTTAAATTTTCCCGTGCAGAAATCCGCGATGCCTACATCAAGCAAGAGGCTTCTGAAGCAGAGGTAACAAGTGAAATTATATCAAAACGGGAGCTTTCCAAACAAGGCCGCACATTAGAGCCGTTTGTTATTTTTGTCGGACGATCGGTGGCGGTTGATAACGGCTAGTGGACTGTGCGTGCAAAATATTTCATGCAGCTGGGGCCTGTTACCCTGAGGAATGTGCAGATGTTCGGTAGTTCATCCATGGGGATTGGAATGCTTTGATGCTTTACCCTTAACCACCTAGCGTCGGTCACAGTGACTCCATTCGATATATTTTTTCAAATATTTCCGTTACAACGCGTGCCACAAGCTTGTGACTCTGTGTACTTTTTCCCTCCCTCTCCAGTTTGCGCTTCGCGCCCGACCAAGCAACACGTGCGCGCAGTGAAAAGATTCAGGTAAATATATTTCGTTTGCGGTCATGGTGACCGACGCTAGGTTGTTACGTTAGTTTTAGTGTTAACATTTTCTTGTTGTTTTTTTAGATTTATTATGTCTCAACGTGATCAAAATATAAGTAGATGGTTAGAAGAGTGTGACTCGGATTCCGAGGATCAAAGGGACGTGCCGGAAATACCAAATGAAGATTGCAGTGACGTTGAAGATGTACCAGTAGACCACGTCATTGATGGTGAGTGTCAATCAGACTCTGATATTGATGTTGACGAGTTAAATGAAGACGTCGATAATCTGCCAGTTGATGATGATGATCTGCCAGTTGATGATGGTGCATCTTCGGATGATGATGTTCCATTGGCAAGGTACCGGAACTACTTTGGAAAAAATCGGTTCCGTTGGTCGTCTCAAGCTCCAGTTTCGCGATCAAGGACTTGCAACAGCACAACATCGTTTGCCAACCGCCAGGATTGAAAAGGAACTTTAGAGATGTTTTGAACAGAAATACAGTACCAATTGATATATGGCAGTTAATTTCACTGATGATATGTTAGAAGTAATTGTTAAGCATGCAAACGAAAAAATTAGAAAAATAAGACCTAACTATCAAATTCAGACATGTGTTCAAGATCTCGATGTAGTGGAACTAAAGGCTTTTATCGGTATCTTGTACTATACCGCAATTTTCAAAGAAAACCACACACATTACACATGTTGGTACAGCACAGATGGCACGGGAAGAGAGATCTATCGTTGAATAATGAGCAAGAACAGGTTTGAAACATTGCTAAATTGCCTTCGATTTGATGATGCGAGCACCAGAGATGAACGCCGTAGCACTGATAAAGCTGCACCTATATCTGAGCTGTTTGATAAGCTGATACAAAACTGCAAAGAAGTTTGTTCAATTGGCAGTTACGCTTGTATTGACGAGATGTTGGTATTGGGACTCGGATAGCCAAGGCTTGCCCGTTGAATACCAAAGACTGAACAATCCCACGCAAGCAGTTTTGCGATTGATTGCATCGATAGAAGGAACCCACAGAAATGTCACTGTTGACAATTGGTTTACTTCAGTTGAGCTTATGAACATCCTAAAGCAAAAATAGCTGACACTTGTGGGTACCCTAAAAAAAATAAAAGGGAAGTACCTCCTCAATTTTTGCCTAGCCGTCATCGGGAAGTTGGCTCTTCGGTTTTTGGATTCACGTCAGATGCAACATTGCTATCTTATGTACCAAAGCAAAACAAAGCCGTGCTTGTTCTCTCCAGCATGCATCACGCGCCAACCATCGATCCACAAAAACAAAAGCCAGAAATGATAACTTTCTATAATAGCACCAAAGGTGGCGTCGACACATTAGATCTGAAATGTGCCATTTACTCAACTTCTCGACGCACACAGCGCTGGCCAATGGTGGTCTTTTACAGAATGCTGGATGTATCTGCAGCAAATGCATACATCATCAGCAACATGAACCAATCTCAGAAAAAGGTGTTCAGACTGAATTTCATGAAACGACTGGCTGAAGATCTTATCGAACCCCATTTAAGACGTCGAGTAAATTGCAAAGGGAACTTCAAAATGCTATTCGCCGGGTTCTCAAAATAGATGAACAGCCAAGAACATCTTCGGCAGGCAGTTCTGACAAATTAGAATCACGAAAAACTTGCTCAACGTGTGACCCAAAAAAGAAACGTAAAACATTCCATTTGTGTTTTCAGTGCAAAAATCCAATTTGCGTTGAGTGTTCTCAAAAAATGTGTGTAGACTGCCGCGAAAAATTGTAAGTGAGTTGTAATTTTGTCATTATTGTGATTTTATTGTGCCAATGATAGTTTTATATAAGAGGTTATATGTTTAAGTTACTAAAAAAATTAAAAATTAAGAAGTCTCATTGATTGTAATTGCTTAGATCTCAGCTTGATTAAAATTTGTTAAAATATTTGTAAGTCAACTTTTAATAACGATAGTAAAAAGTAAAAGTGTTAATTTGAAGAGTTTATTAAAACAATTTGAATAAAAACAATTGAAAAATATAATGTAGTTTTGATTTACAGCAGTTTTTGAGCTTTTTACCTTCCTATTAGTACTGTTGAAATAATTCGGTACACTCCATATCTGGCAACATTTTTATAATTAAAAATAAGTTAGATATTGTAAGTCCTGGTAACACTGTAGATATAATTTTTCTTTTTTTGGTTGTTCTGCAATTGTCATCGCTGCTTAACTTAACCTAAATTGTGCCTCCTGTAAAATCTCTGTGATCACAACTATTAAAAGTATATTCTGCCCAAGGTTTGTTTTTTAGTCAACCACAGCAATATATCCTGCTAACAGGTTATGGGCCCAGGCATAAAAATTAAGTTCGACGCGTGAGTGTTTTTTTTTTTCTTTGTTCTACGAAAACGACACGACACGTGAAAACGAAATGGCGGAGAATGGCCATGTGCCTCAGGCTACTCAATCCGCTAATACTTTTGAGAAACTATACGGAGTTGGCAATTATTATACTTGGAAGTTCCAAATGAAGATGTCACTTGTTCTGGAAGGTTTGTGGAAATGCGTGGAGGGCACTGATACCGATTCCACAAAAGATGAACGTGCTTTAGCCCGTATTTGTCTCGGCATAAAATCTTGTTGCATTCAATATGTTAGATCGGCTAACACATCGAAGAAGGCATGGGATGCCTTGAGATCTGTCTTCGAAGATAAAGGTCTGTACCGGCGTGTTCTTTTATTACGACAACTTCATCGTGCTAACTACACCGATTACAATTCGATGAATGAATACATAGAAGGTGTAATGACCTTGGTGCAACAGCTGGCGGATATTGGGCGCGTGATTGAAGACAAAGAAGTAGCTGAAATTCTGTTAAGTGGACTACCACAGGAGTATGATGTCCTTGTATCCAGTTTGGAATCTTTGTCGTCGTTAGAAGCACTTACAAGTGAGATGGTTCGGGCCAGGCTTTTACAGGAATATTTTCGCCGCACGAATAATGGAAACGACACTGAAAATAAAAATGATATGGCTTTTGTAAGTACAAAACGCAACATAGTATGCAGTTATTGTAAGAAGACTGGCCATATCAAGGCAAAATGTTTCAAATTGAAACGTGAGAAAGCTGCCTCCAAATCACAACACAAAACAGAGACAAGCACTCTGTTTGTCTCAGCTTCTGCATTTGCTACTCTTCACAACTCACATACTTGGATTGTTGATAGTGGGTGTACATCACACATGTGTAAGGATAAGGAAATGTTTTTAAATTTGGACACTAAGTTTAATACTTTTGTTACTGTAGCTAATAATGACCAACTAAAATGTATGGGCATAGGTACTGTAAAACTTAAATTTAAAAATGATACTAAAACCATTGAAAATGTGATGTATGTTCCTGGTCTGTCCGCCAATTTATTATCTGTGAGTTGCTTAACTAAAAATAAACGCAAAGTCGTGTTTGACAATTCAAAATGTCATATTTATGATGTAGCAGGAAATTTATTAACAAGTGCAACTTTTATGAATGGAATTTATAGGTTAGAGTGTGTGCCTGATGTCTTATGTTCACAGGTCTCTTCCAATGTTCTGCATTTGAACAAGGAGCAATGTTCTCATGTTCAAAGTGCCCAAATGGAATTGTGGCACAAGCGACTCGGTCACTTAAGCTTTCAAGGTATGTGTGCATTGCGTGATGGTCTTGCTGTAGGAATTGATTTCCAGCGTGACTCTGGTCATTTGCAAGACTGTATCCCATGCATTGAGGGGAAGCAAACTGTGAAGTCTTTCCCCAAAGGCCAAGCTAAGCGTGCAAAACAGCTATTGGAGTTAATACACTCTGATGTTTGTGGGCCAATGTCGCAGAGCAGCTGGGGAGGAGCGCGTTATTTAGTGACATTCACTGATGATCTTTCAAGGAAGACTTTTGGCTATTTGATGACGCAGAAGAATGAGGTAATGAAATGTTTTATTGATTTTAAAAGTTTAGTGGAAAAACAAACAGGTTTTGTTATTAAATGTTTGAGATCAGACAATGGAACAGAGTATGTCAATAAAAATTTTCAAAATTATTTATCTCAAAATGGTATTATACATCAAACCACTATACCTTATAGTCCGCAGCAGAATGGTGTTTCTGAGCGGCTAAATAGAACTTTAATTGAGAAAGCTAGATGTATGTTATCTGAAGCTGGCCTAGAAAAGCGCTATTGGGGTGAGGCTGTGATGACAGCAATTTATCTTAAAAATAGGTCCCCCCTACTGCTGCTTTGTCTGGTACAATTCCTGAACAAGTGTGGACAGGGTCCAAAGTTGACCTGAGCCACTTAAGGGTGTTTGGCTGCAAAGTTTTCTCTTTAATACCTGACTGTCATAGACAGAAATTAGATTCTAAATCAAGGCAATATATTTTTGTTGGATATTGTCAAAAATTCGAAAGGGTATAGGTTAGTTGATCCACTATTTCCTAAAAAGATAATAAAATCAAGAAATGTGCATTTTATTGAAATTAATAATAATGAAATTTCTAAAATAAATGATAATGATAATTTTAAATCAAATATGAACAATAGTAGCATTTTAAATAGAAATGAAAATAATGTTATATCTAATATGAATAATGACTTTATAAATTACAATAATTTCAAAAATAATATTATCTCAGATACGAATAATCTTGAGTTATTTGATGTGGAAATAAATAATAATAATAATATTCAAAGTGATAATTTTATAAATGTAGATACAGCCACTGTTGAGCCCTCTGCTGGTTTTGAGGCACCCAGTCAGAATGTGGCATCCAGTGAGAACACTGCATCTGAAAAAGAACAAGTGGCAAGTTCTGAGAAATCCTTGGGGCAGGGGGAGCAATGTTTCTCACCTCAGAGTCTTGACTTGGAGTACCAGTCATGCAGTGACGTTGATGACAGTGAGTCTCCAGAGGAGCTAGTTGCTCCACAGCGATCTGTGAGGAGCACCAGAGGTATTCCACCTAAGCGCTTCGGAGATTATGAGGTAGATTTTTCTCTATTATGTCAGTCTTATGTCCTAGATGAACCTCAGTCATATGAGGATGCAATAACTAGTCCACAGAAAGATGAGTGGTTAGAAGCCATGAAATGTGAGTATAACTCACTGATTGAAAATGGTGTATGGACGTTAGTTGATAGGCCTTCAAACAAAAATGTTATAAAAACTAAGTGGGTTTTTAAGGTAAAACAGGATACATCAGGTAATTTTGATAAATACAAGGCACGTTTAGTTGCACGAGGATTTACTCAGAGGCCTGGTGTTGACTATAACCAAACTTTTGCCCCTGTTGTCAGGCATTCGACTATGCGTATTTTATTTAATATTGCAAATGATTTGGACATGGACGTGGACCACATAGATGTCACGACTGCATTTTTAAATGGTAAACTCAGTGAAGAAATCTTTATGGAACAGCCACAGGGTTTCAAACATAATGATGTAAAAGTTTGTTTGTTGCAGAAAAGTATATATGGCCTTAAGCAGGCCAGTAGAATCTGGAATGAAACTGTACATAATTTGTTGACTAAACATGGCTATGGACAGACTAAATGTGAGCCATGTGTTTATATTAAAAGAACAAATGACAACCAATTGACAATTTTAGCCCTTTATGTTGATGATTTTTTTATTTTCAGTAATTGTTGTATGGAAAAATCCTATATCATTAACATTTTAAGTAATAACTTTAATATTAAAAATTTAGGGCCAATAAAGAATTGTTTGGGAATGAGTGTACACAGAGATAGAACTAAGAGGACAATATTGTTGAAACAATCTGAGTACATCAGGAAATTGTTATCTAAATTTGGAATGTTAGATGCTAATAGTGTTTCTACACCAATGCAAGTCAATGAGAAGTTTGAAAATTGTAATAATAATAACTCAGAATGTGATTTGAAATATCGAGAACTTGTTGGTAGTTTAATGTATTTAAATGTATGTACAAGACCTGATATTTCTTATTGTTGTTAGTTTGTTTGTAGTAGCAGAGCACATGTATATGTAGTGTAAGGGGAAGTGTTGAAATAATTCGGTACACTCCATATCTGGCAACATTTTTATAATTAAAAATAAGTTAGATATTGTAAGTCCTGGTAACACTGTAGATATAATTTTTCTTTTTTTGGTTGTTCTGCAATTGTCATCGCTGCTTAACTTAACCTAAATTGTGCCTCCTGTAAAATCTCTGTGATCACAACTATTAAAAGTATATTCTGCCCAAGGTTTGTTTTTTAGTCAACCACAGCAATATATCCTGCTAACAAGTACTTATAGGCAAGCGGTCACCATGACCGACGTTAGGTGGATGTGTTACTATAAGACACGTTAGGTGGCTAAGGGTGAAAACTAATTTCGACAAAAACACACAGGCAGTAAACACGCTGTAGGCTGACCTGGGATTATTTACCTTTTCTAAAAATAAGAATGTTTAAGGTCGATTCACACATATCAGTGAGCCCACAGTTCCGGCACAGTACCGCATCAGTGATAATTATTCTTTCAAACATTCTCTATGGATGTATTCACACTTGTCAGTGTCAGTGTCGTCCCAGTACCGTCAGTGTCAGGGGGCTTAGACAAAGTGTCAATTTCAAAACGATAACGAAGTTAGAAAAGACTAAAATGTATGGGATTGACATAAGCCGCGTTAAGTCACGTGGTCAATCGACATCGTTATCGCAATTTGGTAGACAATGTTATAAATACGTAACGAAACCATAAAGTACCGAATCGTTATCGTGTTTATCCCATACAAATGCGTAGCCAAGCAGCGCTTTCAGTGTTCGCCTTCGCCTCGATCGTGATCGCCAAAAAAGATAACGAAACGAATGCTAAAACGTTGTAGATATTGAAACAATATGGCCGGATTTCATTCAGCAGCAGATTTTTGACACTGATTGATGACATACTCTTAGTATTTATTCTGCGATAAAGGCATTACTGCAGATCAAATAAATTATAAAATGCATTCTTTACGTTTATTGTGGGCTGCACACAATGAGAACACCTGGGAGAGGCGCCAAAAGCGATTAAGACAGCGACGGCAATTGGAAACAATAGAAGATATGCCTGAATTGTTGTTCATCCAACATTTCAGGCTTATTATAAGAGCATTTAGGAAGTTATGCAATGACCTAAAAGCTCATGCCCGATTAAAAGGTTCCCCTTAAATTTCCCTGGAAATAAAGGTAAGAAATTTTACATTATTAGAACAATTTAATTAGAGGTATTGTAGGAAACTAGGTACTTAATGTTGTTGGTTGTTGCACTTTTGTAACTTGAGTTAAAGCATCTTCGTCTGCTTAGTTTATAGGTACTATACAATAATAATATTGTGGTACCACACAATACTTTATTAACTGCTGTAAATAAAAATAAAACCACATCAACCTAAATAGGTTAACCTACCTATGTATTATTATATTTTTCAGGTGCTGTGTGCTCTTAGCTTTTTAGCTACAGGGTCGTACCAGAAGATTGTGGGTGTGGGCCAGCATTTGACACAGCGGACAACAAGTCGCTGCATCAGAGAGGTTGTGAACGCCCTTAATCACAATTGGATGGTCAGCAGGTGGATAGTGTTTCCACAAACGCCACACGAGAGATCCATAATCAAAGAGAAGTATGTACTATATATTTTTAAATAGTTTAAATACCTAATTAAAATTTTTCTTAGGTTCCTAAATACCTAAATAGTTACTTTTTGATATATTTTGTTGTAAAATTGTTAAATAATTTACAGATTTCAAAGGGCACATAATTTGCCTGGTGTGATAGGGTGCATTGACTGTACCCATATTGCTATCACAAGACCGGTTGAGGAAGAACATGCATTTTTTAATAGAAAAGGATATCATTCCTTAAATGTTCAAATGGTAAGCCGCTGGATAAATTCTAATCATAATATAAAACTATGTGGTTAACAAAATTCACTGAAACTATGTATATATGTATTTGTAAATAAAATAACCCTTATTTATAATATGAACTTAATGGATAATCTAAGAGGAAGCCTATGAGCCAAGCGGCACAGCGAAATAAAGGGACATTTATTATTGTATACATAGTCAAATCTATAAAATATCTTTTAAATGTTTTGTAAGTAGGTACCTTAATTGGAAATAAAATCCCTTCCCCACCTTGCAATTTGCTTCTTTGTGGAAACCAAACAATAAGTACCTATAGTTTTATTTCATTTTCTTTTCAGATATGTGATTATGACTTACGCATAATAAATGTGAACCCAAAATTTGGTGGAGCAACACATGACTCCTACATATGGTCTGCGAGTCATGTGGGCACATACATGCAAGGACTTTATGAAAGTGGTGAACATGTTTGGTTATTAGGTAAGGTGTTCCGTATAGGTATTATAAATAGTGCAACATCTGAGATAGCCCTAAACGCCAAGCAGCGATTGCACTATATTTAAGTGAGCATGACTACAAATAAACAACATTTATTCAATTCTTTATTAGAACTGGAGTAGACTATTAACAGAAAACATATCACTAAACATATCACTGAAAAAACAAAAATTATGTGCCAGCTGTCATCCAACGGATGGATGTTTGAAATCACCACCTTACTTGGGAAGTGTTTTTCTTTTTTTTTATGCCTATTTATTTGATAAATCTAATAATTAAACATACGATCTTTTGCCCATTATCTATCACACCGCTCGTCCTCGAGAGCTTTGTCTTAAACAACCCTTTTTGGCTACTTGATTGTACTGGATTTAAAGTTAAAGTATAGATCTAAAATCATCCTGATTACTTGTATCAATATAAATCTTTAAATTATTCATTATAGCTACCTTTTTTATCTTATTTACCACTGGATTCGTGTCAGTTTAAGATTCTAAAATCACAAATCAAACTAATTATTATTTTAACTAGTAGTACCCCCAACCATTTTTTTTTTCTCTCTTTGTAATCTTAATTTTATTGATTGTCCCTGTTAATTAAAAAATAATGTTAGCTCAGTATAGTTATATTCATTAATAATATTAAATTACCAATCGAGTTAACATACATTTCTGAACTTTTATACCTTTTGTTTTCCCCTTGAGCAAAATAACTTAAACATCATTGTCATCCTAGATACTTCTTTTCTACATCTTATCTCTCTTATTCCTTTCACTCACTTAGCTGTCTCTTCTCTTATTCCAGGGTGCCTCTGGGGTTGTCTTATCAACATGTTGACCCGCAGAGCTGCATCCTTAGAGGAAAAACTGAGGGCTACGTTGAAAGAGCTAGAATCTAGTCAAACCACAGTCAATCAGATGCTAAAAGAAAGGGAAGAAAGTGAGGTGGAAATAGAGTTAGTTGTTAACAAGAACACTGAGCTCAAGAATCAGTTGGCTGAACTACATGGACAGCACATGGACATACTTGACCAGCATCAACACCTCCGTCAACTTGTTGCTAACTTCCAGCAATGTAGTGACACCTACGATCGGGCCTTGAGACGCATATCTGAGCTGGAACTAGAACTAAGCAAGGCCCACAACTCAATATTACGCTTAGAAGCTCTTAGAGCCAGTGAAGAGTCTGCGAACACCTGCAGTCTTTATGATGAGTTGGTTGGTAGCCGGTCAGTACCTGTATGTGTTGAGCCAATTGTAACCATAGATTTAACTAATGAAACTATCACAAAATCTAGTTTATTCACCAGTCATAACAAGATTAAAAAATACATTAAAATTAATAGACGAATTAGAAATATTAAAAAATCCTTAAAACGCCTAAAAGTAAATAAACAAAACACTAAACTCAGGCAAAGAAATCTAAATTTAATTCAAGATTTAAAAAAGTGTGATAGTGAATTACAATTATGTAGGACAATGTATGATAATGACACTCATGAATGATCATGTATGATAAATGCACCTATTTTGCTCAACAGACAAATATTGAGTTGAGAGTAAGGCAAGGTACAGAAAATAAATTTACAATTAATTGTCTCATTGAGATGTAACATCAAATGGACACATTCGACTATGTCCTTTTTTCTTACATTTAAACTATTCCCATATAATAAAATAACAGTAGAATTGGGATTTATTTTAGTTGATTTGATATTACGAATTAATTGGCTAACACTGGCACCGGGTAAACAATTATTTATTACATAGTGTTGTGAACACTGATTAAATAAGCTACCAAAACCTTGACCAAATTTGTCAGAAAATAAATAAGTAGTATTTATTAAATTATTACAATTATTTCTATCATTAATAATACAGCTACCTACAGGCTGAGCCACTGCGGGTGTGGGCGGATCTTTCTGAGGCTGTGGTGACCGTGAGCAGGCACAGCTACAAGAGAGGTTATTTGTCAGAGACTCATATCTCTCTGCATTGTACGTGACCAGGTCTACCAGCTCATTGGCCTCCTGCATACGGTTACTCAGGTCTTGTTGAGAAGCCTCATATCTACTAAAGATATCCTTTAGAGCATATTCCCTAGCAAACAGCTCATCCTGAAGGTTCTGAGTGTCATTATCATACATTGTCCTGCATAATTGTAATTCACTATCACACTTTTTTAAATCTTGAATTAAATTTCGATTTCTTTGCCTGAGTTTAGTGTTTTGTTTATTTACTTTTAGGCGTTTTAAGGATTTTTTAATATTTCTAATTCGTCTATTAATTTTAGTGTATTTTTTAATCTTGTTATGACTGGTGAATAAACTAGATTTTGTGATAGTTTCATTAGTTAAATCTATGGTTACAATTGGCTCAACACATACAGGTACTGACCGGCTACCAACCAACTCATCATAAAGACTGCAGGTGTTTGCAGACTCTTCTCTGGCTCTAAGAGCTTCTAAGTGTAATATTGAGTTGTGGGCCTTGCTTAGTTCTAGTTCCAGCTCAGATATGCGTCTCAGGGCCTGATCGTAGGTGTCACTACATTGCTGGAAGTTAGCAACAAGTTGACGGAGGTGTTGATGCTGGTCAAGTATGTCCATGTGCTGTCCATGTAGTTCAGCCAACTGATTCTTGAGCTCAGTGTTCTTGTTAACAACTAACTCTATTTCCACCTCACTTTCTTCCCTTTCTTTTAGCATCTGATTGACTGTGGTTTGACTAGATTCTAGCTCTTTCAACGTAGCCCTCAGTTTTTCCTCTAAGGATGCAGCTCTGCGGGTCAACATGTTGATAAGACAACCCCAGAGGCACCCTGGAATAAGAGAAGAGACAGCTAAGTGAGTGAAAGGAATAAGAGAGATAAGATGTAGAAAAGAAGTATCTAGGATGACAATGATGTTTAAGTTATTTTGCTCAAGGGGAAAACAAAAGGTATAAAAGTTCAGAAATGTATGTTAACTCGATTGGTAATTTAATATTATTAATGAATATAACTATACTGAGCTAACATTATTTTTTAATTAACAGGGACAATCAATAAAATTAAGATTACAAAGAGAGAAAAAAAAAATGGTTGGGGGTACTACTAGTTAAAATAATAATTAGTTTGATTTGTGATTTTAGAATCTTAAACTGACACGAATCCAGTGGTAAATAAGATAAAAAAGGTATCTATAATGAATAATTTAAAGATTTATATTGATACAAGTAATCAGGATGATTTTAGATCTATACTTTAACTTTAAATCCAGTACAATCAAGTAGCCAAAAAGGGTTGTTTAAGACAAAGCTCTCGAGGACGAGCGGTGTGATAGATAATGGGCAAAAGATCGTATGTTTAATTATTAGATTTATCAAATAAATAGGCATAAAAAAAAAGAAAAACACTTCCCAAGTAAGGTGGTGATTTCAAACATCCATCCGTTGGATGACAGCTGGCACATAATTTTTGTTTTTTCAGTGATATGTTTAGTGATATGTTTTCTGTTAATAGTCTACTCCAGTTCTAATAAAGAATTGAATAAACGTTGTTTATTTGTAGTCATGCTCACTTAAATATAGTGCAATCGCTGCTTGGCGTTATAGTATCTGCCTACTACAGACACTTTATACTCACACTTATCATCCATATTCATACTTTTATTGGTTTTCCATTAGCATATTACGATTTGTTTCATTTTTATAAATATTTTCTTAGTTTTCTTTGTTGTGACATTGTTTACATCGAACTTGTCAGCTGTCATTTACTTTTATTTTTAATTGTAACCAACCAAACTCTCTATGAAGGTTTCATTTAGATTATATATTACTAAAAATTATTATCATCAATTCGTCAGTTCAAATTGTTGTATTTTATAGTTAATTGCGAATATTTGCTGTGTAAAGATATTCTGAGTTATATTTCTAAAAATATTATGTGCAGGGTTTTTGACCATTGTTACTGGCTGTTTTTAATACTGGCAGGTTGCGTCTTACTAGAGCGCAGCAGTTTTGAATCTAAAAAAATGATTGGAAGAAAAGAAACGGAAGATCAGGGTATAAAAGGGATTTCTGACAGATGCCCTGGTTCTAGTCTGGAGTTAAGAGTCGGTTCAGTCTGGACACGAGAAATCAGTATAGTCTAAAATCAAGAAAACAGCTAAGTCTAGTTTGGAGTCAAGATCTGTCATATCTTGAGTTTTGAGCACAGCCTGGTGGAGTCAAAGAGCGGCTTTCGTTTAGTGCTGCCGTGGCTGTTGCTAACTGTCTGCTGGAAGCTGCTTTGCGAACTGACGAGCCTGGCACTGGGGCTCATTACCTGTCTGCTGGAAGCTGCTCTTCGAGCTGACGAGCCTGGCATTGGGCGGTACGTGTCTGCTGGTGGGTCCTACCAAATCGCCCTGCATCAAGTTCGTCGTGGTCAAGCTCATCTTAATCAAGCCAGCTTTCTACGACTGCAAGTTTGTCTTCAGTTACTATCACGCTCAGAGATTTGCGGAGATATTTAAAACGTTCTCGGTTAACCTGCCCTTCACTTTTGTACTAATTTATTGTATTTTTCATTTCATCATTTATTAAATTCATTTTCCCCTAATTACTTTTTTAATGTATAAATCTGTTTACTCCTTTCATCAAGGAATAAGCAAGTTTGTTACATTTTGGCGCCTAACGCAAAATCAAGTCTTGATCTTAAACATATTCTCTAAATTCTAAAACAACTTCCACAAGAGATTATATTTGGAAACTATTTTCATAATATTTTCATCATATTACATCACTTAATCTACTTATACTCTTAAACACTTAAATCATATATTTATCTATATCATCTATAAATCTCATCAAAATAGGTTTAGTGTCGTGGGCTCGAACTATTATCTGCGCTGATTCAGCGCAAAAGTATAGACTACTACACATGACAGTCCTTCAACGCTCTTGAATATTTCAAGTAGGCTGTTTTAGAATCCTTCTTAATAATAACTCGGACTCTTGACTCTCTCTCTCTCCCTTTTAATTTTAGACACTTTATTTTTAACTTTTTTATCTTATACTTACTCATGACTCATCTCTATCCTCTTCCCTTCTTCTAACTGTAGAGTTTTATTCGGTCTATTTAAACTCTATAGTTTTTATTTTCTATGTTCTTTCATTGGTTCTTAAACCATTAAAAGATTATTTTTAATCTTCTTCTATATCTGATCTTATCAGATAACTCTTTGAAGTGCTTTTAGGTACAAGTTACCTAACCTTCTATTATACTATTTTCTTATCAACTCTAAAAGTTGACTGAAGCGGGTTGCGACTTCCTTTAAATAAGCCTTCGCTAATCTTCAACTCTAAAGGTTGATTGAAGCGGGTTGCGACTTCCTTAAAATAAGCCTTCGCTAATCTTCAACTCTAAAAGTTGACTGAAGCGGGTTGCGACTTCCTTAAAATAAGCCTTCGCTAATCTTCAACTCTAAAAGTTGACTGAAGCGGGTTGCGACTTCCTTAAAATAAGCCTTCGCTAATCTTCAACTCTAAAGGTTGATTGGGGTGGATCCCTTATTAAAAGTCTTTATATTTCATCTTATTATGGGTTTTAGACGCGAGCGGATTACAACTCCAAAAATAAGCCTACTGTTATTGATTTATCAGGTGGAGTAGTGATCATTGAATGTGAATCCTACCTGGCCTAACTTCGTAAGATGTCGGTGTGTTTGAATGAGTTATGAAAGTTTTGTGAATGTTGTAATACTTTAACCTTACCAAAATTTTTGTTCTAGGCCAAAAATTTTCTCGGGGTCGTTGGGGAAATATAGTATCTGCCTACTACAGACACTTTATACTCACACTTATCATCCATATTCATACTTTTATTGGTTTTCCATTAGCATATTACGATTTGTTTCATTTTTATAAATATTTTCTTAGTTTTCTTTGTTGTGACATTGTTTACATCGAACTTGTCAGCTGTCATTTACTTTTATTTTTAATTGTAACCAACCAAACTCTCTATGAAGGTTTCATTTAGATTATATATTACTAAAAATTATTATCATCAATTCGTCAGTTCAAATTGTTGTATTTTATAGTTAACCTCTCCGGCCCGCGCGAGCCCATCGGGGATCGCGCCAAACCCTCCGTTGAACCCCGACGAACCCAAAAGGGACCGCCTCGTACAAGCAAACTTAAACCCTTATCGTACGTACAGTAAGGTTCTAATTCGTTTGTAAAAATTTACGTCTCTGGCCAACTAGAGTTCGATTAAAATGAAACCAAACATACCAACCTAACAACTGCACAAAATTATTAAAAAAATAAAGAAACGCGTCTTTGTCGACTGTCAAAATGAGTCATGGCGGCCAGTGTGGAACGGTGGTGTTTTGTTTTGGAATGCAGTGATATTTTTGTGTTTTGTGTTGTTAAACTTTGGTAAGTAAATGTATAGTATGTTATAAGTGTATAATGTAACTTTTTAGATAGTCATTTGCTGGAAAAAATATCTAAAAATTATGTTTTTGACCCAAAAATTTCTCCAAAAATTCCTTTGTTGTGAAGTTCGTCAGTCGAAATTGAAAATATGAATTTGACTCTTTTACAATCAAATATGGTCTTGGAAACATTAGTAATAAGCGAAAAAATAGTGATAATTCATAATTTCATGCATTCGAGGCATATTTATTCATATTTATTGATATTTCAAGTATTTTCATGCATTGAACTGCGCAGTTAGAAAATGGCCGATTCTAATAAGACGTTTGAATTGGAATCTTGCAAGAATAATTTATGTAGGACTCCTAAAAAACACTGTCATTAGATTACTTGTATATTTGTTATGTTAGATCTAAAGTTTCGTGTAAATTGATTCAGTAGTTTTACCAAAAAAAAACAAACTACGACAACAGTATGTTTGCGGCGAGCTCTCTGAATTCTATGCGATGTTTATAATTCTCAAGTAGTTATAAAACAGTTGTTTATATTGTAATACATGGTCACGTTAATCATGAACCCGAAACTGTTTACCGCTTGAGATAAGAGCTAATAGAACTCGCGCGATAAGCTTTTTATGAGCGCAGGACACTTGACACGCTCGATGACGTCATTGTGAGGCCGGATGGGTGTTTTACCGTTAGAGCCGGAAGGTCGGAGAGGTTAACTAGCTGTTACCCGCGACTTCGTACGCGTTATGTTCGCGATTTGCCTAGAATAAGTTTTTTTGTGAGGAGGTTCTTGATTCCAAATTTTTGTTTTGAATTCGTTACCTGATGTCTCCAGTATTAATACACCATCATCTGGCTAGTCTTTTTCCATCTATGTTGGGGTCGGCATTAAGTCCAACCGGATGCAGCTGAATACTTGGATTTTATATGGAAACGACAGCTTATCTGACTGGTTATACGACTGTCATCATCATCTTCCTGCCCTTGTCCCATGTTACTTGCGGTCGGCGCAACACTTTTTGTTCTTCCATGCTCCTCTGTCATTCGTCAAGCTATCATTTACTCCTTTTTATTTCATATTATTTCTCACACAATCCATTCATCGTTTTCTAGGTCTTCCTCTCCGTACCTATCCATCAACATTTATTTTCGTCACTTTTTTTGTTTAAATTATAATCAACTCTGATACACGCAATCTTTTTTCCTTCTTCTTCACAGCCCTGCATTCTGATCCCCTCCTTCCCTTTTACACTACTAAACCGCGCCACTGGTGGTGTCGTGATCCACACAATACGACAGGTCTAATTACAGACTTGTATATTTTACCCTTTAACTTGAAGGGCATCCGTGGGTCGCTAGTTATACGACTGTTAAAGATCTACAAATGACAGCAGGTACCAACGAATTAGCGTGCTTTCCGTGGCACAATGGAAACTCGGTACGTAATCGGTGGTCTCCATCCATGGACCAACCTAGGCAAACGCAACTTAACCTGAAGATCGACCCTAGCGATCTAAATTGATTTTATATGATTATTTTTCATTTGAAAGAACTTCTTTCAAGTGTAATCTTCATCTCAATGTTTACAAACCCCTTTTCATTCAGATGGAAAATCATCAAATGACCCCTCCCGCTCTGGGTGGAGCGGAAGGGAGTGTCAGACGACTTGTACTGACTAAAACCCTTCCATGTTCCTTCTCAGACATTTGTGTTTCAGGGCCACGGTATCTCTTTCGAACAATCCCGCAGCCCCGGCAGGCATCGGCCCTTGGCTTGCCTTGACCCCTTCCGATTTGCTGACATCTCTTTTAGGCGCGCGTGGAACACGAACGTCCCGTCGCCACGGCCTGTCGTCGTAAGACGGACGGATTATATGCAAGCCCTTAGTCAAAATCAACAGACCCGCGTCTACAATGGCCGACGCCCGGGGCGTCTCCCGTGGCAGCTGGGAAGCAAGGCTCTCTCCCTCTCACGTTTCGCCACCGCAGAAGGAGGTAACGGCTTCCCATTGCCCCTCGCTCCGCACCTTGGATTGAACCAGGGCCGGACGCGAGAGGTCGCCGCCGCCAATCGCCGCTAAGAGAACACGGCCGCGCTCCACCCAAGCAGAGGAGTACTCTACGTTGTTCTCCACCGTGTCCTCTTGGCGATCCTCGCAGTGGTAACACCCGGGCGTTTCCTCCCGCCCGGTTCGGTGCAGGAACTTTCCGAAACAACCGGGCCCGGTGAGGACCTGCGGCAGGTGGAACGTGAGGGCGCCGTGGCGCCTCTCCAGCCACTTCTTAAAGAGGGGACTTATTACCACTATTATGGCGTGCCCTGACCCCAACAAAAATAAGGGTAGAATTTTCAAAAATAGTAAACATTCATGTGAAAATTACAAATAGCCCACTAAACTTAACATTAAACCCACTTGGGGGTGAAATTTCCAAAAATACCTTTCTACCGTACTAAGCACTGGCGAGATTTAAAGTTAAATAGTTCAAAAGTAGAAGTAGTTCTTGAGTAATCAGTGAGTAAATAGTATTGCGGTGTCATGTATAAATGAAACTAATATTATGTCCTAATCCAGATCATACCAGTCTCTCTTGTGGCTTTGATCCAAATCCGTTTAGTTGTTTAGGCGTGAAACGTTAAAACAGACTGATATATATAGACCGTTTATACTGTATCGTTGGTCTAGTGGTCGGAAACGCTACTACTGTGTATAAGATCCTTGGTTCGATACACAACGCCGGGCGGTGTTTTATTTGTTTTTTATTTTTCGTTTGATTATAATAAGCTCGACCCTTATTACATGGCACTTAAACATAACTGGCGAAATGTGGGTGTACTAAATGGACACACCTCTGCCAAACCCTTAAGCGATTACAGGCGTGATCTTACGTGACTGCTGTTATTATCTGGTGCTTGCATGGCACCTGTGTCTTTGCCAGTTTTCAGCAGAGCTGTCGCACGGGTCGCACCATTGACCAAGTAATACCTACTTACTTACATGTTAGCGAAGTCATTCTAAGATTAACGATGTATTTCTGTGATTTAAAATTTTAACGCTGGTGCGACGATATTTATAGGCGTTTGTGAGAGATTGGCTGGTCAAAACATGCGGGGAACATCAAGCAGCGTTAATAAAGTTTTAGGGGTATGAGGAACAGGGTGTAAAGTTCCTCGATACTCCTTAGAAAAGGGAGGATCCTCCGACCAGGCAGGTGTTATGTCTGGTGGGCAACTGCCCGATAGTTGTTATCGGGTTTCTCTATATATACTGAAGTCGATGTAAACTTTGCTTGTAGGAAATTGATGTTAGTTCCTCCGTAGTGTCGTAGATGGCGCTGTAGTACTTTTTGTAGTATGTTACTTTTTGTGGTCGCTACAAAGTAAACTTATCGGTAACCATATGTTCGAGTCGTTTGGGATTGAAACTTTGGGACCGTGGGGTCCGAGTACTCATTGCTCACAGCCTTTTTAACGAAATTGCTACACTCATAGCTTATGATTTCTGAGAACCAAGATCTGGCTTTTGCCAGAGGCTAAGTATACCCAGGTAATGTGCCAGCCCATGTTCACTTTTGGGCACATTAGGTACCAGTTTTTTTATAAGTTTGTGAATTTACATTTATGGTTTAATTTGGAATGAAATAGATGATTGTTTAACTATTGTTTACATGGGTCAAAATAACTAAAAGGATGTATAAAACTATTTGGTAATGATTAGAAAATCTTAAAGCATTTAAAAAAAATACAAAATACTTTACGAATTTATGTTACAAAAAAAAACCAGTTGGGGCTCGAACCATGGTCATTCTTGGAAATCATACAGTAAAAAACAAAATAAAATACAAAAAGTGAATTTCATACTGGCTCAGGTTTGATCTTAGAACATGCGATTCGAGCGGCTGCTAAACCGTCGGGCTACTTACTTCGGTGACAATTGGTTTAAAATAGCCGTTCTATTCTAATGCTTGTCATGACAATTGTCAGTTGTCAAACAGTTAAGGAGTGCGGACATAATGCAATATTGCTCACCTCCTAAAGTTATTAGCGTGATAATATATAGCCTATGTCCTTCCCCAGGTTTAAATCTATCTTCTTGCCAAATTCCATTAAGATCCGATCAGCCGTTTAGTCGTGAAAAGGTAACAAACAAACAAACAAACTAACAAACAAACAGAGTGACTTTCACATTTATAATATTAGTATGGATAACTATATATTTTATACCCGTGCGAAGCCAGAGCGGGCCGCTATGTTTTTATATACAACGTTCACAGTTTTTCTGTAGTGTATTTAGTATCAGCATTGCACCCGTGCGAAGCCGGGGCGGGTCGCTAGTTTTCAAATAAAAAATCCTGGCAGGCACGCACAAAGGCGAAGGAACATAACTCTCAAACCAAAAATTCTAAGAAATTTTGACATCCATTTAACTTTATTGGTCCGGCTGCGCTGGGTGGATAATGGCCACTCTCTATCGTCCAGGGAGGAGAGCTGCGGGAACGTTCATAATCATCCTTCATCAAATCAAAATATGTTTATTTCACATAGGCCTACATGCACTCATAAAACTGCTCGGTCCGGGTTTGTCATTTTCTATGGAGAAGAACCGGCAAGAAACTCCATGGTTACTCTTTTAAAATAATTTGGGTTTACAATATTTCTATGCTACAGCGTTAGTACTTAAGTATGGGAGGACATGATTGTAGGCCCGACAATAAGTCGTTGCTTACTACAAAACGTAGAACAAGATAAAAAGTAACCAAGGATCTAGGAATCTATAAGGCCTACAATGTCCGAACATTAACAAACAATCGATAAATAAAAAAAGAGTCTATACAACAACAAAAAAAAAGAAAATATTATAAAAAGACTAGATCATAGATATAGAGATAGAGAACATCAGACATAGACATAGAACTATTAAATTAACTACCAAATAAGGAAACAGTAGGTACTAGGTACAAAACATATTATAAACAGTCAGTAATTCTCAGAGTAGATGTCGGGGATTCCTTCACAGTTTTCCTGTACGGTAAAACCTTAGATCAGAACTCGTCATCACCGCATTACTAACCTACCAATCATGTTTTTCTATTCTATTACGACTAGCGTATTCCAACCAATCAGAGTCGATTATATTGTTCATTATGTTGTTCAATTAGACGTAAGAACAGTGTGTGTGCTGCGTTTGGCATGTTGTCATGTTTAGTTCGTTGACTTGAGTTTGGTCAAACGTTGGCGAGTAGTTGGCCAAACGTCTTGTTTTGCTGATATATTGTTTTACTAGCTGTTACCCGCGACTTCGTACGCGTTATGTTCGCGATTTGCCTAGAATAAGTTTTTTAGTGAGGAGGTTCTTGATTCCAAATTTTTGTTTTGAATTCGTTACCTGATGTCTCCAGTATTAATACACCATCATCTGGCTAGTCTTTTTCCATCTATGTTGGGGTCGGCATTAAGTCCAACCGGATGCAGCTGAATACTTGGATTTTATATGAAACGACTGCTTATCTGACTTCCACAACCCAGTTAGTACTGGGTTATACGACTGTCATCATCATCTTCCTGCCCTTGTCCCATGTTACTTGTGGTCGGCGCAACACTTTTTGTTCTTCCATGCTCCTCTGTCATTCGTCAAGCTATCATTTACTCCTTTTTATTTCATATTATTTCTCACACAATCCATTCATCGTTTTCTAGGTCTTCCTCTCCGTACCTATCCATCAACATTTATTTTCATCACTTTTTTTGTTTAAATTATAGTCATCTCTGATACACGCAATCTTTTTTCCTTCTTCTTCACAGCCCTGCTTTCTGATCCCCTCCTTCTCTTTTACACTACTAAACCGCACCACTGGTGGTGTCGTGATCCACACAATACGACAGGTCTAATCACAGACTTGTATATTTTACCCTTTAACTTGAAGGGCATCCGTGGGTCGCTAGTTATACGACTGTCAAAGATCTACAAATGACAGCCGGTACCAACGAATTAGCGTGCTTTCCGTGGCACAATGGAAGCTCGGTACGTAATCGGTGGTCTCCATCCATGGACCAGCCTAGGCAAACGCAACTTAACCTGAAGATCGACCCTAGCGATCTAAATTGATTTTATATGATTATTTTTCATTTGAAAGAACTTCTTTTATGTGTAATCTCCATCTCAATGTTTACAAACCCCTTTTCATTCAGATGGAAAATCATCAAATGAACCCTCCCGCTCTGGGTGGAGTGGAAGGGAGTGTCAGACGACTTGTACTGACTAAAACCCTTCCATGTTCCTTCTTAGACATTTGTGTTTCAGGGCCACGGTATCTTTTTCGAACGATCCCGCAGCCCCGGCAGGCATCGGCCCTTGGCTTGCCTTGACCCCTTCCAATTTGCTGACATCTCTTTTAGGCGCGCGTGGAACACGAACGTCCCGTCGCCACGGCCTGTCGTCGTAACACGGACGGATTATATGCAAGCCCTTAGTCAAAATCAACAGACCCGCGTCTACAATGGCCGACGCCCGGGGCGTCTCCCGTGGCGGCTGGGAAGCAAGGCTCTCTCCCTCTCACGTTTCGCCACCGCAGAAGGAGGTAACGGCTTCCCATTGCCCCTCGCTCCGCACCTTGGATTGAACCAGGGCCGGACGCGAGAGGTCGCCGCCGCCAATCGCCGCTAAGAGAACACGGCCGCGCTCCGCCCAAGCAGAGGAGTACTCTACGTTGTTCTCCACCGTGTCCTCTTGGCGATCCTCGCAGTGGTAACACCCGGGCGTTTCCTCCCGCCCGGTTCGGTGCAGGAACTTCCCGAAACAACCGGGACCGGTGAGGACCTGCGGCAGGTGGAACGTGAGGGCGCCGTGGCGCCTCTCCAGCCACTTCTTAAAGAGGGGACTTATTACCACTATTATGGCGTGCCCTGACCCCAACAAAAATAAGGGTAGAATTTTCAAAAATAGTAAACATTCATGTGAAAATTACAAATAGCCCACTAAACTTAACATTAAACCCACTTGGGGGTGGAATTTCCAAAAATACCTTTCTACCGTACTAAGCACTGGCGAGATTTAAAGTTAAATAGTTCAAAAGTAGAAGTAGTTCTTGAGTAATCAGTGAGTAAATAGTATTGCGGTGTCATGTATAAATGAATCTAATATTATGTCCTAATCCAGATCATACCTGTCTCTCTTGTGGCTTTGATCCAAAGCCGTTTAGCTGTTTAGGCGTGAAACGTTAAAACAGACTGATATATATATAGACCGTTTATACTGTATCGTTGGTCTAGTGGTCGGAAACGCTACTACTGTGTATAAGATCCTTGGTTCGATACACAACGCCGGGCGGTGTTTTATTTGTTTTTTATTTTTCGTTTGATTATAATAAGCTCGACCCTTATTACATGGCACTTAAACATAACTGGCGAAATGTGGGTGTACTAAATGGACACACCTCTGCCAAACCCTTAAGCGATTACAGGCGTGATCTTACGTGACTGCCGTTATTATCTGGTGCTTGCAAGGCACCAGTGTCTTTGCCAGTTTTCAGCAGAGCTGTCGCACGGGTCGCACCATTGACCAAGTAATACCTACTTACTTACATGTTAGCGAAGTCATTCTAAGATTAACAATGTATTTCTGTGATTTAAAATTTTAACGCTGGCGCGACGATATTTATAGGCGTTTGTGAGAGATTGGCTGGTCAAAACATGCGGGGAACATCAAGCAGCGTTAATAAAGTTTTAGGGGTATGAGGAACAGGGTGTAAAGTTCCTCGATACTCCTTAGAAAAGGGAGGATCCTCCGACCAGGCAGGTGTTATGTCTGGTGGGCAACTGCCCGATAGTTGTTATCGGGTTTCTCTATATATACTGAAGTCGATGTAAACTTTGCTTGTAGGAAATTGATGTTAGTTCCTCCGTAGTGTCGTAGATGGCGCTGTAGTACTTTTTGTAGTATGTTACTTTTTGTGGTCGCTACAAAGTAAACTTATCGGTAACCATATGTTCAAGTCGTTTGGGATTGAAACTTTGGGACCGTGGGGTCCGAGTACTCATTGCTCACAGCCTTTTTAACGAAATTGCTACACTCATAGCTTATGATTTCTGAGAACCAAGATCTGGCTTTTGCCAGAGGCTAAGTATACCCAGGTAATGTGCCAGCCCATGTTCACTTTTGGGCACATTAGGTACCAGTTTTTTTATAAGTTTGTGAATTTACATTTATGGTTTAATTTGGAATGAAATAGATGATTGTTTAACTATTGTTTACATGGGTCAAAATAACTAAAAGGATGTATAAAACTATTTGGTAATGATTAGAAAATCTTAAAGCATTTAAAAAAAAATACAAAATACTTTACGAATTTACGTTACAAAAAAAAACCAGTTGGGGCTCGAACCATGGTCATTCTTGGAAATCATACAGTATTAAAAAACAAAATAAAATACAAAAAGTGAATTTCATACTGGCTCAGGTTTGATCCTGGAACATGCGATTCGAGCGGCCGCTAAACCGTCGGGCTACTTACTTCGGTGACAATTTGTTTAAAATAGCCGTTCTATTCTAGTGCTTGTCATGACAATTGTCAGTTGTCAAACAGTTAAGGAGTGCGGACATAATGCAATATTGCTCACCTCCTAAAGTTATTAGCGTGATAATATATAGCCTATGTCCTTCCCCAGGTTTAAATCTATCTTCTTGCCAAATTCCATTAAGATCCGATCAGCCGTTTAGTCGTGAAAAGGTAACAAACAAACAAACAAACTAACAAACAAACAAACAAACAGAGTGACTTTCGCATTTATAATATTAGTATGGATTGCGAATATTTGCTGTGTAAAGATATTCTGAGTTATATTTCTAAAAATATTATGTGCAGGGTTTTTGACCATTGTTACTGGCTGTTTTTAATACTGGCAGGTTGCGTCTTACTAGAGCGCAGCAGTTTTGAATCTAAAAAAATGATTGGAAGAAAAGAAACGGAAGATCAGGGTATAAAAGAGATTTCTGACAGATGCCCTGGTTCTAGTCTGGAGTTAAGAGTCGGTTCAGTCTGGACACGAGAAATCAGTATAGTCTAAAATCAAGAAAACAGCTAAGTCTAGTTTGGAGTCAAGATCTGTCATATCTTGAGTTTTGAGCACAGCCTGGTGGAGTCAAAGAGCGGCTTTCGTTTAGTGCTGCCGTGGCTGTTGCTAACTGTCTGCTGGAAGCTGCTTTGCGAACTGACGAGCCTGGCACTGGGGCTCATTACCTGTCTGCTGGAAGCTGCTCTTCGAGCTGACGAGCCTGGCATTGGGCGGTACGTGTCTGCTGGTGGGTCCTACCAAATCGCCCTGCATCAAGTTCGTCGTGGTCAAGCTCATCTTAATCAAGCCAGCTTTCTACGACTGCAAGTTTGTCTTCAGTTACTATCACGCTCAGAGATTTGCGGAGATATTTAAAACGTTCTCGGTTAACCTGCCCTTCACTTTTGTACTAATTTATTGTATTTTTCATTTCATCATTTATTAAATTCATTTTCCCCTAATTACTTTTTTAATGTATAAATCTGTTTACTCCTTTCATCAAGGAATAAGCAAGTTTGTTACAGCGTTTAGGGCTATCTCAGATGTTGCACTATTTATAATACCTATACGGAACACCTTACCTAATAACCAAACATGTTCACCACTTTCATAAAGTCCTTGCATGTATGTGCCCACATGACTCGCAGACCATATGTAGGAGTCATGTGTTGCTCCACCAAATTTTGGGTTCACATTTATTATGCGTAAGTCATAATCACATATCTGAAAAGAAAATGAAATAAAACTATAGGTACTTATTGTTTGGTTTCCACAAAGAAGCAAATTGCAAGGTGGGGAAGGGATTTTATTTCCAATTAAGGTAGGGTCATATGTCCAACAATGAAACAGTGGTACACAATAAAACACTGTAATATTTCTAAAACGCTGCGCTGCCAGATCGTGCATTATATCGCGTAAGGACACTCTCGAGAACCCCCCGCCCCACCCCAGTTTGCGTCGGCGCCACGTGGGAGAAGACGTGTCTGTGGAGCATTTTAAAGTTTTTTGACAAAAATGTAAGTATTTTCGTCATTCTTTAAAGATTTTTCATTAAATTATGGTTGAAAAATTCATATTTTTCATGATTATCTAGCATTAAACATATTTTGTAGATTAAGTGGAATAGATCATATGTTAAAAGTGTTACTATTTAGTGTGTTTTTTTTTGAGGTTAGTAAAACAAACCCTATGTAGTCAACAATGAAACAGTTGCACAATGGACACAATGAAACACTGTTTCATTGTGTACTATTTTGTTTCATTGTATACCATATACCAACATCGACTTTCCGTGCAAATTAATCAATTTTGTGGCTAGAAATTAATCTTAACATTTGATGTTTGTTTTTCATTTAAGATGGCGCGTACTAAATCTCTAAAAAGAAAGAAAGGCGATCATTTAGGGGAAAATATGCTTCGAGCTATTCTAATGCACAGAAAAGGAAAGAGCTTGAGAAAATCTGCACAAGAGTGCAATGTGTATTATCCTACGCTGTTTCGATACATACAAAAATATAAGACTATAGATGATGCATCTTTACCAGGTCTAAGATTTACTCCTAACTACGAAGTTAATAGAACATTTACAGTCGAACAAGAAACAGCACTTAAAGACTATATCGAAGAATGTGCGTTGAAATTTTACGGCTTAGGCTCCAAAGATGTGCGCCGTATTGCTTATCAAATGGCGAAAGTAAATAATATTCAATGTCCTGCTAGTTGGGAAAAAGATCAAATGGCAGGTGTTGAATGGCTTCGGTCATACAAATCAAGGCATCCAGAATTAACACTGAAGAAGCCTGAAGCATGCAGCATGGCGCGTGCCACCGCTTTCAATAAAGAAACTGTCAGGTCTTTCTTTGATAACCTAAAAAGGTCATGGAGCGTCATCCTTTCTTTGGTAACGGTTGTAGAATCTACAACTTAGACGAAACTGCTACAACAACCGTTCAAAAGCCGCAAAAAGTTATGGCACCCAAAGGCAAACACAATATTTGTAAGATAACTAGCGGTGAACGGGGTATATTGGTCACTACATGTGCAATTGTGTGTGCATCAGGACAAGCATTGCCTCCAGCTCTCGTTTTTCCGAGGAAATTTTTTAAAGATTTTATGATAAATGGCGCTCCAACAGGATCTCTAGGACTTGCAGCTCCAACCGGGTGGATGAATGCGGAGCTGTTCGTAAAAGTTATGGAGCATTTTATTAAACACACGTCTGCGAGCCCAGAAAACCCAGCTCTACTCATAATGGATAACCATGAATCCCACCTCAGTATTGAAGCCTTAGATTTAGCCAAAAAAGCTGGAGTAACAGTGCTTACACTGCATCCACATACGACTGCAAAGATGCAGCCTCTTGATGTGGGCTTAAATGCCCCCTTTAAAGGTTATTATAATAGAGCTGTGGATTCGTGGCTGATGAGGCATCCTGGTAAGCAAATGACTGTTTACAATATTGCTGAGTGTGTGGGTCAGGCATACACAAAAGCAATGACGCCAGTTAATATTGCGTCGGCTTTCAAAAAATGCGGCATTTTTCCGTATGACCCAGACATTTTTACAGATATCGACTTTATGCCGTCATTGGTGACCGACAGAGAGCAAACAGGGCAATTTGACTCTACAGCTACTGCTCCTGATGAACTGAGGGAGGATCCTGCTATTCCTTTTTCAGAGGTTGAACGCGCTGAGAGTCCCTTATCTGATGTGACACGGGCTGAGAGTCCATCAATACTTGAAGCTGACGAATTTCTATTTGGAGAAATGCCCGCACAAGCCACCGAAGCTGCATGTGGTGTGAATGATGTCGAAATTCTCACGATGAAGTCTAACGAATCAGATTCTACTTCACTGTTTAGAAGGATGACTCCTCCTATAGAAGAAATTCGAGCAAGTACTTCTGGTATTCAGACTAATTTCAAATCCCCTAAGGAATTTATGGCTCCATTGAAGGCTGGCCCACGGACTGGAAAGCGAAAACCAAGAAAGCTCGGCAAAAGTATGGTGGCGACGGACACACCAGAAAAAGATCGGATAGCTGAAGAACGAAAAAAAACACAAGAAAGAAAATCAGCGGCAAAGACAATTAAACGGCCAGTTTTTATTGAAAAAGGAGGAAAAAAGAAACCAAAAATCACAAGGATTGAATCAGAAACCAGTAGTGAGGAAGACGGACTCAAAAAAACTGAAGGTCTACTATGTCGCGCAGATCACGGAAGTCATAAATACTAATAAATTCGGAGCTTCGTTCATGAGGCTAAAAGTCAAAGACAATATGAAATTTTACATGCCGTTGGAACCTGACCTTTCAGAAATTCACATGAATGAGATAAAAATGATTCTTCCTCCGCCACAAATAAATGGATCGAAATCCAGAAACTCAACTTATGTCTTTCCTGTCCGTGTGACACCAAATATGAAGTTGCGTTAATTTTTCATTTTCTTTTGTTAATTTTGATATTATTTCTCTTTTTATTTTATAATCGTAAACTGGCAATTATTAATTGTTAGTCATTTGTTGTCAATTATTGGTGACTGTCTCCTAGACTTGTGATTTTCGTAATTTTGAGACTTATTAGTCGTTAAGTGATTAGTTAATTTAAAGTGATCTCTGCAAATTTTTATAGTTAATTAATGTTTGTGATTTTATAATTTTGAGATGAATGTAAGTGCCTAAAAAGTCGTTTGTCATTATTGTTTAACTAGTTTAATTAACGAGTGCCATAAATATAGCAAATTTAGTAATTGTGTAGTTTATAATACATTGTAAGGCGTTATCTTAATTCGTTATTACCTATTAGAGGTAACCTGAAGAGTCGATTAAAGTGAAATTAGTAATAAAACCTTTTTTGATTGAACTCAAGCATTTTTTATCATTCACCTACTCCATAAATTTCACAAAATATGAGACAAACACTTAATTATTATGTCTCATTGTTGAATTTGTGGTGTTTCATTATGTCCACAGTGGTGTACACAATGAAACATTTCCAATTTTTTCGTTTTAATTTTTTTGCTGATTGATTACACATTATTTTTAAAAAACATAAATGGTATCCGATACCTACCCAGTAAAATTGCCTATATACCTTCAAAAAATTAGACTTCTATCTGTAAAAACAAAAGATGTACGAGACATTGAATTTTTAGTGTTTCATTGTTGAACACACTATTAATTTTTATGTTTCATTGTTGAATTTGTGGTGTTTCACTGTGTACATCACTGTGGACACAATGAAACATTGTCAATTTTTTCGTTTTTATTTTTTTGCTGATTAGTTACACATAAATTTAAAAAACCATAAATGACATCCTATACCCAATAAAATTGCCTTTAAACCTGCAAAAACTTAGACTTCTATCTGTAAAAACAAAAGGTGTATGAGGCTTTGAATTTTTAGTGTTTCATTGTTGAACACATGACCCTACCTACTTACAAAACATTTAAAAGATATTTTATAGATTTGACTATGTATACAATAATAAATGTCCCTTTATTTCGCTGTGCCGCTTGGCTCATAGGCTTCCTCTTAGATTATCCATTAAGTTCATATTATAAATAAGGGTTATTTTATTTACAAATACATATATACATAGTTTCAGTGAATTTTGTTAACCACATAGTTTTATATTATGATTAGAATTTATCCAGCGGCTTACCATTTGAACATTTAAGGAATGATATCCTTTTCTATTAAAAAATGCATGTTCTTCCTCAACCGGTCTTGTGATAGCAATATGGGTACAGTCAATGCACCCTATCACACCAGGCAAATTATGTGCCCTTTGAAATCTGTAAATTATTTAACAATTTTACAACAAAATATATCAAAAAGTAACTATTTAGGTATTTAGGAACCTAAGAAAAATTTTAATTAGGTATTTAAACTATTTAAAAATATATAGTACATACTTCTCTTTGATTATGGATCTCTCGTGTATTTAGTTTTGAACATGTAACACCTCGTGATATAGTTAACGTTTTTAATTCACTTAAGTCTAAAAACACAGGTGATTACTGGGGCATTTCCATTAAACTTTTGAGTAATATAATCGAAATCTTAGCCCCCTATCTTGCTGTTACTTTTAATAAATGCGTTGATTTAGGTACTTTCCCTGACCTTATGAAGAGCAGTAAAGTCATCCCTCTATTTAAATCAGGCAGTAAGAATGATATTGGCAACTTCAGACCAATTTCTATTTTACCTGCGTTTAGCAAAATTTTTGAAAAGTTAATACTTAAACAGTTGCTAAGACATTTTAATCTCAACAACCTTCTTCATAACGATCAATATGGCTTTACAAAAGGTCGTTCAACTACAGATGCGGGTGTTGCTTTGTTGAGACACATATTCAACGCATGGGAAAACGCGCAAAATGCAATTGGTGTTTTCTGCGATCTCTCAAAAGCTTTTGATTGCGTTCACCACGATACGCTTTTACGGAAACTACGTTATTACGGTGTTCAAAATGAAGCCCTAAATGTAATAGTTTCGTATTTACAAAATAGATTCCAATGTGTAGATGTTAACGGCGCGAAATCGTCCGGGCTACCTGTTCAGCTAGGTGTACCTCAAGGCTCAATACTGGGACCGTTTTTATTCTTGGTTTATATTAATGACTTACCATATTATTTGAAGGGTATTTGTGACGTTGTACTATTTGCAGATGATACCTCTCTTATCTTTAAAGTAGATAGGAATAGACACGATTTTGAAGAAGTAAACAGCGCTCTATCAAAAGTCACGGATTGGTTCACAACAAATAACCTTGTTCTTAATGCCAAGAAAACTAAAAGTATTAAATTCGCCTTACCTAATGTTAAAAATCTAGGTCCCAACATTATTCTCGGCAATGACGAGCTTAAAACGGTTGACTCAGCTGTGTTTCTGGGTATAACAATAGATTCAAAATTACAATGGGGTCCTCACATATCAAGCCTAGCGGGGAGACTTAGTTCGGCCGCATACGCCGTCAGAAAAGTTAGACAATATACTGACGTTGATACAGCACGGTTAGTCTATTTTAGTTACTTTCACAGTGTTATGACCTATGGTATTCTGCTGTGGGGCAAAGCCGCTGATATCCAAAATATATTCGTTCTTCAAAAACGAGCGGTTCGTGCAATTTACCAGCTGGGTGCACGAGTATCTCTGAGAGATTTTTTTAAAGAGATTGGTATTCTCACGGTGGCTTCACAATTTATTTTAGCTAACATTTTATATATTAGACAAAATATCCATTTGTACTGTAAAAACAGTGATATTCACAACATAAACACTCGAAATAAGCATAAACTACGTGCTCCCTTTCACCGGCTTCATAAGGTTCATAATTCATTCGTAGGGCTTGGTATAACATTTTACAACAAGCTACCATCTTCCTTTTTAGACTTGCCATTTAATGTGTTTAAAGCTAAAGTGAAATCTAACCTTTGTTCAAAAGCCTACTATTCCATTAACGACTACTTAAACGATAAGAATAGTTGGTCGCTGGGTTGAACTCAAGACAATGTTTATGTTCTTTCTTTCTCTAATTAGCTTATGGTATTATATAACTTCACGCGTAGTTTTTTTTTTTTTTTTTACTTTATATTTTATTTTTTATTTTATTTTACTTTATCTTTATTTTTATTTTATTCGTCTGTATGCACGTGTAAGCGGGCACGCCCTTTATGTCTGGAGGCTTTATTTATTCTTGAGTATATTTTTTAATATTTTATTTTATTATTGGTGTGTGCTAGCTGACATGTGACATTAATTTGATATAATGGATTCCTTGTTTATATAAACTTGAACACTTTTGTATAGAATCTGGTTCTTCTAACCTAACAGACAGATGTGTTGCTGGGGAGTTTGTTCCGCCACTTCTTCTTCCCAGCTAAAACACTAGGAAGTGGCGAAGGGCGGGCGTTTTGGGGGACTGTCTCTTGTAATTTTGACGTTCAAAAAGTGCTGATTATCAGCCTAGTTTGAATAAATGACTTTTGATTTGATTTGAACAAAAATATATTTCCGTTTTTTTTAGGAGATTCTGGCTATTCACTGCGGCCCTGGTTGATGACGCCCATATTAAATGCTGAACCAGGATCCCGGGAAGAGGTGTACACACGACGTCATGTCCAAGCCAGGTCTCGCATTGAGCGCTGTTTCGCACTACTTAAGGCTCGTTGGAGGTGTATGCTTCGACACAGAGTTCTTCACTATCACCCTGACATGGCTAGCAAAATCACTAATGCATGTTGTGTGCTGCACAACATTGCATTAGATGCTAGAATACCACCTCCACCAGTGATAACCAAAATGAGTTAATCCGAGGCAGGGCTATGCGCAATCGCTTAGTTAGTAGGATGTAATCTAAGTGAATAAAATAAATTTACTATTAAATATTTTAATATTTTTATTCAGTCACTAGATAAACTCTATAAAACTTTTACCTTATATACTTAGAATCTCTACTAAACATAATAATTATATTAATCAGCCTTTATACATCAACTGCTGGGCACAAGGTAAAACAAAAAACAAAAAAACAAAAACAACTTATAGAACTTAACTTAACTTTTGGTAAAACAAACTTAACAACTTAAACAGCCTTAGACATTCTGCATCTCAGACGTTTGCTAGTATCCCACTCGCAAAAGTCTGAGATGCAGAATGCCTAAGGCTTCAGACATAAATACTAAAAAAACTTAGATTACTATAGCAATAGGGACAAGACAATTACTGAACTACTCAGTGTTCAGCGGTTCTGTGTTGTCCCTACTGCGATAATAGTCAAGCCAAGCTTGAGCGACGTTAAGTAACGAGCTTAAAACTTGGTTCCGTTCATGCTCAACCTCTAACGCTCGCAAGTCACGCTCGTGTTGTAGCCTAGTCCGGGCTTCCTCCAGCTCCAGGCGTCGTAATTCCACGGCCGTGAAATCGCTTGCCGCTCTCTCGAAGGGGGTCGGTGCCCGTCTACGGCGGGCGCGCAAACTAGGGCGGTCGGGAGAGGCAGCAGACTGCGGTGTCGCTGGCGACCTCAACCGCGGACGACGCCTGGTAGATGGAGAAATAGCAGACGTGCGGGGAGCAGGTGGTCGCCTTCGCCTTGGAGTAGTGGGCGCTGCAGGAGTTGGCGGGGATTGCGCTGCCGGGGCTGGCGCTACCGGGGCTGGTATGGCTGGCGGGGCTGACGCAACAGGCTGCCGTCCTTGAGCCGAAGTCTGAGTGAGCACAAGCGAAAGGGGTGGTGGTGTTATCTGGTATGAGGAAGGAAGCCAATTATTTGAGGGCTGTGAAGTGGAAGGTTGAGGTGACGAAGTCGGTTGTAGAGTTTCTGCAAAAGAAAATGAGTGTTATTTTAGACAGTTTATGGATCCTTTGTTTGTTCAAAATGTTTTCTTAAATCAAATCCTGCTAATATTGTAAAATGTGAAGGTTTGGATGTTTCTTACTCAATCATGCAAAAACGGCTGAACGGATTACGATGAAAATTGGCACACAGATATAGAATATAAATAGCAAAACTGAGGTTCCCTAGGAATTTTAGATAATTTTACATATACATAACAAATAAATATTATGATACTAGCTGTTGCCAGAGGCTTTACCCATAATCGGGATAAAAACGATCCTATGTGTTACCTGGGTTATTTTTTTTTTTTTTCGTTAAAAAAAAAACGTTGCCCCACACTAGGAATTTCTCCTGTATCGTGGGTGCGTTTACAAACATTTAAACTCACATGCACAAACAGCCAGACCCGGAACAACAATCTGTAGGCATTACAAATATTTGATCCGTGCGGGGATCGAACCCGCGACACGCAGCGCAGCAGTCGATCGCTCAACCACTGCGCCAACCGTGCCGTCAAAACACAAAAAACTATCTGTGTACTAAATTTTATCCAAATCCGTTCAGTAGTTTTTGTGTGAAAGAGTAACAAACATCCATCCATCTAAAAAAACTTTCACGTTTATAATATTAGTAAGAAGTAAGATTTTAAGTCTTTAGACTTACCATCTACAATTTCCAAATATACTGTATCATTTTGGGTGACGGGATCATCTTGGGCGACGGGATCATCTTGTGCAGTATTTAGAGGTCTCTGAAAAAAATTGGCAGTGGTACATTTAATAAAAATAATGTTATTTATAGTAAAGTAATTATTTATTACTGAAAAAGTGTATTTAAAAATTATAGCAACGTTTTTTCAGTTAAATAATATTTACAAATACTAATTAATAACCAGTTTAACTAAGTCAAACTGATTTATCAAAAAATAAAAATGTAATGGTGTCTCCCATGTTACCTAAGTAACTTTTGTTGCCATTAACTAACATGTTGACCAATGTTAATAGGAATCACTACATAGTATAAAACAAAGTCGCTTTCTCTGTCCCTATATCCCTATGTATGCTTAAATCTTTAAAACGCAACGGATTTTGATGCGGTTTTTTTTAATAGATAGAGTGATTGAAGAGGAAGGTTTGTATGTATAATAACTATATATTTTATACCCGTGCGAAGCCAGAGCGAGCCACTATGTTTTTATATACAACGTTCACAGTTTTTCTGTAGTGTATTTAGTATCAGCATTGCACCCGTGCCGTGAAGCCGGGGCGAGTCGCTAGTGTTTTATAAAACATCTCCCTACTAGAGAAAATTAGCTCATTATTGAGCAGGAGCCTTGATGGTGTATAATACTTACAGTAAATCCTAGCTTTCTACAGAGACTTGTCCTGCCACTGCTACAGCACCCATTATAGCCAGCACTCTTTCATTGCTAGCTGACAAGGTTTGCCCACTTGCTGGCGCACCTCCAGTCCCTCTTGCATGGTGCCTTATGGTCAATGCCTTTTTTTTGTCTTGGACTTCCAATCTGCCCACACCTTTATCGAATAAAAAATAGTCATGGTTATAAGTATTATTATTATAACCGCAAGGGTGTGTCCACTTGTCCAAAACCCTTGAGAACATAGCTAAGATCGCTAGCCACTCTTCCATCACATCAGTCTTTCCAAAAATTTTCATAAGATCCTTACTTTTTTCCACTTGTCTGTAGTCTTGCTGACACCACCACCAACAGCATTCAACATGTCGGTCAGTTCAGTCCACAGTCGGTCTGACCGTACCCGACCTTGTGATCCAGCAAGAGGCCTCGCCAGGTCACCATGACTGTAACATAAACAAACAAAGATTCAATATAAGTATTTCATTGTTAAGATCGCGTCATTGTTTACATTACATACTCATGGATAAAACTTGGATTTACTTACGTTTCCATATATTCAAGCAGCGTTGACAATTGTTCGGGACTTGCTCGCACTCTTGATTCCATGTTTTATCACTAAAAATTAAAATAGATTACTCCATCATCGTTTGAAAACCAGTCACTTAAAAAAATGAGTCTATTTTGATTATCATTAAGTTTTGGAGACGATCTAATAGTAAGAACACTGTATTCACGTACCACTGTAAAAATATTGTTTTTATTATAACTTGAAAACGATTAAACGCAGTACTCACTTAGTCTTATTAATAAAATTTCAAAACAACAATAACTCGCGGGTTTGATCCGATTTGAACTTCTTGCTTGACTGACACTGACAGCTAAAATTTCGATACCATAAGCAATGTTTTTTTTTTTTAACGAACAAACGATTCGACACAACGATCGCGACCATTATGTTACATTGGCTATGAAATGTTTGTCGTTATCTCAGAGACGATGACGAATTTAGATATCGTTTCGCTACGAAGCGATGTCACTTTGTCTAAGCCCCCAGTGCCGGCACCGGCCATCACGGACGTGATCGGCGACGACGATATTTTATCACGGATCACTGACGCCGCTGCATCGAAAACAAAATGGAGGACGAGGTGTTGATTGAATTAGTTCGTGAGAATACTGTTTTGTATGATTTATCTCATGCAAAGTATATGGATACAAAATACAAAAACAATTTGTGGAACAAAATAGGAACACAAATGATTGTAGACGGTAAGTCAAAATTTACTTATCTACAGTGCTATTGTAAAGAGGAAAGATTAGATTTTTGTCTATGTGTTTGAACCTACAAACTACTGGACCGATTTTAAAAGATAGTAGATTTTATAGTAATCCGACGCAAAAAGATTAAATTGTTGTTGCATTTGAAATACAACATGTGAGAAGTCGAGATGGGCCGCTAGTTTTAAAATAAAATAATACAGTGTAAGTAAGTTGCTTTATTTTAATGTAACATTAATTGTTACATGTCTTGATTTTAATTAATAATATAGGAAAGTAATACTAAATTAATCAATTATTTACATTTATCTACATTATTTACAAACTAAAATTTAGCTATTTGCAATACTAAATTAAATATTAAACTAAAAGAAACTAATAATGAACGCATCAAATCAGAATTCTGCACAGCTACAATTTAACACCACGCTCGTATTAAAATAAGCGACATATTAAGCACCCAGGAACGGTTCTTTTGTTCTCGGCGCGGGCGCATGATTCATGTTGACTCACGACAGAATGCTTCCACGTCCCGCGCAGACCGATTTTTGGTGTCAAGGCGAACGCACGCCAATATTTATCACGATCACTAATACGATCAGTTTAAAAAAAAACGGTCGTCATCGCGAGATAAATATATTCTTTTAACGGCGTCACTATCGTTCCCTCGACCATTTACCTATATATTAATTGTGTGAGTGATTTGGAAAACCCCATTTGGGTAAGTGTTGCACAATTTTAAACTAGCCAGTGGCTAAGCAAACTGTAACGGTTTATTTCGCTTTGTTTTCAACCTTTAGCAATTCTGTATTTGTGTTCTCGCCTTCTTTATTTCTATTAGACGCTTATTAGTTTTTTTCCCTTGTTTCTACCCCACTGTTTGTACCTAATTATATTGTTTTATTATTTTCCGTAATTTTGTAAATATAACCGTTACTCATACAAATGTTCGGATCACGCCGTATTTAACCGCCACTACTGTCATCTCCGTATCTGATAGTGAAGATCCACAGCAACACAGCTACATATTAGTGCTTCCCTATTAAGCGTTGCTGTGGGTGCTCACAGTCTACGGCCAGTAGGTAATGCTTTCGCTTGTTGCGCATTACAGGGTTCAAGGATCACCCTCAATCCTCTCGCTTCCCCGCGGTGGACAGTAGCGAGTCAGCCATCGACTGCTGTACCTGCACCCAGACCTGGCGATCGACGCGCGAGCACTCATCTCCAGCGTGTCCAGTGACGTCAGGGGAGTGCTAGACCAGGGGGGCAAGTTGTAATCACTGTATAGGCCCTAACCCACCAATCTGACCATCTACCGAGCTAGACCTTTTTTTATAATATAACTGTTCTGAATTTATACCTACCTGTTTTATTTACTCTTCTCCTAGGAACCTATGCCTAGGTTAAGTGGAAAAGGTAGGCCCTATTAGTATCTAAATATAACCGGGACATTAATAGACAAAGTACAAATCACATTTTATCTTCTTGCCAGGGTACTGATCCTGCCTCAGAAATAAAATAATTTTTGAATACTTCTGTAACGTGAAATGCGCCCGCTGTGGCGTTTCCGCCTTGAAGTTGCACAGTTTCCAGTAAACTGCTTGTATGAGGTTGATTACCCTCATAATCTGATGCATGTGTTGTATTTGGATTGAAATATTTGATGAAGTTATGTAAAATACAAGTAGCGAGTACTATATTATCTACATTTTCTGGGTTAGCTTGGATCCGTCTATTGTATATTCTAAACTTTTGTGTTAATATCCCGAAAGTATTTTCAACAATTCTTCTTGCTCTTGATAAACGATAATTAAAAATGCGCTTGTCGTCATTCAAATTTTGCCCTGGATAAGGTCGCATTAAAAACACCGTGTAAATCACCTCATCACGAAGCCGTCAACCAAGCAGTCTGTACATGACACTAAGTAACTTTACGCAAAAATTATTGCTGGGAAACGACTTTTTTTTGGGGGGTGTAAAATCATGTTTTGTGGTAGAACTCACTGTAATGCACTCAAAACATTGTGCTGATGGACGGATTGAATAGTACCGGGGTCGTAGAGGTGTTTAAAGTTAAAATCATACATTAAAAACTTGTATTTAAAAAAATACTTGTCAAAAAGTTGGAACTTTGACCTCTAATATCTCCGTAACTAGAAGGTTCCCAGGTATTGTGTAGAACAAAAAAATGATCGCAATGACAGGGAGAACCAGTGCCTTTCAGCTTCGTTAAGAGGTGTTTTACACCCTTTATGTTTTGAGAGAAAATGCTTCATCTCCCACAATCACGTGTGGTGTTTCTATTGATGTTCCTGGCAACGGAGAATTTCCAGGTATACCTAAAGTTCCTTGCTGTAGTCTTTTTCCTAGGTTGGAATTTGCAAAAATGCCACCATCACTGTTTTTGCCATAAGACCCAACATCAACGGCAATAAAGTTATAGTTCGCGTCCACAAGGGCCATCAAAACAATTGAAAATGTTTTCTTGTAATTAAAATATAGAGATCCACTGTTCGAGGGAGCCTGAATTGTTATGTGCTTACCATCCAGTGCTCCGACACAGTTAGGGAAATTCCATAACAATTTAAAATCATTGGCAATAATTTTCCATTTTTCTTCTGTAGGCAAAGGTAGCATTTCACTCATCAGAGTTTCCTTTATTATCTTGCATGTTTCCATAACTATGGAATATGCTGTGCTGTGGCCCAAGCGGTAACTAAATGAAATTGTCTTCAGAGAATCCGCTGTTGTTAGATACCTGGAACAAATAAATCTATGTATAATATTATTTTCATTGCAGGTTCAACATGCAAAACACGGTGGAATAACATAAGAGACAACTATCGAAAATCGTTGAAGAAGACGGAAACTAAAAGTGGACAAAAGAAGACCAATGTTAAATTATACAAGTACTATGAATAATTACATTTTTTGAAAAAATATTTCAATGAACGACCGACAGTACAAAGTGTAATTTTAATTTAATAATTTATTTTTTCCACTTAACTTTACAAACTTCTACATATATAATCGTACATAGAGGCCTCCTTTTAAGTATGATAGATACCTGTGCTAGGAGACCCCGCTCTTCTAAAACTAGAAACAATAATAATGTAGGAGTTTACATACAAAACAAAATCATCTTAAATCTAGGAGGGTATGTGTGTGTTTGTGTGTGCATGTGTGTGTGTTCACAAGTGTGTGTGTGTGCATGTGTGTGTATGTGAGTGTTTGTCACGTATCGTTAACTTATCACACGATACTGTGTAAAAGAGTTTCAATGTCGTCATAACTCTTGGGTTTTAGCCAAGCTATTAAAGATATCTTACATTCCTGAAAACTCATAGGATAAATATTTACATGTTTATTTAATTTGTTGTACATGGAAGAGGATTGTCTGGTGAACTGTCTTTTCGCATATGAGGTTTTCACCGAGACTTCAGGTGCAACAAGATATTTTCTTCTTTTTTTGGCGAGGTTAAAATTATAGGGGAGAGTTTTGTGTAATTTTAAAACTGCATGAAGTATATATAATTTTCTGATTATGAGAAGACCACTAACTGAGTAAAGGTTTTCAGTAGGGAATCGATACGGTTTAAAATACATCACTTTCAAGAGAGCCCTTTGTGCTCTTTCCAGTTCCAAGAATTTCATTTTAGTGGCCCCGCCCCAAACAGGTATACAATACACCAGCACTGACTGGGCCAGTGACACATATATTTGATTTAGAAGACTATTTGAGGTAACATGTCTTAGAGTCCTGAAAATCCAAATGAGTTTTCTAGTTCTAGACATGACCATGTCCGCGTGTAAATGCCAATTTAATCTTTGATCTACAATAATACCTAAATATTTTATACTAGTCACTTTTGATATTTCAATGCAGGAACAATTTGTGTTAGTAGGGTTATCACAGCTATGTACTCTAAGGTTATAATTAGCTCCAGGTTGACTGTTTTTTATAATTAGTAAATGCTATATATTTAGTTTTAGAAATGTTTAGTGTGAGTAAAAAAGAATTTAACCATTTTGCGACCTTCATGAGTCCCTTTTCAGCATATCGATGTACACATTCCCACGTTTTTCCAGTGAAGACAATGGCTGTGTCATCTGCATAGGAAAACCACGCCCATTTTCAAGCTTCATTTTGCAAAGGCTGTTTATATACAGGGTGTAACGGAAAGGGAATATACACCCATAAGGGTGTGCTACAGACCATCAAACTGAACATGTTTCTCATCATAAAAAAACTTTTGCATCAAAAAAAATATCTGCTGCCCCATAGAAAATTGCAATACCTATTCGACCCAAATGTATAGGCAGCTGATATTTTTTTTTGCTGCAATTTTTTTTTTTATGTATAGAAACATGTTCAGTTTGATGGCCTGTAGCACACCCTTAAGGATGTATATACCCTTTCCGTTACATCCTGTATATTAAGAAAAGCGTAGGCCCCAAAACACTGCGTTGCGGAACACCGAAGCACACATTTAACTCATCGCTGACGTAGTTACCTATTTTTACACGTTGTTTTCTATCCTGGAGATAATCTGTTAGCAGAGCCAAGGGGACTCCACTTACGCCTATGTTTTCTAAACTACGCACAAGGATGGGAACAGAGACGGTGTCGAAAGCTTTCTTTAGATCCAAGAAAACAGTTAGACACTTTTTGCCTGTATCAACGTTTCCGACAATATGAGAGGTTAGACCTAAGACTGCATCTTCTGTCGATAATCCTTGCCTAAATCCGTATTGACATCCAGATAGTATGTTATATTAAATTTGTTCATGTAATTCATCAATCGAGTGTTAATTAGCTTTTCTATTATTTTTGAAATTGCTGTTAAGACCGAGATGGGTCTGTAGTTGCTCACATCGTCTCTATTGCCACCCTTGTGCACAGGTGTAATGATGGCTTGTTTTAGAACGGTCGGAAAAATACCTTGTACCTTACCAAATACCTTGCGTGAAACAAAGATTAGCGAGATGTGTAATGATTGGTACCACCACGCCGTGGGCAGACTGAAGAAAATTGGTAGATATATTGTCCAGTCCAGGTGCGCTCCCGGTTTTAAGACTCATTAATACGCCATGGACTTCCTGAGGGTCAGTTTCTAGAAGCACAAAAGATGAAGGTTGTGAATCCGTTAGGTTATAAATCTCACGATCTTGCGATAGATTATTCGAGATGATTTGCTCGGCCTAAGTCTTACCAATGTTAGAGAAATAGTTATTGACGTGATTCACTGACTCATGGGGGGTTGGTTTGATCTCCAACAAATTTAAATTTTGAGTTTTAGTTTGTTTGCGATGCGTGATCTTATTTATAGCTTTCCACATTGTGTAGAATCAGAAAAAGAAAATTCTGACTCCGAAACCAACGAGCCTCGAAATACCGTATCCATTTCACCTAATATACCCATTGTCGCTAGTAACGAAGCATCCATTCCATCACCAAGCTACGTATCCACTCCATCACCACAGTGCGTCCGCACTCCCACACCATCACCAAGCCATGTATTCACTCCATCACCACAGTGCGTCCGCACTCCCACACCATCACCAAGCCATGTATCCACTCCATCACCACCATCACTGTCGTCTCCATCTACTACATCTACTTTAAGAAAGAGAAAAGGTTCGACAAAATGCACACCAAAACCATCCTCAGCATCTTCCAAAAAATCAAGAAAAAGCTAAACTAGTCGAGCACCCAGTTGATGCTTTTTTAAATGGTATTGCACCCACACTGAAGAATTTGAATCAATATTACTTAAATTTCGCTAAGACTGAAATATTTACTACAGTGCAAAAATATGAGATGAAGATGATGACAGAGCAAAATGTACCATTATATCCAAGAGATATTGCAACTGAACCAACAAATACAAATCTCACATCGCAATCTATTCTTGACTCTACTGGATTGGCTAATATAGTAGATCCCACAAAATCATACCTTCAACATAGTGATGTGCAGCAATTTGTTGTGAACTATACAGTTAACGAATGATAATGCTCTAGAACTTAACAAAGTGTTAAAAGTATAATGTGTTTATGTGCCACATACGAAGTAATAAAACTGATTTAAATACATATTTTCAGAATTTTAATTAAAAAGTTATCCTTAACATACCTGTCAGTGGATGGATACATCTGCACTGCAAAACATGTGTTCACTGATATGTTGTCGACTGTTCCTACCTCCAAAAAGGTAAAAATAAAGTTAATAAAATCTGGTTTACCTACCTTAGACAAATTGCTAGCCGCTCTCTAGGAGATATAAGCCTTCCTCCAACGAGTATCTTTCTTTACTAATTTCTTTCCTAGCTTCTGAAGGAGAATATTAAAACAGCTTTAGCTTTAGCGCAAAATACTTTCTTTCGTCTTTAATTAATTCTTTGTATAATGTCACGAATTCTCCTTCTGATTCTCTTAACTTCCATGCTTCATGTACCTATTTTCTTTTTTTTCCTCGATTCTCTTCTTCTTCTTCGTCTAAAGCAATGGCTATCATAGCTAATTCTGTGTTATTGAAGAGTGCCATCAAAACAATCGACGTCAACGCTAGTCTGAAGGGAACGTCGTGCACGAAGACCCGCAGAGATCTGTACTGTGCTTGATATGTGTGAATTGAAGCACTGACGCACCACTGTAGCACGGATACGGAACTGTAACGGTACTGTGCCGGAACTGTGGGTTCACTGATATGTGCGAATCGACCTTAATAGTGCGTTCGAAAACTAAATTAAGTTGATTATATTTTTTTCACCTTTGATTAAACGTTTTATTATTATTAAATTTAAATAAAAACTTAATGATATATAAAGAAGAGACCCAAAGTTAAATATTAGACATTATAAAGTGGATTCGACAATATTTCAGAGTTTTGGAGATTTGATTTTAAAAAAAATCCGGGTTCCGAACGCACCCACTTGACATCCGACGCGCGACGGCGCCAAGCCAAGGCTAAGTTTGTTTATATTTTGCAACACTTCCACAGCAAAAGTATTTATTTCTTTCTTTTCTTATATTAAATAATTAAGTGGTTATTTGTGAAAATATCATAATGAGAACCAGTCAAACACAGATTTGTGCCTCGGTCGTCCCACAGAGTCTCGTCCCACATAAAAAATTCCCCACTTGTCCCAATTTGTATGCCTCGCTCGTCCCAAAACTTAATTTTCAATATTTTATTCCCCGCTCGTCCCAATTCGTATGCCTGGCTCGTCCCACATTTTTTTCATATGAGTTTAATTTGATTTAATTGTACAGTCAGCCTAAAAACCTGACTGACCAGAGAGATAAATAACCTCATGTTGCGGAAAATTTGATGAACTAATTCAATCCGAGACTCCACTATAATATAAATAATAAAATTACAAGTTACGCCACCATGACAGTTTTTTTCTGATCAAACTTTAGGTTTAGATTGAAGGCATTAATTAAGTACACATAGCCGACCCTAAGTACAAACCCTGTGCACCCCACTGCTTAGACCACTACTATTATTATTGTCCTAGAACAAGTTTTTGAATGTTTATAGCTTCGGTATTTTTGTGCGACCGGATTAGAGCTTGCTCTCTCGCTCTGCTTTCTTTGTATTAATCAATTGACCAATGGCGTGGCTTTGCGTTATCAGCGCAATCGGAGCAAATGCGGTTACAAAGTGCATCTGCTAATTTTAAATATGAGGTGTTTACATTAAGCGTGGTGTATTCATAGAGTGAGGGTGATATTTGTAAAGTTTTAAAGGGTAAGTAATAATTATAATTATGTCGATTTTTTCATATTTTGTGAAGTCATGATTTGACTTATATCACTATTGTGGTAATTATTTACTTTTATATTAGTTGCTGTCTAAGGATTATGGTCTTTTATTATATGCATACTTAACTCTGTGCCTCCTGTGAAAAAGAGTACATCGCTACTTTTTAGGAGACGCAAATAAAAATTTGAAAAATATTTTTTTTCCTGTTTCCTAGGTCCTGTCATGGAGTTCTTTATCTATGGCCCTGTTTCACGAAATCGTCTAGTATTTTTTTTTTAAATGAGTAACCCTTTTTCACATTAACTAGAAATTTGAACAAATAATAATTTGATTTGAGCCCTAATTCACATTAATTTTGTTTACCCATTTTAACAAACTTCAAAAAAAGAGGATGTTCTCGGTTATACTGTATTTTTTAGGTTAACCAATTTTGATAAATCTTCTTTTATGTAAAAGCTGGTGCTTCCCATATGGTCGCATTTTAATTTAGTTAACCTCCTTCATAAAATGAGGATGTTCTCAACTACAAAGTGTTTTCTGGGTGAATCAGTTTTGATGACTCTTTTGATTCGAAAGCTGGTGCTTCCCGTGTAGTCTCATTTCAATTTGGCTCAGTTCTGACAATAGCATGCATGATAAAACCATATTCAACACGTTGAAGTCGGTTTTCAGCTATGATTTTTAATCATTACAGCTCTTCACGATTCGTATCTACGAAACGAAACTATTGTACATAGTTTCGTTCGGAATACCTTTCTTAGACAGATGAAAGCTAATTTTTTGCTCTATTACATTCATTTAAAAACGAAAAGGGTATATTTTGGACTTGGTACCCCTTTTTACAGGAGGCACAGAACTAATTCACGTTGTATTTACAGGTGATCAGATATAGAGCCGTGGCTTCTTCATCCTGTCACATGGAGCCAGTGGCTTCATCATCCCGAGCTGATCTTCAGACTGGCTGCAGTCTGGCTTCTACATCCCAAGAGATAACCTTTATTGAATCACAAAGAGGTGTGCCTATTATTTTACATGCCGGTTACGAATATACGAAAAAGCGAGAGAACAAAAATAGCTCAATCGTCTGGAGATGTGTTGTGGTGTGATGTCACGTACATCAGCACGTCACGTACAGCACGTAGTATAATATGCTAAGGTAGATAGTATGTGAATACGTGATTGTAGATTATCGACATAACATCACGTCGTAACTATGTATATAATGTTGCTAATTAAAGGTGGAAGAGTAATCGACTCTTGGAGTAGTAACTAACATGTAGTTTCCTTTGACCCCTCCATCTCCTCTCATCGCATGGCGACCCTGCCAGTCGGCTGGACGGCGTTATAGTTGTCCGACCAGGAGCTAGTCACGGTTCGTGGTTCGCGGTTTGATTGTCTTCGTTGAGTATCACGTCAGTCGCGTCGCGTCACAGGCCATGGGGAGCACGACGTCCAAGGAAGAGGTGATTATTGCCCAGGCGTCTACGAGTGGTGCAAATACCGCAACGGCTACGCAGGAGCAGCTGGCGGTTATCAAGACCGTGTTGCTGTTTGTGGCTGTGTGTATGGCAGTTGTCATCATAGGTTTGGCGGTTCGCATGTATCGGAGATGTCACCACAACTGGATTGAAGAAAAGATGAGACAGCGGGAAGTCCAGAAGGCTGTACAGATGGTTTGACCAGGAGCCGTCGGAGGAACGAAGTGAGTGTTTCTTATGTGAATGTGAATAAGTGTGTGTCGGTGCTTGCGGTCATCGTTAAATTTGGAGACATTGATTTAAATGGAAGTGGAGTTAACGTCGCTATTTGTACAACTTAAGTTATTAAGGGAATCTATTGTCAAGTTAGGCCCTAGTAGGCGAAAAGGCAGAAATTTTGATAGTAAGATCAGTGAGGTGAAAGCGCTCTATCGTAAATTTAAGTGTATAGTTTCAGAATCTAGTAAGTTCTCGGAAGAACTGGCTCAGTTGGTATGTAAGATAGAAGCGTTATACGTAGACACTGTTAAGTTTGAGAGCGGAACCGAAACGGAACAAAACATGGCGGCGGAAAAGTTTTCTTTGAGAACGGCAGTTGGCCTACTCCCGAAGATGAGTGGCGATGAACAAGTTACGCAAGACTTGATTGATGCCATAGGATTATATAGTTCTATGTTAGTGGAAGCAGATAATGCTCTTTTAATTAAATTTGTTTTGACAACACGACTTACCCAGGGTGCTAGGATTCGGTTGTCCTCTACTTACGCAACGGTAGATTGTCTGTTAGCTGATATGAAGAAGCATTTGTTAACAGTAGAGTCAGACGTAGCTGTGCAAGCGAAGCTTGCTCGCGCTAGGCAGAATGATAGGTCGGTCGCGGATTTTGGGGCTGAGATAGAGAAGTTAATGGTTAATTTGACTATTTCTCAAGCCGGGGAAAGTTCGGAAGCATATGAGATTTTGCGGCCGTTGAACGAAAAGTACGCGATCAGGAAGTTTGCTGACGGGCTTCGCAATCAGCGTTTAGGTACGATCATTACGGCGCGGAATTTGACTTGTTTGAAGGATGCGATCAGGGTAGCAGAAGACGAAGGTTGTGCATCGTCGGTACAGGTCATGGCGTATCAGCGTTGGCCCGCGAGGGGTGGTTTTGATAATAGAGGTCGCGGAAATGGTTATAGGCGGTCTACAGTAGGAAATGGATACGCGCAACATAAGACAGCTGTTGAGCGTACGCGCAAAAATGCCACCGCATGGCATAATCGTGGAATGCGCGGTCGTAGCAATAATGCTCATCGTGGTCATTCGACTCAACAAGGTCGGAAGCGTGTAGCGTATTTCGAGCATGCGCGTAGTGATGCTGACTCAGGCGGAACGTCAATGTCACGACGTAATGAAGCGACTGACCACCAGTTGCAGTTTTTTCGAGACTAAGCGTATTTTAGCTTGCGATAGTATTAATTGGGTTAATTTTCTAGTGAATAATATAAATGCGGAATGGTTAGTAGATACGGGCGCGTCGATATCGGCTGTAAAAAGTGGTTTCTTGTTGAACAATGCTTTGTGCTGTAAGGTAGTTAAGGAAGAATTAGTGATTAATGGTGTAGGAGGTAGTTTGAGGGCTATAGGTTATGTATATTTAACGTTGGAGTATGGACGGTGTTCTTTCACGCATAAGTTTTATATATTTGATGATTTGCCATGTAAGTCGGTTGGTATATTAGGTCAGGATTTCTTGCAGAAGTATGGTGGTATTATAGATTTTTCGGCGAATAGGTTTTCTCTTAGGGATCGTGGACGACGGGTGGTTTCGATGCCACTTAAGTCCTATGATTACTTGTTGACTATTCCACCGCGTTGTGAGGTGGTTAGGTATTACCCCGTTAACAGAGCGGAAGATTGTGTGGTAGTTAGGCAAGAATTGCGGAAAGGCGTTTTTTTGGCTAGTGTGTTAGTAAGGCCTAAAAGCGGGATGGTACCCGTTAGGATTTTAAATACGAACTCCGAGGAAGTTGTGTGTAGTATGTCCGGTGTGGAAGTTTGTCCGTTGAGTGATTTTGATTGTTGTAATTTCGTGAAGCCAGGGACGGACGTTGAGCGTGTAGAAGAGGTACTTTCTTTACTTAAACTCGACTATTTGAACGCCGAGGAGCGGTTGTCGGTTGAGCAAGTGTGTGCAAAGTTTTCGGATGTTTTTCATCTCCCGGGTGATAAATTAGCTGTCACTAACGTATATGAGCAGTCTATACGCTTGAAAGAGAGTGCTACTCCGGTGTACAAGAGGCAGTATAGGATACCTTATGCACAGAAGAAGGAGGTTGATAGGCAAGTGCAGGAGATGCTGGAGAGTAATATCATTGAAGAGGCGGTTAGTGAGTGGTCTAGTCCTGTTTTGGTGGTACCCAAAAAGACGGATCGTAGTGGGGAGAAGAAATGGCGAGTGGTTATAGATTATAGGCAGTTGAATGAAAAGATACAGGATGATAAGTTTCCATTGCCGAATATAACTGAGATTTTGGATTCGATGTCAGGCGCAGTTTACTTTAGTCACTGTGATTTATCACAATCTTATTATCAGTGTGCTTTGGAGGAGAGTAGTAGGAAGTACACTGCTTTCACAACAGACAAGGGGCAGTATCAAATGTGTAGGTTACCAATGGGTTTGAAGATAAGTCCGAGTTCGTTTAGTAGATTAATGACTGTGGCCATGTCTGGATTGAATTACGATAGGTGTCTGATTTATTTGGATGATCTCATTATTTTTGGACGGAATTTAGATGAACATAATCGGAACCTAATATCAGTATTTTCACGCTTGAGGGAAGTAAATCTAAAGTTGAATCCGTCTAAATGTGAATTTTTGAAGAAACAAGTGCTTTATTTGGGGCATGTAATATCGGCCGAAGGTATTTCACCAGATCCAGAGAAGGTAGAAGTTATTAGAGGTTATCCGCGTCCATCGACGGTTGATGAGGTAAAGCGATTTGTAGCGTTTGCGAATTATTATAGGAAATTCATACCACAGTTTGCTGATATAGTGGTACCTATGAATAAGCTGTGTAAGAGAGGTGTTGTATTTAGTTGGTCCGATGAGTGCGAGAAGTCGTTTTTGTTGCTTAAGGAAGCGTTAATGAGTCCACCGGTGTTGGATTATCCTGATTTTTCTGATAGCAATACTTTTATATTGCAAACCGATAGTTCTGGATATGCTATAGGGAGTGTGTTGTGTAATGGGAACGGAAAACCCATCGCATATGCTAGTAGGTCGTTAGGGAAGAGTGAGTTAAATTATCCGATAATAGAGAAGGAGTTGTTGGCAATAGTTTGGTCAGTTAAATATTTTAGACCGTATTTGTACGGACGGAGGTTCGTTGTAAAGACGGATCACCGGCCATTACTGTATTTGTTTAACATGACAGATCCATCTAGTAGGTTGACTAAGTTTCGTTTGTGTTTAGAGGAGTATGATTTTGAGGTTGAATATATTAAGGGCAAAGAGAATGTACTAGCGGATGCACTTTCTAGAATAGTGATAACGAGTGAGGATTTGAAATTGATACGGGAAAAGACGATATCCGTAATGACGAGGGCGCAGTACAAGCAGTTGGGAAAGCCAAATGTTTGTGATAGGGACTCCGTGGTATCTGGGACTGATCACCCTAGGATCGTGGAAGTACTTAAGAAGCAAGGAAATGACATTGAGATTTGTTTAGATGATTGGGAGAAAATGTTACGTAACAATAATAATAACAACAATAATAATAATGGTTGTAGGGAGATATTTTCAAAGTCGCGCAATTTAGTGTATATGCCAGAAAACTCGAGTATTTATGTAAACTATGAATCTTTATCGGGAATTTCGCGAGACGAGTTATCGAAAGACATAGTCAGTTTTTGTATTGAAGAAGGCATTAAAGAAGTAATTATTATGAAGAATCGTTATAACGTTGATTTTATTACAAGAATGGCAAAATATTTAAAGGAAAATAGAAGTTCGATTTGTGGGGATTTTAAACTGTGTGTAGTGAAGGATTTACGGAGAATAGAAGGGAAAGATGAGAAGAAGGTTATTTTGAATGATTTCCATATTTTACCCACGAGTGGTCATGCAGGAATACGTAGGATGGTGAATAATATAAAGAAGTATTATTATTGGCCTTCTATAGAGAAAGACGTAGTGGAGTACGTTGGTAAATGTGATAAGTGTTGTAAGCAAAAGTATTCTAGGAATACTAGGGAACCCATGACGATTACGACTACTGCATCAACATCGTTTGAGAAGATTTATTTAGACATAGTAGGACCCCTTGATAGAGACGAAAGAGGCAATGTTTACATATTAACTCTTCAATGTGAACTTACGAAGTTTGTAGAGGCTTATCCGTTAAAGAATAAATCCGCAAATGAGGTAGCAAAAGCTTTGGCAGAGAATTTTGTTTTGAGATATGGAATACCGAAAACAATAGCTACGGATAGGGGTAGTGAATTCGTTTCGAAAGTAATGATAGAGCTATGTGATATCTTGAACATCAATAAAGTCATGTCGACGTCATATCATCATGAGAGTATAGGTTCTTTGGAGAATGTACATAAAACATTAGGTGCATATTTGAGGATACAGACGGATAATAACCCATCATCATGGAGTTCTTGGATTCCATTTTGGTGTTTTTCTTATAATACGACAGTTAATACTGTTACCAAATATACACCTTATGAGCTAGTGTTTGGAAGAAAATGCAGATTACCAAGTAGTCTTCAAGGAGAAAGTGTTGAACCATTGTATAATTTTGATGATTATCCTTTAGAATTTAAGTACAGATTGCAAAGGGCACAAAATGATGCAAGGGAGAATTTAATAGCGAGTAAATTAGCTAGGAAACATTGTTATGATAAGAATCTTAATTCTGTAACCTATAAGGAAGGTGATTTAGTTTTGATTAAGAATGAAACTGGCAATAAATTGGAATGTATTTATAATGGACCTTTTGAAGTTGTAAAAGACGAGTCACCAAATGTTGTGATTAAGTATAAAAATAAAATAGATATAGTACATAAGAATAGAACAAAATTGTATTGTAAGAGTTAGAGTAATAGTTTGTAATGTGGAAAAAAAAAAAAAACCTTGTAAAAAATTTTTTTTTTTTTAAATTTAAGGGGGTGATGTGGTGTGATGTCACGTACATCAGCACGTCACGTACAGCACGTAGTATAATATGCTAAGGTAGATAGTATGTGAATACGTGATTGTAGATTATCGACATAACATCACGTCGTAACTATGTATATAATGTTGCTAATTAAAGGTGGAAGAGTAATCGACTCTTGGAGTAGTAACTAACATGTAGTTTCCTTTGACCCCTCCATCTCCTCGCATCGCAGTGTGAACAGAAGGTGTCATGGAGGAATGGTGACTTCAAATAATAATGTGACGAAAATTCTTCGTCATGACATTTGTACGCCCAGCATAGCAAGAAATGACATCAAAGAAGAAATACATCGCTGCAAGCAAGAAGCAAAATCTTCTGAAGGAAAATCGATTCCTTCTGTTTTCAATTCAAGCATAAAAAAATTATTGGACAAAGGTACTGACAAGATAGAAAAATTACCTGAATTATCGAATGTTAAGAACAGCTTGTATAGTGCTCGAAACAAAGCCCAGCAAATAAAGAAAGCTACATTTAAAACGCCGTTTGAAGTAAAAATTCCAGTAAGTTACATGAGTTTTGTTTTATTTGATTATGGGTACAGAAAAACAAGGATATTAGCTTTCTCTGATGTAAATAGTAAAGGACTTCATCAACACGTGAAACATTACCTTGCAGATGGTACATTTAAGTGTGTAGTGAAACCATTCAGACAATTATATGTGATTTACGGTGACCTTGGCAGCACAAGTGAGAAAATTCACGTCGTGCCCTTAATATACATCTTATTAATGGACAAAAAAGAGTCCACATATGAGACTGCGTTTGCTCTTATCAAATCGCAAATTTCAGAATGGCATCCGATTTCATTCAGAACTGATTATGAGAAAGCAGCCATGAACGCAATCCGTAACATCTTTCCGGATGTAATATGCAAAGGCTGTTACTTCCATTTTAGTCAAGCACTTTGGAAGAGAGCAAAGGCGTTAAAGTTAAATAAAAAGAGAATGTTCAAAAAGCATATAGCTCTATGCACAGCGTTAGCTTTGCTACCACCTGAACTTAAATGCGATGGATGGCTATATATAATGGAGGATTGTCCGAAAACTCTCAATATTGAGAAATTCAATGACTATTTTATATCGGCATGGCTTGACAACGAATATTATCGAGGGAAATGGGATTTTTGGGGGGATATCTACAGAACAAATAACCCAGTGGAAGGCAGTAACGCTAAATTAAACAGAACATATTCGGGAAAGCTGAACATCATTAGCTTTTTGAATGTGATCAAAAACGACGCTGTTCTTTCTTTAGCCAAGGTAAACCTCGGCGTGCTGATGATATAGCTCATGACAAATATATATTTGATTCTGTAACGGCAATGTTGAATGGCACTATATCACTGGGCCATTGCCTGGAAAAAATCAGCCCTTTTGTTTATTAATGATATTAATGTGTCTATATTAATGATAAGTTTAAAAATGTTGATTTTTTGGAGATTTAATTGTTAAAATACTACTTTCTCATAAATAGTAGGTTGATTAAAATACTGTGATTGTAATTTGATTGTGATATTAGTTACGTAATAAAGATTTTTAAATATAAATATTTCAATTTATGTTGAAATACCACATTAACATAAATAACATAACGTGGTACTTCTATAAGGTACATATAGGTAAATACAAATGTGTATACGGTCTATAATTATTTGACTGTTACTTATATACAAATGTTGATTTTTTGGAAATTTAATTGTTAAAATACCACTTTTTCATAAATAGGAGGTTAATTAAAATACTGTGATTGTGATTTGATTGTGATATTAGTCACGTAATAAAGGTTTTTTTAAATAAGTAGTTCTAATTATGTTGAAGTATCTCAGATAAATATTACATGTGTAATACATATATATTTATCTTAACGTGGTACTTCTATAAGATAAATACAAATGTGTATATTGATAGGTGTAATTAATAGTACTGTGATTTGGATTTGATTGTGATACTAAATAATAAAGATTTTCCTAAATTGCAATAGATCTTTTAATTATTAAAATTAAAAACATGCATCGCGGATGCATACCTAGAACTGGAAGTATTTAATATCTTTATGTTATTAGAAATAACTATTATTTCAATTTATTGGAAGATATAGTACAATATTTTTTGTCAACTGTACTTTGAATTTGCCAGGAATGTGGGACGAGTGGTGACTTTAAAACTCAAGTGGGACGAACGAGGAATTCTTTGGAATGTGGGACAAGATAGTGGGACGACAGAGGCACAAATCCAAACACAATATGAAATGATGGTTGAATTCATGGAAGCGTGAGTAAACACTTTTAATAAGTTTGAGTGGCATAAACTTTAATGTGAAGTATTTTAAAGTGCAATGCTATTTCTATTCCAGAAATGGAGATTTGTCTAAACCTTCAGGCGGCCCACGAGGCCGGAATTTTATACAAATAAAATGGAAGGAACTCACAAATAAATTGAATAGTGAAGGCACAGGCAGTGAACGGAAACGGAACGGCTTTCAATATGTGACCAGCTATAGTGACATATTTAACTTTATTAAAAAGCACCCTACTGATATCCCATCCCACGACATACCGTTTATCAAAAGTATTGTTCAAGAATTTCTTAAAATTCGTTTGCATTATATAGCCAAAAATGATTCTCTACTGCACTCATCACGGCAGAAATTGAATAAACTAACAATTTTCCGAGGCACTTAACGTAGGTAATAGTCGAATATGAAAGTGTAAAATTTGTTTGTATGCACATAAACACACAAATCTTATAAAAAAATATTTTAATGTTATTTGGCAAAATAATACGAAATATTACGTAAAAAACTGATTTCAATGTATAGAAACCTAAATTGTGAAAAATAAAAAATAGACAACACGTTTTTTTTTATTTACCTTAAAATTTTACCCTACCTATTACTCCGTAAACACTAAACACTACTCTATTTACAAACCTTATATCAACTATTGCCATTATTATTATATACAGTTCATCCTACTTCCTACTTACTATATATATATATATATATATATATATATAATATTATAAATGTGAAAGTTTGTGAGAATGGATGTGTGGATGTATGGATGTGTGGATGTTTGTTACTCTTTCACGCATAAACGGCTGGACCGATTTGGTTGAAATTTGGTATGTAGATAGGTTATACCCTGGATTAACATATAGGCTACTTTTTATCCCGGTCAACAGGGGTGAAAGCGTTTAATTAACGATAATTCTTGACAATGACGGAAAAAAATAGGTTGTCTGGGAGCTTTCAACGAAAACGCTGCCTAAACCCTTTAAGATATAACAAAATAATGTAAAGTGTAATTGTGTATCTTATATAGATCTACAGAAAAGTCCGCGATACCATATGTCCAGCTCTTAAGGATAACATACTATATCCATTTAAATACTTATAAAAATAGGCAATTATAAAGTGCTAATTTGGAAAGCTATTTATACAAATACGTTATTAATCCTTATTATTTTAAATAGATTGGTTGGCTTGAGCATTTCATGAAGATTATTTTTTCCCTTTACACCATGCAAATTAAATAAATACTTTAGGAGATATAGCAAAATCAAATAACGCGCAAAAAAATAATTTCATGTCGCTGACTGACTAGACTGGCACGCGCGGGCGGGGTGGGTGGGGACTGGGGATCAAGTCGCTCATCGCTGAGTGCGGGACCCAAACGCGGGCAGACGCGTGAGGGCAGACGTCGTTGACGGTTGTGTCCGTTACCAGTCATCAGTGTACAACTCCGTCGACACAGTTATGTCATCCGATGACAGTACGAGCTACCCCGTGGAGTTCCTGAATTCTTTGGAGTTATCTGGGGTGCCATCGCATAAGTTAGAATTAAAAGTAGGTGTACCCGTTTTGTTAATGCGTAAATTGGATGCGCCAAGATTATGCAACGGTACTCGGTTGCGAGTGACTGAATTAGGAAGGCATATTGTGAAGGCAACCATCTTAACTGGAGAAGCCAAAGGAATCAATGTTCTTATACCGCGTATCCCAATAATACCCAACAATTTACCATTTAATTTTAAACGCCTGCAGCTCCCTTTAAAAGTTGCGTTTTCAATGACCATCAACAAATCGCAGGGTCAAACCTTAAAGGTTTACATTTAGGCTCACCATGTTTTTCCCACGGCCAGCTCTATGTGGCTTGCTCCGGCGTTTCTAAATCGCAAAATCTACATGTCTTTGCTGAACGAAATAAATCCTTTAATGTAGTTTATCGGAGTATATTGCAGTAGCTATAACTTTTGTATTACCATCACCATCAATCATTATATCCGTACCTATCTATCCTTCTCAAAAATTTCAAATTCTTCAAATTCAAATTCTTTAGGGTCCCGTTCTTACATTGGAGACACAACCTTAAAAAAACCGGCCAAGTGCGAGTCGTACTCACACACACACAGGGTTCCGTCCCACCAAATAATAAAATAAAAAATATTTATTATTATTAAATTATTTTTATACGGAACAGCAAAATTAAGTTTGTTTTTCATAGTATGTTAACGAAAAACAAAGTTACTGCTACAGTTTGATGAAAAAGTCCCATATCTCAAAAACTAAACATATCTTATTCAAACCAATTTTCGTTGAAAGTTTTTTTTACGTTCTACAAACCTAAATATTTTCAGAATTTTCCTCCTCTTACTTTAGAAATTAGAGGGGGAGGGGACACACATTTTACCACTTGGGAAGTGTGTTACGCGCAAACTATTCAGTTTAGAAAAAAAAATGATATTAGAAACCTCAATATCATTTTTGAAGACCTATCCATAGATATCCCACACGTATTGGTTTGATAAAAAAAAATGTTTGAGTTTCAGTTCTATGTATGGGGACCCCCAAAATTTATTGTTTTTTTTTCTATTTTTGTGTAAAAATCTTAATGCGGTTCACAGAATACATCTACTTACCAAGTTTCAACAGTATAGTTCTTATAGTTTCGGAATAAAGTGGCTGTGACATACGGACGGACTGACAGACAGACATGACGAATCTATAAGGATTCCGTTTTTTGCCATTCGGCTACGGAACCCTAAAAAGACGTAAGCTTATTTATTATTCGATTTTGTTATTTTTGCAATAGGCTGCTTTTTATCAACACACCACGCGGGCGAAGCCGCGGGCGGAAGCTAGTAAAACATAATTATGTTTTATCATAATTCTTTATTTAAATACCATCAATATCACGATTAATTATTTGCGTTGCACCTTATTGCATGAAACATCCCGGGCGACGAATGGTGGACGCAGTGGCTTCGTAGAAATGTCATTAGCGGCTAACACGTTACACGGTAATTAAACCCAAACTGTCAAAAATAAGGTCCATTTTTAACTGTGCATCCAGAGTTGTAATAATATTGTTAGTGTGTTTTTGCGAATCAGTGACAGGGTTTCGATGTGTGAGTTTGTTTGGAATTTTGTGTCAAGATGCGCGCTTAGTTTCCTTGAAGAAATGCTTCCATGTTTATTTCCGTTCACTGGGCACAGGCGAATCTAGGTCTGAGGAGAAATGGCGGAAGGTATGTTAACTCAAGTGACGCTATTTTTTTTGTGGGGCACTTGAATTAAGTCACTCTTAAGTCTCTGCTTTAAGTACTTATCCAATATCTTTCCTGAGAATTCCTGCTTAAATTATTGTTGTTTAATTCAAGGTGTGGAGCGATTACAAAAATAATTGCAAGAAGAAGTGTGCCAAAATTAATAGGGCCGTTAGTGGCACTGGTGGAGGGCCAGCACTCCAATTAACCTTGACCGATTTAGAAAACCGAGTCATGCAGATAATTGGAGTGCAAGCAGCTACTGGCATGGTGGTGGAAGAAGCAGGGTTTCAACGGGTTAGCTTACTTTTAAAATTGTTTTTTTTTTATTACCTAGTAGCTAATTAATTATTTTTTTCAGGCTGCTGAAATTTCCAAACCATCAGAGATGATGGTTCCTGATGCACGTGACGATGATTATGAAATAGGTAAATATTATGAAATATAATAAAGTGATATTAATTAATGATTTTCGAATTATCTGAATAGTAATTCCGTAGTGGGACAGAATATGAACAAAAGTTTAACTTGTCTGCAACTTCCCTACCTAATCCTGTAAAAAAGGGTCACCACTTGAGTTTTTTGTTAGTATTGTGACACTTGAAATTCTTGTGTGGATGACTGGCTGGGGTTTGACTGCCACATAATGCATTTCAATTATGATTTTTGTTAATTTACAATGTCTAAACTTTGATGTTTCTATGAGCATATATATACTACTCCAGAGTATTAATATATGTATTAATAATCTGGAGTAGTATTTTGTTTAATAAAAAATACAGTAGGTATACAAAACAGTAAAGGTGGCCTGTACTCACAAATATTAAGCAAGTACTAATACTCAATTATATATTTTTTTCTTTTTTGGTGTGGAGAAAGATGGTCTACAAGTACCTGCCACAGAAACTGTAGACAAATTTACCGTGGATAATGTTCCTTATGAATATACACTAATTCCTGAAGGTTGAACTAACTTAAACTCTTTTGTTTATCACAACTACTGGTAAAAACAAAATATTTAAAAATAAGATCTTCAAACTAAAGCTAGCAGAATAGTATTTACGTTGATTGTTGAATCACAATTTTTCCAGATGAATGAATACTCCATGAACAAGCAGTCAACCCACAGTCGCTCCACCTCTTCCTCCATCTACTACGCCACCAGCACTTACACCACCACCAGCTCCATTGCAAACCTAGTGGCAACCGCCGGAAAAAAAGAAGAAGCCAGAAGATTCCGTTGTTAAAATATTTAAGGATTGTGAGGGGAATTCTAGGGAGAATGAAAAGGAGCGTGACCGAATTGCGCAAGCATTAGAACGAGAGAGGATCCGTCAGCGTGATGTAGAGCTTCAGTTGCAAGCTCAGTGGTTAGATTTTATGAAAGAGGCGTTAAAGTTATTAAAATCATATTTAGAGAAAAGAACTGAATAGTGTCTGATTTTTCATTTTATTTGTATTAAGGTTTATTAACAGACTTCACATACACTACTCACTTCTAATTTTTAAAAAGAAAACATTTGTTTATGTTAGAATTAAATTTATTTAGGTTAAACTATATTCATACTTGAAGAAGGCCTATGCCCACCAGTGGGCCTCGTACGGCTGAGATCGTGAAACTATATTCATGAAAGTAATATCTTAAAGGTCTCTTTAAGGTATCTTAAATTCCTGTTTTGTAAATAACTAACATTACATTTGTTTCAAACTTATTTAACTATACTTTTATTCTCCAATGTTACCTTTATTATAGAGTGCTTACACAAAAATCGAAATCAATTATTTACATTATGAACAAATTCATCTCTAGAACCACTTTCGTGTAAAGGTTTTTCTAGAGAAGAAAACGTTGAAATGCCTAATCCTGAAGAATATATTATATCATCTTCAGGATCAGGCAACATAAAATCTAATGCTAGGTTGTGTAGAACGCTACATGCCATTATGATAGAAGCACACCTCTAAGGGGTGTAGTGTAAGGGGTAATAGGCGGAGATGACTTTATAAGGATCGCACATCCTTGTAAAGTCATCTCCGCCTATTTTCAAGTCTTCCAAAAGTATTTTCGATCACAACTATGGCCTTCCCATGGATGGTAGTATATTTTGCTTGTGGAGTGCCTTCAGCAGCATCTGTGATTGGTGTCATCAACCAAGGCCTCTGTGGATATCCAGAATCCCCTGAAAAAATATTTTTTGTATATTTAATTAAATTATCTTACAACAGACAGTAACCTTATCACTAAGTATTTATGTCTTTATTTATAATTAGAACAACCTACATGTAAAAAAATAGGTACCTAAAAACCACAATTGTTTATTATTCTGGTGTAAGTCTTGGATATGGAAAATGTTATTGATTTTAAAAAAACATGGAATCTATGCCTAATCAAGTATGTCACTATTGGTTAGGGCGCACTACCCAGGAATTCATAGAATTGCATAATAGCATACCAATACAGACTGTTGTTCCCAAAAATTCAAAAACCGCATTAGCAATGCTTTTAATTAAATATAGGACTGGTGATAGTGATGCTAGGATATATAGCATTTTTAGGATTCCTAAATCGACTCTACAGAAGAAGATGAAGCTTGTGAGAAACTGACTTTGTTCCGCTATCTTGGAGCATCTCTCATATCTCACCAGGAAGTTGTAGAAACACCACTATACCTGAAAAGTTATTTGGAAATCCTCAGGCTGATTCCTCTAGCAGGTCGGCTATAGTACAATGTGATGGGACCTACCTCTATGTGCAAAAGAGTTCGAATTACAAATACCAAAAGAAGACAAACGGTCTTCATAAATATCATAACTTAACAAAACCACTTTTAGTAGTCTGTTGCGATGGATATTATAGATGTGTGCGTTTTGCTGCAACTCAAACACATGCAGAAATAATGAACCATTTAGTTTCTAGCGATGGTGGCTTGTTTCAATACTTTCATCAAAATTTATGTATTCATTTTAGACCGTGGGTTTAGAGATTGTATTTCCAATTTAGAAGCTCTTGGCTTGGCTGAAACGGCGAGACGAAGGGGAAACACAATTATCAACTTTACAAGCTAATAAAAGCAGATGTGTAACACTTTGTGGATGGGTTGTGGAAGTAGTTAATGGCAGGTTTAGAAACATATTTTTAGCTTCTGCACATTTGTTTAGAAACATATTTTTAGCTTCTGCAAATTTGATAATCCAAGCCTAAAAGAATGGAAAGAAGTATCTAAAAAGTTAAAGGACGACTTGGTTAATATTCCATCACATTCAACATTTGATGAGTACTTAGCATCGACAGAATTAAATATCGAAAAATACACATAGGCAGTTAGATCAACACTTAAACGACCCAAAATATATCTACAGAGACGCCCAAAAGACGTCACGGTCAATCCATTTTGCAAAAAAGTATTGGAACTACAACGAGCTAATATGTATTGCCAATTTATACTTGATCTATTTGCCTGTTCCGTTTATATTGACGATTATATTAACAAAGCTGATCGAGGTATGTCAAATTTACTAAGAGCGGCGGTGGAAGAGGCCAAAAATTACAACAGTTGCATAAGAGACTCTCTACGCGTATACCAAAAGTATTTCTGAATTCTTCGAAATTTCAGCCAAAGAGGCCATTTACTGTCTGGCGGGACTTCCTGTGTCACAAACCTCTGAGAGCGATGTTTACATAAAATAAAACACAGAACACCCCAATGAACGAGTGGGTATTTTGAAATTGGATAACATTAGATGCTTTGAAATCTTTAATAGATTAGCAGTCCTTGGTTCGATCGTCAGACATATATAAAAAAAAAAAACTAGATTATTATAAACATCGGCCACATAATCAAACGTTTGATACAATGAGTTTAGGTTATTTTGCTAAAAAGTGCAGAGAATGATGATCCATACACAAACCCGGTAGCGAGTACTTCTGGAATTCATAAAATCAGTGGTTTTACAAATTTACAGGTGCCTGACTGTAGCTTAAAATACTTGAGTGCTGAAGAAGTTAGACAGAATAAACTTATCAAAAAACTTTAAATGGAAACAAAGATGTGATTGATATGATCAGAGAGTCTAAAAAATCTGAAATTGATGAAACAGAACCGATAAAAATGACAAAGACCATGATCAAATAGAAATGGGAGGACAGATTTGGATAGTATAAACATATACGAGACTAAAAAGACTAAAGACTGTGAAGAAAGCTGTAAGCCGGAATTAAGTATTACTGTATTAGCTAACAAAAACGAAAAGACTGATGACTTAGAAAACAAAGACGAAACTAATATAAAAGATATTAAAATAAACCATAATGTATTAGTACGATATTATAATCGTAACAGTTGGAAATACTATAGGACGTGTAGAACAAATAAATACACAGTTTATTATCTAAAGACAGTAAAAAACTCTTCACTAAAATTTGTTGTGACAAAGAAAATGGACCGAGATACTGTCCCCTTCTGCGTCGATTGTAAAAACTATAAAATTAAATACAAATGATAAAAAAATGAATATCTGCTAAGAATATCTCTTTCAATATCATTTTAACGTTACGTACTTTAAGTAACGAATTTAAACAGTGGAAATTCCAAATAAAATGTGCCCTCCGCGCCGAAGGTTTAGATATGAACACGCCAAAACCAGAACGAAATGCGATTCAAAGGAATAAAGATGTTGGAATGGCAATGTTTGTAATAAATCACATCTGCTATTAATTTAAATCAGATACCACTCATCGAAAATTGCAAATCAGCGCTTGAAGTGATGACAAAGCTTGAGTCCATTTATGAACAAAAGTCCGAGATGACTAAAATTATGATACATGAGCGTTTTTAAGTAAGTACAAAGTTTGGCGAAGCAACTTAAAGATACTGGAGAGGTTATTAGTGATAGTGTGGTCAAAACTAAAATGTTGAGTACACTACCTCTCTACACCAGGCTTGGATTGTAAAATAATGATGAATTAAGTTGAATATTAGACAGCGGTGCATCAGCTCACATGTGTTATAAACGAGAAAGAGTTGCTGAATTGTATAAGTATACAGGATCTCCACTGAAATTAATTCCAGGCTGTATGCAGTTGCTGTGTTTGCCTGTTTACTTTTCTATGGGCTATAAGGCGCTTCTTATGTTTTCATCTGTCATGTCGAAGTATTTACTGTGCATTGTGATTAAACTATATAAATGTTTTATTTAATTTAAAATACAAAAAGTCTTGTTTACTTGCCTAAACTCAATAAACACAAGGTAATGTGGGCAATTCGGTCTACGAGGCTATTTCGTATACATCCATAATAACTATTCATTCCTGAATAGTTACATTATTATTTATTTATTTATTAAAACTTTATGCACAAGTATAAAAAAAAACACTGTACAAACGGACAGCGGAAGGCAGCTAGTACTGATTCTTTTAGTTCCAACTATGCTTCATAGATGAAGCAGCGAAGTCTACAAGAGTAAAAAAATAGTTTGAAGTTTAGTTGTGTTTCAAACTGGAAACTCAAGTGTTGCGTGCTGCCGTTTCTTATAAGGTAAATATTAAATTTTAAAAACTAATGGAATTAGGTTTAGAAGAAGACCAGTTTTTCAAAAGACCCATCGAAAACAAAAATCGTAGGTCTCAAAGGTAATGCAGCAACGAGAGTTATCGCAACACCTGGAAGAGACAATACGACGGTGTTACTAGGTGCAAGTGCGATTGGAGAAGACACACCTCCCCTAATTTTCTTCAAAGGGAAATATGTTTGGGACGAGTAGACTTCCCCTGATGTATTTCCAGGGACGACATATGCCGTTACAAAAAATGACTGCATGGAAACAGAAGTATTTAAAGCCTTCTTCAACGACGATTGGCGATCAACGATCGATTAATTATTTATGACGGCCACTCAACCCATGTGGGCTTGAATATAAGAATGAAGAAGCACGTAAAGAAAATGTAACTATATTAAAACTACCTCCTCATACAAGCCATATTTTACAGCCACTAGACATTTCGGTCATGTGTTGGTGTCAAATAATTACGACTGAATCAGCTAAGCTAAGTCATGCATGTGTTTGAATCTCAATATATTTAGTAGTTTTTGTGTATTTGCTTTCAAGGTTATGAAGTATTAAAATGTTTGGAGTTTCTCAAGCCACATTAAGGAGACACGCACTTGATCAAAACAAGACGAAAACAAGACTAAACAATAAGGGCATGGGTAGATATTGGACAGTATTTACTGATGAAATGGAACGATAAGTGGTTAGTCATATTAAGCTTTTGGAAACAAGACTCTTTGGGTTTACTCGTCAAGAAGTTTTAAAATTAGCTTACCAATTTACGGAGATTAATCAGATTCCACACAATTTTAATAAAGTTACGAAAATTGCAGGTCCCGAATAGTTGGCTGGGTTCAGACGCAGATATCCAGATATATCCCTGAGAAAACCAGAAGCTATTTCTGCTGCGACAGCCCAGCTTTCAATAGACCGCAAGTGGCACTGTTTTTTAACACTTATAAAGAGGTTATTTATTCAAAGTAATAAGATTCTACCGCATAGACTGTACAATGTAGATGAGTCAGCATCGGCAACTGTTCAAAGATCCCAAAAGGTGTTTGCGACTTCGGGCTGATAGCAGGTTGGGTCCTTAACTAGCGCTGAACGGGGTAAAACGTTACCGTGGTCTGTTGCATGAGTGCAAATGGACACTATATTTCTCCCTGCCTCAAATACCCAAGAAAAATAATGAAGCAGGAGTTAACAGATGAAGCTCCAATTGGTACATTAGATTACACTTTTTAAGGTAGAGGGAGTAAATTTTCAACCATTTTATTTGGTAGTCTTTTCCTAATAGAATAGAACTATCGGTTTCTTTTCTATGGCAACATTTTCTCTGGAAACCCTTAAACATTATTTATTAGGGACTTGAATGCGGTACTTATACATTTTTTTTAGTCTGTGGCGGTAGTCAGTGTGAAAATACGTGAATTTCGGCACCTCTTGATTAATCTTTACATATCTCCAATTTTTGGAACCATCGAAAGGTAAGTTGTTATTATTCTTATTGTCTAAGGTATATTTTACTTATATTCAGTCAAATTTTAAATTTATACTTAGAATCTTTTTTTGTGTATGATTTTTTTGTGGTGGTGAAAATATTCCCTCTGCTTTTCCTGAGCAATTTCCTTTACCTGTGGCTTGAGCATGATATGCATGTTTTTTCTTGTTGTGTGTAAGGGTCAGTTCACACCGAGACGCGACGCGACGATACTTGAAGAGGCCAGTGATTTCGCGCTGCGTCGCTCTGCGTCGCTCTACGCCGCGAGGCGTCGTGCGGCGCAGCGCTGCATGGCGCAACGTTTTCTGGATTCTCACAACGAAATGTGTATCTTTTCGTGTAGAAAATAAAGTTATATTTTGAATGGCTCTTTAAAAGTGTGCGCGCAGCGTCACGTCTCGGTGTGAACTGACCCTTACAGACTGTCTTAAAATGAGTAGGAGTAGAAGAGTGCTCAATGATTTAGAAATTATCACTCAATTGGAAGATGATTTCGGCCTCCCCGATGATCCCAATTTATCGGATGATAATTTAGAAACAGACGAAGAAAACGCTCAATACAGCACCAGAGAATTCTAGATAATTTTGATGAACCTCATGACGGGGTTAAGGCACCGACGGCGACGCCTGATCTACGTAGTAGCCCGATACCTCAAGAAATTCAGCCTGGCAGTTCCACGCCTGTTCAGTTCATACTTAGTTCATCATCCGAATCATCACAACATGATCGTCCTAGACGGGCAACAAGAACTGAAGTTTTACCCACTACATCTGGTACGCAAATAACCTCAGAACCAAGGACAAAATCACCAGTTTATATCTATGATGATTCGGAAACCGAAGATTCAGAAGGCGATGAAGAGACCTGGGAAATAAACAAGTGGACCACATATCGGCCAACGCCTAGTGTCTATGATGAAATTTCAATGACTCCTCAATCAATGTTTTCCAGCCGAACAAGAACTGTAACTTTGTTTGAAAAATTCTTTACTGAAGAGGTCTACGCGTCCATATTGTATCAAACGAACTTATTCGCCGAGGAGAGCAAAGCTGAAGGATGGTCAGAATTAGATAAAAAAGAACTGAAGGCCTTTATAGGTATTATTATAATGATGGGATATAATAAACTTACTTCCATTGACCTTTTTTGGTCATCTGACCCTGGTTTCCGAGTAGACGAAATAGTAGAAACCATGCCTGTGAAAAGATTTAAAAATGCTGATGATTCTAGACCCGAATCAGTAGCATTATAAAATGGGTAGGTGATTTTATTTTTCTTATTGTTGGAGATTTTAATTCAGTAAATTGCAACACCAACGTAAAAATGTAAAATCCTGTAAAACTGTGGCAACATTCTCCCCTTCCATCTGCGACACTGGTCCAATACAGACGTGATTATTTTGCCTGCCGTATTTTATTTTATCTTCCTCTGCAACAACGTGCCAGCAGGCAGCACCTCATCAGCTACCTACCATCTAATATAAAGCTACACATTGGTCCTTCGCGGAGAACAAAACTGCTGCGGAAGAAGCAAACTGGAGGTTTGGCAAATTTTATTTTCGCCCGTGTCGCAGCCATTTTGGTTGGCAACGCATGCGATCCAAGCCAAGAATCATGCAGTGCCCATGCCCACTGCACGATTCTTGGCTTGGTCGTCGCTATAATCGCAAATCTTAAACCGATTCGACGACTCCAGCGACAATATACAGGAGAAAAAGCCCAAAATCAATAATCATCAATTTCATCGATCGCATAAGCCGTCGTCGCCGGAGTCACCTCTGCTGGTGTGAAGAGTAAAGCAGCTGCAAGCACCAAAGGTATTCCGCAAGAACGTGCGAGACGGCATTGTGTTATTAAAATGTGCTTATTATATAAAAATGGATGACGAACTAAAACGTAAAATCGCCTCACGTGGCTATGTTAAAGGTACGATCACAAGATTGCATAATTTCGCAGAAGTTTCTGATCTACGTAAAATAGCCTTTGGGGCATACAAAAAGTAAGGCAGAAAGAAGAATCGTGCAACTTACTGCAGCACTCGCACTTATTCCTGATTAAAGATTGATTGAGGTTAGAATTGCATTAAGGAAGAGTGTGGCAATGAGATCAAAATGCCAACATTTATAAACTACATACAGCGTTTTTGGTTACATAAAACTTACTTACACAACATCATAAGTGTATTTGGTGAACGTTACCGAACGAACGCGGCAGTCACGGTTATGCGATTGCTTAACGTACTGTACGTCTACCATGAGTTGTCATAGTTAGATCGCTTGACGTAACTGCAATAGTTCCGTCAATACGCAAATACTATAGTTAGCTTTTTCAATGGTACCATGAGCTGTGTTGGTGCTTACTACTAATGTTATAGTTACAACTACACAGCGTTGTTATGTTGGCATCATTTTATAAAACGATGCTCACTTCACATTGCATATTTTCATCTCTTTTTAAATAATGCACGATGATAGAGACAAAAGACAAGTCATATGGTACTATTATCCAACAAAATGTAGAAAGTCGCCTGACTAACTCTTTTCAATGAAATCTAATGCAGTCCAAATTTATTCATGTTACGACGGTTCAACAGCTGTGTCCGTTGGCGTTTAATTTAACCTGTAGAAAGTTTTAAAAATGCCGAAAACGAGTGCCTCGCAGTTCGAAATGATGGTGGATTTTATGGAAAGGTATGTAATACGTTAATTAAGTATTGTCACAACCTATAATAAACTGTAGTTTACTTTTTCTGTCGCTATGACTAAAGTTGGGCCGGAGTCTTGAGTTTTCGGACTTTCGGTACCTATTATTGTGTTATTATGATATAAATTATTAACTAATCGTATTTAATGTGTACCTAGAGAACTTTCTACCGTGTTTATAAATAGCAAAATTTAATTCGAAAGGAACGGTGACCTCAGCAAGCCGACGACCGAGGTGCCCGGCGGGAGGCTCACTAATCTAAAGCTGGGTATCCATTTGAGGCAGCCTCGGGCCGAGCGGCTGCCTCGACCCGAGGCAGATCTAGTGGAGACCGTGCCGCGAGTCGAGGCTTGCCGCGACTTGAACCAAACGAGGCGGCCGCGCAGCGAGCCAAATCGTGTCGGTAAATGACCATGCTCAAAGACGCCTCAGTGTGAGGCGTGTGTTCAGTGGAGACAGACGTACGAGTGCTCGGCACGCGGCAAAATGGATAATGAGAAATGTATCGAATTAATTAAGTTATATGAAAACCACCGACATTTGTGGGATCCAACTTCACCGAATCATTATAATAAACAATTGAAAGAAGATTCTTGGAAAATAATAAGCAAGGAAATGAAACTACCCATTTCCGAAGTAAAAAAAAAAATTACTTCGCTTTGTGGATCTTTTCGGAGGGAAAAATCTCGGCATAAAAAAAGTCTCGTCACGGGATCAGGTAAAAATTCATTGGTTTTTTAAAATTAGTTGTATATTTCTTGTCATTTATTTTATACTCACTTTACTCACGTGTGTAGTGTACCTCTAAAAATGATTTTTATTCTAGGTCGTAATGAGGAGTATGTATCGAAATGGTTCGCTTATGAGCACTTTTACTTCTTGGCTGACAAGTTCTCTCCCCGTGAGACTCAAAACTCAATGTCTATCGACACATCGTCGCCTTCTGCATCCAGAGACACAACAAATTCAGAACCTTCTGTAAGTATCTGGGGTCAGTAAGCTTTGGGCTAAAGGCGGAAAGTAATTACATTTAATAAATTATTTTTACCTACGTATCGACCATCAAACAATTATGGTGGCTCTGGAGTTATTTCTTTCATTTCTGAACAGAACCTCGGAGTGTTTAAACGTACATAATGTTTTCTTCTGATTCCTTCTGATTCGGATAGTGATTAGTGCTAATTATATTTTATATTTAATATCTATGTTGCCATGTTATTTGTCCATTTGTAACGAAGTGTTTAGCCAAGTGTGACCGAATTGCTTTTGCGTCATTTGCAGACCTTCGAGGAATTGCACGTAAAGGCACAAAAGAAGTCGAATCTGGTTCATTCCTCCACGACCCTTGTACGAAATTTCCATCGATTTCAGAGTCCAAACTTCCTGGTGGTGTATAAATATTTGCCCTTGTTTTTCGTAAAAAGTTATGCAAATAAACAGTGGCCAGTACCACTTTCGTAGCAATTTCTGGTTCCAATAACATTGGTTTTCTTAACACTCTAAATACAGAACTCATGATGCCAAAAGCATTTTCTACCACCCTTCGTGCTCTAGATAGACGGTAATTGAATATTCTTTCCGGAGAACCATTGTCTGGGGTTCCTTCAAACGGTTTCATAGTATAATTGTTTAAAGCAAATGCCTTGTCAGCTAATATAACATAGGGCACTTTAATCAAATATGGTGTCTGTAATATACAGGGTGCTGGTAACTTTAATTCATTATTTTCCAATGATTTGTACAATGCACTGTTTTTAAAGACTCCACCATCGGATATGCGTCCTTGACATCCAACGTCTACATACATAAAATTATAATTAGCATCCACCAAGCCAAGCAATACGATGCTGGGAAAATTTTTATAATTTATGTATTCTCCGTGACTATTAATTGGTGATTGAAGAATAATATGTTTGCCATCGAGGGCCCCCACACAATGAGGAAAATGCCACTGGTTTTCAAAATCTTGTGCTACTTTTAACCATTCTTCTTCTGATGATGGTATCTGAAAATTATGTCACATACTTTACTATTAGGCTATCGTACTGCTAAAACATTATTGATGATTTTATTTATTTTAATTTACAGAATGAAGAATTATTCGAAGAAAATGAATCAATGCGTGAAACTTCTTCTTCCAAGCGATCATCTATGCCCCGCGATGATCAACAACAGACGCAGCCCGAAACTTCAAGATCAAATAAAAGAAAAATGACTGATGCTTGTGAAGATAATATAGATCTAGATAAAGCTATGGAAGTGTTAAATTATACAGATGATAGTTATGATACGTTTGGTAAACATATTACTGCAGAACTTAGAAAATATGATCCAATTACTTTAGCACACGTTAAAAAAGCTATAATAGATATCTTATTTCAAGCTGATACCGGGATGTTACCAGGTACACGACAACAAGGATACTACACGCAACAATACGGCCAAACTTCTGCGAACGTACAAAATTCCCAACAATATGGGCAAACTTCTGTGAACTCACAAGATTCTACTGGAAATACTGAACAATTTACTACTCTGTCATTATTGTAACTTTGTACTTTACTAAAATTTTGATTAATAAAGCATTTTTAACATACCTGAACATATTCTTTGAGCACTTTTACCAAGGCATCACATGTTTCGCGAACAATTTTTGAAATAGATTGCTTTGACACTCTGAAAAGGTATTGCAAACTAACAAACGAATCACCACTTGCTAAAAATCTCAGGGTAATGGCCAGTCGTTCTTTTGTTGTGATTGCTTTGCGAAACGATGTATCTTTTTTTCCAATTATTGGTTCAAGCTTGATACATAGATCTTCAAAGGTTTCAGAGTTCATACTGGTAAAATTTTTAATAGTTTCTTCTACGCCTTCAAAGGTCATATCTGACAACAATTGTTTCACATGAACATTTCGCTGACGATATATTTCCTTAATCCACCATCGATGTTTCCGTTTCTTATGTTGCTTCCTTTTGTAGTGACTAATTACTACTAATGCTGCAGCGACTTTACGTGCGTCAACCATGGTGGTTAATGAGGAATTGAGAAAATCGTGGCTCGGGTTGAGGCTTGCCGCTCGATACGATATTATGTGTGCTCAAGTGGAGACGCATGTACTTTCCACAGCCCGCGGCACGCTCAGGATGAGGCAGCTCGCCACGAGGCTGCGCAAATGGATACCCAGCTTAAGACGCTGGGAGGAATTGTCCAACATATTAAACGCAGATGGCACTGGGGACACAAAAAACACGGAAAAGTGGAGAAAGGTTTGTTCTTTTGTTTTTGGTTAGTTGATTTGCCCTTTCCTTTCTTGAGCAATAAGCATCACTTTAAAAATATTCTTGATGTGTAATTTAATTTTATCTATCTCAATTAATTAGGTGTGGAGCGATTTGAAAAATAACACAAAACGAAAAAAAGCACGTATACTGCAAAGTGCAAGTGCCACTGGTGGTGGACCCGCTTCAAAATTAAAATTAACAGATCTTGAGGACCGAGTGCTCAATATCATTGGTCCTCAAGCAGCCTCTGGTATTCCAGAGGTGCCTGAAATCGGCTTAAATCAGGTTTTATTTTGTTTATATTATTTTCATTCTAAGAACATGATGATAATGAAAAGTAGCCTAGTCCTTCCTCAAGGTTTCACCCCCATGCCAAATTATTAATAAGGCAGTCTATAACTTTTTTCATTGTTTTACAGGAAATAATACCAGCCAGGGACCCCTCAATTGCTTCCTCTATCACCACCACCACCAGCTCAAGAAACATCCGAAGCTAGTAAGTCTTCCTTGTACATAATATTAACATAGTCTTCCTTGTACATAATATTAACATTTATTCTAATTGAAATCCATGATTCTTATATAGTAATTACTACCTACTAGATAAACTTGATTGCTAAGATTGCATTCTCTACTTGCAGTGTAGGCAACAAAAAGTAGGATTAGTATAATTGTCATAACCTTATCCACTTATTAGGAATAATAAAATCTTTATTTGTAGCTAAGATATCTAGATAGCATAGCTAAGATACAGTGACTTAACCTCATGTTGATATGCATTATGTTAATAAATTTTCAGTACAAGACTGGCAACAGTCGCTGATTGGCAGCCTTCATGAGCCGGCTAGCAGCCTGCATGAGCCGGCCAGCAGCCTGCATGAGCCGGCCGGCTGCTCACATGAACCAGTTGCCAGCCCTCAAACACCAACCTCCCGAAGGCGCATCACACCCCGGGTGCGCCTTACACCAAGACGACGGCGCCGCCTTGATCAGGATGCGACCTCGCCTGTTCAGCGCAGAAGGGCTCGCCAGCAGACGTAGTCGGAACGTGCTCGTCAAGCGTTTTTGGAGTCCGACCGCGAGTGGCGGTCCTTCTTCATGAACAGGGAGCAACAAGCTCACAGATTGAGAGAACTCGAGGTCGCACAAAAATCAAGGTGGCAAGAGTTATTTGAAAAAAAATTAAGCACATGTAATGCTGACATTGATGTGATAAAAAATAAAAATACATAGCTTCTAGGTATGTTACTTGTTTTATTTGAAATCAACATCACCCAACAATTCTTCTTGCTAATTGATTTTATTACTTGTTTTATTTGAAATCAACATCACCCAACAATTCTTCTTGCTAATTGATTTTATTACTTGTTTTATTTGAAATCAACATCACCCATCAATTCTTCTTGCTAATTGATCTCTTAATGCCCTTCCCATCAGTAACTCATTGCTGGGCTCATTCTCATCCACTCTGTCAATTATTTCCATTGCTTCTACAAATACAAAAGATAATTATTTTACACCATACTACCTACACCAAATGCAGCATTTATTTATGGTAAAGTAACGAACCTGTGAAAGCAGGTTCAGTTGTATGTTCTTCTGGGTCCGGAATGTTGTGTTTCAATGCAATGTTATGCAAGACGCAACATGCAGTAATGATCCTAGCACATTTAGTAGGTTTATAATGCAGGACCCTGTCCTTACACACACACCTCCACCGATTTTTTAACCTTCCAAATGTGTTCTCAATTACAACCCTTGCAGTGCTGTGCATTTTATTAAATGACTCTTCCGTTGAGTGTGGAACTGTGTCCCTGTATGGAGTCATCATCCAGGGCCTTTGAGGATATCCATAATCACCTAAAATAAGTAAATAATTATTATTTGAGGGTAGCTTTAGTGAACACAACTTTATGAGAGCTTGGAGGACTCAGATGGAGTTGTTAACGGTGGGCTTAGACCGGCATGAAATGGCATCTTGCAGGCAAGTTCTTCTTCTCCATGGTCTTGCCGAGCAGAAGGATGAAGACTTCTCAGGCTGTGTTAACATTGACGGAAAAGATGAGTGTTGAAAATATCTGTACTTCATCCTTCCATCGCTTGGGAGTAGATTCAGCCTCGTCCTCTTCTATCAGGTTCCATAGTTACAATTTGCGCAGTGAGGTATGGCGCAACAAGACAAAACTGAAGGGTTCTGGTTTAGTCCTCTCGGAGAAGCCTAGGCACGACGTGTTTCTGGCCGCTCGCAAACACTGCGCACGCAGTGTGAAGCAGAGTTGGACCTCTGATGGCAAAATTATCATCATGCTCCCAGACAAGTTGCGTCGGAAGATTGAATCTGCTACTGAGCTTCAACAACTTGTTGCGCGGTTCCCAGAGACTATATCTAGTGATTCAGCTGCGAAGGTACCACCGTCACCTATTAGCAACCCCACTTTGGACAAGAGATCGCAGAGGCAGGCAAAATGATAGCACCCACAACTTAAATTTTCATGCTTTAATTTTATTTCATTTCTGTGTCGGTCACTCTTTCTATTCTATTTTTAATTATGGCAAGCAGAGCCGATGTCGACTATTCTGCCAATGTCGAAAGTGACTTGGAAAAGCAAGTGTGTGTACAAAAACTGTAACAAGAAGAGAATAAGAAAAAACTTTGACGATACGTTGGACTTAATGTAGATCTTGTGGGGTTAGTACTGGACTGAAACAAACAAAAAGTATAATTAAATAAATACTATAGGTGTTAAAACATTAAAAATATACGTAGGTCATATCCACACACAGAATAGGGGAACAAGTATTATAATTTTATATTATTGTGACGGATGAAAATCATCAATGCCACAAGCAGTTCAGGAGTGGTATATGTTAAAAGAGAGGGGAAATTAATGGGAAGAGGGATCTTAAATCTAGGGAGACGGCTATATAAATCTAGAGGTGGTATGTTGTGCGAGCATTCAAAAAATATGTGGTCCAGGGTGCCCTCCTCCAACCCGCACTCGCAGAGAGAGGAGTCACGGATATGAATTTTGTGTAAAAATACGGGGGTGCAACAAAAACCTAAGCGGATTCTACATAGAACAGAAATAACAGTTTTCGATACTTTTTTGTGAGGAAAAAACCACGATTTTGGTTTTATGGTCGGTTGTACTGCGTAAAAAAAACTACCTTTCTTTTTGCTGGACATATCCCACTGCTCCTGCCAGGAACACTGTAAATTCAGTTTCGGAAGGGACAATAGGTCGTAACCCTGATGGGTGTTGTGTGAGAGGTCTGACGATAAAGATGAACAAGCATCTTTAGCCATGGCATCAACACATTCGTTACCCGTAATTCTACAATGGCTAGGTATCCAAACTAACTGAACATCCTTTTGATTACTAGCGCAGGACAATAAAGAGCTTTTAATTTTTAAAATAAGGGAACTGTGTAATTTACTTTTAAAGGGATTTTGAATTAAGGCTTGTAAACAGCTAAGGGAATCTGTAAAAATGACGGCTTTCTGAATATTGTGGTGTGATTCTATGAAAAGACAAGCTTCCAGTATAGCCACACATTCGCCAGTAAATACGGAAGACTCCTTAGGGCATTTAAACTGTAGGATAATTTTGGAGTTTTGGTAGTAGACCGCAGCACCAGTGTGACTAAGTTCGGTTAGTTTCGAGGCATCCGTAAAAAATAATTGAAAACCATTCCATCTCTCGCCCACCACCGCCTTGAAAGCCAAATTCGCTGACGGAGATTTTTTGAATATGCCAATATTAAAGAAGATTTTTGGGTTATAACTTATAACTTCATAAGGGAAATTAAAAAGGGGTAATCTAGGGAACTGGACGATCGGGTTTACTAAATTTAGAATTAATCGGAAGGATTTTAGGATGCAAGGAAATTCTTTATTTTTCCAGTAATTTGAGCTTCTGCATAAGGCATTTAACTCGTTCAGTCTGCCTATGAGAGGATGGGAGGATTTACATATTAGTCTAGACACAAAACGGGAGGCCAGGTATTGCCGTCTAAGGGTCAGAGGGGGTTCAGCACATTCGACTTGCAATGCGTTAACGGGCGAGGATTTCATACAACCAGAGATGATTCGAAGGCACTTGGACTGAACTCCATCCAGCCCAGCCAAAGCACCTTTGTTGCAAGGAATCAAAAGATATGTTCCATAGTCTAAAACACTACGAACCAAGGCATTGTAAACTAATTTCATGGTGTAGGGGTGAGCACCCCACCAAACACCCGCAAGAACTCTTAAAATTGAAATAATTCTTTCACATTTTTGTATAAGAAAATTTATGTGATGTTTGCCAGTTAATTTTGAATCTAAAATAACGCCTAAAAACTTTGCTTTACTAGCTATAGGAATATTGTGGCCTAAAATGTTTATTGAAATGTGAGGAATGAGTCTTTTAAGAGAGAAAATAACTGCCGAACTTTTTGGTGCAGATAATGACAGTCCATGGTTTAAAAGCCAATGGTTCAAAGAGTCCAGAGAGAGGCATAATGATGACGCCGCGTCAACTATGGAGGAATCTGTCACATATAAAACAATATCATCGGCATATTGTAATAACTGACAATTATTATTTAAGCAGGACCCAATATCAGCCGTGTATAAATTGTAGAGTACGGGACTGAGGACATAGCCCTGTGGGAGACCTTTCCATGTGTGTCTTTCATCGAACTCCTCACCCTGGACTCTCAGAACCAGTGAGCGGGACATCAGTAGTTCGCATATGCATTGTATCATCTTAGCCGGAAGACTCAGCTGTTGCAGTTTTTGCCTGAGTACAGGAAGAAGTACATTGTCATACGCAGAGGAGATATCAAGGAAGGTAGCAACAACAGATTCATTTCTAGAAAAAGCTAGGTGTATATCCGTAACTAAAATACCAACACTGTCCATCGTGCTAAGCCCTTTCCTAAAACCAAATTGGTGGTTCGGCAGTAAGTCCCTCGATTCGACTATCCACTCGAGACGATTTTTAATAAGGTGTTCCAGTAATTTGGCTAGGACTGAAGATAAAGCAATTGATCTAAGGCCATTCGGATCATCTGCATGTTTGCCTGGTTTCAAGAGGGGAATAATAACCTGTAATTTCCATTGATCTGGGACCCAACCATTACTATATCAGAAGTTTAAAATGTTTAAGAAGTAGATTTTAGCCTTTTCGCCAGAATGGGTTATAAAGGAATATGGTACACCATCGGTACCAGGAGCTGAGTCCCGAACATGTTTGAGTACCACATTCAATTCCTCCAAAGAAAATGGAGCATCTAAAGGATCCTCTGTAACGTTAAGCCGCGGCGTGTTTTGGCATTCTGTTGAGAGTGGAACATAAGATGGTGCTATTTTGTCAAAAAATTGTTCAGCTGTTTCTCTAGTTATTGGTGAAGAGATTGATGGGGAACATCCACGTCTGAACCTATTTATATTTTTCCAGACAACTGAAACTGGAGTGGAGGGAGATAATGAAGAGCAAAATGTAACCCAACCTGTACGTTTCTTTTTACGGAGGAAGCGTTTGGTTCTAGCATTAATCTGGCAGTATGTCAACAGATTTTGTGTGCTCATATCTGTATTGTAACATACCTCGGCCTCATTCCTATCCCTGACTGCCGCAGTACATTCGTGATCCCACCAAGGGGGTGAGGGTATTTTATTCTGGGCACTGTTCTTCAAAGGAAAGCATAAATCTGCACTGGAGGTAATAGCTGTTACAAAACCTTCATAACAGCTCTTGGCATGGCAGTGACCAGAAGGATCTGATAAGTTTGAATTTAAGTTTGGAAGAATGTCAATTTTATCCTCCAATAATGACATAAATTTTGTCCAATCTGGTTTGGACAGGTTATACTTCAAAAGTGGAGGGGAAGTTTTCTCTAAATAGAATTTGTTAACCAAAGAAATTACTATAGGGTAGTGATCACTACCATGCGACAAGGTTGTGCATTCCCAGTGAGTTGATGCTGCTAATTCAACCGAACAAAATGTAAGGTCTACGCAACTCTTTTGCTGCCCTGGAAGAGATCGTCGTGTTGAGCAACCATCGTTTAAGACGCAGAGATCCAAGTCATCCAAAATATCGACTAGAGCTACACCAAAGGCATCACAGCGTTCAGACCCCCATCTATAATGATGGCAGTTAAAGTCACCCATGACCAGTAACGGACCATGAACATTAGTAAGAATTTCCTTTAGAATTATTAAAAAATCCGGACGAGGATGTGCAATATAAATAGAAAACACTGTGATGCCCTCTACCCTTCCTGCGGCAATGCTCATATCACCCGTAAGTGGAGGTAAAGTAAAGGGTGAAAGAGGGACCCGGTTGTTGACTAAGAGGGCCGACCCTCCATAGCCAGATGGCTATGGAGGGTCGGACAGATCAGATGATCTGTCACATCTGACAGTGTTAAAGTGTGGCATACGGAAGCTAAGACTTGGAGTAAGCCAGGTCTCAGCAATGGAACAAGCTAAAGGCTTGTACTTGTTTAAAAGGAATATGAGGTCGTGCTTTTTATGCCACACGCTCCTCACATTCCACTGAAGGAACACTTGGCGAGACGCCATTTCTAATATTTAAAAGAAGAGTTATAAGGTGATCGGCAACGTTGGACGGTGATTGATTATTAACAGTAGAAGAAGAAGTAATGATAGGTATGAGTTTTATAAGTAAATCAATAATAGCAGAAGTACTATTATTGGGAGGGATATTGTTATTGTTGAGAGCGCAGCCATTAGGCTGTGAGGTTTGAGGAGTGTTAATAATCTGTTGATGAGCAGTTTTGTCATAAGACGGGGAAAGAGGGGCATGGGATTTAGGCTTTAGGGTTACTGTCTTGCGATAAGACTGAGAAACCGGAGTTTTAGTGATGTTGGCATAGTTGCAGGAAACTGTTGGAATTGATTTACTAGCCTCAACATAGGAAATGGATTTCTCAGCCATAACAGTTTTAATGGCTTTCTGTCTACCATGCTCGGGGCATGACCTGCTATTCGCGAAGTGATTTCCCGAACACAGAATACAGAAGGCCTCGCCCTCAGAGATACTACAACCATCACCTGGGTGATCATGACCACATTTATTGCAGCGTGGTTTAGACCTACATGCATTAGCCACATGTCCAAATCTGCAACATTTGCGACATTGGATGGTGGGATATATGTATTGTTCTACAGGAAGAGATGTGTAACAGCAGAAGATTCTTTTGGGTAAGACTTGTCCATCGAATGTGATCACACAAGTTTCAGTGGGTTTCCACTCGTTATCCCCATCTCTCTGAACTTTCCTATTGATTCGACGGACTTTAAGAATTTGCCCACATCCTGCGGGCACAGACAAATATGTTAGGGCTTCATCTTCTGATAAATCAGAGGGTATACCTGACACTACTCCCATCCTAGTGATGTTGAATGTAGGGATAGAGGCAGTATAACTATACTTGGCTAACAGGCTATTGGTCAAGAATGAGTTGGCATCCTGAGGGGAAACAAACTCAACAGATACACGATTTCTACCAATCCTATTGACCCCACCACGAGCTATGTTCGCGATGTTGTATGTCATTAAAAACTTTCCAAAATTAACCGGGTGTAAGGAAGTGCCTGAGTTGGGTTGGGTTTCTACACGGGAGACGTGGACGATAAAAGGACCCTTATCTGTTGCCGAGTACTTGGCACGTCCAATTTGGCTTTTCTGTTGTTTGTTTGGGGGGGTAGATGTTAATAGTGTATCTTCGTTGTTAACGGGGCGTTTACGGGAAGGTTGGACCTGGGATTGGGATACATCCATCTCTGTAACGCTAAGGACAACATCCGCGAATTGCGATAATGGATTTGGGATTACAGGAGGAGGATGGACTGGAATGTCGGGGGGATCAGGGTCAGGTGGTTTATTTGTATCCATCTTCAATGACAGAGATTAAAATAGGACAATTACAATTGACAAACCTGTTTACGAACACAAGGACAAAACACTTATATACTAGCAAGTCACGAAAATATCAAAAAAGAATAAAAACACCCTAAAACTCTAAACACACGTGCTACCCAAGAACACTTTGGCGAGAATTGTCGTGTCGGTCACTCTTGTTTTATTCAGATTGTTTTGGCATTTCCAATTTTCCATTTTGACAACTATGACTGTAGATTGCTCGTTCGGAAACATTTCCAATTTACCACGCTTTGGGTACGAGCATTTTAATCTTTGTTTTAATGTCAAGGTGCACCGAGAATTTTTGATAGAATATCTAATTGATTGCTAAATAAGTGTTTATTTAGAAATAGTTTTGAATAATTTCGTTTTACATTAATTTTGTTATATATTTAGTTAGCATGACGCATGCAATAGCATGACGTGCTATACAATATTTCCCTCCCCACTCCTCAAGTCGGTATGATGGGTCATTTACTGTTCGTGCTGTACTTCTTTGGAATTCACTTCCACACTCCTTGCGGGATAGCCCTTCGTTAGACATGTTGAAGAGAGGAATTAGAGAACATTTCCTGTCAACATGATTATAGTACGTAAGTATAGTATTTTATATGTATATTGATGTATATATGTATTACATTCATTATATTGTATGTATTAGTTTAGTTTATAAAACAAGTTGATTTAAGTTTTAAAAGTATTGTTCATGCACAAAGCTCCTCTTTGGCAAATATTCCTTCTAAACTAAGGTTTGCTGTAAGAAACCCCAATTCTGGGATAAGCTCGCCGTTGTACATAAGCTATATATTATTTGTGTGTATATCTTTTAATTTTATGTGCAATAAAGAATAAGAATAATCTTAGTTCAATTTATTAATATTTTTTATACCTACCCAAGAGCCATACAGTTTCATTATTCCTATGCAAAGATTTCATGTAGTTGTTGATGAAGCTGTTGTCCCATATAAATGCATCATGCGTTGCACCTCCAAACTTTGGATTTACAGACAAAATGTATAAATATAACCGCATCACATATCTGAAAGTGTTATATTGTATACTTAGTTACATAAATACTGTAAAATTTCAATAAATTAAATAAGGCCAGGATTACCAATTACCATTTGCACATTCAATGAGTGGTAGTGTTTCCTGCAGTAGTATAGATGCTCCACTGCATTCTCCGGTTTGAAGATTTTGAAGTGGCTGCCATCTACACAGCCTACTACTCCAGGGATTTGATACCTACTGTAAAAACTGAAACAAAAATAAAATATTATAAGTAATAATATGAAATCTATTCAGGAAATTTCCTATTTATGCAAGAAATTAGTACTAGGTTCCTAAAATCAACTGTCTCACTATCTATAGATTATTTCAACTTGCTTACCTTTGTCTAATTATATCCCTTTCCTGACGTGTTGCTGGAAACTTAATAAACATGTTCACAACAGTTGGATGGTTTAGGGCCGCGGTTACTTCTTCAATATAATAACTCATTGCTTCTTGAGAAAAGTGGTTGGCCTCTCCAACAACACGTTGATAATCACCGTGAGCGTAGAACAATAGAGCACATAATACCTGCAAAAATACATAAGTACATATTTAAACTTAGCTGTTTCAATGGGCTGCAAAATAAAACAAACAACCTACTAACCTTTGATTCTAATGAGACTCTCTAAGTAGGTTTTAAATCCGTATGTTGCCGCAATAAATCACACAAATTATCAAAAGCTTCTTTGGTTAACCTATAAAGTTTCACAAACTTGGTGTCACTTATAGTTTCAAGTGGATTTCCAACTAGAACACGCATCTCACTTTGAAACTTTCTTTGTTTGCGTCGTTCATCTTCTAATTCGGCAGCAGCTAACATTTCCCACACAAAAAGTGATCTATTGAACATTATAATTAAAAATAACAAAATTGATCGCAAACTATTAGTCTTTTCACGGAACAAAATGTCGGTGAGTGCCGCAACTACAGTAGTAATAGTTCGTTACTATGACATTTGTCAAATGTGTAACTCATGGTACCAAATTCAAAGCAAATGAAGCCCAAACTACAGTCGCTGTAGTATAGTTTACTACACGGTGACGTCGGATAGATAACTATGTGACTCATACTGCGCATTTTAGTACCAAACTATCCGCTAGAGGCGCTGTAAAAGTTTTCATACATTTTTTTAACTACAGACGCTAGCGAGTATAGATTGTTAAAACTCATGGTAGACGTACTGTTTCAATTGCAAACAGTATCAAAAACAAAATACAGAACTAATGCACACTACTGCGGGGAAGAGTTCTACCTCACTCGATCAGGTCAGGGCTTCACCGGCCATAAAGATATTCCAGGTCCCATCTATACGAAACTTCAGAGATCTCCTATTTGCGGAAGCCGCAACGTGTCACCGGTTGATCCAAGCTCTATAGAAAGAAGTATGGATATAACAATTTCAGATAATCTGAGGATCAATCGTTGTCTCGATGTAGTAGAACGCCTTATGTCACTAAAAAGAAACATAAGTCTGTCAAGACGAGACTTATCTTTCCTTGCACCTGTCTTCGTGGGAGTGGGAGATTCATTCTTTATAGACAAAGGACTAGTTAAAAGGACAAAATCCAATTATGTCTTTGTCACAAAAGCAGATGTCTCCTGTTCGGTTATTGACAACAGTTGTTGGATATCTTACACAACATTAGACAATAAAACATCTACATTCATCTACCGTGCACGTCCTATAAGTAAGACAGAACAAAACGAAACTGTGTGGGAATATGTAAATGGCATCATATTTTACAAGAATAAAATAGAATGGCCATTCAACAACGTTCTCCAGCTTGAATATAATGAGATTTACCTCTCCCTGTATGAAGTACACTGGGATAGGCACGTTATTTTGGATGAACAACAAGAGGATATCATAAGCCCCCATCTTGATGATGCCCACACAAAAAGTCCTATTGATTGGAACTTCTTTGGATCATTTAAAACACTAGAATTAATCGCGATGATGGGTGGACTGGGACATCACAATATCACAAAACGGCGCAAATCACGCATTACCAACGATGACATCATTGCACGAGTGCAAATGACGTTAATTAACGGGAAGATAAGTGTAGGTCACGCTTCAGGTAAATTGAGATACTTTAGTTGCTAGCAATTTGAATAAAAATTTATTTTATTACATTTTACAAATTAATATTATTTTAAAACTAGATAACTAAAATAACAACAAATTATAAAAGGGCGTCAAAAAACTCCTCCTCAACGCTGTCAACTGGTAACGTGCCCAAGAGACTGGCGGCGTTGCCACGTTGTATGGCAATACTTAGCCTCTGGCCAAAGTAAAACCCAGCCCTTGGGTCACGGGAAGTGTCAACTAGGCGTTTAGAAATTTCCTTGAAAAGGCTGTGAGCACTCTGAGCCCACGGCCCCAGAGTTTCAACCCCAAACGGCTCGAAAATATAGTTACCACAAAGGTTACTATATTTACGCCGCTTGAGGTTCTCCGCAGCCGCAGCGGCAGCGCCTGTACAGCACGATGAGCTTGGAAGATGTGATGGCGCAAGAGTATCGACGCAAGTTGCGTCCCACACTAAAGGCCTACCCATCTTCCAAGGAAACAAAGACATGCCGTCCGGTCTTTTGCCATCGTCGCGTGCCAAGCCATTGGGTTCTAAGATAGCTGGAACGCCGACGGTAACAAGAGCTCGACGGATGATGTCATTTATGTTCGCGTGCCGCGCAAAACGTCCCGCACTTCGGTTGCATGACAGGCCGTGGTGTCCGAGGCTGTTGACAGCTTCACCACAGTGACAGCGATGAGGAGAGCAGCAGGCGGCACCAAGACGTAAAGAAGCAGCGAGGCGGAAGGTCGTGTCGTCGAACAAAGTGCCTATGCTCGACGATGGCAGTGCGAGAAGCCAAAGACCTGACTCCCACTCACCCACAGCCAGCAGTCGCGCACGCTCAGCAGTAGTAGCAGACGTGTTAAGTAAATTGTCCTGAACTATTCTGCAGAGCGGCTCGTCCCACCGTCTCTGGGATAATGGATTGTCGGGTTTTTCAGTATTACGGCAAGCGAGTTTCCAAGCATCGATAGCCTCGGAGAAACACGGAACATCAAAATCAATCAGTGTGGAAGCCAGGATATTCCTGATTAATTTTTCAGTGCCGTAGACCGAGGATATGAATGCAGGTAAACTAATACTAGAAATTTTGCGGACGCCGAGTCCTCCCATGCGAATAGGAAGACTTGCTTGTGCCCAAGCTCGGTCGTCCAAAGCCACATTTAAAATGGATGATAAAGTTTGTCTGATAATTTGATCCATGTTGTCCAAGAGATGTGTGTGCTTCCATAAAGGGGAAGCACGAAGGAAGTATGTTAATTTAGGGCCGAAACAACAGTAACGAATTAGGGTGATAGCCGAATGCATGTTAATTTGGAGCAATCTTTCCGAAACATCATTAAAATTTTGAATCTTTTCCTCTATAAAATCGGGAAAAGAATTTTCAAGGATTGGAGACCCGAGGAGACGAAGAGAACTTTTCTCAATAATTTTAATGTCAGGGGCTATTGCGTTAAATTTGGAAATAGTCGGTTGTCTGTCGATACTGTCCTCTACAAATAATTCGCATTTCGAAAGATTTAGGTCAAGGCCAATGGAATGAAATTCATTTTTTAAGAAATTTAGATCATTTAACACGGTATCTACATCGCCTCCCAAGGTTCCATCATCAAGATACCAAACGTTAAATTTAGAATTTAGTTGACGGACAATTGGGTGAATAGCTAAACTAAAAATCAATGGCCCGAGGGGGTCACCTTGTTGACAGCCAACAGCAGATTCTAAAAGGTTGTCGTGATAAAGTAATTTTGAAGGGTGTCTGTAACATTGCCAAAGAAAACTATAAATTTGGGGTAGTTCATTTTTAGTTTCTGTTAACAAGGTGTCTCTATTTACTGAGTTGAAGGCATTCTTTATGTCAACCTTCAGAATGACCTCACCTTTGCCAGAATTTAGGTAGGTCGACAAAGCGTGTACGGCAGCCTCACAGCCCCCTTTAGAGCCGTAACCTAGCTGTAGGGGCTGAAATTTTTTCGAAACAGCCTCACCATAAAATTTACAGCAAATCTTGGCTGCCATACGACGGTAGACAGTTCCCACGGCAATAGGACGAATGCCGCCATCCCGCTTACGCAGGGCACATAAATTTGCCCCGTATAGGACGTCGATGACGGCCTCGTTCACCTTGCCGGAGAGCATGAATCAAAGCTGTGAGTTCCTTCAAGAGTAGCTCACCAGCTTCCCCGGCGCTTGAACAGATAAGGTCCTTTAGGTGTTGAGGACTTAGTCCGTCGAGGCCACCGGCGGAGCCGCTCCGGAAGGAGCAAACAGCTGTGACCACCTCTCGACCTGTAATAGTGAGGGAGTGTATGTCAGAATCAGGGGGGTCGGGAAAAGAAAGGCCATCCGCTGGGGCAGGGTGTTTGGTCTCCAGAGCTGCGAGTGTTTCTGGGGAGCACGGTGCCAGCACATCGCTACTGAAAAGAATCCTGGCTGCTCCACTAATGTCACCTTCCCCTAACTTGGTTTCCACCAAATGGGATATACCTCTTGAAGAGGTATATCTCTGCGTCGGTAATTTGGTGTCTAAATCTTGAGCCGAAATATTACAATTTTCTTTAATTTGTGATGTCAAAGATTTTTTGTTTGCCAAATTTTTTTGCACGTGAAGAATTCGATAAGGGAAGGTGAGCAGTTGTTCCCAAGCACTTAGCGAGTTCTCCCGGACGGCAAGGCGCACGCAACCTGCTAGGTTTTGTGCTACAAGTGGTCTAGCGCCTCGGGGAACTCGCTTTAGTATAGGAACAGAGCTTTGAATTTTGACAGGGTTTTCCAAAGTGGGTCGAAAGAAGATATGTCCTGTGTTGTGGGTGAGGGTGTTAAAACAGGGTCTGAAGTAGGTGCATTTTGAAGTTTATGTACTTTTCCAATATGTACATTCAGACCCCGCTTACCTTTAAAAAACCGTGCTTGGGAACAAAGCGGGCATCTCTCCAGGGTGGTCAGCGATGTTGAAGATAGACATGCACTATTACCCACCACATCGCTGCTGCTATTATTCATAAAAAAAGACTTAACAAAATAAATATAATAAACTAAATTAATATGAAAACACTGAAGTAACACTTATATTAAATAAAACGAAGGCGGCAGTGGCGTTGTCTTGAGGGGGCTCTGGGCGCTTCGCCGCCAATGCATACATTGAGGCGCAGCCTTGGCAGCAGCTCCAGGTGCGCCAGGTGTCACGTGCTCAGCTCAGCCTGTTAAGCTCCAGCACTTATAGCTTCAATCCGGGTTGTTTCAAACGAATTTCTAATTAATTTTTCGTATCCAACGGAAAAGCCCCAAATGGGCTGGATCTCCGATAGAGCTCTGAGCTTCAAATATTGCAGTGGCGCTTGGGACCACAGTATATGATGTAAAACTGTAGGAATCGGCAGAAGACGCCGATAAAGATCTGCTTCTATATCGCGCAAAATTAATTATTAGAATTTATTTTGATAAAACGAAAAATGTTGATGTGTCATCTTGACAGGTGTCTGATCTGAACATAATTATTAATATTTTAATATTAATTATAACATAATTATGTTGCTAGCATAATTTATATAATTTTTTATTGTTTTGTTTTTTATTTTCCTTCTTATATGTTGCCATTTCAGATTTTTGTTTTACCTACTTTTGTTTAAATTTCTAACAACTTATTAGCTTACTATTTCAATTCTAAATTTTATCTTGACTTGAACTATTGCAAAAAATAAAATGTTTATTTCTAAACCCGAGGGGTGATCTGTACCTCAGGATCTTCCTATTTCAGACACCTTTCCCTGTATAAGATTGTACATAATATGTGAACCAGCGCCTTTAATTTTTGATGTCGAGATAAATAAAGATTTATGATTATGATTAGTTTTCTATTTAAATCTTTATTTTAAAACATTTCTTGTTCGTCATGTAAAGGACAAAAGTTGCTATTGTTATTGGTTCATTACTATTTCTACCAATTATGATAAGTTTGTCCAAATGGATGGACAAACTAGTCCGGGAGCGAGATAAGTGTTATATACGTGTTAGGTTTTGTATTATGTTTTGAAGTTGTATTAGTGTTATATAAACCGATATACTCGTAAATGGGAATTGTGTTTTTTACCTGTATCGACTTGCGAAAATAAATAAGTAGTGTAACGGGGTACGCATATTTATGTATTTTACAAATTACCCACGGTACCACAGGACCAGTAGTGTAGAAGGAAAACAACAGGCCAAGTGCGAGTCTTACTCGCAGACAGGGTTCCATAGCCCCAAACAATATAATAACAATGTTTTGAACGGTCATTCATTAGTAAACCTTCACTTAACCGCAAAACTAAATTTGTTTTTCATAGTAAGTTAATGAAAAACAAAGTTACTGCTGCAGTTTGGTGACAAAGTCCCATATCTCAAAAACTACATATCAAATCTTATTCAAACCAATTTTTGTTGAAAGTTTTTTTTACGGTCTACGTCCCCATATTTTTTTCAGATTTTTTCTCCTGTTACTTTAGAAATTAGAGGGGGGGGGGGATACTCGTTTTACCACTTTGGAAGTGTCTATCTTTCAAACAATTAACTTTGAAAAAAAAATGGTTTCAGGAACCTCAATGTCATTTTTAAAACCCTATCTATAGACATCCCACACGTATAGGTTTGATAGTTTTTTTTTTTTAGTTTCAATTTCATGTATGGGGGATATCCTTATCTATATATTTTTTTAAATTTTGTACAAAAATCATAATGCGGTTCACAGAATACATCTACCTACCAAGTTTCAGCTGTGTAGTCCTACTAGTTTCGGAATAAATGGCTGTGACATACGGACGGACAGACAGACAGACATGACGAATCTATAACGGTTCCGTTTTTTGCCATTCGGCTACGGAACCCTAAAAATACCCACGACACTAACAGTGGTGCGGTTTAGTAGTGTAGAAGGTTGAAGAAGGGCAAAAGTTACTTGTATTGGTGAGTACTTTTTGGGTAATCAATAAAATAAATTATTATAATAGAAGTTTTTTATACATATAGTTTGAAATTATACTTATTACGTATTAGTGACTGTTTCAAAATATAGAGTGAAGGCGGCTTCACTTTATATTTTAAAATGTATTTTATATGTCCGCAAAAACCGAGGATTTTCCAAAATTAGTAGCGACTTCCATAATATAAATACACGCAGTAAACACGAAATTGTAATACCCAAATTTAGATTAACTAAAACTAGCAAGTCATTTCTCATAAACAGTATACGCTTTTATAATAAGCTGCCGAAATCAGTTACAGAACTGACCGATGGAAAGTTTAAAAACTATATCAAACGTGTCCTAATTAAAAAAGCATATTACAAAATTAAGGACTACGTTGAAGATAGAGAAATTTGGCCTGAGCCCCTTCGCACATGCGGCTTCCCTGGTAGCTCATAAAACAGCACAAATGTGCGGATGTCTCTAACTATTCTCAATGTTTTTGTTTCCATTATTTTTTATTAGATGTTTTACAATAGTTTCTAAATCATTACACCCTTTTGTTTAGAATAGTTGCAGCACGGATGACATCATTTGTGTTACTTGTTTAATCTAGTCTTTTTGCAATATCTTCTTTTTTTTGTATAGACTCTTTTTCTTTTTTACCGATTGTTTGTAAATGTGTGGACATTGTAGGCCTTATAGATTCCTAGATCCTTGGTAACTTGATTATCTTGTTCTACGTTTTGTAGTAAGCAACGACTTATTGTCGGGCCTACGATGTCCTCTCATACTTAAGTGCCAATGCTGTAACATAGAAAAATTGTAAAGCCAAATGATTTTAAAAGAGTAACCATGGAGTTTCTTGCCGGTTCTTCTCCATAGAAAACGACCAACCCGAACCGAGCACCTTTTTGTCGACGTTTTACAAGTGCCCATGTAGGCCTATGTGAAATAAAAATATTTTGATTTGATTTGGCAATAACTTTGTAAAGAAAAGTATTTTATCGACTTATCCAAGCATTAGTATTTTTGTAGGTATATTGGCGGAAGTCAGTATTTTTGGTTTGGGGTGCGGTGGGGAAAAACAATCGACAAAAATTTGCTCATCGCATCGATGAATTAAATATTAATAGATACTCCGTGCCAATCAATTTATTATTATCAACTTCATCACCAATCAACGGTCGTCAACGTAATACTGTAATAAAACGAAAACACTTTCCATTATCAGCTTTCAATGCATCAACGATTCATAAAGCGCAAGGAGGAACGTACGTGTGTGAAGTTGTTTATCATTACGAAAAAAGTCATGCTCAAGATTTAGTTTACGTAGCTCTTAGCCGCGTCACTGGTTTAAACGGTCTTTAATCGTGTCAAAAGATGGTAACAAAAAAGTTTATCACACTGGTTGTCGAGTTAATAAACAAACACAAGACTTGAGAATAGAATTAGAGCGACTTTCGTTGAATCCACTGATTACTATCACCGATGAAATCTCGAATTTCATTTTGAGTCGACGGGGTTTTTCGATGATATCATTCAATGTACAAAGCTTACGATTTCATTCGGAAGATATTTCTGCAAGTCTGACAAAATCAAACAACACTCTTGTTTTATGTGAAACTAATTTGAGAAATAATGAGCAAATAAATATTCCCAATTTTCATTGTGTGAGTAGGCAGAAACATAGTACTTCTCGATATGGTGGAGTAGCTATACTAGAAAACAATGATAATTCATTGAGGGTTCATTCAGAAACGCAAGCATACATCAATAACATGAGTGTAACTCAAGCAACTGCTTCCGAATGGGGAATGTGGGAGATTTTTGTGCAGCTATTTGTCAACTTGATGAGAACAGAAAACTCGCGATTGCGTCAATACATATTAAAGTAAATAAAAAAATAGATGATGTAATGGATTTTCTAGGTTTTCATCTAGCTACATTTGCTACGTCATCGGCACAAATCTTCCGTTCTCGAGAAATATAATTCATGAATGCCTGTTATTTTGTCTGGTGATTTTAATACAGACTTCAAGAAAGAAGAATCTGCTCCACTCATTGAATACTTGAGGTATTTAATCTTGAAATGATAAATGATAGAAATATACCCACCACGAGATATGGTACAACGATCGATGCGGTTTTTACTAGATACATTGAAAAGATCGAATGTAAGTCACTGTTCACGTATTTTAGTGACCATAAAATATTGGTTACATTTATAAACTGTGAAACTATGAGTTTCAATTCCGTGTTTCAAAGATCAAAATGACTCAACGATAATAAAAAAATATTGTTTTAAGTATGTGTCTAATCTAAATAATTGTTAAGTATTATGTAAGACGTACCCTATAAGACACAGAGTTCAATAAAAATATTAGTTGGAGACTTAGTCTACTTTTATTTTATTTCCCATTATCATTCCAATTTTCCAAGTATAAAATTTAGATTGATAAAGCGATTTTTATACCCTTAATAAAATATTATTCCAAAAATTTTTAGTTAAATGTCTCTATAGTGTGAATATAGTGTGAAAAAAAGTTTCACTTTTTTTCACACTATATTCAATCCTTTTTTTAGTAATTCCATTGGAGAACCTGAATACTGAAGAGCCTTCGACAATTTCAGCTGGAGATCAGCCATTACCATCCAGTTTTCATTTAGATAGTAACACTGAGTCTTCCTCTCCTGTAGTACTACCGCTTCGCCACGACAGTGTCTTGACGTCTTCACCAACACCTCCAGTAGCGAATGCAGCCACAATGTCTGATACCGATGAGTCTGACACTGAAGAACAGGAATGTAAGAAGGTTCTTTATCCACAGCTTCCCGATATAGACTATTTTGATAGTTTACATTTAGAGCACACAAATTTTATTCCAAGTAGGACCAGACCTGTTACTTATTTTTTTGATACCGTTGTAATTGATCTCCTGGTAGAACAAACCAATATTTACGCAGAACAGAATCGCAGCCATGGCTGGTCACCAGTTGACATCCCTGAAATGAAGTCTTTTCTAGGAATGATAATTTTGATGGGGCTCCATCCGCTACCAACAATTGATTTATATTGGTTAAGTGACCCACTTTTTCGTGTTGCTGAGATAGCATCGGTATTGACGTGCAAAAGATTCAAGAAAGTTTTGGAAAACCTACATTTGAACGACAACTCTAAGATGCCTCCGAGAGGAGCGCCTCAGTTCGACAAATTATATTAAGTTCGTCCGCTTCTCGAGCTGCTCAACACGGCCTGCCAAAGTTCTGCAAAAACTACAACATCTCAATCAATAGATGAGTCGATGATTCAGTTCAAAGCCCAACTAACATTTTGGTAATAAGAATAAGTGCTACGTGAGCTATTTAAGAGAATTTTAAGAACCCATGGTCCTATTAAGGCGGTTACATTTGGTGGTATAGCGCGTTTTAACTTTCTTATAACCCTGATTTGGGCCCACGATTTTAGAGCATATAGTTACTTAATAGTTATAGAATAGTGATAAATGAGTGACAATAAAGAGCTACAATAGTGCTATTGAAGCAGTGCTTACCACATTAAGTATATTGTAGGCTATACACAGGTTACCACTGCATGCTAAAGTAGTAATATAGTAATGAATTCCACTCTAATAACTTTTTTTAGTAACATATTAGTGCTTCCTCGACACAATATACCTTAAGAATATATTGTAGGTATATAATATCAATGAGCATCACTCAAAGCGCCAACAAATTCTCCTGTTTTCGTAATTTTTGTGCTTTATTACCGTCAATAGTGTTAAAATTATTTAGCAGTACGCATTATTCATCCCGATTCAGTGATACTTAGTGATTGAAAGTGACTAAATATTTAATAAAAGAGGTAAGTCAAATAATGTATTTTAGATTACTGCAATGGTGTTATCATTATTAAAATTCACTGCTATGGTAAGTTTTCTGTAACTATGTGTATATGTTTCCATCTCAATTTTGAAGCGCCTCAAAAATAAACTGCATTTGATAATAATATGTAGAAAAAAAATACTGCCTCAGTTATTTTTTCATTTCAATTATGATGAATAAAAGTTCCTGGTATTGTCTAAAGGTATTTTAATGGGAAACTGATAATAATATAGTAAATAAGTGGGGCAATAATTATGTTACCTTGTATGTATTTTTACATTATTACAAAAAAAAACCTGTTGTTCCAGTAACTATTCCCGTATCTTAGTGGTGGTGAATGGTGATGTTAAAGTACCTACCTACTCGACACCGCGCCCAGTCCCAGTCACAATTCGAGTCGCCACTCGCGCCCCCACCACCGCCGCTGGCGCTGCCGTAGCGCACGCTAGCTCACTCACTCGCTCCTTAGTCGGCTTAGATCTATCGATCGCGGCGCGATTACAAGCTGCCTCAAGTTAATGTTATCGACACCCAAACAAGCGTTTAAAAATGTTTTCTCTGTCTGTCTGTTTGTTTGTCCGGGATAATAAAAAAAATCCGAAATACCTATAGCGATTTTGAAGGAAATTTCACTGGCACTTAGAGGATTTTTTCGGAATGCAATATACTACTTTTAATCCCGGAAATATTTAGGCTACCTATTCTGCCCAGTGATAACACAGGCGTTAGTCGTCCTCGTTGCAACGAAATGGTTTAACTTGTTGTGCCGCCGTCGCCGTATATAGGGTTATTTCTAAAACACCGACAACCTTGCAGGACTGTATTACTATCATCATAAACAACAACTTTTGTTCTATGTCTTTTTACAAAACATAATACATTTACCAAAAACAAACCTTGAAGTTTTCTTTGTCCTATCTAAAACATTTCAACTCTGTATTTTGCTTTACCTAGGTAGGTACTATCACGGCCATTGCCGCCTGACCATTTAAAAATTTTTTCGCATAAATCGTGCGTCGGCGGCAAACCACGCCCCCTTACACTTTTTCGCCTATTAGGAAAGCGCTATCGCAATTAGTTGCAACCTGCACTGCGCAGCTTAGTGACGCATCACGTGTAATCCTTTTGTGAATTTTACGTACGAACTATTTGACTTTGGCGCGCTTACCGGACCTTTTGCATATTGACCATTGCTCTGTTTACCTGACCCTTGATTGCCTAAACGTTGACCTGTGCGCGAATATTGGACACCGACCTGTGCTGGAACATTTTTGTGCATAATGTCGTTCAGAAATCTCGTACGCGAAGAACGTAATCAAATAATAATTTTGCATGGACAAGGATTTAATATTAGTCAAATCGCTGAGCAACTGCATATGAGCGTAAGTAGTAAATTATTATATTTAATGTTATGGTAAATTTTGCTGTTTTAAAATACCTTAATTTATAAATAAAACTTTATTAACGATGCAAAGTGCAAAGTTTAGCATCCAAGTGTTATTTTGTATAAGTAAGTAATTACTCTATATACCCTCTGTAATGGCACTCTCACTCTTTAATTTATTATCATAAAGGTAATTATGATAATAAATTAAAGATATTAATTAAATTTATTATCATAAAAGTAAATATGATAAAGAGTGCTACAAAAGTAACCATTTAGCGGTATGGGGGTTGTTTTATTAAAATTAGTCGGATTATAACCGTTTGACGTTTGTTTACCTTTTATTTTTTGGTCCAGCGAGTAGGGTATAGTTTGTTTTACCACAATAAAAATAGCATTAAAAAATATAAACGAATAAAAAATAAATATAATAAAAAACATAATGGAAATAAACATAACTAAACGAGAAAGCAGCAGAAAAAATATTCTTAGTCTTTAAACTTGACTAAGCTATTACTTACATATACCTTTTATGAGCGTGGTATGTATTGGTATGTATTGTTTATTTTTCATAGAAATTTGTTCAAGCACACCTGAATTCTTGTGTTTTATGTGGTCGGCTTTTATTTTCTAGTAATCATCATTAGTAAATGCGCTGGTATACATTGTTTTACATTTGAGACACACACCTGAAATCATAAATACTAGAGTGAACAATTAGCGCTAATTAATTGTCCGTGAACCTTTATTGTTTGCGCGCAAGTAGTAGTGAGTCTTGGACCTGGGTTGTAAAACACGTGCGTTCGTTTTTGACCGCGCTAGGAAAGTGATGTCCAAGATGACTTGAACGAATTTTAAATTAATACGTACAGCGCTGATTTTATTATATTCTGTTAAACATCTCACAAAAGCACTTTCATATTGTTGTCTATAGTACCATATTTCGATTTCTATACTACCGATAAAGGTTAACAATCGATTACTGCGTAACAATTAAAATATGTATGTATACTTAAATCAACATTCTCTCTTCTTCAACCTTTGACCACCCAATGCTGAGTGAAGGTCTCTTCCAAATCTCTCCACTTTTGGCGGTTATGTGTTATGGCTATCCAGTTTCTTCCGGCCACTTTAATGAGATCATCTGTCCACCTAGTCGGTTGTCTTCCCACATTCCTCCGTCCCGTCCGTGGTCTCCACTCCAGCATTTTCTTCCCCCATCTTCCATCCAGTCTACGGCATAATATGGCCCGCCCACTTCCACTTTCCTTTTGCTATCACTTCCGCTATGTCCGTGAGTCTCGTTCGTCTCCGTATTTCGGTATTTTTCACCCGATCATAGAGGGAGATGCAGAACATGCCTCGTTCCTAGCTCTCTGCGTAACTTGCATGCGTTGGATAGTGTGTTTGGTGAGCGTCCAAGTTTCAGCCCTATATTCCATGACTGGGAGGACACACTGCTCGAACATGAGACGCTTTAAATTTATGGGCACCCGCTTCTACTTGAATACGTCGAACAGCTTACCGAAAGCACCCCACCCTCGTTAAATACGGCGCTTGATTTCGCGGTGTTGTCCGTTCATCGCTATACTCAAAGTCTGTCCTAAGTATACGTACTCCTTCAGTTTTCCTATTTGCTGGCCATTCACAAGAATATTATCAATGTCGTCGTCATAGCCCATGATTTTTGTTTTTGCGGCGTTCATTTTTAGACCGACATTGAGTGACAATTCATACAGTTCTTGCACCATGGCCTGCAGATCCTGCACGTTGCTGGCAAAAACGACAATATCGTCGGCAAAGCGCAGATGGGTCAGCCTCTCACCATTAATGTTTAAGCCTCTATTAGACCAGTCGAGAAGCTTAAATACATCTTCCAAGCAGGCTGTGAAGAGTTTAGGTGATATTGTATCTCCTTGTCTCACCCCTCTTTTAACGCGTACTAGGTCCGTGAGCTCGTGGAGTTTGACTTGTAAGGTAGCCGCACGGTATACTTCCTTAATTGCGTCTACATATCTGGTGTCTACCTGACATCGTTTCAGCGAGTGAAAGACTGCCCAGTGTTCAACCGAGTCAAACGCTTTTTCGTAGTCGATGAACGCTAACACTATAGGTCGGTTATACTCGTTGCACTTCTCAATTATTTGTCGTACTGTGAAGATGTGGTCTACTGTTGAGAACCCACTCCTGAAACCTGCCTGTTCCACTGGTTGTGCTGAGTCTAGTCTGGTGGTAAGACGGTTTGTGAAGACTTTGGTTAAAAGTTTGTAAATGTGGCTAAGTAATGAAATGGGTCGGTAGTTGCTCAGCTTGGTGTTGTCCCCCTTCTTATGTAAAAGTATGACGACCGCATTTTTCCATAATTCTGGAGTTGTCCCCCCGAATAGCACTTTATTATAGAGTACTTGCAGTTGTTTGAGGACTGGTCGACCCCCAAGGAGAAGTTGTTCGTAAAATACCTAAATTACCGTAAAGCCGAAATGTAAGAGGGCTCATAAGTACTGCTTTGATGTCACGTGCGAACTCGGAATACTTTCTCGCTCACACACGCACTATCTGTTTCAATTTTGTTAGTTAGTTTTAAAGAAAAAATATGCTTACCATTTTTAAGGCGCAGATATACGACTTTTAATGATTTTAAATTGAAGATCACGTCAATACTTCTTGTCTTATTTCTTTGAAAAAAATATATGTTATACTTGACAATTTTCTTTATAAATTGATATGTGAGTATGAAATTATATTTTTATAGCATAGTGTAATTAATTTGTAAATTCATGTCTAACGCGGACAAAAAAACGACAATAACGCAAAAACTATCGGACGTTTTTGCATGAAACTTTCTAACTGACCATCTGAAAGACAATTTAAAAACCCATATTTTAGTATACGGCTTTTATTTATATTGTGCTTGATAAATCAAGATGGGTTGTTTTCCGAATAATCTTGGTGCGCGTTAGAGCGTTACGCATGCTCCTCTTACTCGCTTAAGGTCGCGGGCACGTAATGTCGCCTTAAAGTATTTTGTTGGCTTATAATAATAGACAATCTTTTTACCCATCTGCCAAGAAAATGTTTAGGTATTTCGCGCGTAGTAATCTTGTACAGCCCTCGCCAAACTTTGTCTAGCCGCTTTGCATTGCGCGCAATGCTAAGCGGCTAGTTTCGGGGCGGTCACAAAGTTTGGCGAGGGCTGTATGTTTGTAAATTTCTTTAACTCGTATCTTCCAAACGGCTGGATATATTGCGACAGTTAAGGTAAGTATTGTTAGATACATATTAAAACCCAAGTGTCTTTAGATAGGTGTTTTAAAAATAAAACAAAGTGCTAAATTGTAAGCGGTTAATAAAATTAATACTTAAACCAAACCCATTCAATAGGGTATCAAAATGAAGGAAATTATAAGGAGATTACAAACATAAATATATATAAGTCATATGCTTAAATCTAATGAGGAACAATAAATTGGTAATCAATGGATTTAAATAGTTTGTTGGTTGTTTATAAAAGGTAATAAAGGGTTTGAGGAGACGATTCCAACAATGTAATCAACTAAAATATTTATTTTAGCTCAATCGCAGATTTGATACTACCAACTGCATCAAAATCAGACTGCTTGAAAGCTTTTTTAGAACTGTTTTATCGTTTTTTGCGATCAGGTTTTTAGATATGAGTCAGTTTTTCTGTTAATGAAGCCACTACTTATGAGATTATTTCTTGCTTGTAGAGAAACACTGTCCGGCTGTGGATCAGACGTCATGAAGAAGAGGGTGTCTTAGACGATAGACCGCGAGCACCACGTCCATATCTCATAACAGAGGACAACCTCCAACATATGGTGGACACCTACCAACAAGGGGACGCGTTTACGCCGACGAGAGTGTTCGCCGAGGAGTACGACGTGTCATTGCGCTCGGTTCGTCGTGCTTTACATAGGGCGGGGCTCCATCACCGAAAACCAGCAAAAAAAATCGTGCTCACCGAGGAACAAAAAGCGGAGAGAGTAAGATTCGCAAGAGAGTACAGGGACATGGACTTCACAAGTGCTATATTCTCGGATGAGAAATGTTTTAGGTCGAGCCAACATGGTCGTCGACACTTGTGGCGCGTGATGAATACACGCTACGAAACCAGAAACGTGATTCCTAATTGTGATTCCGGAAGGATATGCGCAAATATGTGGGGCTGGATGAGTGCTGATGGTCCGGGAGAGCTTGTCCATTTCCCAGGGCGAGCAAATGGTGCTACTTACCGGGAGCTATTAGAAACCGTAATGGTGCCTAATGTGCGGACTGTATATCCGAGAGCAGAGCTCCCGGCATTTATTTTTATACAGGACAATTGTCCCATTCATCAAGCACGCATCGTGCAGACTTGGCTTAACAATCAGCCAGATATTAGAATCTTACGTTGGCCATCCCGATCTCCTGACCTGAACCCCATCGAGAATTTGTGGGGTATAATGGTCCAGAGATGGGATAACCGACGGGAAAGAACGCAAGGGGAACTTCTTGCTCATTGCGATGAAGTGTGGGAATCGCTAAGGGGTTCCAACTTATGTGAAGTTCTCGTACAATCAATTAGAACAAGATGCGATGCAGTTATTGACGCAGGAGGCGCGATGACCAAATATTAATTTTTTTTTTTTCTTCCTCCAAGATTGAAGCAGAACACTAGGAAGAATAAATTTATGAATGTGATTATAAACTAGAAAAAACTGTGATTGTAAGCAATAGAAAAAAACATTATTTATCAACTGTTAATTTAAGCATTATTTACCAACTGTTAAGTTTTAAGCATTATTTACCAACTGTTAATTTAAGTCTAGAGAAGTTTTCGATTAATGTGCCTTTTTTATTATTGTTTTTTTTTTATCTTTACTTACAGATAAATTTTAACACGCATTACCTGTTTCACTATCACTATCACTACATATTATAAAACAAGGGCCCCCGTGAAGCCACGCCTTTCTATCTTTTAAGGTTGATTCACAATAACCATTTTATGATACTAAAATTTGATGTAAAATACTGCTTTATTTGCATAGTTGTTTTGGCCAATATAGGATAAATCCTTATCTTAATAAATATGTTAGTCATCTTGATTGTTTAATTTAGTACAAAATTGTCGTTTACACCATTTTATTTGGATGAATATTTTAGGAGATATCACAAATTTAAATAACTCGCTCAACCATATAATTCTGCGTGCGGTAATAGAAACGCAAAGGTATATTTAGCATTGAATGGCAGAAACGGGAATTACCACAAGTGCAGTATTTTTTTTGCTTTATGAAATACACACAATATGCACCCGTGCGAAGGCGGGTCTCTAATGTAAGAGATAAAGAAAGGCTCTTTTAAATTAGGCTGTTTTTTTTTCAGTGACGTAGTGTTCTGATTTACTTTTTCCTAGTCATCCATTGCTTAGGTTAGGTGTAACTTTAATTATTATGATAATAAAACCTTGTATAAATAAATATTTAGAAAGCAATATTTAGAAACGGTTAATTTAATTCTAGAATAGTTTTTGTTCCTATTTTATTTTGAAAAGATTTCATTAAACATAATTTTAATTGTTTCACATATTTGTTTATAATCAGAGTTTTTATTTATTATGCCATTTCAAAAGTTTTGTATTTAAATCTAGCAGCGACACTAGATTGTAATTTTGTAAAGAATTCCATCAACTATTTAATTGTTTTTAAAAACTCATGCTTGTAATAAAAGGTCACAAGGAAAGGAGGTTTTTATTAAACAGGCATACTATTTTATAGTGTTAATGCCAGGGTAGCCCGCGAAATTCAAATATTCTTACGTTTTTTGCAAATGTGATAAGACAATTATAAAACATGAACATAGCTCTTCGAGTTAACATAATCCGTATAACCCGATTCATTAAAGAAACGAATCTTAAACGTCGGTGCTTATAATGTTCTCTCGCTTGCACACTGGGTAGTGCCGTTTATAGTGTGCAACCGAAAAAACATGACAGCACCGACATTTTAGATTAATTTCTATAATAAGCCAGGTTATAAATGTGCCTGTTTAGCATAACGTTTACGGATTATATTACCTTGAAAAGTCATGTTGATGATTTTAATCATTATAATTTTGTAAATGCATATTAATATTTGTTACTCCCACAAATATATATAAAAAGTCAAGATATGCTCTATATGAAGGGTCCAGAACATTTATCGCCAACGGCTTTTTCAAACCCGCATTCTAACGCATTCAAAAAAAATCCGAAGGGCATGTCTTGACTATTTATGTAATTCTTCCACGTCATTTTTTTATTACGTTACAACTTGATACTGAACTTAAAATTGCAAAATACGTAAGAAAATTTGAATTTCGCGGTCTACCCTGACGCATCCCCTCTAAGTTGATTCTATTACTAGTTCTTTAATTGTGTGGTTTACCTATGTACTGTACCCAATTCCTATACCCAATATTTTATACATATCTTTGTTTATTTTATTAAGTTGATAAAACTAATAAACCTTTAAAAATAGTATTTATTTTTTAATTCATGCCTAACCGATAATTATAATGGGATTTACCAAATCAAAGTTCAAGTTAGAATAAATACTTCCTTTAATAGTAAGAATAAGCAGTTTAAGTAAAATACCTAGCTCTCCTCAGAACAAAATATAACTGACAACGATTTTTTCCCAGATCTATTCATAATATAATAGGTAATAGCAGTAGCTTGAAAATAACAATAGATCTCGTTCGGCGCGTGCGCCGCCGTGTCGTAAACTGTGCGCTCGGCCGGCCGCCGTTCTTGTCTTTCATTCGTCACTCAAGTTCAATGGGGCGGGGCTAGAGAGCGCTTATATTTATTGAGTGCAAGCAAAAATGAATCTAGTGGTGGTCAGGCGGAAGTGTCCCCGATAGTACGCCTATCGCGCACTGTTGCGTTAGTAACTTGCTACGCTAAGATTCCCGCCTTTTTACGCAAAAGCCAAATGATGCCTACAATCGGACATTTCACATAGAAATAACCTTGATATTATCACGGTACCTACCTACTAAACACCGTAATAAAACAAAATACCAATGACTTCTCACATTTTCTTTAAAGTTACAACGGTACTTATAGCACTTGATAAAAGTATTTGTTCGTAGATAAGACTGAATCCATTCTCCCTTCATACTTAACCAGGCTTAGGACTAGCTACACTAAACGACGCGCGGCGTCCCTTTGACCCTATTCTTATTGCTAACTTTCTTGTAAGGAAATGCCGCAAACGCCATTATTTGATGTTTGATTAGGCAGTACTTTTCGTTCCGCGTTGCAATATCCCAGGGAAGCAGACAAAGTCACCTCAAAATGGTAGTAAAACTGTAAAGATAATTACGTCCGCACTGCCGAATTTCACTAGAAGGACACGTAATGACGTGACGCAAGCCCATCAAGGTGATCGACCGACTGAACTAAAATATGATGAATTTTTAATAGAGATGCAACGGATATCCGGTTTCTATCCGGTATCCGGCCTATCCGGCCATTATTTTACTATCCGGCCGGATACCGAATAGTGATTCTGTTTGGTATTTAAGTTTGAAAAATGGTTGGCAATACTGTTTTCTTTCTACTGCCTCTGCCAAAGTTAATTGTTTATGTGAAGCCGGCTGAGCGGGAGCGTTCGTACTTGCAAATGAACTCGTAGAAGGGAAAGTTCTGCCTCCGCCGCATGAAGTTGAAGATGGACCACAGTAAATTTCGGAGAATTTTAATTTCAAGTAAAATCTCCTTTTTTCCCCAAAATTATTTCACCTTATACGCAAGGACAAATAGGGCGGAGCGCAGGAACACAGCGCTAGATCAAAGCGCGCCACAAGGTGCGCGCGCGACGGGGCGTGACCCCCCCCACACCGTCCACACCCTTCAGTCTGTCCGCAGCCTCGCTACCGATCGCACGTCACGTCACGCTTGCTCGCTTGCGCCCGTGCACCACCGCTCATTTGTCGCGTTTATTATTATTATTATTATTATTATAACCTGAACGAGGCTCGAAGAATGTACGCAGAGTTATTCCCTGGACAACCTGTGCCAAACCGAGAAACGATGTTGGCGGCTACTAAAAGGTTACGTACCTATGGCCAGTTACCGTGCCGGCCCATGCTCAGGGGCGTGGCAACCAGCAGCTGCCAGTTGACCTTCAGGAACGCATACTGAGTTTCTTCGCGGAAATCTAACTTACATCTGGACTCGTCACGCAACACAAGGTAGGATTTTTGCCTGTCCTAGGAAAAAAGGAAAAGTATGAAGGGAAAGTTACATCACAGGTTACGTGTATTGTGTTTTTATTACAATGTAGTAAGATAAAAATTATGTAGGTATTTATAACGGACGGCCAGTGTAGCAGGTCAACGCCCTTTGCAGTGATTACGTAACTCGGGCGTATAGTATCCATGAATTTACGGACGATGTCAGACAGAAACTTTTTTGAATTTTTGAATGAAAAAGTCGTTTAAGGTGCACTGGGGTAATTCCAAAAAAGGTTATATTCCGAAAGTTCAAAAATTCTACTAATCGTAGCGTTATTTTGCCACTGGCAACATTAGTTTAAACGCCATGTTGATTGTCCTCGCCGCATCAGTCGTCGTGAGAAGCTAGTGTCAACGTTACGTGTGCAGTGTCAAGTTTTGTTAGAAGAGTCTTTTTCGCGCCATTTTTGTTGATTCGCAATAACCCCAACTTATTTTTCTCGGAATTCTGGTAAGTTATTTGAAAAAGTGTTTGTTTTTATGATACGTTGTAGTTTTTAGCGAATTCGTCAGAGGAAAACAACGTCCTAGCTGTGTTTTTATTTTTTTTTCGTAAAAACCCCTTTGGGGTGATTCCGATGCATAAATATTCCGTAATAACCCCACTTAGTTTTTCCATAGTAATTGACAGTGATTCTCAATCTGTACGATCAGATGGTTTGCATGAAATTACACGAAGTATGAACATTTTTACCATTATTTCGATCTTTGTAGGAAAGACCGAAATGATAATAAAATTGTAATTCAAAGGACGTTGGTTTCACTGTGGAAAGTTATTTTATATTATTCATCATTACTTTATAACAGACTTCAAAAAGGAAAAACTCATTTCTTTTTCAGACGTATTATGCCGCGAACTTATATAAGAAAAAAAATCAAAACCTACACTCCACAAGATTTAGCTGAAGCGATCGCAAAAGTAAAAAATGGAGAACTTACGCAATACCGAGCAGCGCAAGAGTATAAAATTCCGATGACAACTCTTCATGATAACTTAAGAAAAGGTGAACCTACCAGACCAAATGCAGGTAGGCCAACTGTTATAAACCTAGAAGATGAAAAAAAATTAGCAGATACTGTCAGAATTATGGAAAAATGGGGATATGGTCTGTCTAGGTTTGAAATTATGGAGCTTGTGGCTGAATATGTGCGGGTGAATAAGATTAAAACACCTTTTAAAAACAATGTCCCAGGCACAGACTGGTTTATTAATTTCCGAAAACGACATAGATTATCTATTAAAAAAGCACAGCCTGTTGAATTTGTGAGAAGAAAAATGACAGATCCATTCGTCATTGGCGAATATTTCGATTTGCTGGAAAATACACTTAAAGATTTGGATCTTTTTGAAAGTCCCCAATTTGTTTGGAATTTAGATGAAACTTCTTTATGCCTGGATCCATCCAGAACAAAAGTAGTCGGAGAAATTAACAAACCTTGTGCAAGGACCACCCATGGGAGTGGAAAAGAAAACATCACCGTGTTGACTGGCGCAAGCGCCAGTGGCAAGAAATTACCGCCTCTGATTATATTTAAAGGCAAATTTGTTTGGGATCAGTGGATGGCTGAACTGGATGGTGGTGATTATGATTTCGAATTATCATATGCAGCCAGTACTAAGGGGTGGATGGAAACAGACATTTTCTATAATTATCTAGAAAAAGTTCTTATCCCAAGTCTGGGCGATGAACGCCCGGTTCTTATTATTTATGATGGGCACTCGACTCACGTCCATGTAAGAGTTGTGGAGCTGGCAATACGAAACCGTATCACAATTCTCAAACTACCGCCACACACATCACATTTGCTGCAGCCTCTGGATATAGCAGTATTCAAGTCATTTAAGTCAATATGGGATGCCAAGTTGGTGGAATGGCAGCGTAGAAATGTTGGCACAAAAATGCCAAAAAAAGTTTTCGCTCAAGCGCTGGCAGATACTTGGCAAGAAACAAACCCCGATATAATCAAAAGTGGATTTAGAAAAGCTGGGATTTTTCCTTTTAATGCGCACGTGATACCTGTGGACAAGTATGATCCAGATGCATACAAAAGATACCAAAAAAAGCTATCAGAATTACATTTTGCTTCCACACAACCGACACCAAAAAATCCGATATCACTACTAGAAATTTGTATTGGCTTGTTTAACAATCAATTTGCAATAACGAATGATGCTCTTGAAAATGCAAACACCGATAATGTTACCGTACTGTCACAAATTTCAAAGTCCAGTAGCCAAACTTTGCGTTTTCTGGCCAAACAGCCAACCCAACTACCTGCATGTTTAAAAAAATCGTCAAACACTGATGAGGATACCTTACTGTCTCAGGTATCGAAATCTGATATCCAGACATTGAGTTTTGTAGCAAAACAACCATCCCAAATACCTATATGTTTACAGAATTCTAATCAAACACCAACTCAAAATTCGTCAAAAATAAAAATTATCTCGAACGTTATCATCAAAAAATCACCTCAACAGCCGCTCTACCAAGCTCAACCACTACCCGAGCCATCATGCACATTCGAAGAATTGCTTTTAAGAAAAATACAACAGGACAAAAGAGATAACAAACCGACAAAAAAGAAACGTGTTACTAAAGGTGCTGAAGTGATAACTGTAACAATGGGTAAGGAAATTTTAGAAGAAACGATAAAAGCTAAGAAAGCAAAAGCAAAACCCAGTAAAATTTACAAAACAAGAACAACAAAAGTAAATAAGAAGGAAGATTCTGAAAAACCAATATTTACAGCACAACAACAAGAACAGCCAGGCCCTTCAGGCATAAGAAATAAGAAAAAACGAAAACGCCAGCTTTCACTTGACAGCATAACTAGTGTATCCGACATCATGAGCGAACATAGTGATTCTGATATTATTGAATGTGTTGATTTTGAAGAATTGACGGACTCTGAAAATGATTTTCAAATATACAACGAAGACCTAAGGTCACAAAAAAAAACATTTGATGTGAAATATGACACAAAAAATAAAAAATGTGAAAATTTTACCAATGAAAATATACTCACTAACAAGAATTCTAATCCTCCCTGTATTAAGGGTAAAGGTGTAGGCAAGAAAAGTAAAGGGAAAGAAAACAAAGTGGACGACAAAGTCGAAGAAAATAAGGAGGAAAGGCACGTTGAAAGAAATTACGAATATGATATTGAAGTTTTTACTGAAGGAAAAAATATGATGACTAGAGAAGACTCGAAAGAAACAAACATAGAAAAAGTATGCGAAACTCAACAAGAGAACTTTGGTATGCAGGAAAATTACCAACTAAATGATTCAGTACTCGTCAGATATTTGATGAGAAAGAAATGGAAGTATTATGTGGGATTCATCGAAAAAATACTAAAAGATGAAGAAATATACTTCACTATCAATTTTTTAAAAACCATAAGACCGCAGCAGCGCCTTACCTTTATAACGACCAAAAGAAAAGATATTGATAACGTTCCAAAGTCATTAATATTGAAGAAGATAGAATTAAAAAAAAATAATGATAAAGAATATTACTTACGTAATAATGAAGATACAATTTATTTTGACTGATAAAATTAGTGATTTTATATAATTATTATTAAGATGGGATGTTTTTATAATGTCCGCGATATTGTGCAATTTACAAAAAAAAAATAATTAAGCATTTTAATTTTAGTTTTGCTAGCAGCATATTTTATTATTTGATAAGATTTGTACTTAAGTACTTTATACCAAAAGAAAATGAAAATGGTTGTGACTGTAAGTTCCTACTTTGATTTAACATTTTTAAGGATGACTGATTTAAGTGTAAGACAATAACATACTTATAAAGAAAGTTTATTTTATTTTGCAAAAAGCACTGAATAAAAAATATTTTTTATAAAAATCTCTGTGTTTTATGTCTTCAAGTACCCACAGTTTCTGCTCATCTTGATTGACCGTTAATGTTCATAAACCATTAATCCCTGCTAGAAGCAAACGCGTTTATTTAATGTATTTAGTAAGCAAAATTTATGTATTCGCTTTATTTTTGGTCTCCGTAAATATGACCACGTTTCTCACCTTCGCAAGGAACTCAAGTGGCTCCCAATCCGCCTTCGCAGGAACACTAGGATCCTATGTCTCCTCTTCAATATACTACACAACCCATCCTACCCTTCTTACCTGCGCGAGCGTTTTTCTTACGCACGCCCGAGTGATGTACCGTGTAGATCGCATCTTAGATCAATCCTTAAATCTCATCCTCATAAATCCAGCTATTACTCCTATTCCTTCTCTGTTCATGCTGTAAGGTTGTGGAACTCACTTCCGCCTAGCATTCGTGATTTAAAGACTATTTCACTGTTCAAAAACAGAGTGAAAGAGCATTACTTTTCCTCTCAATTGTGATTTATATATATATATGTATATAAATTCTTATTTGTTTATATATCTTAGCATTATGTATTTATATTTAGTTATAAGTATATTTATATTTAGGTAATAGTATAGTAAGTTAGGTAAGGCACAATAACTCATTTTCTCTTCCTTCTTTCACACACTATCGTCTACATTTCTTTTTCATCTCTCCTTTCGCAGGTCTGCTGGCAGAAATTTCATATGAAATAAGCAGTACCTTTGTACTCTAATATTTTATGTTTTTTCCTATGTTGTCTATTGTGTGTACATAAATAGTAAAATAAATAAATAAAATAAATAAATAGTATATTCATGACATTTTTTTCATTTCTTCGGGCCTAAAATAATAATATTACATAACTACATTATTATACTATTCTGGGCAAAGAGATCTGTCAGAACTATCAAGTATCATGGTCAGATCACTTCTACAGCAACTTCTACGACAATGTAATATTTTTTTTCTCGAATAGGTTATAATAAACTCGGTGAAATGTTGAGAGCCACAATCTTTTCTTGGGGTAATTCCGAAATACAAAACTATAAGAAATTATATTAGGGATACTATTAATAGTACTCATGATATTTTGCGTAAGGGGTAAATAAGATTGAAAAAGAAATGTAAACCTTCGGTCAAAGTGCTATAAAATCAAATTTTGAATAATTTCGGAATAACCCCAAGATAGTTCGTAATTTACCGTAAACCAAAAAAATATAACTCAATAATTAAAAAGGCTCTATTTTGTAAATTCAATAACATATTTAGGAATCTAATATATCGATAGGTAAAACCTTATCATAAAGTTAACAGAAGTCGCATAATATTGGCTGTAAATATGAAACTACTATAGCTAACTAACCGAAATGTAGACCTCTATTCATCTCGTAAAAATTCCCGTCGGAATTACCCCAGTACACCTTATTTATTTTTAAATTCAGATAAACATTTTTATAATTAAGTCAACTACCTATGGTTTTAGTGACAACGGTGTTTACCCTTACAGCCTGTATACACATTATACACAAAAAAAAACTTATCTATTCAGCAAAATAGGCGGGCGCACGTGTACTGCATAGGAAATAGTTCCGTAATAAAATAATAAATAAAAAGCCTTTAATTCCTCATCTCAAGTAAACTACACACTGACCCTTGGTACTTATTAATAATTGGGTGTTAGTTTTGTTAGTCTATAACTTATCCTAGTTAGTTAGTGTTAGTTTTTATTCTTAAGGGTTGGCGATGTAGCCCCATGACGGGTAAAGGCCTCCTCCATCTTTAGTAGAAAAAGTTCCGTACACTGACCTAAAAACTCGTTTCTTGCCTAGAAAACGGTCCGCGCGAACCTACAATACGTAACAGGTTGAAACCTGCACGACTCGCCCGCCGCCAAACTAAAATGTAGGTATCGTTTGGCCGGCCGAATATTCGGCGGCCGGATACCGGATATTCGGCCGGTCATCAGCCCGAATATTCGGTATCCGGTATCCGGCCAAACAACTATCCGTTGAATCTCTAATTTTTAACAGTCATAGAACAACAGTTGTTGATTATGATGTTAGTAACATAGTCCTGAGAGGTTGTCGGTGTTTTACAAATAACCCTGTATATGTTATGGACCAAGTGATTAATAGGCCACTCATCAAGCCCAGGCAATAAAAAAAAATGCCCAATATGCGTAGGTAATATGATAAAAACTATTGAAATAATTAAATTGACTGGGCTTTCTTAATAATGTCCATGAATTATTGGGCAAGTAAAAAGTTGGGTTTTATTAAATTATTTTAATGTTGACGTTGATTTTTATTTACAATAGATAAGTACGATTACTATTTAAGCAACCTATTTCTGTCTACAGGGTCTAAAAATATGAAGGAGATTAAGGGAGCTGAAGTGAGCGAGCAAAGCGGGCGAGCAAAGCGGTCGAACTTAACTCCTTCGAAACTAATCCATCCGTGTCGGGGTGCCCTAAATTCCTTCCTCCCGAGCTCGTTTCGCTCGCTCTTGAACTAATTCATTGATCATAATTATCAAATTGTGCAGCCGTTTCGTAGCAATATTTATAACCAACCAACCAGACAATGTGATAAATATACAGGGTGTAACGGAAAGGGTATATACATCCTTAAGGGCGTGCTACAGACCATCAAACTGAACATGTTTCTCATCATAAAAAAAATTTTGCAGCAAAAAAAAATATCAGATCTTTTTTTTGGGATATGGTTCACAACATATACAATTAGTCAAAATGAAAGCTTTTTCAAGAACATCCTTAAGAATTCTAAAAAGAGAAAAAAGTTTAACGGGATAAAAGACTCGTGTCTAAACCAGGCATAATAGTTCTGTGATGATGACGCGACAGCTTTCTTTCACTTGGAAATCTTGTGTTGGAAGATAGCTGTGCATCAATTAAAGGGATAATAATTTAAATAAGAAGCTGATGACGCGGACGAGGCGTGGCATAGCAGCCAAAATGAAAACCCGTGCTTAAATAGGAACCACAAATGTGTATGTATTCAAATTTATTGCTACTTTGTGAGAATTACATAGCGTCACCCGTCATGTGTATTGAAGGCTCACACATTCCTTTCTCATATTGTTCTCAGGGTTCCATCCACTATTTAATTTAATTAATTAAAAGAAACAGAAAGTCTTCTCAAGGACCTGTAGGCACAAAAATGCCACATTGAGGAATTTAAGTAGGAACAAGCTCTGGTTCCAAGCATACGCCGCCACGTGTAACCTCCTGCAACAAATTATACGGATTGCGATTGCTGCCTGCGTCACAAGTCCAGGGTCCGACCTAAACTTATGGTAGTATGGTCTACCCAATGTAAGTGTTGATCACAATTAAACATATTAAGAAAATCTTGACAGGAGCTTACTGAAACCAGAGTATATTGATGGTTGTACCTACGTGTGTATTAAAGAATTGAGAAGACAAAGAAAGCCTTTGATTTCAATCATCACCTCATGCGCTCAGAACCCAAAATAGTCTCATGGCAATCTCCGCTGGCTGCTGGTGGTAAGAGACGGAAGGATCTTACACCCCCTGAATCTATTGGGGCTGGAAATAGCTCAGGATAGATGACTGCCACTGAATTCTTCACATATATGGACCACTTCATCAAGTACACGAAACCAACACCAGAAGATCCGGTGTTGCTATTACTAGACAACCACTCATCACACATTGACATCAGAGTAGTTGAGAAAGCCAAATCAAACTCAATAATAATGCTGTCTTTTCCACCCCATTGCACTCACAGGCTACAACCTCTGGATGTGGGCATCAATGGGCCTTTTAAATCTTAAGATTAAAAATCAGTCAACAAAACGACGTATACGAAAGACAGCTGTTTTAACTGACACGCCCGAAAAAAATGCATTAGCCGAAAAGCAGTCAAATAAGGCAAAGAAGAATGAAAACGTAGCAAAGAAAGGAACAGGGAAAGCCAACAGTAACAGTACAGACAAAGGTAAAGACAAGGCATAAGGAAAGGGTAAAGCTCAAGAAAACGCTAAACGAAGAGTATTACAAGAAAGTGACAGTGATAAGGATCTGGAATGGTACTGCATAATTTGTTATGATCCATATTCAAATTCGCGTCCAAGAGCACAGTGGATAGAATGTACCATGTGTAAGAATTGGGCGCATGTTAAATGTTTGACGACACGGTTGGCGCAGTGTCTGAGCGATCGACTGCTGCGCTGCGTGGCGTGGGTTCGATTCCCGCACGGAACAAATATTTGTATGGCCTACAGATAATTGTTCCGGGTCTGGCTGTTTGTGTATGTAGGTTTAAATGTTTGTAAACGCACCCACGATACAGGAGAAATTCCTAGTATGGGGCAACGTTTTTCTAAAAAAAATAAAAAAAAAATGATGCCAGGTAGTTGCAATTGTGAGTCAGGTGAAGAAATGAGTGATGAATGAGAATAAAAGTGACCAAAGTTCATTAATCATAATTATTACCAATGACTGATTAAAAAACAATAAGATTACAAGACTGATGATTGGTCTTCATAAGTTGATTATACCTATTTGTAAGTTGATAGATCTCAATTGTTAGTTAACCAGTTATGTTATTTTTGTATCTTATAAGATTTCTAACTTGATAAGTGTCAAATATGACTTAAAAGTTAAAAGAAATGGTTATTTGGAGGTTCCGGCTTTTTTTTTGTTATTTTGTAAGTTCAGTTATGCATCTGAGAGAAATTATAATATAAAACATATTATAAATCTATTTAATGAAAAAACACCTGTATAAAAATAACTACTAACATACTGGCCGAAATCACTATAATATTACAAAAACCGATAGACAACTCTTTGATATTTCCACATATCAAAAATTCATCATATTCATTCATCCTATCATTTTCATAATGAAATACCATGTTATTGGAAAATCGGCACGCCCTGAGGAGCCCCCACCTCCCCTACTTAATCTTCTAACCTCTTTTATCTTTTCCGTGGTGAAAAGGTACTACAGTCTGTAATTTGCAATATTACCAAAAAATACATGTGGAGACTGATTCCACAGTTGTCCTCGGTTGGCTGAAAACTCAGAGCCAAGTCTTACAGACTATTGTACGTAACCGAGTCAACAAAATTAATAAAATCACCAAAGAATTTGAGTGGCAACATGTTCCATCGGAGTTAAACCCGGCAAATTTTAACTTCTAGGGGTGTTGACCCACAGCAACTGCAGTCATCATCTTTATGGTGGGAAGGTCCTTCATTTCTAAAACAGACCATTGGCCTACTCAACCTTACATAATACTTAAAAAATTGCCAGAAGTCAAAGTATTAGTCTGTGTTGATGACACTTCCGAAAATAATTCAAGTTTCAGCAGACTTAAACGAGTTTATGCATATGTTTTAAGTTTTATTAATAATTGTAAAAGCATACAGTTAAAATTTAATGGACCTTTGCAAGCTAACGAATTGGAGAACTAATAATAGCCCGCCAAAAATAAACTGTCACATTATTAGCCGTTGCATTTTTAATGTTATCTATGACGAAAAAAATACGAGAATATCAGCCACTAATCTGTGTTACCAGTATATTTTATCTGTCATATTATGACTCACAGAAAACAGAAACTACTTGGCGAATAAACCAATTTCTCCAGACGTATAAATGGTCAGTAAAATTTTAACAAGTATATTCAAAGAAGTATATCATTATATCAAAAAATAATTTTATGGTAACATTATTTTGTTCTGTCATTCATTCACTCGTTCAAGCTACGATTTAAAATTGACACTTGACATTGACACACTTGGAGTTTGGTGTTTAACGGTGTACATTTGATTTAGATAGTTACTTGATTTTGATTCTATTTTTTTTCGACAAAATGATTTTTTGGAGCTGAGCCATTCGCCGCGTCGTTTGTTGTGGGCTTGGTGCTAAAGCACCAGAAACCGATGAGTAAGTATCAATATCTGAATGAATATTTCATGTAAGCAATGTTGTATTGAATAACTTATAATTAATATTACGTCACTTCATTCTTCAGATATAGTTTAATTAACAGGTAGTCCTTTAAACCTACAAGGCAGTCGCACGTTTTAAAGGGTAGGTTTTGTTTTTTTTTTGTTTTTTGTCGGTTGCTCTGTTTCTTGTTGCCTGACTGAGCGCTTCGCTTCATTCTTTTTTCGTGCGAGGCAGCGCGCGGTCGTCTATCACTCGCTCCTTGGAAATATGGTAGAAACTAAAATAACTACGCAGAACATTAAAACTAGTGGTTGATCGTGGATCAACACAAGTTAAACTTATGCTTGGATAATAACCGTGGGTTATTACAAAAGCAAACTACCGAATGAAAAAATGCATAAAATATAACCTGGAGGTTGATCACGTATTAACACGATGGTACCTACATAGTGAGTTACTAAAGCAGTATCAAGTAAAACACTTAACTTTGGTGATATCGAATTAGATAGCCTAAGCAAGCAATTCTTTCTACCAAAGCCGCGATATTTTTCAAGGCGATATTTTACAACTACCCTCAATAATTGTTTTTCGAATTTATTAAATGTTCGTTTTGTATTGAATTGGTTAGTAAGAAAAGCGTTCTTTTTCTTTTATAGAAAACGAGTCGCTAGCGGTTGTTGAGGATCCAGCGCCCATGGAATGTTCGCAAGAAAATATCCTTGATGGGAGGATACCAGAAAAGGTGTCAGAAGACAAAGAATCAACACCACTTCCTGATCTGGACCCAGATATATTGTCAGCTCTCGGAGAAGTTGCCGAGGACATACCTAAGTTCGGTGAAAAAATTCACGATAACTTAGCTCGGCTTTGGCTCCCCATACTTCGAAAGGGGATCGAAAAAGACTCTAAAGAGAAACTGATGAAGCAGTATCAGATTCCAGAAAACTGCACTCTATTGCAAGCCCCCAAACTTAACCCCGAAATAGCCGCCACGATTTCCGACACTACTAGAACCAAAGATAAACGAGTCGAAAGCGCTCAACAGCAGCTAGGCCTAGGCATTGCTGCCCTCAATAAAGGACTGTCGTTGCTCCTCGAAAACGGGACAGAGAGGGTTAAGGCGGTTAAGTTTTTGAGCGACAGTAGCCGGCTCCTATGCGATCTTCACCATGTTGAGACCAATGTTCGGAAAAAGTTTATGACACCAGGTCTGGACAAGGCGTTTTTAAACTTGATCGAAGACGTAGACAGGGATGAAACCCTGTTCGGTCAAGAACTTTCTGACAAGATAAAAGCATCCAAAGCTATAGAAAAGCAGGGTTTGCAAATAAAGAAACCTGCTCCAGTGAAGACAACAACATCTTCTGCCCAACCGACAACAAGCCGACCTCGCTCCCAGGTAAACTGGTCGGGCCCCTCCCGTTATGCGTCGAACAGGGGGGGGCGGGGAGGTTACAAGAAGATTGTTCGCAAAGGCTTTCAAGCGTCAGCAATGAAGCAATCCTTATCTTCGCAGCCTCGGCAGAACCAGACCAAATCCTGTGCTCCGCCTCAGCAGCGTTAGAGGTACATGCTGGTCGAATTCAGTTATATTACAACTGTTGGCTTAAAATAACGGATAATCCGTTGGTTCTTAACTGGATTCTAGAAGGATACTCTATCCCATTTTGTAGTAAAGTTGTACAAAAATATAATCCTTCTAATACTTTGACGTGTCAAGATGAAACTGATATGACAGTAGCAATATCTAAGCTTATTAATTTGGCAGCAGTATCGGTTTGTGAACGCTCTGAAGGAGACTTTATTTCTAGTATATTTCTCACATCTAAACCTAACGGTGGCAAGCGTTTTATCTTAAATTTAAAACCACTTAACAAATTTGTTCAAAAGTCTCACTTTAAAATGGAGGATCATAGGGTTGCGACAAAGTTGGTACCTAAAAATGGCTATCTAGCCTCTACAGACCTTAAAGAAGCATATTTTTCGGTACCAATCTGCAAGGCACATAGAAAGTACTTACGATTTGTGTTTAATAGCACGGTCTACGAATTTAATGCCGTCCCCTACGGTTTATGTGTCGCTCCAAGAATTTTTACAAAAATCATGAAGGAAGTCATTAGTTACCTAAGGCAGAGAGGTTATAGATCAGTTATATATCTTGATGACATATTATGCATAGGAGATACCTTCAGCGAATGTCATTCAAATGTAACTAATACCCTAAAGCTGTTGCAGTGTCTGGGATTTGTAGTTAATTTTGAAAAGAGTGTATTAACACCACGCAGAACTTGTAAATTCTTAGGATTTATACTTAATTCTGCTGATCTGTCCCTGTCTCTTTTCTTCTCTTCTCTTTTCTGACAAGATAAACAATATATCTAAATTGGTTAAGAAGTTTGCCTCATTACCTAATTGTACAATAAAAGAACTCTCGCAACTTATTGGAATACTAGTCTCAGCATGTCCAGCAATTAAGTATGGCTGGCTTTACACTAAGACACTCGAACGTCAAAAATTTTTGGCCCTTCAGACACATAACAATTTTGAAGCTAAAATTAAATTACCTGCCGTCGTATTACCTGATTTGCTTTGGTGGAATCAGAATATCCGTTCTTCATCAAACCACATGAGGCCTGATGCGAAATTTTCCCTTGAAGTATTTACAGATGCTTCTAGAACTGGTTGGGGTGCATACTGTAACGGTAACCGCATAAACGGCGGCTGGAAAGATGTAGAGCTTTCCTTCCACATAAATTATTTAGAGCTTCTCGCCGTTTTCATGGGATTAAAATGTTTCGCCCATGAGACCTCTAACTGTGCCATCTTATTGCGTGTTGATAATACAACAGCAATAAGCTATATTAACCGGATGGGTGGGATCCAGTTCCCACATCTCCACGATCTAGCCAAAACCATCTGGCAGTGGTGCGAGAAACGAAACATATGGCTCTTTGCATCATACATAAATACAAAGGATAATGTTGAAGCAGATGAGGAATCCCGTAAGATAAACGTTGATATAGAATGGGAACTATCAGACTGGGCTTTCCAAATGATAGTTAACAAGCTAGGTCAACCAAATATTGATCTCTTCGCCTCTCGCACCAACACAAAATGCGAATCCTATGTTTCTTGGAAACAAGATCCTGATGCCCTAACTGTAGACGCGTTTACAATAAACTGGCGTGATAGTCGATGTTACGCTTTTCCTCCGTTTTCGCTTGTGCTTAAATGCCTTAGAAAAATTATAAGTGACAAAGCTACTGGCATATTAGTTTTTCCATTCTGGACCGGCCAACCTTGGTTCCCCCTACTAAAGAAAATATTAATTTCCGAAATTATATTTTTTAAGCCTAACAGAGACCTTTTGCGTTCTAATTACAGATCGCAACATTCCACCAGTAGCGTTAGACATAATGTTATCCTCCGTTTCAAATAGCACTCTCAAGCAGTACAATACATCGTACAAACTCTGGTGGCAGTTTTGCAATACAAATGCAATTAACATCTTTGATCCTCTCTTAACTAACATTTTGACTTTCCTGGCAGAACAATTAAATAAAGGAGGATCTTACGGAACAATTAACTCGCACCGATCAGCACTATCCTTACTTTTAGGTGGCAATATAGGATCTGATGATAGTATCAAACGCCTTCTCAAAGGCATCTATAAACAAAAGCCTTCGATACCTAAGTACATCGGTACTTGGGACCCCCAGAAGGTACTGAACTATGTCGCTAATTGGTTTCCCAATAACTGTTTATCTTTAGATAAAATTACCAAAAAAGTTTGTGTCTTACTGGCAATTTGTACTGCTCACAGAGTGCAAACGTTGTCTTTTATAAAAGTTTCCAATATAAATAGATGTGCAGATTCGTTACAGATTCCTATTCCTGACATCACCAAAACTTCTGCAGTAGGTAAGGACCAACCAGTTTTAGTCTTGCTATATTTTAAACAAAACCTCTCAATATGCCCAGCCACAGCTGTAGATGACTATCTGATCATGACATCTAATCTAAGACCAGATCATATTGAAAATCTTTTTATCACCTACAAAAAGCCTTACAAAAAAGCTTCACCTCAGTCCATTAGTAGGTGGATAAAAAAACTTTAGCGGAGAGCGGTGTAGACGTGGGAGTTTTCAGTGCTCACAGCACTAGACATGCCTCCACGTCTGCGGCGGCCTCCGCTGGAGTTTCTATTGATACAATCAGAAAAACAGCTGGCTGGTCCAGCTCATCGCAAACATTTGCTAGATTTTATAATCGGCCCATACTAGATGAAGGTATCTTTGCAAGATCTGTTTGCTTGCAACAAACTAATTAGTAATTAATTGTTGTAAAGTCGTCAGTCCTACAGTTGATTACCTGATATTACGTGTTATTAATCAGATTTATTTAGTTAATAAACTTGATTAAATAGTACAAACCTAATTATTTACATACTTAATGTCTAAGATTTCTTATGTTATTTTTGAATATAGAAATTAAAAATTTATTTTGATTAAATACAAAACAGCTTTTATGTTATAAAAGTTATACTCTGAACATCTACCTGTAAATTAAACTATATCTGAAGAATGAAGTGACGTAATATTAATAGATGATCAAACGAACTTCTTAAGTGAAGTTCGATCACTATTATATGAGCCACTTCATTCGAAGATATAAAATCACGCTCCCAAGAACGTTCCCATATCCCTATAAATTATTTAATTTCCTCTCTAAATAAATGAAGCGAAGCGCTCAGTCAGGCAACAAGAAATAGAGCAACCGACAAAAAAAAAAAAAAAAGGGAGGTTATCGATGGATAAATCGATTGCCCACCCTTTAAAACGTGCGACTGCCTTGTAGGTTTAAAGGACTACCTGATAATTAAACTATATCTTCGAATGAAGTGACTCATATAATAGTGATCGAACTTCACTTAAGAAGTTCGTTTGATCATCTATTACAATAAATGCATTTTATTTTTATTTTAGACCCGTTTATCAAAACTTGGAACATCACCACCAGGCCCACGACGCGGCGAGCGCGCTGCGTATGTTGGTGGAGGCGGTGGACGAGGTATATACCTACCGTTAACGATTGTTTAAATATGTAATTCAAGTTTTACACACCAATTTTTTATGTTCACTCGAGACGGTACGAGTATGTGGTACGTACATACTTAAAAACCTATACGCACGCCTTTTTCTTATGGGAGAAGCCCAAAAACCACAGAAAGCCACCTGCTACAATCCTTACATAGGAACCTACTTTCATTCTAATAATTAATCAACTATTTTAATATTCTTACAAATTCACTCTGTGTATAAATAGCGAAACTCGCTTTTAATCTGTGGTCAAATTTGTATTTGACACTACTTTCGTTTTAGTTCGTGTTTTGATTATTTGTTGTGATCGCCTGCGTGTTATTTTATTAAGTTTCTTCAATTTTTGCATTCTTCAATCGATACGGTATAATAAAATGGCAGAAAAAAGGAAGCGTGGTCCAAATTTCTCAGCGGACGAGAAAGATAAGTTGGTGAAATTGGTGTATGCCTATAGAAACATAATTTTAAACAAAAGAACAGACGGTACAACTAATCAAGCTAAGAACGAGGCTTGGATAAACCTCAGTAACCAATATAATTCAACGGGAACTATGTACAGGTTAGTTAACATTTAATTAAAAACCAACATACCATATTTTATCAATAAATGAAAATTACCACATGTGCAACTATAACCATCTGATTATATCATAGGACTTAAGATGCTCTCCTAAGAGTATGGGAGGAAATGAAAACTGAAGCAAAAATGTAGAACTCAAAACAGGTGTAGTATGATTGGAACTGGTGGAGGACCATCAACTTTAAAAACCGACCCAATACGTGAACAAGTCTGCGATTTAATGGGGCTAGGTTGCAGTGGTATTGCTGATGTTTTAGACTCTGATTCAGTCATCACAATACCAATAAATACAAATGTCCCAGATATAAAATTAATTAATGAAGAATCGACACAACACGGCTAGCGCAGTGGTTGAGCGATCGACTGCTGCGCTGCGTGTCGCGGGGTCGATCCCCGCACTGAACAAATATTTGTATGGCCTACAGATAGTTGTTCCGGGTCTGGCTGTTTGTGTATGTGAGTTTAAATGTTTGTAAACGCACCCACGATACAGGAGAAAATCCTAGGGGTTGGATTTTAAAACGAGTCGCCTGAATTTGAGGGTATTGGTGGTGTAGGGGGCTTAAAGGAGTTAGTCTTAATCCCCCCAAAGTAATTTTGGCTGCCGGAGTTGCGTCTAAATATTATTTAACAATTTCCAAAAAATCTTAATTATTATTGCAATTATGCAAAACGGAACGTAATTTTTATGCTTTAGTACAGTTTTTCAAATGGATTTTTTAGGTTTTATGTGAAAAACGTGAAACGAAACGCAACCCGCCATCTTGGATGGATGATATTGACAGCTAATGTCAAATTTACGCGTCATTCCTTTGCTTTCGAGTATAAGTGAATGTGTTCTTCCGTATCGATTTGTGTTTTTTTTACGACTTGGCTACGTTCTTGGCTTCTGTTTGGATTGCTTTACTGTACGACCTCGGCTTACTCACTTTTGGACACTGAAATAACGCTATCGCAGCTTGCAATGGCGTCTGGAAGTAGTGGAAGTGGACACCCGGAACCGGGACCGTCTACGAGTTCGGGGCTTGGTGGAGCATCGGCAGATATGAAGATGTTTTCGAGGACGACGGGCCCTTTCTCAATCGACATCTCTACACAGAAGAGGTGCTTATGATGTGGAATTTGGCGAAAATAATAAAAAAATTGGGCACCAATGAGCAGTGTGTGGCATTCGCCGAAGAAAATGGATTGGTGCAGACTCAAAAATTATGCAGAACACATCGCACTCCCATGAGAATAGCCAAATCAACCAACAGGTCATTTGGTTCTTGGTGTTGCACCAAAGGCAATTGCAAATCTAAATCAAAAATGCCACGCAACAATGGGACATTTTTTGAAAATATAAAAATTTATTTGGTGCATGTTTTCTATTTATTATATGCATATTCAAAAAAATGGAGCTACAACGACGCTATAAATGAAGATCCCTACAAGGAAAATTTTGAAAGGTGCCTGGGCCGGGTCACCATATGAGACTGGTATAATTATTGCCGAGAAACCATTGTTGCATACCAAATAGACAAAAATGAAGCAATTGGAAAGATTGGTGGCCCCGGAAAAATAGTCTAGAACGATGAATCTAAATTTGGAAAAAGAAAATACAATCGAGGTAATTATATTTCGACGTTTCATTCTTCAGATATACAAGGTGTTGTTTTGCATACTCGTCAAATTCAAGGAGGTAACTATGCTAATGATTCTCGTCCCGAATCAATAATAAAATGGGTAGGTTGTTTTTATTTTTTTTCTTATTTACCGAATTCGGTAATTGTGAACCACCCATGTTTTCAACGCGGGTCGTCTAATTCTCGCCCTATAACCGCGCTGCCACACATAAAAACAATCTCAAACGTTTATTCGTTAATTTCTTATTCCCTAAACCACGTTATGGGGGTTATTCTGAAATACTGACAATCATAAACAACCAAAAAAATCAGCGTTTAATAATAATTAACTAGGTACCGTAATTTTAATTGATTATTTATGTCTTTTGTGTTAACCTCATGAATTTTGACGAGGATGCAAAACAGAGTTATTCCGGTCGGATACCCCGTATTTGATACCCTGGGGGATCAGTATTATTTTATAATATTTTCTATTCCGGTCTGATTCACCGTGCAGGGTATCACAAATAAATTTAATCATTTTATTCCGTTCGAATACACTAGTTATCTATTAACAGATTTTTGGGACAGTCAGCAACAAAATATGCATACAGGGTTTATTGAAATACATATGCTCGTAATACTTAATATTGTAATAGAAACGTGTTACATTGAGAAACAACGACTCTACATTTTCGTCTTGGCTAAGTCACCGCGCCCGGTATGTACCCTTTTTAATATTTTTTTACCTGCAAAAATATGGGTGTGTATTGTTCTACATTGTTATCGTCTCGGCTATTGTCTAATGATTCCAAAGTAGCCAATCAGTGACGAGTGAAGTTTTGTTGACTACTAGGAAAGGGTTATCAATGTGTAACAGTGTTAGTCGATATCTAAATTGTGCTCTGTGCAAGTCAAGTAAAAGTGTTATTCCGGAAAAGTAAGTATTTATTAATAATAGATAGGTATTTTATTTTTGGATGACTTTGAATGATGTTATAATTATTTTTTTTTCTGCTTTTCTTACGTTAGCCAAACTAAACAATCTGTGAAACTATGAAAAGAAGACTTGGTTTAAATGTTGATAATTTTATATTTTTCTTAACACAATGGTTGTTGTTTTGTGTCACATTAAATAAGTAGATGTATTTGGTAAGATAGTTAAGAGACCGGACTTGACTGTGACACATCTTGCTAAATTCTATTTTTGATTACTTTCTAAATTCTATTTAATGCTACGTAGATATAGGCCTCATATTAGGTTTTGATTCGATCATAAACGTTTTAAAGAGTAGCAAATTTATTTTCTATTCCTCTAACCATGGCGGAAAAAACCCCAATCTGATTAAAAAAAAAACAAATTGTAAATCCGAATTCACCCTTCATAAAACTAAAAGTAGGTACTCAAGTTCTCTTATGGTAACTTACCATAATATTCATGTTAATTAGCTAGTTAAAAGTGGGACATATAAATGAAAAAAAATATCTACAAAACAAATTTGAAGTGAGTAAATAACGGACTAAAGCGAACAGGAAAACAAAATGGCGTCCCGTGTAATGTTGCCAGTGAAGAAAAATATCATGAAGTGTAGGCACACAAATTCAAGTTAAATAATAATTATATATTTTCACCATGAAGGCTGTACCAGTCGCGGCTTAATACGTCGAAGAACTTTTTAATCTTGATGTTTTTTATTGTTTGACAAACTTGTCAAGAGATGACAGTGTAAAAGAAAATCCCGAGATACATATTTTTCCAACGTACGTTCCTTGTTATCATTACATTCTCTCACACCGACCCTGCAAGAATACTGTAAACCTCTAATGTAGAGACCAGAAGGTTTACAGAATTTTTCTTATAATAAATATTCACATTCTATTTCTATCCGTTCCAGAATGTATGAGGATGGTAGTAAGCCGGCATCATCCTCTAAAAATTCTGATAATTTAATATATATAAATAGAAATGGAGGCATAGTTTTACTAAGGGCTGGTTACCAGTACACAAAGAAGAAACAGTATAAAAATGGATGGAGCCTATGGCGATGTGTCAACTGGCGAAGAAAAAATTGCACCGGGTCTCTTAACATTCAAGTATTTATTACGTTTTATGTTATTTATGCAGTCTTTTAGTTATCAAGCAATGAGTGTAAAGATCTAAATACCTGTTATGTTGTTTTAGGGTAACAACATTAGTAATGAGAAACATCATCAATGCGAGCCCAATGAAGTGGATAATATAATGGCACAGAAGTTACACAATTGCCGAGAAAAAGTATTATCATCCTCTTTTTCACCAATCCCGAATATTTACAACAACTTTAAAGCGGAATTCAGTGATGCCGGCTTAGACCTAATAAAGAAGCTTCCGTCGTTTACAAACATAAAAACTGCGTTGTATGATGCTAGAAATAAACAAGCCGGTATATCGAAGATACAGTGTAAAAATGCCCAGGAAGTAGAAATTCCTTCTATTTTTGAAGATTTTGTGTTGGTCAATCATTATGACGAGACCTCTGATTTCCGAATAATAATTTTTGCAGATAAAAATGTTCTGAAAGATATACGACTCATACAATTTTATTTAAGTGATGGAACTTTTGATTGTTGCCCAACACCATTCGTTCAACTTTACACTATCCATGGGGACCTTGGGAGTGATGAAGAGCACACACGAATAGTACCTTTATTATATGCTTTATTGAATAGAAAAAATGAAGAAATCTATATAACACTATTCCAGTTATTAAAGGAATATATCCCAGAATGGAAGCCACTGAAATATATGACTGATTTCGAACAAGCAGCTATGAATGCCATTTCAACTATTTTCCCCTCAGTTGAAGTAAAAGGATGCTACTTTCATTTTTCTCATAATGTATGGAAGAGAGCTAAAGCGTTGAATTTGACAAAAAACAAGCGATTTCGCAAACACGTAGCGCTATCAGCCTTATTGCCACTGCTACCTAGAAAATATATCTCAGATGGCTGGTGCTACGTAATGGAAGACAGTCCGGAGTCTAAAGAAATACAAGCATTCAACGATTACATGGTAACACAATGGCTGGAAGATGAAAGTTTTGTCGATACTTGGTGTGCCTATAATCAACGCCATCGCACAACCAATGCTGTGGAATCCTGGCATAAAAAGCTCAACAGCAGTCTGCCAAGAAACCCAAATTTATATCAGCTTTTGAAAACTTTAAAAGAGGATGCAAAGTTGCAAATAGTGAATACTAATAGTGTTGAAATGCCAAACCTAAAACGACGGCTAGCAAAAGAAATCGTAGTCGATAAGTGGTACCAACATGTAACTGACCAACTTCTCACTGGAAAAATAACAGTTGGTCACTGTTTAGAAAAGTTAAGACTGTAAGTGATTGGTCCAAATTAAAAGACACAATTATGTTTTTTTGGTATTCGATTTATCTAGTCGAAATCTTTTATTATTTAAAAACGATTACTTTTATTTAATTTGTCATGTCATTCATTTAACTCTCAAATTTGATTAAGCTCTAGAACTTGTGTTTATGTTTTTGTTATCTATCCAAATAGAAAGACCAAAATTCTGATTGTCTGTGATGATTTTATATCGTAATTTTAAGTTCTGTTTTGTTATTTAATTAAGATGGTCAAAATCCTTTTAAATTATTAAGGTTTGTCCAAATAGAAAGACCAAATGTCTGATTATCTGTGATGATTTTAAATACTAATTTTAAGTTTTATTTTTGTTATTTAATTAAGATGGTCAAAATATTTTATTAATATTAAGGATTGTCCAAGTAAAAATACTATTTTATATAGTAATTTTAAGTTCTGTTTTTGTTATTTAATTAATATGGTCAAATATTTTTTATAGTTAAGGTGTAGTTGTCTAAATAAAAAGACTAATTTTCTGATTGCCTGTGATGATTTTAAACAAATAAAACAAATATTTTTACATGAACAACTGCTTTTCTCTTGACTGTACTTACCTGTCAAAAAAGAGTAACGGGATCAGACCGGAATGACAAAGTTAATAGTGGATCAGACAGGAATTAAAATACTATAATAAACAACAGGGGATCAGATCAGGGGATCCGACCGGAATAACTAACTACAAATACAAACTTTTAGCTGTAATATGTTTATTATGAGAAATTATGTGGTTTTCATGAGGGTGTCTGCCCTCAAAAACGGCGAAGGAAAACATCGTGAGTAAACCGCCATGTCCTAGAACTAAAAACCTGCACTAAGCCCGCGTGGTGGATTACAGCCCAGTCCCTCTCATAGAGAGTAGGCCTGTGTCCTAGCAGTGGGAACAACAGGCGGATGATAATGATGTGGTTTTCTTTGTCGTTATTAGTGGCATAGGTCTGTAGTTATTTGATCGATCTATGTCCCCGCCCTTTTGTACAGGATGCACTACTGCAAGCTTACGCGCATCTGGAAAAATACCGGAGGTGAAAGCTAAATTACGAATATGAGTCAGATGGGGGGTGAGAATGTTTTTAAATTTCTTAAGAAACGTACCCGACTCACTATCAGCACCTACGCACAGTCGCCCCTCAACTTCTCGATCAAACTATCTAATTCCGACTCGTCTGTTCCTAGCAAGACAAAACTGTTATGAAGCGATGGGAGATCTTCGGTTTGTGGAGGTAAGCATGTGGAGACGTAAGGGACGTTTTCAGCTAAGGTGCGTCCAATGTTAGCAAAATACGAGTTTACTTCATTGACAGAGCGCTGCGGGTCGGAGGGTGAAAGAAGAGCATTGGCGTGTGTTTTAACTTTAGAAGTGTAGGTGATAGTTTTTATAGCATTCCAGAGTTTTTTATTATTATTTTGCGCGTTAGTTAAAAGAGCTTTATCATGATTGGTTTTGATAGTTTTAAGTATCTTAGAGCAATAATTCCGGTATCTTTTAAAAGTTGTTAGAAGTATTTTATTATCGGTTTTTTTTTTAAGTTTCATATGCATATGGTCTCGATTTCGTAGGCACCTAAGGAGCCCTGGAGTCATCCAGGGCTAGCTTAACTTTTGATGGTTGGGCACTACTTTCAGAATTGAGTTTAAATATAATAAAGTTAAGGCAGTTGATAAAGAAGTCTGTTGCTTCATTAACATCAGGGGTGCTATTTCAGTCACTCGACCAAGTCGGACAGATGCCATCTCGCCGGAGGGATGGTGGCGAGAAGAGTCTGCAGGACATCATCGACCTGCTGAAGAAGACCGATCCGGATGACGTGCCAGATTTTGTGGCGAAGGAGCTGCACAAGCTGCCTCCTGTCACTTTCGACCACGTCGACGTCACCAGGCTGCTGAAGGACATCACGTCTCTGAAGGTGAGCCAGGCTGAGATGAAGTCCAAGTTGGAGTCATCAGATATCATCATTGGTGAATTGCGAGCCGAAGTAGCGTTGTTGCGCAATGCTATTCCTGCAAGTGGGTCACCGGAAGGCTCCAACGTAAACCTACGTCGCGGGGCACAAAATGCTTCTGTTTGCAGTTTTCAGTCGGCGAGTGAATCAACGTCATCGGCTGTCAAGAATGCGAGCGTTGCATTGTGTTCCGCTGATCGCGTCGTACCCGCCGGGGAGGCGACGGGTGTTATAGGTACATCGACCCCCAAATGTGCCTATTCTGCAATTGTCGCCAAGACGAAACCTGCTGTGTCGCAAACAAAACGACAAGCAGAAAAATCAAAAGGGGGAAAGCAGAGTCGCTCAGCAACGAGCGCGACTAAGGGCGTTGTGATGGACCACGAACAGCAGGTTCCAACGAAGAACACATGCGATGGGGACGGCTTCATCAAGGTGGAGAGAAAGAAGAGGAAGCCTACGTATCGCAATCAGTGTGGGACGGCGCCGGCAGGATCTAACATGCTGCTACGTCCTGCAGTACCGACGACGCAGCTGTACGTGTCCCGTTTGCACCACTCTACGAAGACTGAGGACATCGTAGAGTACATACGGGTGAAGACCAACTGGACCTTGAGGGTGGAAAAGCTGGAGGCGCGCCATAACACCAATTTCAAGTCGTTTGTGGTGCGCGTTCCGACTCATCATTTGGTGACCTTCCTCAAGGAAGAGTTTTGGCCGAAAGGTGTGCTGTATCGGCGTTTTCGCGGCCAGCTACGTGACACCTCGCAGCGTAACACGACGCCGTCACTTCGTGTGCAGTAGTTGTTATTTTTGTATAAAGTATTTATTAGTTTATAGTTATTGTTTTTTATACTTCTATATGTATTGTGTTTTATGGGCCCGAGTTGCCTGAAATAAATGATATTATTATTATTATTATAAACGGGACTAAAAATCGGTCTGAAGTAGGTCCAATTCAATTTGGTCAAAATCCAAAACCCGGGAATGTCTAGCTTTTTTCAGTGAAATATTGGATGGGCTATTGTTCTCCATAAATAATAAAACAGTGTCATGATCAGTGACCGAAGTGTTGGAGATGAAACAAAAAGCAGGTCTTCTCGTTTTTAAAATGAGGTGGTCGAGGCAGGTGTTACTTTGTCGCGTAGGAAGAGTGTGTGCCGGTAGCATACCGTGATAGGTAAGCATTGTCAGATACTCCATTGCACACGAGTCATTACTGTTGTCGGAGATGTTGATATTTATGTCACCGGTTATGATTATAATTTTGAAGGAAGATAAAGATTTTAGTACTTCATTCAGAGAGTCCACGAATGCGGAGACATTCCGAACAGCAGGTGGGCGATAGATTGCAATCAAGGCGGTATCATTATTGAGCATTAACAACAAACAGTTAGCATCCCGTACCAACGGCTCCGAAACAGGAGGTCTACTCTCTAACTCCGTCAACGAAGCTACGGGTCCGTACTAAAGTAGTCCGTCACTAAGCAATAAACCCTACTCCTTAATGACAACGGATTCACGAGCTACGAACGGGACCATAGACAATATTCGTGAACAAAATCAAAATATTTTATTTTACATAGGCCTACATGGGCACTTATAAAACGTCAACAAAAGGTGCACGGTTCGGGTTGGTCGTTTACTATGGAGAAGAACCGGCAAGAAACTACATGGTTACTCTCTTAAAATCATTTGGTTTTACAATATTTAAAGTTACAGCGTTAGTACTTAAGTATGGGAGGACAGCGTAGGCCCGACAATAAGTCGGTTGCTGAGAAGGTAGTAAAAGAAAAAAAAAATGTCCACACATACACAAAAAATAGGTAAAGAAAAAGAATCTATACAAAAGTAAAAATAAAACAATAAAGGAACACTAACTTAAACAATAGACACAGATGTTATCATCAGTGCTGTAACTATTCAGAACAATGAACGAAAGGTGCAATAATAGAAAAAATATTGTAAAAAAAAAAAAAATGAATAAAAAGAATGGAAAAAATTAAATTGGGAATAGTTAGAGACATCCACACATTTGTGTCGTTAATGAGCTACCAAGGAAGCCGCATGAGCAGAAGGAACTACTGCCAAACTTCTTTATCTTCAACGTAGTCCTTAATTTTGTAATATGCTTTTTTAATAAGGACACGTTTGATGCAATTTTTAAACTTTCCATCGGTCAGTTCTGTAACTGACTTTGGCAACTTATTATAAAAACGTATACTGTTTATAAGAAATGACTTGCTAGTTTTTGTTACTCTAAATTTGGGTATTACAATAGGCTATTTGACAACATTGAAAATATACTACAAATTGTGGTCATCCTATCAGATAATAACATAAAAAAACATATTAAACTATAATTTAAACTGAAATACGTATGTTTTTTGAAAATTTCACTGATAAACATGTAATAATTTCTGAACTTTTATCTGTAACGAGAACGCCTTGTGATTGGACACAACCCTGGTGACGTCACACGCATGTAAACACGGCTTCGATCACTGAATAAAGTAGGTACGCGCATTTCGTTTATTAAGTGTTTTAGTCGTTCTTTGGGCTATTTTTGAAGTTTTTTTCTGATAGATTTTGATTATTGTTTTAACTATTTTCATAATATTGGATTCTAATCTAAAAATGGAGACAAATTATGTAAGAGCTGATAACTGCAACTTGCCTCAATTAGACGCATTTATGGTTGCACTTTTCTTTAAGAACAACGCTGATTACTGTGCTGCAGAACTTAAAAATGTAAAAACAGCAATGTAAGTAAGACTTATTTATTTACAAACCTTTACCTATGTGTGATCATCATAAAATATTTATTTTAGGTTAGACTACCTGTCTTTTATTTCTTGCAAATTATGTCCATCCAAAGTTCGTCTGGAAGAAATTGCCTAGTGCGATTAAACCGCCCATTGTACATCTCTATTTTCATAATAATGTTTCTTGTTTGTTTTGTGTACAATAAAGAGTATTGCATTGTATAGCTAAACAACATCACTAAGGGTTGTTGTGCTGCAATAACAGGGAGTTGAAAAGGACTACCCTCAACTTATGCTGCCAGCATAGGAAATCAGGTACTAAAGATGTTATTTCCTTTTATAAAAACCGATATTTTAGTTACTATTTCGAGTAGTCTAATAAATGTTAATTTTATTTGATTCATCAACAATGAATCGTACCTACAAAATCCTATGTACAATACTTTGAAGGTTACAGAACAGATGGATCAGCTGTATATCTTAAGATGCGATTCCACCAGTGTGCAGAACTGTGCGGCACTGCCATGCACATTGTGCGACACAAATGTTTATTCTGGTCGACTCACTAAAGCAAACAATAACAAATTGTGCGCGAACATTCTAGAAATGTTCGCGCACATCTGTATACTTTTGTGCGCGCACACATGCAGTCAGTGGACTCGCGTCGACGTGTACAAACCTGTTGTGCGCGAACTCAGTCTTGCTTCCGCTACCGGAGTGATAACATTGATTTGTGCGCGTACATTGTTAATTAACCAAGCTAAATATGGATTGGACGAATGATAAAATTATTAATTTTATTCAAGCTATTGAAACTTATCCTGTATTATGGGATTCTAGTCACAGTGATTATAAAAATAAAAACAAAAAACACGACGCCACTCAAGAGTTGGCGCAAAGTTTCAATTGTGACTCGACTGAGGTAATGAGAAAATGGAAGATTATTTTGGCTCAATACCGAAGAGAAAAGAAGAAAATCGCGGACTCAAAATCTTCAGGTTCTGGGATTTTAGATATGACGGCGGGAGCGTGGGCGTAACGATAACAGGGGCGTCATCGTTATTGTATCTTGATTCGGGTTCCATGAATAAGTTGGGTGTACTCGGGCAAACCAGTGAAATGTAGGTTTAAAAACAAATCACAGTCACGTATAATACTCGGTATTTACAATAAGTGGCAATTTAAATAACTAGGGCTTGTACGGTGGACGTGACAGTTTCGATCGTATGATCTCAACAGAACAAAATCCCAGTCTAGTCTCTTGGATCGACTCTGTCCGCATGTTTTTGGCGGGGAGAATTCAAGATTTCGCGCCAATTCACGGTGTCCACTGTACTAACCAATCAACCAATGAGAATCGAGTAACAGTTTGACCAACATTATGGAATCAACGAGTTGGTACTACCAACTTGGTAAAAAATAATAATTAAAAAGAAAAAGGTTTCAGTCTTGAAATCGCTTGCGACGACACGGCCAAACTGATGAGTCACACGTCCTCGTGTGCATCTGTAACAATATTCTCATTTGTAGCAAAACTATTGCTCGGCTTAACCTGACTACGAGGTAAACATAAAAAGAAATAATTCGAAAGATACCTCACAAGTAAACATACTCAGAATAAACTTCAATGATTGTACAGTGAACTAGAACTATTCACAAACACACAACACTAATATGACCCGGCTGCTCGGCAGCGTAGTCTCACTGAGACCCAATCAGTAGTCTTATTCAGACCCGAACACTAGTCTCACAGAGACCCAGTAGTAGTCTCATTGAGACCCGAACACTAGTCTCACAGAGACCCAATAGTAGTCTCATTGAGACCCAAACAATAGTCTTATAGACCCAGCCACCATACATCTAGCCGCGCATTGCGCCCTGAACGACTCATAGAATCGCAGTTACAACTACGACCAGACTGTACAGTTTGATTAAGAAAGGTAGTTACCTAAGTAACTTAGTCATTTTAGTGTGCGTCATATTCTAACAAAAGCGGAAGCATTTTCACTATTATGATCAACCTTTAGTTCAGATGGAATTTACATTGAGGTATCTTTCCAAGACGATCGTGGGCATACTTATACTTCTGTTACTGGTCAAAGATTTCAAAGCATAACGATCGCTTTCAAGCACATCAGTTATTTTAAATGGACCTTTATATATCGGATCTAATTTTGTTTGGTTTTGCTCTTCGTTTTGAATAAGAACCATGTCACCGACATTGAATTTTACAAATTAGCCTTGTTACTGTCAAAACAAGACTTCTCGTAACTAGAACTATGTTTCGATGTTGTGGGCTGCGTGCTCTCTCTTCTCAGAAATATCTACCTCAACTTCAGTATCGTCAGCAGTCAAAAGATTCAATGGTCTAGGATAGGAATCTGATTCAAACCACTAGCACAATCAAGGCAAGTGAAATAGTTGCGCCATTCAGCCTAGATATTTGGTCGTCTATACGCGGAAGTGGAAATCTATCTGGCACCGTATTCGAATTTAACTCGCGATAATCTATCACCATACGCTGTGAACCATCACGCTTTTCCACAAGAAGGATAGGGCTAGTAAACGGAGAACTACTCGGTCGGACTATGTTTGCATTCAACTACTCGTTTACTTTGTCACGCACTACATCTCGTTCGCAGGGATTGAGGCGGCAAGGGCATAAACAGTGCGGATTGCATCTTCTAAACGAATTTTCAATTGAATTGAATTTCGCCTGTAGTTACACGAGTTGACAGTAAACCATCAAGAAAATCCAAACAAGAATTCATTTAACACACGTTCAAGACTAGCTAAATACGGATGAAACGTCGGTATTAATTGCACTAAAATTAATTTCTGTCAACGCGGCAAAACAAGAAACCGGTTTTGTTATCACTAGATTCCCTCTCGACAAGGTAACACTCAAATCATAATTTAAAACATCGGAGCCTATCATTAATTATGATTATGCGTCATAAATTTATGTGTACGACAAGAAATAACAAAAGTAAACAATGTCCGTCAATAACTACCTCACACATCATAACATCTTTTGTTCGGTACAGTAATCATTAGCGTTACCAACGCCTGTTAATCTTATGTTAGCAACGGAACGCTCGCCTAAGAATTTATTCGCGATACTTTGCTTTACGAGAGAACACTCGGCACCACTATCGAAATAAAACATGTACGACTCACCGGATTATGTTAGCTCTCCACGTACACATTGGACTTGGCAGTAGTTGACTCTTCGTTCCACGGCCGCGCCGCTGCTGCTGCTGGTGTTGCTACTGGCTGCTGCGTTGCTCGTCTTCGGACAGCGAGGCGCGATGTGGGTACTCCCTTTCTTCTCCTAAAATTGTTTGTCCGAAAATCATTATCCATAACACGTTTTCTATAAACTTCAGTACCCATAATGTTCAAAATCCTGAAATTTTGTTTAACATAAATATCTTTAGTTCTAAAAGTATTCTGTCATAATTTCGAGTACTATAATAATTGAATCTCCTAATTTTACATGACCTAAAGTCATATGTCCTAAGTATTGTGTTAAATAATGTGTATTGTTCCGAATGTTCATTTATAATAACTGTTTTAATCCTAAAACATTTGTTATAAATTAGGTTTTAGTGACAGAAACGAATCGCTGTAAATCCGACTCCACGCAGTCTTGTCTGCTTTACCCCTAGAGTGAAATTTAAAATCGCGTAGGCGCGGAGGGGCGAGGCGGCCCGCGAGTTGAGGAGCAGGTGGTTGTAACACTCGCCGCTGCGGCTGAGGCTGGCCGGCGAAGCCGGCCAGCAAGCCGAAGCTGCGGTGGTGAGCGTTAAACCCATCTGCGACGATAAACTCGCGTGGAACCGCCGGAGCCCCGCAGCGCCGGAGCCGTGACAGAAACCATGCCTGCTGCATGTTGCATGCTTGCTTGTATGCTGCATGCTGAGTGCTTGTTTGTATACTGCAAGCTGCGTGCTTGCTTGCATGCTGCATGCTTGCTTGCATGCTGCATGCTTGCTGCAATAATGCGTCTGGTTCGTGATTGTGTTCCACCATTCCTTTGTTTAACAGCGTGTGTACACCATTTTCCTCTAAAGTAATCACTCGCACAATACACTTATATTGTCTTTTTTTTTGTACTTTTCACACACCCAGTAATATTTTTCGTTGTAGAATCGATTTTTGTCGTAAGTAAAGCCATCACAATTAAATTTAATAGCCTAATGCAATGAGGGAAATTCCAAAGATGGTCAAATTGGCGCTCTAAGATCATCCATTCTTCTAAAGTGTTAGGCATCTGAAAAAGGAAATTTTATTACTATTTCAGGTATCACAAGATATTATTATCCAGAATGACACAGTAAATGAAGATCAAGAGTCTCTTCATGAAAGGCCAGTCGAAAAGTTTAAGGCTCCGAAGAACTCGCTTAAACGCCGTATTGTCGATGAAGACCCGAGAATCGCCCAAGCTTTGTCCATTATGAATAACGTAAACAAGCAGATGGAAGCAAAAAAACCTGATGACGAAGACATTTTTGCTGCAGCCGTCGCAACGAAATTAAGGAAAATTAGAGATGAGCGAACCAAGATTTTAGTAAAAAGGGATATAGATAATTTATTGTATGACGCTATTATTGGTACTGGAAAATATGTTACAACTCCAATGCCTTCACCATATTCAGATTCGTCAAATTGTCAGAGTCAAGGACCGGCTTCAAGTTTTCAGGTCCGCGATAATGATTATTCAGATCTTTTACGTCAGAATGATGGCAAAACAATATCTTGGCATGAAATGTAATGCAATAAAAGTGACTAAAATAAAATGGTATATTATTTTTATTTTCTTACCTTAATATTTTCTTTCAACACGCTTATCAACGCCTTACAAGTCTCAGGTACAATCCGAGCAATAAGCTCTTTTGAAACTTTAAATAAGAACATTAAACTTGCAAAAGAATCTCCAGTAGCAAGATATCTTAAGGTGATTGCAAGCCCTATTGAAACAGGGACACATTTTCTGTAGTTGGTATCTTGCTTAGCAATAAAAGGACTAGTTACATTAACCAGCAACTCAAAATCTTCGCAAGATATACGTGTGAAGTTTTTAAATCCACTCAATGGATCTATTTTTATTTCTTCTAGAAATTTATTCGTTTCTTCATTCCGTCGCTGTAGTAACGGCCTCACCCAACATCGCGGTTTCTTCCTTCGTTTCTTTTTAAGGAGACTACATAGTAAAACACATGCTGCAGCACAAAGCACTACGTTTTCCTGCCCGTTCATATTAACTACTGAACTGTCTCGGCAGAAACTCTGCTCAGTGAACATTGAACAGTGAAATTTTAATACGATGCGCTTATTAAGTAATAAGGAATAATTTCGTTAGGTTTTCCAAAATTTGTCAAATAGCCTATTTCGTGTTTACTGCGTGTGTTTAAGGATATTAAGTGAAGGCAGTGTCAGTATATCGATCTCTTTAAATTTTTCTCTGAGGGACTCGCGAGGACCCATTTTATAAATCGCGCGGACTGCCCTCTTTTGCAATATGAAAATTGCATCAACGTCTGCTGCCGATCCCCACAGCAGAATGCCATAAGACATAATACTGTGGAAATAAGCGTAGTATACTAACCTAGCTGTGGCTACATCAGTTAACTGCCTTATTTTCCTAACTGCATAGGCAGCTGAGCTTAACCTCCCCGAAAGAGTTCTAATGTGCGCGCCCCAGTAAAAGATTGTTAGCTGAGAACCATTTCGAGAGAACAGTTAGACTTTCGTTGACATGAATGAGATCCGTATCTTTTCTATGAATTTTAAAAATTAGCGAGGTGTCATCAGCAAATAGAATAATATCAGATAATTTAGCCATCATACAGGCTGACTTTGAATAAATGCGACAAAAAGAAATTGGAGCTTCAGTTACAGTAACATAGTAATTATAAACTGTTTTTTCTACAATCGAAATCCTTAAAAAACATTACGTGATTATCGCTTTAAAATGGTCCATTGATGTTATTATCTTTATTTAAGTACGAATTATCGGTACTCCAGCAAAGTAAATTAATATGCAAAATAAATAAGAAAAATTAAAGTATCAAAAAATCTCGTCCTACTCATCGCAGTGCACAATAATCTCGTTGCCGTTCATAGCGGTCATTTACCTAATTTTGCCTATTTTCTAGTGTAAGTATCGCGCGACGTTGCCAAACCTCGCATGAGCGCCAGCGCCGACATCCCTTCCCGGCGACCGCCCCGCCGCCCACGCTTCCTTAGTTCATTAGTCGTCCTAAAACGTTTGTAGGTCACGGTCGCGCGCGCATTCCGCAAATCCTACTTTACGTATTGCGAATAATTTGTATTTTTGTCTTGTGTTTGTCATAACAATGCCTAGGACGAGACGAAATAGTTGTGAACCGTTAACAAACGTACAGTATCTTGATATTGTCGTGTGGTACAACACCGTAAGAAATCTACGTGAAACGCAGCGAAGATTTCGGCTAAAATATCCTAATGTCCCACCTTCATTGGGAAGAATTCTAAGAATCACTCAAAACATGCTGGACAGACGAGCTAAAAAACAAAAAATCAGGAGTGCATTCTAAACTGTAAAATCACAAACTTTAATTAATAAAACTTAAGGACAATTTGCGGCGCCCGTGCTCAATTGTGGTTACAAAACTGAGGTGGACATTTTGAACAATTATTAAAATACACGTAAGTGTACTGATTTGATTTAGTGTAAATACTTAATAATTATTGTAAATACTGTGATTCCAACTTTTTAAATACGCCAAAAATACAATAATTGATTTGTCGTTGTAACAAACATTATTCAGGTTATACCTCTTACTAAAACATTGTTTTACTATTTACTTTTATTGTATTTTTGATCGTCCTCAGCCGACAAAAGTATGAAGGAAAATTTGGTTTCACAAAATTTTTATTAATCGTGCGCGCGGGAAAGAGATGCGCGGGCGGCCGGGCGGACGGGGGCGGCGCGATTCATTCATAGCGAGAATGTATACCTAAATCGTGCCCACTAAGCGAAAACGGTAGTACGCGAAATTCTTTGATACTTTAATTATTTTAACGTTTTTCGTAACACTGTTAGATTCTTTTTTAATTTTACATTTGATATGTTCTAAATTTTGTTGACAACACATATTATTGTATATTTAAATTTGTCGCATCTGTTCAATTTCACCCTGTATAAGAGATTATTAATATAAACAATAAATAGGAAAGGGCCGAGAATTGAACCTTGGGGCACGCCCGTCTTGACAGACCCGGTGGATGTCGCCCCATTTACATTTACTTTTTGCTGCCTGTTTGATAAATAGGAAAGAACAAGATCAGCAGCTTGTCTACGAATTCCGTAGTGATGTAATTTACAGATCAGTGTGTTGTGGTCGACGCAATCGAACGCTTTTGAGAGATCACAAAAAATGCCAATAGCGTCCTGGGACTTCTCCCAGGATTCTAGAATGTGACTGATGAGTTTAACTCCCGTGTCCGTTGTCGACCTACCTTTCGTGAAACCAAACTGCTGACCGTGCAGTATCCCATTAGAGTTGAAGTGAGACAGCATCTGGTCCAGCATGATTTTTTCATAGATTTTACTTAACGCTGGAAGCACAGATATCGGTCTATAATTAGAAAGATCACTCTTACAACCCGATTTAAAAATTGGTACCACTTTACTATGTTTCATCAAGTCAGGAAACTTGCCACTGTAAACAAACTGAAACATTGATTGAATATGCCTGTTAGGACAGGAGCAATAGAGTCAATAATGTTTCCAAGAACCTTGACGGAAATGCCCCATAATAATAATAATAATGTGGCTCGGATGTCAAATTGACGTGACAAAAATTTTCTTTACTCCTGTTTTATTATAAATATTTTACATATTACTGCAACAAAACTATACAAATAAATAATGAAAAAAAGAAAAAAAAAATCCGTTACCTAATTCCAAAAAACTGGACAAGACTCAAACAAACATTGAGAGAAGATAGAAAATGAAATAGTTCTAAACGTCACCGATGCTGACCCGACTTCGAGCCAGAACGCAAACGGCACAACCACCATCTCCGGGCTCGTCGCTGAGCTCCGTCTCGCAGCCGCCGGGACGCGCCACAACCGTGGGCGCTGCATCGTCGGTCGCTGCAGTTGCGTCGAGCTCCAGCGACGAGTTTTTCTCCCCACCGTCGACGCCATCACCACCACGACGACGTGGAAGAGGACGGCCACCAGCGGGCCTGGGACCTCGAGGCCAACAGGCCCCGAACAGGGTCCCCGCTGCCGGTGGAAATGTGTCGCGCATGCGATGGACTGAATCCATTAATGAAAACGTCATGCGCGCATATTATGGGGCTACTGAGGGGGGAAGTAACTTGACTGCGTATCGTGGTCGGATGCTGTCTCTGTTTCAGGTGCTTGAGCCAGCTGTCAGCGTGTCGGCGCAGCGACTATCGGATCAGGTGCGGGTCATCCAGCGTAACCATATGTTGGATGACAATGTACTTGATCGACTACGCCTCGACTCACGGAGTAACCCAGTTATGCCTGCTTCGCCACTGATCACGGCGCTGTTACCAAATGAATCCAGTGCTTCGACGCGATCGGATCGCGGTGGTGAAGAGGATGATGACGAAGTTATAACCGTGAGTAGCCAGTGCAACGCACAATTGAGGAGCGCTTTGGAGGGTGCGTTCCGGGAGTTCCGCTCCACACCGCCTGAACTTAGACCGCGGTTACCTCGTTTGCCTATGCACAAGAAAAACAAGGCGCTGGTGTGTACTCTAGATTCGCTGCTGTCAAACTGCTTTGACAACAGCGAAGACCTTGCTGATACCCACTCAATATTGTACTGCGCAGCTGTAGCGGCATGTCGTGTAGCTCACGTCAAATTTCCTAACTGTGACCGAGCTACACGACCAAAATTAGCTGTTCCAGCTTGGCAATGCAGGATTGAGCGGCGTATCGGTGAGGCTAGAGTACTCATCGGCAAGTTAATCTGCTTCAGGGAGGGCAATACTCGTCCTAGAGTGATGCGCTTTGTGAGGCGGGCGTTCTCGGGAACTGACATTAGTTCTCGTGATTATTTAGCCTGCGTCACAGAGCGTATCGACTTTCTGAAGCAGAAGATCTGTGCATGGGCAAGCCGTATTCGTAGGTACAAGCGGCGAGTGGAGCGATACACTCAGAATTGCACATTCAAAAGCGATGAAAGGTGGGTATATAGGGCTTGGGAACGACCAGACCAAGGGGTGACTGACACGCGTCTACCGGATGATGACGCCATGTGTTCGTTCTGGCGCAGCATCTGGTCGGTGCCTGTCAGTCACACTGAGGGCGATTGGACCCGGGAGGTTGAACAAGCGTGTGATCCAATACCAGAAATGGGGGCAATTATCATCAGCCCCCAAGACGTAGCTCGTGCAGTCCGTCCGTTACCTAACTGGAAATCTCCAGGGCCGGACGGACTGCACAACTTCTGGATCAAATGGTTTCAAAGATCGCACGCTCGCTTGGCGTCCCAGTTTCAATCAGCCTTAGAGTCAGGGTCGCTGCCCCAGTTCCTGACGACAGGCATTACCCACCTGCTCCATAAATCAGGTAGTACTGCGGAACCCAAAAATTATAGACCTATCACTTGTTTACCAACGGTCTATAAAGTTCTTACATCCATTTTGAGAGCTAAAATTAACCAACATATTGAGAGCAATTCCATCATGTCTCCCTCTCAGAATGGATGTAGGAACGGGTCCCGTGGTACTAAGGAGCTGCTCCTCATTGATATGGCCATTACCCAACAAGTTCGCCGCTCCCGAAAGGATCTGTCTACATGTTGGATAGACTATAAGAAGGCCTATGATTCGGTGCCTCATACATGGCTCATGAGGGTGCTGGAATTGTACAAAGTAGATGCAACTTTGCGTACCTTCTTGATGTCATGTATGGGGCGCTGGAGAACTGTCCTTCGCTATCCAGGATGTCGACAGATACAAGGAAACAGCGAACCAATAAAGATCGAGCGTGGTATATTCCAGGGTGATAGTTTGAGTCCATTGTGGTTTTGCCTAGCCTTGAATCCTCTCAGCACACTGCTAGAGGGTTCAGGTCTAGGTTATCGGTTGAGGAGAGGTGGTCAGGTCATTTCTCACCTTCTTTACATGGATGATCTGAAACTCTTTGCCCCCAACAATTTGCAACTGATGAAGCTACTGAAGGTAACAGAAACCTTCAGTAGCGCCATCAGGATGGAATTTGGTGTGGACAAATGTGCAGTCATGCATGTGAAGCGAGGGAAGATTATGGAATCCGTGGGAACTCACCTCTCGGATTCCATACACCTTAGATCCCTTTCCTCAACAGAAACCTACAAGTATTTGGGTATGTCGGAAGCATTAGGCATCAATAGTGCTGACATGAAACAATCGTTGAAGGAACGTTTCTTTGGCCGCCTGAATAAGGTGCTAAGCAGTCTTCTGTCAGGTGGAAACAAGGTGCGCGCCTTCAATGGTTGGGTCATGCCGGTTTTGATGTATTCTTTTGGCATACTCAAATGGACTCAGACAGAACTTGATGCCCTGGATAGGAGAGTCCGCGTACTGCTGACCGCAAATCGGATGCATCACCCACGGTCGTCGATGATGAGACTGTATATCCCGCGGAAGTGTGGGGGTCGTGGCTTCTTAAATGCTAAGACCCTGCACAACCGTGAGGTATGCAGTCTCAGGGAATACTTGCTAGAAGCCGACGCGGGGATGCACCGAGATGTGGCATCAGTGGACAAGGGCCTTACCCCGCTCTTCTTGGGTAACGAGAACTGGCGCAAGCCTGTAGTATTAGACACTAATGATCGCAAGGAGGTATGGCAGAGCAAGGAGCTTCACGGACGCTTTTACCAGGCCCTACATGGGCCCGATGTAGACTTCTTAGCGTCCGTATCCTGGCTCCGTTTTGGTGACCTCTTCGGGGAAACCGAAGGTTTTGTCTGTGCAATAATGGACGAAGTTATGATGACGAATAACTACCGGAAACACATTGTAAAGGATGGCACGGTTGACATATGTCGGGCATGCCACCGTCCGGGAGAATCGATCCGACACATTGTTTCAGGGTGTTCTCGTCTGGCTAACGGAGAGTACTTGCATAGACACAACCTTGTTGCCAGGATTATCCACCAGCAACTTGCTTTGAAATACAACCTTGTGGAATCAGAAGTGCCATACTATAAGTATGCGCCCGACCCAGTTCTCGATAATGGTAATATCACGTTGTATTGGGATCGACCTATCATCACTGACAGGACTATTGTTGCCAATAAGCCTGACATTGTGTTGATAGATCGATTGGAGCGTCGCGCAATGATTGTTGATATAACGGTCCCGCATGACGAGAACCTCGTGAAAGCAGAGAAAGATAAACAATTCAAGTATCTAGATCTGGCTCGCGAGGTTGTCGACATGTGGGACGTGAGTACAGCAGTCATTGTGCCGATAGTCGTGTCGGCCAATGGCTTAATAGCCAAAAGCTTCGACCAACATCTACGGAGTCTTTCGCTTGGCAGTTGGATCAAGGGCTTGATTCAGAAAGCAGTACTTCTGGACACGGCACGTATTGTTAGGAGGTTCCTCTCTCAAGAGCCCTGACCACCGGTAGCCCGGACCCTGTTCCCGATGCCAGTGGGCTACTATTTTTATATTTTTAAATGTTTTTGTATATAATTTTGTAAAAATATTTAAAAATGTAAAATGTATGTTTTTAAAATGAATAAAGGAGATAATAATAATAATTTATTTATTTAATTTGACAACATTGGTCCACTGGTTAGTACAAAAATAAACTTATCAACTAAGGGTTAGTATTAATTAATTAAATAATCACACACACATATAAAAATCACTGACGCACAAGCAACCGGACACAGTGTCTGAGTATAGGTGCATCGTGCTGTTCAGCTAGGGTTTTCAAAATGCTGTTGCTGCTAGCCCTCATTCTGATTAATAACGATGCGGTCTTTTTCCTCATAATAGCATAAAAGTCATCAGTACGCGCTACCGCAAACATGCTAGACGCGCTGCAGAACCGGGGCAACCTCAACAGCACCCTGAAACCATTGTTATATTGCACACGCAGAGCATCTAGAGCCCTCCGCGTATAGTTGACCCACAAACTGCCCGTGTAGAAGCCTTGACAATAGGCTTTAAACAGAGTTATTTTGACCTCGTTACTACAACGAGCGAATCTGTGAGCCAGCATGTTGCATCTGGCTGCTAGTGCCCTGCGTTCGCGATCCATATCTACCTGATCTTTAAGGTCCTCGGTGACATAGTGTCCCAAGTATTTGAATTGGGCGACCCTTTTAAGGTTTCGTCCATTGAGGGATATTGAGGGCTCATAATTTATTTGTTTCCCGGGAACAGCAAAGATCAGATACTCACTTTTTATTACATTGTATAACAGGCCGTGGGCTACTGCATACCTTTCACAAACACCCAGCATCTCCCTGATTGAGCCAGCCGTTGGACCCAGCAGCACCATGTCATCGGCATAGCTTAGATTATTGACGCTAGTACCACCAATTTTGCACCCAACTGGTCTGCTGCTGAGTTCAACGATCAAATCATTTACATACAGGTTGAAGAGCTTAGGTGAGGTTAACCCTCCCTGCCTCACTCCACACTCCAACCTGTACGCTTCAGAAAGAACGTCTCCCCAACGAACTTGGTTTGTCTGGTTCGAATACCAGTACTGGAACAAACCCGTCAACTCCGGTGGTACTCCCGCTCCCCTGAGCTTATCCCAAAGGACATCATATGACACAAGGTCAAATGCCTTTGAGAGATCAAGGAAGCAGGCATACACCGGAGTACTTCTATCCTTATAGTACTGGACGGTTTGCTTTAGACAGAGGATAGCGCTCTCAGTGGAAAGTCCAGGCCGAAACCCAAACTGTGCGTCATGTAAAGTTAACCATTTGTCAAGTTCCCTGTCCAACAAACCGTCCAACACCTTAGCAATTACAGTAGCTAAGGATATCGGTCTGTAATTCGCCTTATCAGATACATCCCCAGTCTTATTTTTCACGATTGGTACCACTATTGTTTTCAGCATATCGGGTGGAAGGTATGAGTGGCTAATGCAAAGTGTGAAAAACAGCGCCAGCACTCTAGGCAAATGTACCCCAGCACACCTTAGATGCTCAATGCTGAGACCGTCGTGACCAGGAGACTTGCCCTTAGCCATTCTATTGATTAAATCAGCTACCTGCTTGGCAGAGAAACGGATTGGTTCATAATCACGACTAGCCTCATCACTGATCACCCCCTGAGCCGGCCCAAGTGGAGATGATACCATAAATCGGTCTTTGAACATTTGGGCTATGTCCTCCGGCGAACCACATTCCCCCACACTCACAGGGCGGCCCGGTCCAACCTTCAGCTTATTGGTTGACTTCCAGAACTCAGAAAAATGCTTAGACGCACGGTGCGATGCTAATATGTCCATCTTAATCTGGTCCTGGTGATTTTGACACCATTTAAGCCTACCCCTAAAGATTCTCTGAGTCCGTCGCATGTCTTCCCAGATTCTACCCGATTTTGGCTTATTATAGAACACCCACATTTGATACTTAGACCGAGCCTCCCTATAAGCGCCCTGAACGTGTTTGTTCCAGCCTGCCACTCGTCTTACCTTTTGGGGTTGCTTGTCGTCCCAGGCCTGCACAGCAGCCACTGATAAAGTATTTACAATATTGCTATACATAGAATCAAGAGCCCGTCTATGTTCTACAATATGACACATATTATCTCCACACTTCTCAAACAACCCAGGAAAGTGGACATTCCTCAGCTCATTATTACATAGATCTCGATACCCATCTATTTCCACCTCACCGCGCTCCCGCCATAAAACTTTATTCTGTGCTTTAGTTTCCTGCACCCATTTTGGCACGATTATATTTAAATCACACTCAATTATTAACGGTAGATGATCTGACCAATAGGTATCGAGAGCCACGCTTACATTTGTTACAGTGTGCCATGCTGACTTCGTAACGATACAGTGATCTAGCCATCGCTGACTACCATTTATGTCACTGACATATGTAAAAACGTCCGAGTCAATACCCATTTTTTCTACATCAGCGCATATCCACTGATGATCTTGACAGTGGTTACATAGCTCAGACCAAAACGGCTGACGTGGATGAGAATTAAAGTCTCCTAACATAAATATTGTTTCAGTTTCATTGTTTTCCACAATGGCGCTGATTTCACCTAAACAATTTGTGTATTCTAGGAGATTCTCTGAGTTGTCCGTCGGCATGTAGACACTAAATATTATGACAGAGCGATTGTCACTTAGTGTCGCCCTTATGGCCGCTAACCTGTCACTATTACAGTCAATAACACTCACTGTTTTAAACAATCCCTTGCGCCACAAAATAGCCACTCCCCCATAAGGACGCCCTTTAAGAATACCTGCGGATGTATCTACCGCAGACTTCCCCGTGTATTCAAAGTCGTTATGTATGGTATTGAGAATGTGTACATCATGGGGAAGGAGCCAAGTCTCTTGAAGCGCTAGAACATCCGCAAGCTTACACAAATCTCTAACGCTGTCTAATGACCTCTTTAAAGATTTACAATTAAATTTAACAAAACTGTTTGTACATACTTGTTTCAAGTTACTATCCATTACGATTGTTTCTGAACGACACCCAACTCAGAGCTTACACTAACTCTGTCTATACTTTTAAATTGCACAAACTGTCGAAAGTAAATACCTTCCGGCCAGAGAGTATCATTCAAAAACAACGCCAATTTGCTTTTTTCAACACTGAATTTATAAGAATTATAATTTCGCTCCTTCTTTGGTACAATTCTTTCCAACTTAACCGTTATTTGCGTCTTATCACGAATATAGTTTACAATGTCATCATCACTAGTTTCCTTACATATATTAGATATATAAAGAGGTACCTGTGTCCACGCTGCCCTAAACTTCGCATTAAAATCATACGTAGCCTTTCCCGTGTTACTAATAAACTTATTTCGTAGTCTCTTTCTATTTGTTACCGTAATCCACTCGTCACTTTTGTCCCTAACTATCTTACTCGAATTCACAACTTGTAAAGTATCTCGATCAACACTCGTCGCCACCGCCGACGCATACCCATACACAGCCGTCTTATTCACACTCGCGTTCGACTCGGGTGCACACGTAGTAGCGATTTCTGGGCCGCAGGTGGGGGCACGGTTGCACCCAATAACCGATCGCTCGTTCGAAATCGCTGTAGGGGCCTCCACGCGCGGCTTGTTTTCTAACGATGTCTTAGCGCGCTTGCTCGGTGCTACCGAAACCGGGGTTCGGGCCTCCACGTGGATAACATCCTGACCTTGTACATTCATACCCGCACTATTTTTTTGTGTGTTTACGGTAGACTTATCTAGTGTAGAGGTAATTGTCCTATCAGGTACATATTCTAAACCGATAGGACCACTATTACACTCGAAACTATTCACTATGCACGCTCCACGTCGTTTATTAACAGGATCGAAATGCATTTCATTTGACTGCTTCAACTTTAATGAATCATTCAATTCTTGCCGTGTAACAAATTCATTTCTTAGTCCACCCATCTCTGCTTGTAAGCTTGACAACTGACCTTGCAATTTTAAAATATCTCTCAGCAGACGTGTCGCGTCTAAGTGATCAAAGGTTACGGGAGGTAATTTGTGTAGCTCCCTTGCCACAAATATAGGTAGTCGCTCAGGGTCTGTAGCATCTATATGTTTCAGCATATCGATGATGTCCTCTAAGTCCTTTCGTGATTTGTCATCCTTCTTTCTATTAATCATTTTCTTCATCGGAACAGCTTCAAATAATAGCTTCTTTGCTATCAATATATCCTCAGCCGTAAACGCCGTTACACATATCCTCGATAAACTGGTTTCATCCATAACAGATATTTTGTTAAACACGAACGTTAGCACTTCATTAATAACAATATTGCACGAACTACATTTTACAATACTCGAGGTCATTGCCCCGACAACAGCTGTTAACGCGCGCACGATACAAAGAAGCGTAGGTCTGTCCTTGACAGGCGCGAGCGCATGACTCCATAAGTCAGACATAAGTCTTCAGTTTTTTTTTTTATATTAAGACTTTTGAATGCGTTTTTGACTGTGGCAATACATACTGCTTTAAATTTAAAGATTGGTATGTCCTTTGTTAAGTTCTCCTTAAGAAGGCCCTCAGCTAATTCAACTGAAGAGGGGAGAGATTTCGTAACCTCTAACGGAATGTTAGTAAAGAAATTGACTAGTGTCTCAGCGACTTCTAACTTATCAGAGATAGTTTTGTTATCTATTTTAAAAAGATAATTCACTCTTATCTTGTTGTCGAGTCTTTCCGGTTTCTCTGTTTATTACCTGCCACACAGTTTTTATTTTATTGTTAGAATTACCAATTTTATTAATAATTAACTGAGATTTTGCTTGAGCGCAGACACTTATGAATATTTTCGAATAGTTTCTAACATAAGTGTGAAAGACTTGATCTGAAGTCAGAGATTTTTCATGATATAGATTATATAAAGTTTCTCTGCTTTTTCTTATTCCCGTAGTGGCCCATTCGCTAAATTTAGATTTTGAATTGAGTTTAACATTTTTTATAGGACACGTTTTATCAAATTCCTGGCATACTGTGAACGAATGACGAATGGCGATAGAGTTGAGCTATTTTACCAGTTTATTTACTTTGTGAGTTTAAAGTCTTTAAACAAAAAAATACATTGTGATTGTTAGAATATAACCACATTTAAAAGAAAACATCTTTTATTATCTCTTTCATATGAAGAATTGAACTATTTTTGCCATTTTTATCTGGATTGTGGCTTTATCTTTAAAATACTTTTGGCTTTTCTTTTTTGGCGTTAATGTCAAATGAAATGTGAGTTTTTATCTGTGGTGTTTATTCGCTTGCGGGTACATTTAAAAGAAAATTAATTTTAATTTTGTGAAATGGCCTCAACCCGTGGCCCAACCGCTCAAGCAGCAACACAAAATCAAATAGAAGCACTCCTCAACTTCATGGCTGAAAATGAAGAGTTGGCTCGAGGGTTGTTGAGGGGTGCCGACGGTCGTTGACGGTCTAAGAACTTATGGGAAAGCCTGTGCAACTCCCTTAACTCGATTGGGAGTTGCACAAAGTCCGCGGTGCAGTGGCAAAGGGTGAGTATAATACATTACTTATTCGTAAATATTAATATTATTTAAAGGTCTTGTCATTAGTATATTGCATACAATGATAATTAGTTATCTTCCAAATACTTACCTGTACTTACTCGTACGTCAGTATACCGACTTTTATACATGTTTTTTTATACTTAGTATTTAAAATTACCCATTTTAGGTGTGGGCAGATCGTAAACATTTGGCCAAGAAAGCTGCTGGAGCGTCAAGAAGCTCTGCATCTGCTACAGGTGGAGTTCCATCAACAGGACCAACCCTCTCCCAAAATGAATTGAGGGTATTATCAATTATGGGAGAGGGCTTTGGACAACCACAAACAGATGCAAGAGTCCCGGCTTTCCCATTAATAATAATAAAATTTATAATTTATGATAGTAAGTTTATTCCAATGGTAAAAAACAACAAACAGATTACAAAGGAGGGTCCATTCCACTTGTAAGGCAAGAAGCAGCACCCACCCCAACATTTGCTACACCCATTGACAGTACAGTTTCCCTGGAAGATGGTTCAAATAAGGCACAGGAAACTCCAATACAGCAAAGTAAGTAATCATAGTTCAATGAAAAAGTGCTGAAGTAAATCATGTTTCAGAAAATTACTTAACACTGTCTAACATATATTTTATTTATTTCTGCATTCAACTCTCGTCGTACGCGAAGACCACGTACTCGTCACCTCGCTGCTCACTCACAGAGAACCAGAATTGTTGAGCTGGAAGAACAGAGGCTTGCATCCGACAACAGAAGAAATGTCGTTGACCGAATTGCAACCACTTTGGAAGAATTAACAAACTTAATACGGCAACGGAATGCGTTTCCGTATTAAGTTAGACTACACATGATACATGAGTATGTATCATGTGTAGTCAGTGGGGTTCATTTCCATATTAAGTTTGTCAATTCCTGTACATTGTACATGATTATGTGTCATCCAACTGCTGACCTTTGGATGACACAGAGTAATTTAATTCCCAAGCTCATCATTTCTTTTGTTGCGTGCAGTCTCTGATCTTCCAACTCAATGATTCTATGATTATTTTATGAAAAAGTTGATTTTTGTCATATTCTTTTAATTGTTTTTTTTTTTCATGGTAATTGTTGATTTTGCTTTGAAATATTCTTTTAAGTAATCGTTTTTTTTTTTTTTTTAATTGTAATAGTTTATTTTGTTATATTATTTTGTTTTTATTTTTCAATTATATTAATATTAACAATTGTCAATAAATATGTATAATACTAATGATCTCAATTATAAATTGGTGTAATGATGTTGCCTTATGTTACTTACTACTGTCTGTATTTGTTATCGTGTAATTGTGGTTGTGCGTTGTTTCATCGCTAATTGTTTAATCGAAATTTGTTTCACATAAATTGTTTCTCATATTATCATTTCATAGAATAATCAATTCGCAGAATACTTACTTTGAAGAAATTTAAATCATCGATTTTTATTTAAAATAATGTTTAATGTTAGAATATTCATATTATAGAATAACAAATCAAATATTATTTATCCACATATTGTTTGTTTCACATAAAACTTATTACGAAAAATAACATTTTAATCGACTGACAGTTTCTAAAATTCAATTCTTGAAAAATGCATACCCTCCTATAAAATTACAACACCGGGGGTTCACAAAAATATTGCGGGTAAATTATTCTCAAGCAGGACAACAATCTTGTTATTCTCACTAATGGGGTCCATGCCTGTTGCATGCAGCATGCATGCAAGCAAACATACAACTTACACCATGGTTAGGTGTTATATTTTTAAATTTGGTAATTAATGTTTTTATTTATATGGCCACCCTGTGACAATCAGTGTAGTCGAACATGCAGTCGATTCCAATCTCAATCTCGATTTCGTTCGAGAGTGCCAATTTTCTGAAGATTGGAATTGGAACTGGAGGTCTACTCTCTTTCTCCGAAACGTAACTTCGGCAACGAACGAAAATTAAACGTAGTTACGTTTGTCACCCTACTCTATATAATTTGCGGACGCACACAATAACATTCAATACATTCGTTGTCTGTGAATTCGAACTTCTTGTGTGCGTCCGCAAATTATATAGAGTAGGGTGACAAACGTAACTACGTTTAATTTTCGTTCGTTGCCGAAGTTACGTTTCGGAGAAAGAGAGTAGACCTCCTGGATCGGACTGGAATACGATCGAGATTGAGATCGAGTGTCGAGAGTAAGGCTCTGGCCTGTGAGATTGACCTGTCGGAGTTCCAAGTGGAATTGTTGCAGAGGGAGGATGCAGCCATTCGCGACATTGTTTCCGAAGACTGCTTCACTTTTACTTCGAGCAACGACAGGGAGACGTTTCTCGGACAACGAGAAACGTTCACCGGCTCACCAGGCCCGACTTTTGAGGTCAGTGATCAGTGTGCTTAGTGCGAGTTTTTTTGACGCATCGAGCGCGTTAACGTTTACGCAAATTAGTATGGCGCTGGGTGAGCGCCACCTAGCGTCATACGTGAAAACTAAATTTTGTGAGTGTAAGTTTTAAAATTTACGTCGTCACTAGTGACAATCGAGTGCCTCTTGAAAGTGAGAACCGTTTCGAGCACTTCGATGACGTTTGCATGTGTATCGCGAGTGTAAGTTACAATTTTGACATTTTAGCTCGCTCGATTAAGAAACGCCGTCACTTGCGAGCGAGTAAAGTTGTCACTTAAGATTTTGTGGTGACAGCGTCGTGAGAGTGGTGAAATAACAAAGTAATTTAATTTAATTTCGTATTTTAAATAAAAATTGCAATGGCATCTCGTGTGTATTTCGCTTGGAGGATGTTTGAGACCGCGAGAAGACAAGATGAGCGTAATTTATCGTCCACTGGTCGTGCAAGAGCACGTAATTCGAGCAATCCGCTAAGAGACCTTCCGGAGGCTGAATTTAAGAGAAGATATAGGCTTCCTAAGGCAGCCGTCAGGTTTTTGTGCCGAGAGCTGAGGCAGCTGGGCGGCTTAAAGTCTTCGCAACGAGTATCCTTGGAAGATAAGGTAATGTATAAGTACTTTTGAATCACTTTTTTCAACCCGCCCCCTGGCACATTGTCCTTATTTTATATGTTTATTATTTTAGGTCCTTACAGCCCTGTTTTTTTATGCAACTGGGTCTTACCAGCGCCCAGTGGGAGTTGCTAAAAACGTCTCACAAAAAATGTGCAGTGTTTATATTGAAGAGGTTACGAAGGCTCTGACACACAAGGACGTACTTAGAAAATATATTCGGTTTCCTAATACTTCAATTGCCAGGCAAACAATCAGTCAAAGGTATAGTCTACATGATTTTTATACTGTAAATAATTATACAATATTATTATCATTGTAATATGAAATGCTTATATAGGTATGTTGTTTTTTTCAGGTTTTGTGACAAATATGGAATACCCGGAGTAATTGGGTGTATTGATTGTAGCCATTTTAGAATATTTGGCCCACCAAAAGATGAAGAACATCTGTATTATTGCCGCAAGCACTATCATTCAATAAATGTTCAAATGGTAAATAATAATTTAATTAGATATACTTAACTCAGATTAATTCTTCCTTAAAGATTTATTTTTCTTAACTGTATTTTTATTTTACAGATATGTGATGACCAATACAGAATTTTAAATGTAAATGCAAAATTTGGAGGTGCAAATCACGATTCTTTTATATGGGAAAACAGTGACATCAACCAATATATGCAGTCCTTGCACGAAAATGGGCAGATAGTGTGGCTTTTAGGTAAGCTTTACCCAATAAAATATTGTTTCAACAATGTTATGGATTAGGCTAACGCAAATAAACTAATACATTTATCATCATTGTAGGAGACTCTGGTTATCCACAACGACCATGGCTGATGACACCAATTTTAAACGCTGCTCCAAACACTTTGCAAGCTAATTACAACAAGGTGCATGTGGCAGCCAGAGTCGTCATAGAAAATACGTTTGGGCGGTTGAAGAATCGATGGCGATGTCTTAACAAAGATAGAGTGCTCCACTACAAGCCACTGAAATGTGCAAGAATTATACAAGCCTGCTGCATTTTACATAATATTGGCATTGATCTTAATGTTGTAGAAGATGAGGACATGACTGGTATTAATTAATTAATCATTTGAAAAAGTTATTAATGGCACAAATGAGTATTGAATATTTAATGTATTTTTGTTTTTAGGATTGGAACATGAAGAAGATGTTGAGCCCATTCCCACAGAGAGGGCAGTAGGTGGTTCAACATCTGACCTAATCAGAGGAAGGGTTCTAAGGGAACAATTAGTCAGAAGACTTGAACACATTTAATTTTAAAACCTCTAATAATCATGTTTATGATATTAGGCATATGTTGATGTACCTACTTACATATTAGTTAAATTTAGTTGAATAGTTTTTTTGTACACCTGTATAGCATAGAATATAAATAGTTTTTATTTTTTAATTTACCACCTTTATTTTGTAAACACTGTTATATTTTTATTGTATTTTACAATTATAAATTAAGTCTCTTAGTATGTTAATTACATGTATACTTGCATAGCACATGTGTGAGTTAGTACCATGTTCTAGTATTTTCTAGATATATTTTTGTATCTTGCTGATGGTGGGGCCATATATTGGATCCTTATTAGTTTCTTAAATTAGATTTCTATATGAGTTAAGGCATTGTAATAGTGACTGATTGGTCTAGAATAAACTATAAAACACTTGTATAACAATATAATCTTGTTTTCCTAACCAAAATCAGACCTGGCTTGCTCAACTATGTTGGGTTGGGCTTCTAATCTAACTTGATGCTGCTGAATACCTATGGTACTTTTAAATGAAGCAAGTGCCTGTGTAACATTACACACTGAATACTAAGTAAAATTATTAATACTAAATATTGCTAAGTTTAGAATTCGTAAGAATAAATACTTAGCAAGCTCATTGTAAAATGAAGCTAAGCTACTTTATTATTTACTAGCTGTCCCGCGCAACTTCGTCTGCGTCAAATTTTCCCCGTTTTCGCAACATTTTTCATTGCTGCTCCGCTCCTATTGGTCGTAGCGTGATGATATATAGCCTATGTCCTTCCCCAGGTTGAAATCTATCTTTTTACCAAATTTCATTAAGATCTGATCAGCCATTTAGTCGTGAAAAGGTAACAAACAAACAGAGTGACATTCGCATTTATAATATTAGTATGGATATGGATTAGAGGAACAGTATTAAAAAACCAAATACTAAGGTTGTAATACTTTTATTAACATCATGTTTTCTTGAAATTATGGTTCAAACCAGGATATTTTTTTAGAACACTTCAAATATTAGATAAATATTTACCAAGTTAGTAGTTCCAGACATGATAAACACAACACAAATAAAATCTCCACAATCATTGCTTTAGTTAAGCCTGACATAATCAGTCATTTTGTTTATTTATTTATTGCAAAATGTACATAATCTCAGTTACAAGCTATGGGCTTAAAACTAGACGTACATGACCTTGTTAGGGCGCAGCAAAATAACTTAAAATTAACTTAATAGTATAGTAGGGAGTATTTTATTACTTAATTTAGGAAAATTCACAATAAAAAATATAAAAAAAACAAAGAAAATAATTGTAATTAACATAAACACATACATATAATTTGAGCTCTATTTTAGCATCCCATTGTCCATAAATTCCCGTACACTATAATAACATTTTGGTTCTCTAATTATTTAGCTTAAGGCTATTTTGCAACATTTACCATGTGTCTAAGGAAAACATAAGATGAGTGAATGCCCGTTTACGTCCGAAATTACGATCATAACAATTCACAGAGGAGTTCGGACTTCATCATAGTTTCAGCATTTAAAGTAACATGAGTTATCAAGGAACACACTCCAATCTGTGGAATGTGCATTGCATCAAGTGGAATGACATCATAAATCACTCAAGTGACACAAATCCACAAAAAAAAATAAGGGACTCTATAGTGCACTCAAACACAAAGAATTGCCCTCTTGGACTAAATGTAAACGATTTTTGTACCCCTCTTATAAGAAACAAACATTTGGAAACACTTAAACTTTTTGCTGTCGCGAGTAGAATATGCAAGATAAGCGCGATTCTGTCGCTGAGTGTTTATTAAAGCTATTTAAAATAAAATAATAATCCTATGTCCTACGGCTGGGCAAAGGCCTCTATATTATATTTCTATAAACGGGAACCTAGCTGGTAAATACTGTAAAGTAGAATATTTGTAATTAATCTTTACAATATTTATCAGCTAGTTTTTCCAAAACATTCAAAAGTCTTCCGCCTATTGCTTGCCAGTCCCTCTGAACTTGTACCTCCAATTCTCTAATTCGGTTCTGCTCTCTTCTCAATTCCATGTTGTCTCTGTGCTGCTGTTCTTTGAAATTTCTCCAAAACGAATCAGCTTGGAGAAAGTGCTGTGCTGCCTGCTCAGTGTGTGCTGGCCTCGCTCGCCTACGAGGTGAACCTTGAGTTCTCCTTGCACGACGAGGAGTGCTTTGCACAGATGGAGCATGTCCGTGCCCAACTCGAAGTTGAGTTGATAGCCTAGTTGGGGACAGCAAGCCGGTCTCTATAAAAATATAATAAAAGTACTTAATTAATATTCTCAATCATGATTGTTGTCTTCAAAGGGCTTTAAAGTTTATCTTACCTTCAACTTGTGGTTCCACTAATGTAGTATGTGATGCAGCCGTGGTAGTTCTTTCAGGTGGTGAATATGCAATTGATAATCTTGATGGCCCAGGCTCGTGCCAATTAGGTTGAGAACCTAAAATATAAGCAAAAATAAAGGGTTGTCTGCTGATGCCACAAATTATCAAAAATACTTTAATTGTTGGGAACAAGTACCAAATTAATTAATTTTTAAGTAAAACTTTATTATATAAATCTAGAAAAAAATGGTGTATTTCTTACTTTCAACTTCTTGCTCCACAAACATAGGAGACTGAGAAGCTATAGCCCGCAAGAGTGACGGTGGCGACTGCGATGATGAGGCAATATTAGTCTCAACTTGGTTCACATTCTGAGCATCTGAAGCAGAAAAGAAATACTTAGTTATGTATGTTTTATTAGAAACATTGTTACCTACAATTTATTAAGAACATGGTTATATTCCAGGCAACTTACTTTCTTCAAGCTGATGGAGAGTTAGTATGCCTTGTTCATCATCATTAACATTGGGCTGAATGTGAACTTCCTGTAAGAGAATACAATTTATAAAACACCAATGCAGGTAACGCAATGTAATAGTAATATAGGTACAAGAATTTGAAATATACCTGTGACAACCCAGCCTCTTCCACTGCCAAGCCTGTAGCTACTTGTGAACCCATCAGATTTAGAACTCTCTGCTCTAAATCTGATAATTTGGCAAAAACTGCAGGCCCACCACCAGTACCACTAGCTGCTCGATGCAAACGTGCAGCTTTTTTTTTGTATTATTTTTTAAGTCACTCCAAGCCTTAAACCATACAAAGAAGCTTATTAACATTTTATTCTCCACCACCACACCCAGTTTAAAACAAAATGGGTTAGCAATAAACCTTTTGACTAACCTTCTTCCACTTCTCAGTGGTTTTAGTGACACCAGCACCATCACTGTTCAATAATGAAGTCAATTCATCCCAATTTTGTATGCTGGTTAACCGACCTCGAGAATTAGCTGATAATTTGCTTAGATCTCCATGCCTAAAAAGTAACAAACTTAGTTTTACTAAGTTCACAGATTGGATCAAGTTCACTACACACCAAATTATATAAATTACACTTACTGCTCCATATATGTCACCAGCATTTCAAATTGGGACGGGCTAGTCTTCATTTCTAAGAATAATATTAAAAACTTTACGTAAATCACAAACACAAACTTTTGTAAACACAAAACAAACGTCAAACTTCGTTGTATAACCACCACTATTTGAATAGGGAGTCGCTTCCACTAAGAACACAAAATACGAATGTCAATTTTTTTGGCCGGTTTACCAACGTTCGGTCGGTTGTTCGTTTCGTTCGTTCATCAATCGTCACTCCTCACGGTGAATTAACGCTAACCGAATGTTTATATGAGTTAGCATCTCACACTCGCAACATAATGATCGTTGATGCGTTTGACGTAAACACGATTTACGCGTTCGAGGCGTTCGCCGAATTTTAGTATGACACTCGCACTAAGCACACAGACTCGACCGGTAGACATTTACGACAAAATGTTTACCGGGGAGTTCCTCGACTTGTTAGTTACGGAGACTAACCGTTATGCCGAGCAACGGATTGGTTTGCTCAGGGAGCAAAACCAATTAAAACCGTTCTCTCGGTTTAACCGTTGGTCTCCTACTAACAGGGACGAAATGGCGACCTTTATAGCAATACAAATTTTGCAAGGTCTGTACCCATTACCGGATGAAGAGTCCTACTTCACCTTTAATGGGTACGGCACCTTGGCATACTTCGGCAGAACTATGTCATACAATAGATTTGTATTGCTAAAATGCTTTCTCCATTTCGTCGACAATGGAACGACTGAGGAAGCGAGCAGATTGGGCAAAATCCGACCTGTAGTTGACAACCTGAATGACAGGTTTTCTAGTCTATACATGCCTTCACAAGAGATAGCCATTGACGAATCTCTGCTCAAATGGCATGAGCAGCTGTCATTTGCGCAGAAGATTGCGACGAAGGCCACACAAGTCGGAGTGAAAACTTACGATTTGTGCGAGTTTTCCAGTGACTATCTCTGGAAGTTCTTTGTATATACTGGAAAAGCTGAACCCAGGCCTACAGCTGAGAACTCCGCCACGACACTACAGGAACACGAAGACACACACACACACGTCCGATGTACAATTACTTTAATGTAATAATAAAACATGTTCCTTGTAATTTTGTAGATATCAGAATTCGGAGTTTCACTAGCTAATTTATTTTGTATTACAGTTTTGTTGATGTCCGATTTGCAATTACTTTGATGTAATAATAAAACATGTTCCTTGTAATTTTGTAGATATCAGGATTCGGTGTTTCACTAGCAAATTTATTTTATATTAGTTTTGTTAAATAAAAATTACATGTAATTTTTTCTTGTAATTTTTTTATTATCATATTAAATAAATACAATATGCGAACATTGTCTCATTTCAACACTAATCACAAAATTAAATAATTGCAATAAAATAAATCACCTGCAATCTCGTGCGTGGGAGGGAGGCCTTACGGCGGCCATCTTGCCGTAATTTCACGAACACATACACGCTCACATGCGCAGCCCGCCGCCCGGCATCGAATATATGAGGGAAAGGGTTGATTGTTTTGGTTAATAGTGCTACTCAGAACATTTCAAGTAAGGACATATGAGTATCAAAAAAAAGGTTATACAGTGTGTTAGTTTAAACGAGGGACATATTCAAACCCACAATAGTACATGCTAACATGATACTAATAAAAATATAAACGAAAAAAAAAAAACACCGATAAATAACAGACAGAACCATACCAAAAATTTCGCAAATGTCTCGCAACGTGTATACACCCTTGCGCTATCGATTTAATACTATCGCAGAACATGTGAGCGGGTCAATGACTTTTAGGTATAATCCATTTTCCCTTCAAACTGTAAACCTGGCTTAGGACAGTCAAAAATATCTAGGTACTAAACAAAACCTTAAAAAATGTTCTTGTCTAAATTAGACAAAAACCAACGGCAAAAATTCACCCGTGGTTCGTGTCAAACGGGTTTGTGTTCATGAACTTGGGGTCAACGACCACGAACCACGGGTGAATTTTTGCCGTTGGTTTTTGTCTAATTTAGACAAAGCACATTTTTTAAGGTTTTGTTTAGTACCTAGATATTTTTGACTGTCCTAAGCCAGGTTTAAAGTATGAACAATTTCTCCACACGTATTAACAGCTTCGCTGCCAGCTCCGCAATTATGCGGGGTACGGGGTGAGCCGGGGGTGCCGGCTCCGCATATATGCGGAGTAGCGCCGTTCGGTTTCTATGAATTATTACGCGCCCGGCACTGCGCTTGGCGACACGTTTGTAGGCTGGCTCCGCGCTTGAATAATGTAAAAAACCGTTACAAGTTTTGGTTTTTAGATATTGACTTTTAATTTTAAACAAATAAGGTTCAAATATGGATGACGAAGCAGGGCCGTCAAGGCCAAAACGATGTAAAGTGCCACTAAATTATAATATTACGGACAGTGATATTGAAGATTAGCTCTTTGGAAGTGATGACAGTGATGATGACTACCATTTTGAGGACTTGGATATCTCATCAGATGACGAAGAAGAGGCCGCTGACCGGCGGCATATTCAGCAAATTGCGGCTATGGATTTGGTACCGCTGTCGCAGCCTCCGAGTCCATCCGAAGAGTCGCAACCACCAGAAAACACTGCAACATCTACAGTAGGGTGGACCACGACATGTGAGTTACAAAATATAGATTTCACTAAGCAGAATGCGTTTTTCGGCAACCCTGGAGAAACTCCAATAACATTTTTCAACTTCTTCTTCGAAGATGATTTCCTTGCTATGATTTGCGAAAAAACTAATGTTCAAGCTGCCAAGTTATTAGGAAATCCTGTATTAGCAAATTCAAGAATAAATTCTTGGAAGGAGTTGAATATTCCTGAGCTGAGAATATTCTTGGGATTATTATTTCACATGGGATTCATTCAACTACCCCGACTACAAGATTATTGGAAAACCAACCGATTATTTTCAGTGCCTATTTTTAGGCAATATATGAGTAGAAACAGATATCTGCTTATAATGAGATGTCTCCACTTTAGCTCAGAGACAGTGGATGACCTGCACCCAGACCCACTGTGCAAAATACGCAGCGTGATTGATTATTTCAATAATAAAATGGATAGCTGCTATTATCCTGCGAAAGAGTTGTCTTTGGACGAGAGTATGGTGCTATGGAGAGGGCGTCTTAAATTTAGACAGTTCATCAAAAATAAAAGACATAAGTATGGAGTAAAACTGTACATGCTGACTGAACCAGATGGTCTCATTCTCAAATTTCGTGTTTATGCAGGGAGCCAAGACATAGAAGTGGTAGGAAAAGGGCACGCAGAAAAAGTAGTGATGCAATTGATGGAAAAGCATCTTCAGAACGGCCACTCATTGTATATGGACAACTATTACAATAGCTTCCACTTGGCAAAGAGTCTTTTAGAGAATAGAACATACTGCACTGGAACCTTGCGAAAAGATTTAAAGGAAAATCCACAGGATGTACATGAAATAACACTGAAAAAAGGTGAAAATATATCACGTTTTCAAGAAAGTGTACACATCGGAAAGTGGAAAGACAAACGCCCAGTGATGTACATCACCACAGAATATGAAGACAGAAGGGTGCCAGTTGCCAATAAACGTGGTCAGATCACTGAAAAGCCGGAAGCTATTGCAAAATACAATGAGTTTATGTCTGGAGTTGATAGACAAGACCAGTTACTCGCATTTTATCCATGTGAAAGAAAAACACTTCGTTGGTATCTGAAGTTAGCGATCCATACCTTTCAACTTCTCTTTATAAACTCGTACAAAATCTATAACAAATATTCTGGCAAACCGAAAATGACACTTTATGATTACCGTTTATCTGTGATAAATGAGCTGTTACCCGAAAACAATACTTCAGTGGTTGCTGGTTCAAGCAGAGCAAAAAATAGTACAGAAGTGCACAAAATCAGTAAAATCACTGAAAGAAATTCCAAAGGAAATATGAAGCGTAAAATGTGCCGCATGTGCTCGAAAACACAAAAAAAACGAAAAGACTCTATGTGGCATTGCGAAATGTGTAAAGATAAACCTGGTCTATGCTACGAATGTTTCGATGAATACCACTTGTCCATCTAAATATAATTATAGTTTTTTTTTATTTAGTTACCAAAGATTTGGTATTTGTAGTCATCTGGCAGTATGATTATTTTTAGAAGTTTTGACCGCAATCATACAGCGGGCTATTTGTTGCATTTTGTGAGTTGATTTTACAAAGTTCTAATAAAACATTATGTAGAAGATTTTATTAATTAGGTAAGTATTTAGAAGTTTTATTTTTTGTATGGTTAGGAAGCTGTGATTATTTTAAGAGGTTTTTGTGTTTATTTTAAATTAGAATGCTGAAATTCAGCTATTTTTGTTGCAATCGTAAGTTACTTTCAGATTTTTATTTTTTTTATACTATTTTTTGTAAGATTATCCTGTGAAAGACTTTAGTAAATGTTACCAAAGGTATTAGAATTAAACAAACTACTATTATCTTGTATTCAAATTTGATAGACACTTTTAAATAAACCATGATACACAGAAGAAACTACTCCGCAAAATTGCGGACTTGGCACTGGGGTTGAAACTGTCAATCTATGTGCCAGTTCCGCAAATTCGCGGGTTTTTTTGTTTAGCGTTTTCTTACCAAAAACTCCTAAAAATAGTTAAATATATCCAAAATAACAATATTGAACGTCCCTCATGCATATATTAAAAAAAAATACATCGGACTTTCCCATGACATCACCATATTCCAGCTGGCAGCGAAGCTGTTAATGGTCAGTAAAATTTTAACAAGTATATTCATATCATTATATCAAAAACTTACTATATGGTTACATTATTTTGTTCTGTCATTCATTCACTCGTTCAAGCTACGATTTAAAATTGACACTTGACATTGACACACTTGGAGTTTTGCGCTCAACGGAGTACATTAATTATTTAGTTTTCATTGATTTTTATTTTTTCGCCAAAATGACTTTTTGGAGCCGAGCTATGCGCCGCGTCGTTTGCTGTGGGCTTGGTGCTGAAGCACCAGAAACCGATGAGTAAGTATCAATATCTGAATGTTATATTTCATGAAAGCAATGTGATTAGGTACTTATTATTTTAACCATTTTTGAAGTGAAACTTCTTATGCGACTACCAACAAGTTTAACGTTCTAATGGAGGGGGAATATTTTCTATTACCCACTAAGAGATGGCGCTATTACAAGATTTGTGACTACGTAGTTCTACTAGGTACGCAAGATGGCTTGCAAACAGTCATGCATTCGACTCTTCGGTGGGACCAGCCTTCGCTCAATTTCCATGAGTAGAATAACCTCGATAAACTTATGTAAAAAAAAGTGTACAACAATAAAACAATAAAATATTATTTAGAAGCTCAATAAAATAACGAGAGTGAATGCGTGACACTCGAACGCATGCGTGTACTATTACGAAGTTACACTTCTTCCGCGCGGAGGGACTCCACGCACAATTTTTTTTTTTCAGACCCGTTTATTAAAACCTGGATCAGCACCAGGCCCACGACACGGCGATTTCGCTGCGTAGGTTGGTGGAGGCGGTGGACGAGGTATATACCGCTAATGATTGTTCAAATATGTAATTCAATAGTTTTACACGCTACATTTTTATACCTACATACCTAAACTCACGCTTTTTCCCTATGGGAGAAGCCCAAACACCACAGAACGCCATCTGCTACAATCTTTACATACCCACTTTCATTATTTGTTTTACTTCGACAGATGCGAGAACTTTTAGTTCCAATGGCCGACGTACCGGATCGCATGCGGCGATTGGAACTATATCTCCACCCGCTGCTGCTGTACAGGCCGGAAGACGGAGAGTACATGGTCATGCGAATGAGTACATACTTGCTCAAATGCTCTACATTTTCTTTATATCTTAGAAAGTATTTTATATGTAAACTTTGGTGTCACCTTGTTTCGCAGACAGAAGTTTCATAGAATTTCGTTTCCCAGAAAATGTTTCACATAATATTTGGTCCTCGTATTTTCATTTCGAATATTTTTGTTTTAACTACTATTTACTTGAATGAAACATATTTTACAGAAACACACTTCAATGAATTTTATACTCACATTTTTTTATTTAACAAATTTATCAAACAATAGAATTACTTTTTAACGAATATTGTTTGTTCGATTTATGTTTCCATGGTATTTTATTTCAACCAAATTATTAACCTTAAATTAAAATATCGTCCTTAAAAGTCAATATGTTGTACTACAAAATTTAGTGACAAAAACGAATGGCTGCAAATCAGACTCCACGTAGTCTTGTCTGCCCTACCCCTAGAGTGTAATTTAAGCCCGCGTAGGCGCGGAGGGATGAGGCGGCCCGCGAGCTGAGGAGCAGGTGGTATCTATCGCTTGCCGCCGCGGCTGAGGCTGGCCGGCTTGCCGGCCAGCAAGTCGAAGCTGCGGTGGTGAGCGTTAATACCATCTGCGACGATGAACTCGCGTGGGGCCGCCGGAGCCCCGCAGCGCCGGAGCCGTGACAGAAACCATGCTTGTTGCATGCTGCATGCTTGCTTGCACGCTGCGTGTTGCATGCTTGCTTGCATGCTACATGCTTGCTTGCATGCTGCGTGCAACAGGCATGAACACCATTAGTGAGATTAAAAAGATTGTTTTCCTACTTGACAAGAATTTAACCGCATTATTTTTGTGAATGCGGTGATGTAATTTTATAGGAGTATGTATGTATTTTTCAAAGGTTGAGTTTTAGAAACTGTCACTCGATAAAATGCAATTCTTCGTAATAAGTTTTATGTGAAACAAACAATATTTGGATAAAGAATATTTGATTTGTTATTCTATGATATGAATATTCTAACATCAAACTTTATTTGAAACAAAAATTGATGATTTAATTTTTTTCAAAGTAAGTATTCTGCGTATTGATTATTCTATGAAATGATAATATGAGAAACAATTTATGTGAAACGAAATTCGATGAAACAATTAGCGACGAAACAACGCACAACCGTAAACTTTATCAGGTTATTTATGAGTTTTGATTTCGTAAGTTGGTTTGGAAAATTAGGTTTAGGTTTTAAGATTTTTACTTTAAAAATTATAAGTTGCCTAAGTCAGTTACAGAACTTAGCGATGGAAAGTTCAAAACCCACATCAAACATGACCTTATCGAAAAAGTATAAATATTATAAGATTGAAGACCAGCACATGTGCCTTCCCTGGTAAAATAATTTTGATTTGATTGACTGCACATACATGATCTACCAAGAACATTCCAGAACGTAGGCAGAAGTTTTCTTTATTTTTAACCTACAAATTATTATTTCCTTTTATGTAGGAACGTGGGGTACGTCCCGGCCTGCACCAGCAGCAACACCGCCACCACCACCACCAGCTCGCAGCGCATGGCTCATATGGCTTCAGGAGCGTGTTGATTATGGGGAGCCCTGGTGATCGTTCTTGACCAAGCGACTCATCCGGGCTCCCCCAATAACCATGAACTTTTCCTTAAGTCTTTTTATTTTTTTGCCCTTTGAATATAATTTCCATCTCACATACTATTATGAAATGAAAACTTTCAACAGTACGTTCATCATGGATTGTGAAGGATTTCTGTAAGTATTCATAATTTTATAACTACAAATACAAACTTTTAGCTATGATATGTTTATTATGAGAAATTATGTGGTTTTCATGAGGGTGTCTGCCCTCAAAAACGGCGAAGGAAAACATCGTGAGTAAACCGCCATGTCCTAGAACTAAAAACCCGCTCTAGGCCCGCGTAGTGGATTACAGCCCAGTCCCTCTCATAGAGAGGAGGCCTGTGTCCCAGCAGTGGGAACAACAAGCGGATGATAATGATGTGGTTTTCTTTGACGTAATTAGTGGCATAGATATAACATCAAACCAATAGGTCCTATTACATATTTATAACTTTTTGTTAGGCAAGACGAGGACACAAACCCTAGCGACTGGGTCCCGTCACTGCAGTCTCGCCCGTTACAAGCGGTGCCGAGGTCAGCGGCGGGCCCGGGCGAAGATATCCCGAGGGCAGTTCCGCAGGGACTAGCGGCGGCGCGGGCGGTGAAAATATGGCGGCTTTACTGCGGGCGGCCAAACGAGCCGTCGTAATTATAGACGACCGGGCCGCCAAACGGCCTTGCAATCGGAAACTGTTACCCACGCCCAAGGGGAAAGGTGTGGGTAAAAAATCCAAAAATTAAAATATTATTTGTTTTTTTTTTCACGCTCACAAATCAATGTCAATCATTAGCTACGTATACACACGACTCGAAAAGCGAGTTGTGGTGGGTACACCACCAACGAATATCATTCCACCCTGACACTCGTAACATATTACTTGTGTAACAACCGAATATCGTACGTAAAAATCGAAATATCTAGTGTGTGGACACCCTTACAGACCCTTATTTTACGAGGCTTTCGAAACAACAGCTAAGCACAATGAACGCACAGACGCGTCGCGCCGCACTCGAACAAAGTTATGTAAATTGAATGAACGCGCCGCGAGCACCTGGTAAAAGTCCGAAAAACGCGCATGCACGTCGGCCGCTCAGAATGTGCAGTATTCATATACGATGAGTTTTATTATGGTTTACTCGACTTGGGTTCCTGCATCTCGGTCTTGGGTTCCGATGTTGGCCAACAATTCATAAGGGCTGGTGCGACTCTACACGCCGATACGCAGTTGGGCAACATCGTAACTGCCAATGATTCGCGGGTAGCCGTGGAGAGTTATTTATTTTTACCAGTGGCACTCATGGGAGTGACTAATGTCATTCCAGACATTACCACACCGTTGAATTTAGGTTTTGATTTTTGGAAGGCCTTTAATTTGGCCCCGAAAATCTTTAATAAATTACCTTTACATTATTTTAAAAAAAACTATAGAGGCCATACATGCGTCTCGGAGGTTAGGGACGTACAACCTTTTGACGAATTAACACCTGATCAAAAGAATGAAGCGGAGTTATTAATTTAGGAGTTCGACACTAATATTAAATTATTAGTGTCCCTGGGTAACGTTCCTGTACATAATAAATAATTATGTAGAACACACGTAGCCTTCTTCTTCTTCTTAATTCGAAGAGAATTTAACAGTAATATCTTTTTTTTTAACATTTGTAGTTAAATCATCATCAGAACTTTCGTCGATATATCACATATTCATCGTCTTTCGAATAGCAGTGTAGTGTTTAGTTTGCACTAAACACTGTACAAACTAAACACTACACTGCTATTCGAAAGACGAGCGTCGACTAGTCTACTCGAAACGGGGAGGACGGGCGAACGAACCGGGCGCGCCAACGAGGTGAACGAGTAGCTTCGCTGGAATCTTCGGATATTTCGTTAGCTTAGCTCGTTAGGTTAGTCGGTAGCTCGCGGTGTGAACCGAAGTATGTAAAGAGGTGAAACGATGTTCGCCCGCCTAGCCCGCCCGCCCGCTAGCTGGCGGTGTGGCCTGCGCTTAAAGAAGTCGTTCTGTTTGAAAAATTTGATAACTTCATGGAAAAAGCATACACAATTTCCAAAAATGACGTTAAGTCGTTCAAAGAGTACAATGTAGTTTTCGAGAAAAATCCAAATGAAGGTTAGTTTGTAAATGCACTAAGTAATTTTACTTTGGCATTGACTGTATGACAATAGGGATGGTGACTCATTTTTTTTTATTTGTTTATTGTTTATCGGGTAGATTATTAAAAAGTATTTGACACGTATTTTTTCTTTTTTCACGTAATCGTAAAATTACGGAGATATTTTGAGTTGAAATGGCGCATGACGTCACGGCTCAGTACATTTTATACCTAGTTGTGACGTAGTAAGCCCCCACTCTCCAACTTTAATGCGTTTTAACTAAGTATTCTTTTGTTAACTCGATAAAACAAAAAATACGTATCTAATATTTTTGTATTACCTAATTGACGGACAAAATAGAATTTCGTTTTCTTTACCCAGTCATCATCCCTATTCAAACACCCATGGCTGACTTGACACCCTATATTTTTTTTTCCAGATTTTTGCTAACAAGCACGACTCATCAAACGATACCTTATCGATACGATGAACTTACGTACATACAATCATACATAAATAGACTGCTAAACTCATAGCCCTCCTTTAGCTTTGCCGTAATCGGGCAATTAATGTATTAGTTTACTTAGATTAATTTCATTTCAGATACCAAAGCATTCATAATACCGTCTCTCCTGTGCGGCAAACTGGTCCTTTCAGTCGTACGAGGTCGTGCAGCCTCATCAAAGAAATTTACGAAACCATCTATCTTGGAAGCCCGGGACAATTTGGTCCTGCATGTTAAGGTAAAGTGGAATAATAATAATAAAATAAATAATGCTGGACATATTTTTTCACCCAGCACTATCTAGCCCCAAAGTACGCAGAGCTTGTGTTATGTGAACCAGATGACTGATATTACTATACATAGATACATTTTTTTTGTAAATACATAGGTACTTATTAAACATAGAAAAAAACTTAATATTAACTTCAATGAGAACAAAAAATATTAAGTAGATACAAATACTTAAATAAAAAAAAAATGTTCCTACCTAGTTTACAAAATTCATCTGTCTTTGTGTTTGATGGTTTTTTTTTCTTTTCAGACACAAACTGACATAACAAACCTCCTGGTCAAACGGCGAGAAGTCCATCTCGAAAAAAAGTTGACCTGTCAACCCATTGTGTTTTGCGTCGGGCAGTAGGTGGAAGAATTGGAAGCATTTTACGTGAATTACGACGATGTGACCTACCACATGTCAACACTTCTTCAGGCCGTGGATATATGTTTCAAGATCTTCCAGGTATTTGACGTCCAATACCCCTCCGAATGCCTACAGCAGTGGATGTTCATTCATCACTATTTCTACAGAATTGCAACGCCCCAAGACGTCAAACTTCCAAGCGTTTTCTCGTTGATCGCCGACCTAAAGTGATGTTGTTTTTATTATGTTATATATAGCAGAGTATGTCCTGTAGGTAACTACCCTTATATTCTATTATTTATATAAAAAAGTGTCGCTACCAGGAAGTAGGTCTAGTCTGTCATGCAAATGTAATTACTACCGTTTTTTGGATCGTAGCGATTACGATTATTGGTTGTTAGGCCTAACAAAGTGATATCACTCGATTGTTAGGCCTAACAATTAATGGCAAATGGCCATTACGCTACGAGCCTACGATCCAAAAAACGGTAATTACATTTGAAAACTTAGGTAGGTACGTATTTGTTAAATCTCCTAATAATTGTTAGTTTGTTTGGCAAACTTTGACATTCTCTTGCTAAATGTCCATACGTATTGGAAGATTTGCTAGTTACTTAAATTGAACACTTTAAAGTTTTATTATGTTATTTATGGTTAAATAAATGTGCTTTGTTATGGTTAAATAAATGTGTAATAATGATCTATAACTTTTTTGTTTTATTGTCTATAATTAGATTTCCTTTATAGGTAGGTAAGTATTTTGGTGAAAGTCTATTGTAGAATAAGCCTGCATTGAGTTGTGTCAATATTATATTGGTGTTTTGTATAACTTAATTAGTAACTTTATTTATTGTAACATTCTGATGTATTAATTGTCTTAGAGTTTTAATTATAAATAATTTTTATTTAGGTAAGTTATGATAAAACTGTGAACGTACATTTGAGAAGATTGTAATATTCTGTTAAGTACTACTTGTGTTAGAAATAGTATACGTCGAATAACAATTACCCGTTTTATGTAATTTTAGCAATATACAGTATGTTAGGTTAAACGAGGGACATAATGAGGGAGGGTATTCAGTATTCGATTCTCGTCCCAAATATGTAAAAAAACTATAACCTTAATTTGTGACGTAATTGTCCTATGAAATACATTATTCATTAGAGATAGGTAACTCAGGAGATATAGAAAAAAAGATATTTATCAATCAATTTCCATCAATCACTCTTTATATCCATTCACATCTGAATGTTGATTGTATCTTTACTACAAGTCATTCACTCACGGCGTCTTTTTGTATCGGTGTCGCAACCACATCCATCGCGCTCGATTGGCACTCGTAAACAAATTATTAGGTATTTTAAACCTTCGCCGGGACGGCCACGGCGCTGAAGCGATGGAAAGTCCAGACAAAAAAAGTCTAAACCGTTTTAAACCGCCGTGGGCAGAGGGACGCTCAAAGAGTACCGTACCGTCATATGACGGATAGGGAACAACTCAAGGACTGGTCGTACGAGCCGCCGGTCTACGACCCCGCGAAAGAGCAGAGGCGTAAACCAAGTAACCGCTCTGCCGCCTTCAAAAAGAAGGTACAGGAAAATAGGGAAGAGAAGATTAATGCCTCACGCCCTCAGAAGTCAACAGTGGAACAACCTCTCGCCCTCAGCCTCTCGATGAACCGCTGTATGATATCGGACCTCACTCCACCCTCATTCCAACGGAGGACGTCCATGTTCATTTTTTTATTTAAAGTCTCTTTCGCACCTCCTTATTTAGAATGTTCTGTCGCGCTTTCTCAAGACGGAGTTTTAGGGGTATGAGGAACAGGGTGTAAAAATCCTCGATACTCCTAAGAAAAGGGAGGATCCTCCGGCCACACAGGTGTTATGTCTGGCGGGCAACTGCCCGATAGTTGTTATCGGGTTTCTCTATACACCGTGTAAATCACCTCATCACGAAGCCGTCAACCAAGCATTCTGTACATGAAACTAAGTAACTTTACGCAAAAATTATTGCTGGGAAACGACTTTTTTTTGGGGGGTGTAAAATCATGTTTTGTGCTAGAACTCAATGTAACGAACTCAAAACATTGTGCTGATGGACGGATTGAATAGTACGGGGGTCGTGGAGGTATTTAAAGTAAAAATCTAACATTAAAAACTTGTATTTAAAAAAATGCTTGTCAAAAAGTTGGAAGTTTGACCCCTAATATATGATTTTTTTCGTCAAGTATACCCACAGTTTTAAAAACCAACGGATTAATTACTATATTTTAAAACAACATTCATTTTTTTCCAGATACATCAAATATAATAATTTCTCATGCTTTATTACCCATCGGGCAACTTTCCGAGGAAGCAGCAGAAGCCCGAAACAAACATTTTCGGTCCTACCGGCTAGGATTTGCACGCAAAGGAGATGTTTCATTTTCGGCCATAAGATGTACATTTATTGAAAAAGAGGAAAAAATACCACGAACTTAGGAAAAATATTCTTTTAAATTTAAGCCTGATTTGCTGTGCACAAAAAGTAATAGTTTTTCCATTATTGCCCCATTCTATTCAACATGGCGTCTTCCAGTTTGCAGTTTGCTTTCGTTCTGAAATCATGTCACACAAAAACATAATATCACATCGATGTTAAATTATGAAAAGTATGTGTTTTTGTAATTAATTATTATTATTGGTCTCTAAGACATAATGTTCAACTAATTATAAGCAAGTGTGGTGATTTCATCGTTAAAAAATATTCAATAGGTACTAATTTTTTGGAGTGTACTTCTGAACGAAAAATTCAAAATGATATTTTGTTCTGACAAGTGACAAAACCCATCAGTGTCTGTCAGTCAGTCTCGTTCATCTCGTATTGTCTAACGTTTTATGAAAACAGAGAACAAAACATATACGAAAGCATCGAAAAAACTCAGTTCTGATAAACAATTATTATCAAATAACAATTTCTAGGTTATGTAAACGTCATCTCTACAACCTGTCATGGCTGTCATAACTCTCGCGACAAACGTCAAACATTCTTAATTTTTATTATGTGCATTAAAACCATCTATTACTATTTAAAAAATGTTACTTTATTCTATTCAGAGGATTGTTTCCCACCTTTCCTGAAAGGTACAGGTCATGGCCGGAGTCCCATACAAAAATGAAACATCTCCTTTTCACGGGAAGATTGCAATAAAGACGTAATCAACAGATTACTTTTAAGCTCGGATCCTTATCTTTCCTGCATACGCAAATTGCCCAGAAAAAAAACTCAACCATTTTGTCGAGAAACTATTGAACTGCTACGCCCTGTGGAATATGGAGTAATTGGAGATGAAAGTGGAGATATTCTGGACGAGGAAAATTCGGAAAATGATGAATATAGTGATAGTGATTTAAGAAGATTTTATATTAAGTATGTTTTTATTAAAATGTATAAGTCTGTATCTATTATTTTGTGTTTTATTTAATGCCAATCGATATTGATAACAATTTTGCTGAGAAAAAATCAAAAAATATTTTTGGCCATATTTTGGTATTAAATACCCCTTTGTGCGGCGGCGGGAATCGTAGAAATTGATAAATAATAGTCGCTTATAAAGCGTACAGAAGATCCTTTAAAATGGTGGCATGCTCGAAAGAACATATATCCTCTGTTGTTTAATTATATTATGAAACGGCACAATCTCGTAGCTACGTCAGTTCCTTGTGAGAGAATATTTTCGAAAGCGGGATATACGCTGAATGAACGTAGAAGACGTTTGACAACAACAAAATTGTCGCAAAAGTTAGTTAAGCAACTCTGATATTTATTTAAATAACTACAACGTAAGTGTAAAAAACGATACGATATACAGGGTGTCCAGTAAATAGCATGACATACTGCAGGGGGTGATAGCTTGGGTCACTTATCAATACAACACAATATATGTTCAGCAAAATCTTACGGATTTACAGTTTTACAAAATTTTCCGAAATACCGAAAAATCTCTACCTTGAAACAGATTTTTAAGCATCTCGTAATGAAAAAATCCCTTTTCTAGAACTTTTTTTACATCAAATTATTCGTGAATAGGTTAAATCTACTCATTATAAGTTTTTTTTTTATCAAAAACAAGAAAGTTTTGAAGAAATAAGTTTTTTTTTGTTAAAATTTTCACAGAACGATTTTCTTTTCGCATAACTTTAACCTACAGTGGTGAAAAAAAATGTATGTGGCAGTTTTGTACTAATAACTTAAAATATAGCCTGTTTAATGGTGATTTAGGAAAGATACAATACTAGTGAGTTTATATTAAAAAAATACAAAAAATGCTATTTTAGTTCCAGAGAAGCTGATTTTGTTGAAAATGTAATTAACGTAATTTTGACAAAAACCACTATGAGAATAAGTAATAGCTGTTCATTTACGCGAATTATTATAAAACTAGTTGTGACACCAACCGCCGCTTTTTCCTGGTTATACGCAGCGAGAGTATGCTGAGATGTACCTTATTTACGGAGAAGCTGGCCAAATTTCCCGAGCTGCTGCCACCCTCTACAGGGAAGGGTTTCCCGGTAGGAGACATCCACACCATGAAATGTTTACCAGAGTGCATAACTCCTACATGGAAGGCAGACTTCCTGGTCAACGTGGCGGTGGACGGCCTCAAGTTGTTGACGAAGACATAGTGCTTCAGGAACGAGAACAAGACCCGACAACTTCGGTTAGGGCGATACAACGGCGCACAGCGATACCGAAGTTCACTGTTCATTCAGTACTTAAGAGGTATGGATACCATCCATTTCACGTACGACGCGTGCAAACTCTTTTAACTAGAGACTACCTGCCGAGAGTTCAATTCTGCCGCCGCATGCTTGAAATGCATCGGGAGGACCCAAACTTTTTTAATAAGGTGTTATGGAGTGATGAGTCAGCCTGCAGAAAGGACGGCTACTTGAATTAGCATAATTTACATAGTTGGCAATTAGAAAATCCGTATGTGTCAAGAGAAGACAGGTCCCAGTACCAATTCAAAATAAATTTATGGTGTGGGATTTTTAATGGCCAGATTGTGGGTCCCGTCGAGCTTCCACCTACATTAAATGCCAATAATGACTTGGAATTTTTACGAGAAACCCTACCTACGCTCCTTGAAAATGTTCCGAGTGAGCTAAGAGAGGTGATGTGGCTTCAAAATGATGGGTGCCCTGCTCATTATGGCCGAGAAGTAAGAGCTTACTTAGATGAAGCTTATCCAGGCAGGTGGATTGGGCGACTGGGACCGATATTATGGCCACCTAGGTCTCCGGACCTAAACCCCCTGGATTTTTTTTATTGGGGCGCCATGAAGGACAAAGTCTATGAAAAACCGATCCAAAATGACAATGAATTGAGAGCAAGGGTTAACATTGCAGCAAGAAAAATATCGTCAATAAGCCTGAGAACACTCAAAAGCTCATTTTTAAGAAGATGCCGAGCGTGTATTAGGGCACAAGGGAAGCAATTTGAGCATTTATTGTAATTTATTTAAATAAATGTTTATTTAAGTTTAACTCCTCTGTTTTTTTTACTATCACCTTATCCTTCAAGATGTCATTAACAGACCGGCCGGCCGGTCGGCTGTAGATTAATTATTATGTAATTCGAACCGTAGTACGACCTTACAACTACTCGAATTCATAGTCACATTACTTGCATTTAAAATAAAATGCTCTTAATAACTAAAATAGCTTATTTTTCGTATTTTTTTAAATTTAAATGTACTAGTATTGTATCTTTCCAAAATCACCATTAAACAAGCTATTTTTTAAGTTTGTTGTACAAAACTGCCACATACATTTTTTTTTTCACCACTGTAGGTTAAACTTAAGTGATAAGAAAATAGTTCTGTGCAAATTTAAACAAAAAATAGAATTTCTTGAAAACATTCTTGTCTTTGATAGAAAAAAGACTTATCAATGAGTAAAGTAACTATTCACGAATAATTTGATGTAAAAAAAAGTACTACAAAAGGATTTTTCCATTACGAGATGCTTAAAAATCTGTTTCAAGGTAGAGATTTTTCGGTATTTCGGAAAATTTTGTAAAACTGTAAATCCGTAAGATTTAGCTGAACATATATTGTGTTGTATTGATAGGTAGTGACCCTAGCTATCACCCCCTGCAGTATGTCGTGCTATTTACTGGACATCATGTATAAATGATGCTGTAAAGTAAATATGTAAATGATACTGTAAAATCATTGTATATATAGCCACTGATTTCTAAATACGCCAATCTATGAATAAGAATGTAATTTTTACTTGGGGAAGTGTCTAAGAAAGCCCGCGAAATTCAAAATTTCTTACGATTTTTGCAATTTGCAGCTGTCTGGGTGTACGTTAATTAAAGTATGATTCGCGTCTGTAAAAATATGTACTTACCTCATTATAATCATAAGAATCAATAATACTACTCCTTAAGTTATATAGTCATTCAAAAAAGTTACCTAGTCTTAGCAGTGGCGGATCTGTCATACAACCTGAAAAGCCCGGCTTGCCTAACACACAACTCGAACTAAAAAAAAAAAAAGAACATTCCTTACAAAACAAAAAAATGTGTCAAAATAATGATAACATTAAATTCCGCGCGCCACGCGCCAAACGATGCGAGGTTGCCAGATTTACGCACTCACTGAATTGTCTCTATTCGCTCGCATTATTATCGCGACGTTGCCAAAATGTTCTAATACCTATCTCCGATAGCTGCGCGAGCAGCGGCGCGACTCTGGCTCGCTCTAACACCATACAAAAGAGGAGTTCAAGCCTAGTGCGAGTCATACTTTCTCAGTCGCACTCACTGGCTTCTGTATTTGGCTTGTCGGACCTCTTTGTCTTTGCTAGTAAAACGACTCTGTTCCGATAAGATTATTAGGTATTTAATTTGGAAATTCGTATGGAGTTAAAAGCTGGGCTTTTCTTTGAATGTGTGCGTGTATGTCAGTGTAAGTTGAGAGTGAATGTGTGTTTGCGCGCCAAGAATGAACGGGCAAGCGGCGCAAAGACCTGCGCGTAGCGCGAATTTCCATAGAAAGTAAAACGATTTCAAATTAGTTCATATTTGTTTTGAGCGATTACTGGTGCATCTCTTTGTTGTGATATTATTTTTTCTATTTCTTGTGATTAGTTCTCGGAATTAACTTTGTTTTGAAGTGATTAAAGTTTTTTAACACTAAAATGAATTCGGAAACGCATGCAATTGTTCCTTGTGATGGATTGAAGTGTGTGAAATCGTTACTGGGCAAGGTAAATACTTTGAGTTTTACGGAAAAATATAATCTCGTTACTTCACCTAAACCTACCCCTGATTTGAACATTTCTCAGAAAATTAGATGCCATAATAGACATTTTACTCGGTCATCGTACAGTGTTCATTGGCTGGTCGGGTGCTCTCATTTAAACAAATTTTTCTGTTGGCCTTGCATATTTTTCTCTCAAGATAAGAATGCTTGGAGTGCATCGGGTTACGATGATTTAAATAACTTATCTGGTGCCATGAAAAGGCATCAGAATTCTCAGAAGCATATGAATGCCGTTATTTCATTCTGTAGTTTTGGTAAAACGCGAATTGAAACATCTTTATCTCGTCAGTTAAGTGACGAAATAACTAAATACAATTTGCGTGTCGATCATAATCGCGCCGTTTTTCAAAGTTTGGTTGATGTTGTGTGTCTTTTAGCACAGCAAGAACTTCCTTTTCGAGGTCACGATGAGTCTAAAACCTCATTAAACCGAGGCAATTTCTTGGAGGTTGTGTCTATGCTTTCTAAATACGACCTCGTCTTAGAAAAACATACGCAGCAACAAGAAGGCAATAAGCCGGGCCCTAGTTATTTATCAAATAAAATTCAGAATGATATTATTCATTCCATATGCGAAGTTATTAAATCTCGTATTAAACTCGAGGTTAATACGACAAAATTTGTTTCTATTATTGTTGATGAAACTCCTGATATAAGCAACAGAGAGCAACTGTGCGTAATTCTTCGATATCATTATGGCAACGAAATTCATGATCGTTTTATGAATTACGTTAATGTATCTGAAAGCCGTACCTCGGAAACTTTATCTAAAATCATTTTTGATTTTCTTAATGAATACGAGTGTATCGGGAAATTAGTAGCACAAAGTTACGATGGAGCAAGCGTAATGTCAGGCATAAGAAATGGAGTACAACAAAAAGTTAAGGAAGTTTGTCCACAAGCTATTTACGTTTGGTGTAATGCTCATATTTTAAATTTGGTACTTTCCAAATCATGTGGTAGGATTAGTGAAGTCAGTTCGTTTTTTTCTGCCCTTCAGGCAATGATTAATTTTTTTAGTAACAGTACGAAACGAGCTGCTTTTTACGATAGCCATTGTAGTAAACGACTACCTCACCTTTCAGCGACTCGTTGGTCATATTCATCACGTATTGTAAACACGGTTTCTGAACAAAAACAAAACCTTATTAAATTGTTTACTGAAATGGCTGATAACACGCAACAGGAATGGGATGGTGATAATATTTTAGCCGCGGAAAACTTTTGCAATTATCTAACATCATTTAATTTTATTTTTTTTCTTTCCCTTTTCCACAAGATATTTGAAAAAACCGACGGCTTGTACAACATAATTCAAAAATCACAAGTCGATGTTGGTTTTTGTGTTAACCAAATAAAAGTGTTTGACTCATGGTTGCACAATGAATTGCTTGCCCAATTTAGTCAAATTTATGAAGATTCATTGATAAATAATTCTGCTCCTCGTTTAAGACGTAATGTCACTTGCGCTCGTACAGAGTATAAACGTATATTTGTCCAAGTAATTGATAACATATCTGCCGAAATTAAAGATAGATATTCAGAAATATTTAAATTACAGTTTTTCCAATTGCTTAATAACAAACAATTTGATAATTATAAACGAGTTTTTCCGACAGCGGCATTAGATTCGTTATTCAGCATTTATGCAAACTATTTTGATAGGGAAACTTTAAAGATTCAGTTGATTAGTTTGTATTCATCACCTGAACTAAAGGATCTCAATATTTTTAATTTAATTGATTTCCTGCATGAAAATTCCCTTCAGGATGCTTTTCAGGAACTTTTAAAGTTAGCACATTTAATTGTAACAATACCCGCGACAAGTTGTTCCGCGGAACGCGCTTTTTCATCTTTGAAACGTATTCACACATATTTAAGAAATACACAAGGACAAGAGCGGCTTTCCGAATTATCAACGATTGCCATAGAAAAACAGCTGTTGGTAGAATTAAAACGTTCACCAACATTTTATGCTGATGTAATAAAATCATTTTTACAGAAAGATAGAGTTTTTGATTTAGAATACAGAAGGTAATTAAAGTAATTTTGTTATTCATTCAAGTGTTACAATAAAAGCATGCTCCAAAATCATTTACTGAAACAAATTTGACAACAAACGGCTTTTATCAAAGCCACCGGAGGTATGACATTGCTGATATGTATCTGTAAATCTATCTAGTAATACCATGCCTTCTGTGTGCTTTGTTGTGTGTCATCTGTCCGTGGTAAAGAAGAGAAGAATGAAGAGTTATGGCTGTTTACATTGTGAGTAATTACAAATATTTTCAACAATGTGTAGTTAGAAACCAATATTTTGTTTGTGCGCCATCTAGCGTTCATTTGAATATCTGACCCATAGCGACTGCACCGATCGAAGTAAACTAATAGACTCAGATTTCAGTTGTTACATTTAAGTTAATAGATGGCTCTTATATATTTTACTTCATACTTGATATTAAAATAGTTATAATTTTTTTACGGGATATAAAATATGCAAGAAATATGAAACTGTTTGCAGTTTCATATTTAGGCATATTTATATAATGTGAAAACAAAAACGTTAGTAACCAATGCCAGAACATAACATAATTTTTTAACCCTAATTTCGTCCTTTGTGTAGTTGGGCTTTGCCCCCGTTTCATCGGAGGCACGCCACTGAGTCTTAGAGAGTTGTATTGATGACTTTAATTATTATAATTCTGTAAATACGTATTTGTTACGACCGTGAATCATGTTTTAATCAACATACAACCTAATACTTACCTGCAAACAGAAAAACACGTACGAAACGATTTTAATTTCGCGGGCTCCTGACGCTTCGCGTACGCCACGCAAAGTACCTATATCTAATAGTTTTACGCTCTAACTGAAATAACTACGTACGTAAATAGGTTACCAGTCCTAAGCCTGGTTTGGAAAAGTATGAAGGGAAATCGGTAGACTATTATACATAAAGATTTTCTACAAATAAATAAAAACAATACCTATCCTAAAGGAGACGGGCGAGACTACATGTATTTTGGGACCCACTCTTAGAGGTAGCATAGCAGTAGTCGTCTCCTGTTATCTGGAATTAATTAATTATTTTAAAATAAGTAAATTCACCTTTAGTGTAATAAAGAAAGAGTTCCATGTATAAGTAACAAAAGTGCCTGACTCGCAGGTCTCCAAGTCCCAACCCGAAAGAAAAACAGAAATACCGTTTGATAATAGGTCTTTACCTATGAAATTGCCGTATTGCAGTACAGACTTTTTCAAACAAAAAAAAGTTTTGATTGGCTATGAGTTCTAAATTCAAATTAATTTTGTTTTAAAAATATGACATTCTATTTACAAAATCAGTCTTTTGTTTATTCATTAGCGTTGTATTTTCATTACATTTCAACATTTTTCCTCATAATGGATACTTTGAAATTTCGTGTAATTATGGAATATGAGTTCCGTCGTGGCACCAACGCGGCACAAACGACCCGTAACATCAACGACGTTTACGGAGAGAACTGTACAAACGAACGCACAACCCGTTATTGGTTTGCTCGGTTTCGTTCTGGGAATTTTGACTTGAAAAATGAACCTCGTGGTCGTCCGGAAACTTTGGTCAACAATGATGAATTAAAGGTGATTGTTGAAGCTGATGAAACTCAATCTACAGCTGAGCTGGCAGCAGCTTTTGATGTTAGCATTAAAACAATATTGGTCCATTTGCGACAGATTGGCAAGATAAAAAAGCTTGATAGATGGGTGCCCCACGAACTTAACGATCGCCAGCGCAACGTACGCGTCGAGACTTGCCTTGCGCTGCTTAACAGGCACAGAAATGAAGGAATTTTGAACCGAATTGTTACGTGCGACGAAAAATGGATTCTTTTTGACAATCGAAAGCGCTCAGCAAGTTGGTTAGATCCTGGTTCGGTACCAAAGCAATGTGCAAAACGAAAAATGACCCCTAGAAAGGTGATGGTCACAGTTTGGTGGTCTAGTGCTGGTGTGATTCATCATAGCTTTTTACAAAACGGCGAGAGCATTACTGCAGATGTGTACATTGAAGAACTGACCACAATGATGGCGAAACTCGCACGTCTGCAACCAGCTTTGGTCAATCGGTCGTCTCCACTGCTACTTCACGACAACGCGCGGCCCCATACTGCACAACAGACCGTCTCTAAGCTGCATGAGTTGGGTTTGGAAGCTCTCCCTCATCCGCCATACTCACCAGATCTTGCGCCTTCCGACTATTACTTTTTCCAAAATTTGGACAACTTTTTAGCGGGAAAAAAATTCAATTCCCGAGAGGCAGTACAAAACGCCTTTGAAGAGTTTGTTGTCTCCCGTCCAGCTGATTTTTTCAAGAAGGGCATCCATAAACTGCCACAGCGTTGGCAAAGATGCATTGATTGCAGGGGTGATTACTTTGAATAAAAGAAATAAACAAGTTCGAAAAAAAAAATACTTTAACTTTTTTCAAACAAAACGGCAATTTCATAGGTAAAGACCTAATATAAAAGAGAATATGACCTCTGATATCTTTGGAAGGGTATACAAACTGTTTTTTTAATATCCCATAACTCTAGGATATGATTGAGACCATATCAGAGAATCAACTGGCATATGAATTATGTTTCAATTATACTTTTTTTTTTTTCGCATTTTCTTATCTTTAAATATGAATTATTGGTTTGAATAAAAAGAATTACTCGTATTTATCAATAAAATTACTACTATTTTACTTCACTACTGCAAAGTTTGGCAACCTCGCAAAAGTAAAGATTCGTCATACTGGTGATAATTTCTGACCTAAGTAAATTTTGATTGATGATATCTCCGAAAATATGCATTTTTGGACCACCTATTCTAGGAGTTTTAGTATTATTTTTACCTACAGAATATAAGTCAAAGTCAAAGCATTTATTTCAATTAGACCATTACAGGCACTTTTGAAAGTCAAAAAAAAAAACAAAATAAAACGCGAAGCTACAGTCCCAGTCACAAGGCATAATAACTTGTGAAAGTACTGTAGTTGCCCATTCCGTAGCGTAGATCTCTATGGAGAAGAACGGGCAAGAAACTCCATGGACACTCTTTTAAATCAAAATATGTTACAAAATCTTGGTTACATCATTCATGTTAAGAATTACAAATATGTGAGAACAATGTAGAAATACGGGCAAGTTAAGAGCGTCCAGAGTAAAAGATTAAATCAGTAATTAAAAAATAAAGTAATTAAAATAAACCGTGGCAGCTAAGAGATGACCAGTCACAACTGACAGCGCCCGTTCACGAACATGACGCATGTATCAGCCATCATTCAACTCAACCATTTTGAAGGGAACTAAACGACCCGACACACCCGCCACCATCAGCGTGACATTTAAGTGAGCATGACATTCACTCAACCACCAGGGTAATTTCGCGTCAATGAAAGATTTAGGTACTCATTAAATGGTGGCTTTACAGTACATGGTACTCACACATGTGCTATGCAATTATATAATACTAAGAGATTGAATCTATACAATGCAAATATATTTTTACAATCTTCTGCAGCTTTCACAATAACTTCACTTTCTAATTCTGATGATTCCGATTGCCCCTATGGTTGTGGAGCAGGACCAGCAATGAGCCAAGCATTTTTATCATCAATATAATCCCCCAACGTATAATATGCTTGCCTACATAGTGTGCGTTTTATGCAAGATTTAAATTTTGTTTCATACAGTTGTAGAATGTGGGGAGGTATTTTACTGTAACATTTTAAACAGTACCCCATGAAAGATGAGTCTACTTTAGCTAACCTGAAACCTGGCTGAACTAGTTGGTCTCTGTTTCTAGTATTATAGTGGTGCCGGTCACCTCTTTTACTAAATAAATGCAATTTTTTCTAACGTACATGATGTTTTCATAGATGTATTGACAAGGTACCGTCATGATGTTAATTTCCTTGAACAGTTCTCTTAGAGAATCGCGCCTACTTAGATTATATATGGCTCTGATAGCTCTTTTCTGCAGAATAAATATAGACTCGATGTCTGCAGCCCGTCCCCATAGTAAAATACCATATGACATAATACTATGAAAATAACTAAAATACACTATCCTCGCGGTATCTACATCAGTAAATTGACGGATTTTTCTGACAGCATATGCTGCTGAACTCAGCCGTCCTGCAAGAGATGTTAAATGAGGACCCCATTGTAGCCTTGAGTCGAGCGTGATCCCTAAGAAAACAGTTTCATCGACAAATTCAAGTTTCTCTTGATTCAATACTATGTCACAGTCACTACTTTTGACATTTGGTAGAGAAAATCTTATGCACTTAGTTTTTTTCCCATTTAATACTAAATTATTTGCGGTAAACCATTTATGGACCTGCATTAGAGCGTTATTTACATCGTCAAGGTTTGTGGCACGTCTATTTATCATAAATATTAACGAAATATCGTCCGCAAACAACACCATTTGTGGTTGGTTTTTAAATAAATGGGGAAGGTCATTAATATATACTAAAAAGAGGAAAGGACCCAATATCGAACCTTGTGGTACACCCATTTTTACTTTCAAAGCCATTGAATTTACACCATTTACCTGTACTTGCACTTGCTGCTGTCTATCATTTAAATACGATTTTACTAAACTGAGCGCAAGTTTACCTAAGCCGTAATGCTCAAGTATCAAGAGCAAGGTTTGGTGATTTACGCAATCAAATGCCTTCGAGAGGTCACAGAAGATTCCTATGGCATCTTGTGCCTCTTCCCACGCAGTATACAGGGTGTTTGGAAGGGAGCTGTACATACGCCTAGGGTAGAAACTAGGGATAGTCTGCTACCTACCCCCGCCCATTATATTGACCTTGGCCTCAAGGTTTTTTTTAAATTTATTTTTATTTTTTATTTGACTTTTTTGTGATTTTTTGACTAAAACTACCTGTAGCTCAAAATCTATCCATGGGACCGGTCGGCTAATGGTCTTGTTTTAATCGTTAGAGTCTTAGGGTCCTGCAAAAAATTATTTTACACCAGAAAATTGTGGAGAAGAAAAGTTATGGGGCCTGAAGTACCATAGTAAGGTAAAGAAATAATTTTAAGGGCAACTTTCTATGGGGTTTAAAAAAAACTAACAGGGTTGGAGTTCTTCTGATTTTTTTAAAACATCCTCAGTCCATGCCCTTTCTAACGATATGCTAAAAGTGTATTTATCACTTTTAGTTTTAAAGTTATTAATTAATTTCCGCAACTAGGGCACTTTTACCACCACGAGTCGACATTTGTAAGACAAATGTAATTTCCAGAATTTAAACCAGTTTGGCCTACAGTTGGCAAATTTGTTGTCTCACTCTTACACGAGAGCAACATGTAAGAGACAAAACACGTCATGTCATGTCTCTTTCGCTCTTGGGTCGACGGGGCCGGGCAGGTAACTCGTTGGGGTCTTTGTTAGTCAGTCGAGATTTACCCATCTTAGCTAACTTACGTACTTGCCGTTACGACGCTCCACTGTTTTCGTTAATTTTGTTAAGTTTTGTTATTTGTTACCTTGTTGTTGGCAAAATGGCTGGATTTACCAGTGAAGAGTACACCGACATGCTGGTGGTGTATGGAATGGCTGATTGCAATGGGCGCGAGGCACGGAGGATTTATCAAGAACGGTATCCTAACCGGCGAGTGCCTAACCACCAAACGTTTGGCTCAACTTATCGGCGTCTGCGAGAAACCGGAAATTTAAATTTCCGGGAACCAGCCGTGAACAGATTTCAACCAAATTTGGCTGCGGAAGAACGCATATTGGCTGAATTTGAGGAAGATCCGACCAGAAGCGTAAGAACCGTAGCCCGGACGCTTGGTTTAAGCGTGTGGAAAGTCTGGTCGGTTCTTCGCGAAAATGGACGTCATCCTTTCCACTACACCCCTGTTCAAGGTAATTTTTTACATAAAGTTTTTGTTTTTAGCTCTTATGTAATGAACTAGCATGTGAATTTCATAGGCAATTTTTAAATTAACATGAGCATGTGTGTGAGAGAGAGAGAAATGGAAAGACAGAGATAGCAATCAATGTTACATAGCTACTAATTCATAAGGAAACCGCTAACGTTGATATTTTTATTGTTTTAGGCTTAGAGGATAACGACTATGCAAGAAGGGTGGAGTTTTGCCGCCACTTGCTCCATACGGACGTGGAAGATATTAATTTTTTACGGAGTATTCTCTGGACTGACGAGTCCAAGTTTGACAAGGAAGGAATTGTAAATTACCACAATCTCCATCACTGGGCACCCACAGATCAAAACCCGAGAGTCAAGAGGCACAGAGGTTTTCAACGAAGGTTCTCCGTGAACGTATGGGCAGGCGTCATCGGTAATCGGTTGATAGGGCCGCACTTTTTGCCAGACAACCTAAACGGGCAAAACTACTTAGATTTCCTCGAAAACGATTTGCCTGATTTAGCGGAAGAAGTGTTTGACGAAGTTCGGCCCATAGTCTTCCAGCACGACGGCTGTCCTGCTCATTGGAGCCTAGCAGTGAGGGAGCTTCTGGACAACTGCTTTCCTAATTCTTGGATTGGTCGGGGTGGGCCAATTCCCTGGCCCCCAAGGTCGCCTGACCTTACCCCACTCGACTTCTACGTCTGGGGAAGGGCGAAAGAGTTGGTGTACGCAGAAGAAGTACCAACAAGGGAGGTTCTAATTAACAGGATCCACGCCGCATTCGATACAATGCGCGAGGAACTGCTGCTTAGAACGGTGACCGTGGAGATGAGGAAGAGGTGCCGAGCATGTTTACAGGTCAATGGTCATCAATTTGAACAAAATTTGTAATTAATTAAAATTAGTAATTAATTAAAATTTGTAATTTAATGACATTAGTCATTACCAAATTTTTTGTTTCATTTGCCATCCTTTTACGATCGAACACATTTAATTTTCATTAGTTGAAATTTTTGCTTGAAGTGCCCTAGTTGCGAAAATTAATTAATAACTTTAAAACTAAAAGTGATAATTACACTTTTAGCATATAGTTAGAAAGGGCATGGACTGAGGATGTTTTAAAAAAATCAGAAGAACTCCAACCCTGTTAGTTTTTTTTTAAACCCCATAGAAAGTTGCCCTTAAAATTATTTCTTTACCTTACTACGGTACTTCAGGCCCCATATTTTTTCTTCTCCACAATTTTCTGGTGTAAAATAATTTTTTGCAGGACCCTAAGACTCTAACGATTAAAACAAGACCATTAGCCGACCGGTCCCATGGATAGATTTTGAGCTACAGGTAGTTTTAGTCAAAAAATCATAAAAAAGTCAAATAAAAAATAATAATAAATTAAAAAAAAACCTTGAGGCCAAGGTCAATATAATGGGCGGGGGTAGGTAGCAGACTATCCCTAGTTTCTACCCTAGGCGTATGTACAGCTCCCTTCCAAACACCCTGTATATGTGTTTTAATAAAGTGACATCGGCGTCAGTTGTACAACGTCCCTTGGTGAAACCATACTGTTTCTCGTGTAAGATTTTGTTGGTGTTAAAGTGGGTGAGCATTTGATTAAGCATTACCTTTTCAAACACCTTGCTGAAAACCGGCAGCACGGATACGGGTCTATAATTATTCGTATCTTTACTGTCCCCAGATTTGAAAAGTGGTATTACCTTGCTGTATTTCATAAGGTCTGGGAAGACTCCTTGGTCCACACACAAATTAAAAATTAAAGCCAAGTACGGTGCTATAGTGTCAATAATACCTTGACACACTTTAATAGAGAATCCCCATAGATCTTCGACTCAGTGATCAACTGGGCGGCAATAAACTGGGCCACGTGGACCAGTTGTACATAATTAATTATGCCTACTATTTTTGTGGCCAACTGGGCCGAACGCGCTTTGATCTTGCGGACGTGATTTTATTATTTAATTTGCTGTGGTTAAGTGGGCCGAAAGTATACAGTACAGTCAGATACAGATTGTTTCAGTAATTTCAAATAGAATAAATATTTACCTTGTAGGTACCATTTTGTTTTTACTTAAATACAGTATCTACAGCCGTTACGAAAGTAGAGTGCGCTTTCTTTGAAAATAAACAAAGCTACTACAAGACTCTCAGATTACAATGAAAGAAGTAAGACGGCAACAAGGTCCCGATATATTTGTCTCTTTCTACTATTGTATCATGGGACGCGCGCGCCTGCGCTGCCCTTTGCCGGCAGTCTGGTTCATGTTCCTGTGGCGTGAATGTGTTTTTGATAATTTTATATATCATTGATGCTATTCAACGTGGAGAGTGTAAATAATGGAACATAGTGGAGGTAAGATTTATATAATTACATATTCTTAGCATAAAAAAATATCACAAACTTCATTCATTACGTTAAAGAAATTTCAATAAGAAGCTATATCTGCTCTTATTGGCGGCCGCCATTTTGTGGCGTCGTTATTACATTGTCATTACATTTTTAAGAATTACTAAGAATGTTTTACGGTTATAATTTTAGTAATTTCACAGTTTTACTATCCAAGTATATTTTACATTATTTGTGCTTATGTGTTATGCTTGGTTAAAAACTTACGTTTGAGTTTGTTATCGGTTTACCCACATTTTCGTTTTTATTTTTATATTTTTGTTCGTGCTAATATAAGTACCTCTGTGCACTCCAATTGTTAATTTTAGTTTCTAAATTGTTTCTCAGTAAGTGAATTTATGTATTCTTTATGAGAAATAAAGTTGTTCTTAAACCTTAAAAATATATGCTTAACTTATAGCGCTTAATTGATTACTCTAAATTTACTGTTTCTTTTTTTTGGATAACTAGATTTATACAATAATTGCGATAACATATTTTTGATTTGTGCAATACTCTACAATACGACCTTTTTGATGAAGAATATACTTCTGCTTTGCTTAACATTACTTTTAATATAAAAGTTTTGTTGCACATAGTATGCGCTATAGTATGCACATATTTTAAGATTACTAGCAATTTAGATTTCAAATTACTAGAATTATTTTAATCATCCAGCAAAACTCAAAGGCTTTTATTAGAAATGGGTTCATATTAGTAGCGTAATGTGTAATTAGGCTGCCGCCGCTGATGCATATATATATAGATGCCATGAAAATATTTACAGGTGAACCAGGGCCATCAAATTCACAAAATTGTATCCAGTGGCAAATAGTAACATCGCAACGAGGCAAACGAGTGCTTCTTCGTGCAGGCCATAGATACCATGAGAAAAGGCGAAATAAAGATGGTTCCTGTGTTTGGAATTGCACTAAAAGAAAAAAATGTAAAGCTAAATTAATTATTGCCAATAATAATACCATTACACGGGATGACAAACATGACTGCGAGCCGGATTTTGCTTCAAACGAATTAGAAATACAATTTAACAAGTGCTGTGAACAAATCAAGTCTGATTATACTATTTCAATTCCAAGAGCTTATCGGGAAACTGTTGCGGGACTCGTGGATAGTGGCATTAATTTCATTAAAAAAATACCTACATTGGAAAATATTAAGCATAAGCTCCATCGTAAAAGAAATAAATCACTTGGTGTACAAAAAATATGTTTTAATTCTATCAAAGAAATAATTGTGCCCGAAAGATATCAACATTTTTTATTAGCTGATTACAGTAATGGACCCAGTAGAATTATAATTTTCGCTAATCGAGATTGTAAAAAAATATTAACTTATCCAAATTTAACAATTTTATGTGATGGGACGTTCAAATTTTGTTTAAAACCATTTAATCAATTATATAGTTTACATGTAGATTTAGGTAGTAATGACACATACAATAATATTATACCAATTATTTATGCCTTACTGCCGAACAAAAACAAAAATACGTACATAACTATGTTTAAATTAATAAAAAGTCAAATTCCCCAATTTTCACCCCAATTATTTATACTTGACTTTGAACAAGCAGCTATGTCTGCTATTAAACATGTTTTCCCTAAGACTAAAATCAATGGCTGCTATTTTCATTTTGCGCAAAGCTTGTGGCGAAAAGCCGATGAGTTAAATATCACAAAATCAAAATTAGCCAGAAAACATGTTAAACGATGCACTGTTATGGCTCATTTGCCTAGAGAGGCTATAGACAATGCTTGGCTATATATAATGGCACAATGTCCTACAAACAAAAATGTCGTGCTATTTAACGATTACTTTGTGCAAACGTGGTTGAATGATAAGTCATTCTTTGCAGACAAATGGTGTAGTAATCATTTGCATCGAACAACAAATATGATTGAAAATTGGCATTCGATTTTAAATAAAAAAATTTCAAGTAAACCAAAAAACATTGCGCATTTTTTAACAATACTTGAAAAGGAAAACAATTACTATGAAGTTTTATATACCAACGGAACTAGTATTAGAAAAAAACTTCCAGAAACCCAAGAAATAGACCAACATATATCGCAGACGATTGAGGAATTTATTAGAGGGGACATTAATATTGATTTATGCATAGAGCGCCTTGTTTTATGATTTTATTTTAAAATTGGAAATTACTTAAACTGTGATTTTTTTTTATTAATTATAAGATTTTAATAATTACTGTTGTACAAAACCGATCTGTGATTTTAAATATTTTTATTAAAAAATCAATGTTGTATCCTGTTATGCTCATAATTTTTGAATTGAGACTTAAATTATATTAAGCTAAGGTAGTTCTATTAAAATTATACTGAACTGATCTGTGATTTTTAGGATTAACCAATTTTATTTGTATTGTGTTATATGAATGTTTATCGTGTATATGTCAATTTGTGATTGCAGTACTGTTTTTTAAAAATTATATTCCTTATTTTAAAACTTAGATTAATAAGAAAAATTATTTACATGTTATATAAAACATTTTATTGTAAGCTAAGCTTTGTCTATACAACTACATTTTGTTGATTTTTGAAATACATACATTGATTGATGATGTTTTGTTTTCCTCTCAAAGTCCCAACACAATTTACCTTTTGACAAATTTATTTTGATACACTTGTGTTCAACTATACCAAACTGCCTTAAATTTTTATTGTCGGCCCACTTAACCACAGCAAATTAAATAATAAAATCACGTCCGCAAGATCAAAGCGCGTTCGGCCCAGTTGGCCACAAAAATAGTAGGCATAATTAATTATGTACAACTGGTCCACGTGGCCCAGTTTATTGCCGCCCAGTTGATCACTGAGTCAGATCTTCTGTTAATTTGATTTTGATTTCCTTAAAAGCTTTAATGACTGCTATGGGGTTTATATGCTTAAATTGAAACTCAACCGGACATGCTGAAACGTTCGCTTTTAATAAATCAATAGAAAGCAAGGGTGAGGAATTTAAGGTTTCGGTAGTTTTAACCCGTCAGAAGGCGCGCCTCAGTTAGTTACACGGAGAGGCGCGCGCGAGCAAATTACTCACACTACTTTAAATGCTTATATTTCTACTTTTATATGTATTTATTGGCTTATAATGGAATTATATAAATAAGACAAGGTTTAAAGAGTAAGAAAATGAATATTTTAATTAAAACTACGAAACATAAATGCAACTTCAAAAGCAAATTTGTGCTTGACGTCACTTCATCCGATGAATGATGAAGATGAAGATGTTCTGGGTAAAAACAAAAAATATTATTATTAAAATATTACTGCAGTGTTTACATAATAATTAACCAATATAATATAAATAAATAAAATAATATATTTTAGAAAATACAATAATGCTTTTTTTATATGATGGGCGCGTGATGAGCAAATTGCCGCACGATGCTACGCGGCCTCCACAAACACTTCGCTGCGCGGTCGCAACCGAACTGACCGGTATGAGAGTTGCGTCAGTAGGGAGGGGATGAATAGTTAGGAAGCTACCTAGGCGCTTGAGACGTTAGGGCATCAGTATCACCAAAAGTTTTAGCTTTTAATTTTTGTGTGAGCAAATTGCTCATAGCGCGCCTTCTCACGGGTTAAGTGGCATATTGGTAAAGAAATCTACAAATTCTTGAGCTACTTCGTTTTTAGAGCTTAGAAGACCACGTGAAGTCTCTAGTCTGATATCATTAATATATTTTTTATTTCTATTGGATTCACTATTGATAATTTTCCAAACCGTCTTTATTTTGTTATCGGCGGACTTAATCTTGTTGATAATGAATAGGGCTTTGGCTACTTTGCAAGTGTTTTTAAAGATTTTTGAATAGGTTGCAACATATTTATTAAAAGATTCCGAGTTGATGTAAGGCTTAAGGCCGTACAACTCAAACAATCGCTCCCTATTTATCCTAATACCCTTAGTGGCCCAGTCACTGAACATAAACTTAGGGTAAATACATTTTGTTTTCATTTTTAATGTATTATTGAACTCTACGTGAACTACCGAAAATAATTCCTCATAAAATTTATTTGCATTTTCAATTATATGGCCCGGAATGCCTAAATTACTAATTAAGTTATTATTAAATTTATTCAAATTGCTGGGCGTTATTTGTCTAGAGTTTATCTGGATTTTTTGTAATGGTGTGTATGACTTAGAGATGTGTCCCTCACTCATGAGGTGCCCCATTTGAGGTACTCGTGAACGCAAATTGAAAGAGTTACTCGAATTTCAATATTGAACCACCTCACTCGTTCACGCCACCTCACCGGTCACCACTTACCACTTAAAAATTGACATTATCATTATATTGAGGCGAGTACTCGCGAGTAAGTATTATGTGATTGAGTGAGCGAATGAACTCTCATAGTGCAGCAAACTTATCTGGCCCGGTTATGGCGCTGGCGGCGCTAGCGGTGAACAAAAATTGATAGGTCCTGTCAAATTGTCAGAGTGATTTCGGTAGTTCCAATTATTGCCACCGGGTCAGATAAGTTTACTGCACTATATTTCTTTATAGTGCAGAATTTTTGTAGAAATGTTTTGATATGTACCTACTGAAATAATGATGTTTGGTATGTGTGTTATACTGATGTTTGGTAGGATATTATTCAGATTAAGAAGAGATGCAAACAATTATTGTGTGAAATGAGTTGCCGGGTAAATAAAACACACGAAGAAAATAAAAAATAAAACCGAGTGTAATGAGATCAAAGGATAAAAAAGTAAAAAAAAAATTATGGTACGTATTATTCACATATTTGCGTTTAAAAATAAAATCTGGCGCACTTTTTTACCATCCAATCGGTTGCGCCTGTCAGTAACGACATGTCCTGCTTTCGAAAAAACTCTTTCGGAAGGAGTTGAAGTAGCTGGAGTACAAAAGTGTTTTTTGACTACATCATACAGGCGTGGATATGTGTGCCTTTTCGTGTACCACCATAATATAGGGTCGTGGGATTTCCTGCTAATAAGAGGCTCATCCAAATATTTGTCGACTTCTATGATTGCAGCTGCGGTGGGGTTTTGCTTTTTAACTGCATCTATAACTTTAAGATCGAAGTCATCCCATATAGAAGGTTTTTCTATGTTTGTATCGCTTTGTGAAATATTTTCACTAATTTCTGAATCAGTTTCATTAATCGATGCAGTAGATTTAGCCGCTATATTAGATAAAATTTTTTTTGCATTATCAACACTACTTTTTTTGTCATCAGGAAAACCATATGTCTTAAATCGTGGGTCTAGAAGTGTACTAACGGCAAATAATTTATTATCCTCCACATTTCTAAACCGTATTGATATATCAGTAATGAACCGCTTGGCCATTTCCATTACTGGTTGGGGAATGCTTGAGTCTTGAGTGGTGAACGCCTCACACTTTTTTTTGAGCAAATTCGCTAAAACTATGATTTGCGATACAGTAACATGCTTTTCTGCACTCATTATTTCAGTGACTGATTTAAAGTGTCGTAACAAATCACAACATTTCGACAAAATGTTTATGTCGTCGGGGGTCAAATTTGGCGTGTTGGGATAATCGGTGGCAATGGTGGAAATCACACTTCTTTTTATCTCCAAAATCCTCTCGAACATATCGAAAGTAGAGTTCCATCGTGTTATCACGTCTTGTTTTACTTTTAGCTGTTTCTCCCCTAGCTGCTTTTGCATGGCTGTTAGGCGCTCACAAGCCAAAACACTCCTTTGGAAAAGTTCCACTATGGTTTTGACTTTAATTTGGATCACCTTTATTTCTGATAAACCTGCTTGAACAATTAAGTTTAAAGTGTGAGCAAAACACGGTACTTGCTTCCATTTTAATAGAGAAATGGCAGCTTGGATGTTATTAGCATTGTCAGCAGTAACTGACACTACTTTTTCTATGACATTCCATTCGGTGCAAATTTTTTTAATTAAATCAGCTAAGTTCTGTGCGGTATGGCGTTGTGCGTCTGGAATGCATTCTAACATTACCGCCTTAATATTGCTGTTTTCAACAAAATGTGCTGTTACGGCAACATACTGATGATGAGAAGCAGAAGTCCAGGCATCCGTAGTTAGGGCAACATATTCCGCTTGTCCTAGTAATTTTGTCACATCCTCTCTTACGATGTTGTAAAATTTGAGTAATAAAGCTTTTGATATCGTCTTTCTTGATGGAGCAACATACGATGGACACAATTCTTTTATAAATGCTCTAAATGAATCGCTTTCGACGATTGTGAATGGCAAATAATTTTTGACAATCATTTGTAGGAGCAACTTATTAATAGTTTCCGTTTTCTTTAACGACAGTGGTTTTGCAAAATATTGATTTATTAGATTATTTTGAATACAAACTTGAGGAGGACGATTCAGAACGGGAGTTGCTGGTACAAATTGAGTGGAACCATCGGGGCAGGCGGAAGACGACTCAACTTGAGACGTAGATGGAATCGCAGGTGAAAGGGGTGTAGCAACACTAGTATCATTATTGATAGCCATACGATCTTCCTGAATCCCAGCTAAGACAAGGGGATGAGCGGATTTTAAATGTCTGGTTAAATTATAGGGGCCTGCACCCCTGTGCGACAAAATTTTCATGCAAATTGTACATTTTGCCTTATATTCTCCCAAATCCGTGAAAAACTCCCAGGTTTTCGATTTTTTTACCGTTGGAGCCATAACATAAATAATAAAACCAACACCAGCAGCAATAAGTATTTCCAAAACACCACCACCAAAACCAAAACAAGCAAACAAGCAAAACAATACAATTATTCACAAGCACAAAACTAGACGTAGGTATTTGTCACAATAATTCACGCCACGTGCATCTCTAAGGTCAACATAGGTAAACTAACAAAATTAGGTACTCAAAACGAATTAAAGAGAAAATAGTTTTATTACTGCTATTACTATGAACTCTAAGGACATTAAAATTAGATTGATATTCAAGATTTATTGATTCGTTTATTTTGGCGGTCTAAAAATGAGCGAAAGAAAATGATGTGTGTGAGGGAGATGTGAAAAATGTAAAAATCGTAATCGTGAGGACGACGCGCCGGTTCGCCTCGCTTGCCGCTGCCTCGGCCAATCGGCTGAGTTCGGCTCATGAGGTGAATACTCAACACGCCGACGTACGATACCTCGCCTCAAATGAGGGGTACCTCGCGAGTACCTCGCGAGGTAAAATGAGGTGCTCCCTCAACCTCATATAAAAATGATGAGTTACCCATCACTAGTATGACTCGAAAACAACGGTTTGCCCACTGTGATCAGAAGGGAGGTAATTTACAATTGATTTATCTCAGTAGTCGCAACAACAAAAAACATTATCAATACATGTAGCAGTATTTGTAGTAATTCGGGTTGGTTCCGAAAACACGTTTAACAAATTAAATGATTTAAAAAGGTGTAATAATCTACTAGTATTAGAATTTTTGTCTAAAATATTAATATTAAAGTCACCACAGATAACCAGAGATTTTTCACCTGTTGCAAGTTTTGCTAAAGCATCTTCCATTACTGACTCAAATAAGGAGTAGTTTTGATAATTTGGGGGTCTGTAAACGCACACTATTATATGCTTATCCAGCTCAACACAAGACAGTTCAATATTATGCTCAACCGATAGATCAACAATATCGCTTCGACACTTAAATTTAATACAATTTTTAACTAAGATTAATGAACCCCCACGCATTTTCGATTTTCGGTTAAAGCAACTGCCCACACTGTAATTTGCGTAATTAATTAGCATTTCATAGTCTTTTAACCAATGTTCAGTGAAACAAACAATTTCAAACTTTGTTTTTTCTAAAAATAATTCAATCTCTAATTGCTTTGAAGAGAAACCTTGAATGTTTTGATGGAATAATTGCAAGGAATTCTGCTTAGCCCCTTTTTTACATTTAGCTATTTGATAGCGAGAAGGTATAATGTTACTGGTATCTTCTGTTGTCTTACTAACTAGTTTAAATGAGCATCCGGAGTGAGTTCTAAGACTCCCGTGGCATCACCAGACAACAAGCTCCTATCACTAATACACCCTAATTGAGAATTTTCCATGCTCACACAAGGAACCTCCTCTGTAGAATAATTGTAAAAAGAAAATAAATCTATATTAGTATGATTACTAATAGTCGCAGTGTTAATAATAGAACTAAACTTAGACATACTATTTATGTCTGTGTGAATATTATAAGCTAATAGCCTAGCTATTTTGTGTCTACATCCAATAGGTAGATACACATTACCCCGTGTCGACCTAAGTTTACCTACAAAAGTGTTAGTATCCAAATAAATAAGTTTTTCACTATAGTGACCGACTAAAAAGTGCAAATGTTTATTCAACATGTGTATATAATTGTTCTTTCGATCACCCAAATTTTCAAAATATGGAAAAGCACATAAGATTATTCTACGACAATTCAACTTTAACAACTCAGTAACACTGTCTGTGATGTGTTCTTTTTTAATTTTTGAACTATTTCCTACAAATATAGTTATATCAGTATTATTATTATAAACATTTCTAGTTACTGATGCCATAATCTGTTTGAATGTTGACCCTGGCATGCAATGATTTTGATTGGAACAACTCAGGTTATTACAAACTAATTTACCTACACCTCTTCCTATACTATCTGAGAACATTATTGAGAATAAACAATTGTAACTACTATTCATCTCAGGTTGTAAAACTTGTAAACAATCTTGTGTAATATTAGTAGTTTCTTGGTTAAGCATACAGTCCTGAGATGAATTCTCAGCCTGGGATGGGTCCTCCATTACCTCAGGCTCGACAGTATCATGTTTGGTACTAGTCTGACAACTACATTGACACATTACCAACTCATTTGCTGCAAGAATATGTTCCCTAATCTGGTTCTGAGAACTCACATACCTAATGGAAAGAGAACTAAGTGAGTCCTGAAGTGCCTGTATTTCAGACTGCAAATGCTGAGTATCAATTTCATAAATTTTTATACTGTCTTCTAGTTTTATTTCATAATTTTTTAACTTATTAACTAAATCAACACGCTCTTTCCTCAGTGGAATATATTTGGAAAAGTGTTTATATTGTTTCCTAAATTGATAACATTTTTTAATTATTCTATTCAATTTTGCATATTTTTTAATTTTCTTATTGCTAACTGTATAATTCGGTTTCATTATGGAATCTTCAGTCAGATCAATAGTTATTAAGGAGGGGCGGTTACAATTACTATTTAATAATTCATTATACAAGACCGTAGTTTCTTTAACCTGAGTACATTCTTTTTCTTTCTGTAACTTTATGATACAACCATTGGCATGAATTAACTCATCTTCTAGATCCCTTATTTTATACAAAGCCTCCTCATACAAGTTACTACAACTATTAAAACCATCCTTGACCGCCTTCAGTTGATCCCGTTCATCAACACCGTCCAAGTATTGTTGATGTAGGACTATGAGCTCCCGCTTTAAGCTTGAGTTTTTGTCATTAACCTTAACGACTTCCACCTCACTCTCTTCTCTCTCCTGTAACAGTTGTTGGACTTGGAGGTTCGATTCTTTAAGTTCTTGGAGAGCCGTTCTCAACTTTAGCTCCATGTCTTGAGCAGTAGCCCTACGGGTCATCACAGGCATGGTTTCAGGATTGGTTACTGAAAGTAAGAAGTAAAGAAACGGTGAGAATTACTAGATTAGAGCAATAAAGAAAAGTTAATGATGAAAGTGGAAAAAAACAAAAACAGGGAAAAGTGTTCAGTTATGAAATTAAATGAGGTAGGCTGCTATTTTAGCTTCAAAATATTATCTATATATTCAATGTATCTAATAGAATATTCAATTGAACTGATTTTATTGAATTAAGGTTTAATTTTTTCCTAAGTGGGTATGTTGCATGAAAAATAAAAAATAACAAAAAAAAATCTTTATGTCCACTAATGATCACAAACGTTATATTTCTGCAAAAGATCGACTTAAAAAAAACAGAGTGATGGAATTACTCTCACAGTTTTGTTTCATATACGTTTGACAACAAAGCGATTTAGAACCTGTAAGTACAGGGTAATAAATCGACAAGAAATTAAACTAGAATTTAGCACAGATGTGTTGTATAGTTAAAGTGACGATTATGTGCTGCTGATTAATAAAAGTAAACAATACTTCCCCTGAATTATCCGTATAGATCCGTAATTACAACGTCAGCTGTTGGTTTTAGGTAACCGGTAACGTTAAATTACCGAAAACTGTATTAATTATCAGGAAATCAATTTTCCCGAATATTTACGCACTTATATTACGTTTGCACAAATAATTACACCTTAATATAACTTATTTACTAATTAAATCTAATTTAGAAATACGGATCAAAAATTTTACATGTCATTCGGGCAGTGTTGCCACTTTTTCTTAACTCTAGAGTTATAGGATATAAAAAAAAAACAGGTTGTATAAATATTTCAAGACAAAATGCGACAGCCAAACTTAACAAATCAAAATGGAAGATGGGTATCTTCCATTTTGATGACTGAAAGATCTCAGTAAAATATTATATTCTACTGCTACCTCGGCCAGTCTTTTACTGCATACTGTTTCAACCAGATAAAGTTTAAGGCAACAGTAACAATGAGCCTAAAATAAGATTGCAACAGTATGTATTTATACATATAAAAGCTGAACGAATCTGTTTGTTGTTTAGATATCCTAAATAGGTTCTTAACGTATGATAAATGTTTTTTTACGAATATACTTACATCACGTGGATACACCCATCTCTGAACTTTTTCAAAGCTCTAAGCACCTTCATGAAAGAGACAACGCCTCCGTTACAGCCCTTTCACACGGCAGTCCACTTTTTTACAGGATACAGTTTTGTGCATAATTTGATGGCGAATGTGTTTATATGCTAGCGTTCACACGAGCATCCCGCATGCGGGATCCTGCAAACCGATCCGGTCCGCACAAATAGTTTGCGGACCAATAGTAATAAAACGAAAAATACGCGATCCTTTTTTAAAATATTGTAGCGAGTAGGCAAGTTCAAGCACAGGACTCAACGCAGCACCAAAATCATACGATACTACGTCAGAGCAGGGCCGTGTGCAAAACAAGTTTGGTAAGCTCCGCCTACTCACACCGTTTTTCGACCAATAGGAATATGACAAAAAAAGGGACGAAGGAATAGAAAGTTTTTAACAGTTATATATTAACTTAATAAGTAATACTTTTCCATATCTTTCTTCATAACGTATTTACTGCAACAGAGAACATGTCTACCTACCGACTAACAACCGATGTGAGACATCAAATCGTGTTTCTGCGTGAGGAAGGATTAAATATTTGTCAAATTGCCGAAGAGCTACACACAACCGTAAGTAGTACTTTTTGATTTATTCACATAATGGTTAGTGCTATTTAAAGTGACTGTTTTTAATTAAAACTTGATACATTTAAAACATTTCTGTGTAACATTTTCCCCAATTTTGCAACATTTATTTCGTAGCGTGATGAAAAAGTAACCTATAGCCTTCCTCGATAGATGGCTATCCAACCCTTTATTTTTTTTCAGTTCTTGAGATTGGATAAACAATCAAATACTTCAGCTTTTTAATACCTATTAGTAATAAGATATGAAACATTGTCTAACTCCAATTTCGCAAACAATCTTCTTGTCCAATTCAAATTTCAACTATTTGTATCTTTTTAACTAAAAAGTGTAAAGAATTTTTTTAAATGCTAAGTAAAGTTTCTTTACTTTTTACAGAGAAATACTGTCCGTCGATGGCTCCGACGGTATGACAGCGAAGGCCATCTAAGAAATCAGCTTCCTCCTGTGACTTACAAAACCTTAACTCCCCAGAGAGTACAGAGGATGGTAACAATATACGCGGAGGAACCGTTTACCACCACGCGACGATTTGCAGAGGAATATAACTGCACCCCGCAGGCAGTGCGTAATGCTCTACATCGGGCTCCCAATTCACAATAGAAAGCCCGCTCGAAAAATACTACTCAGTAAAAGCCATAAGGCGGCAAGAGTCCGTTTCGCGCGAGATTATCGTGATTTCGATTTTTCACACGCCATATTTTCCGACGAAAAAAGTTTTAAGAGTAGTCAAATAGGTCGTCGGCATTTATGGCGTGTGAATAATACTCGGTACGACCCGCGAAATGTTTGCGCAAACAGTGATTCTGGGAGGGTCGTAGTAAACATGTGGGCCTGGATGAGTGCTGCAAGTCCTGGCGAACTTGTTTATATCCCTGAGAGGGCGACGGGCGCCAGTTATTTGGAACTGCTGCAAGATTCGTTTCTGCCAACAGTGCGGGTGGTGTATCCAGAGGACGAAGTCCCTGAAATTGTATTTATACAAGACAACTGTCCGATACACACTTCGCACTTGGTTCGAAATTGGATCCAACAGCAGCCAAGTATACGACCAGTACCGTGGCCTTCTCGTTCTCCGAACCTAAACCCCATTGAAAATCTATAGGGTATTATGGTCCAGAGATGGGACAATAGGTCCGAAAGGCCCAAACCAGCACTAGTCGCCTATGTTGACCAGGTTTGGGAATCATTGCGCGGCTCGGACCTTTACGAGAACCTGGTAAACTCGATGCGAGCGAGGTGTGATGCCGTCATAGATGCAGGTGGGGCTCTCACTAAATATTAGGGTTAGGTTTAAATTGTGTTTTGTCTGTTGTATGTTTGTTGTGTGATGTTATCTTTTTATTTTCTGTTAAATTTAAGTTATTTTTTCTGTATTTTTTATTGTGTAACTTGTGGCAAGTCCCAAATATATATAATTATAATCTTTCTTTCTTTAAAAAAAAATAAACGATATTCTTTATTTCAACTGGCGTTTTCTTCTATTCAAGTTTTTAAGTAAAACGATAGTACTTAGTTGATAATAGAACTACCCAAGTGACTGGACTACAGTTAGACACATGGCCACAGAGAACGGTTTGAATATTTAGTATGAATAGGTGATAAAATTACCGTAATAAAAAAAAAAGGTGAGATTGGTTCTCAAACCGCTAGCCTTTGCTATGCTCAGTGGAGTAAGCATTTCATACGAATGTTAACATTATTATTATCATAAAATATTCATAATCGCATGAGTCGTTTACAATTATGTTACTGTTAAAAAAAAGTGTATTAAAAAAATTAAAATAGGTCTTTCATTTATCTGTCAAGTGCAGAATAAAGGCTCCTTTTTACTTAAATTGACGTATGTAACACGAGATGTTTATAATATTACCTGTGTGTGTCAGTCGTATTTACTCCGGGGCGCAAAATTCGCACTCGTCCGGCAGATAGTGGTCGTATGCACACATCGTGCACGTTGCGCACCAAAAATAGTCCATATTTAACAATAAATGCACATTGTGTCCAAAACTCAAATCAACAATAAAATGTTCCGGTTGATCTGGCACTAACCCTACAAACGAGTAACAGTTCTGACAGAAGTCTCTACGAATGAAATGGGTTAAATCCCATGGCCAAATAAGGACATTTTCAACCATATTCAAAAAATCATTTTGAAGTGAAACTTCTTATGCGACTTCCAACAAGTTTAACGTTTTCATGGAGGGGGTTTTTTTTTTATTACCCACAAAGAGATGGCGCTATTACAAGATTTGTGACTACGTAGTTCTACTAGGTACGCAAGATGGCGTGCAAACAGTAATGCATTCAACTCTTCGGTGTGACCAGCCTTCGCTCAATTTCCATGAGTAGAATAACCTCGATAAACGTATGTAATAAAAAGTGTTCAACAATAAAACAATAAAATATAATTTAGAAGCTCAATAAAATAACGAAAGTGAATGCGTGGCACTCGAACGCATGCGTGTAGTATTACGAAGTTTCACTTCTTCCGCGCGGAGGGACTCCACGCACTATTTTTGTATAAAAATCGCTCCACTTCTATAAAAATCACCATTTTCTCCACCACAGTTCACTCTAAATAGCACGTCAGACAGACAGATTGAGTGCTCAAAAACTGTGACTGTGCCTACAAGTCGCAATCCTTTGGATATTTAATCCGGACCCTTTAATCTAACTCCGCCCAATATATTATAAACAATACTTACGTAAACAGAATCATTGTTTCTGAAACTACGACCAAAACAGCGAATGAATCACTTTTGTCCATTAAACAATAACAAGCGAGAACTGTTGATGACATCGACCAGCTGGTCGGCCTTTTAGTGCCTTTCAAAACAACGGGATATACCAAAAAAAGGTAAACAATAATTATCCACTTACAATTGCCAGTTCTAAAAAATGCTGCACATGTGCTTAAACTAAACTTTGTATTGAGCCGTGTCAGGGTGAGATTTCGGACCGTTGCTGCATAATACGATTGCAGCGTTCAGCACAAGTTAAATTTTAAATCTACCAACATTACGTTCATATTTGTATGGATGCAACAAAATCGGCCAAGACTTAAGCACTTAACTGCTGCTGTTGCTGCGGGATAAGGAAAATTATTTCGATACAGATAAGGTTCACATTCGTATAAATCGCCTATGTCAGTACTTAGTAACTTTAATAGAACTGTTATATCGGACCTATTAATTTTCTACGAGTCTAAGCACTCTTAACGGTCAGCTCACACCGAGACGCAACGCGAAGCGACGCTGCGCGCACACTTTGAAAGAGCGATTCAATATATAACTTTATTTCCTACACGAAAAGATACACATTTCCTTGTGAGAATTCAGAATACGTTGCGCCATGCAGAGCTGTGCCGCGTGATGCCTCGCGGCGCACGGTGGGCTGAAATCGCGAAGTTGGGACTTAAGGATTTTTAAATATATATTTGCATTGTATATACTTATACCATACTTTTATGTTTTGGAACTTTTTTTTAAAGTAGGTTATTACCCTAAAATTTCAGAGATTTAATTTGTATGAATAAAACAAAGAATTCGATGCATGGTGCATATTATTAGGATTATTATTATTAGTTTGTTGTAAATATTTTGTGCAACTGCATTCCACACCACTCTTTCCACAACACCAAAACCGGTTTTCTTATCAGTAGACGAGTCGTCATTAGTGACGTGCGCCAATCAGAGGGCAGTAAATTTGCAGGTAAAAAATATTTGGGGTAGCAAGTTGAAAACAATGATATCAGTTCGTTGTAACCACCCTTTACATACGGACTACCCGCTCGTTACTTGATTTTTGTTAAAAGTTGATTTTCGAGAATTTTGTGAAAATGTTTAGTGATTTAGTTACTAATGTTGATATGTTTGTGAAATTGAAATCAAGTGGTAGTATTAAGGATCATAACTTTTTATACAGTGCTATCAAGTCAAAATTGTGTGATTTAAATCAAGATAATGATAATTTGCTAAAGGAATTCTGCGCAAAGTATTGTTATAATACTTATAAAAAATGGGAAAATGCTAAACGAAAAGAACATACATTTAGAAGTAAATACAGTGATTGGTTGGCATCGGAGATAGTTTGGCCTGAGTTTATGAAAGATTTTGCAAAAAACGACGACGAACCAGTTCCTAGCACATCAACTACATCTCATGAAAAGGTGTCTGTTGGTACATCAACTCAAGTAAGTCCGAGAAAACCATTTACAGAATTAGGTCCTAAACAAAAAAAGAGACGTACGGAACTTACTACGCAAACTATTGCTTCAGAGGAGTTGTCACATGCCCATGTTTTTAACTTAAAAGCAGAAGGAAAGGAAGATGTTGCTGACATATTACAGCATCTGCTCAAGCATCCACAGGACGTGCAAAAAGTAAAAGATTGTCTTTTTGGAAATAAAAAGAAATCAGTATTCTCTCCAGATGAAGCTTTAGGCTTGTTTTTGTCTTTGAAATTGTCAAAATGGCAATATAATACGCTACGAAAAAGTATCGCAGAAGTAACTGGTACCAACGTATATCCCTCTTACTACGCACTGCAAAATGAAAAAATTAAATGTTATCCACCTAAAACTGCTATTGTAGTAACAGATAAAACGGCTATGATAGAATTGCAGGCACTATTGGATATTACTGTGAAGAGAATTATAATGTCAAACGAAATTAGTGAAACTTGTAAAGATTTGACACTGATTAGTAAATGGGGATTTGACGGAGCTTCGAATCAAGCCAATTATAAGCAGAAAGTTGGAAGAGAAAATGAAGAAGATGAGGACTTTGACGATTCTAGCGTATTTATGGGTAGTTTGATTCCTATCAAATTAGTGTCTGGTGACAGAGTTATATGGGAAAATGATTCCCCAAATTCCTCATTATGGTGTCGTCCGCTGTTTTTTAAATTCATGAAGGAAAACAAATTCAGCATTTTGCAAGAAAAAAATGCGATTGAGGCAGAGATTAACAATTTAGTTAAGACAGTGGTTGATGATTTGACCATCTCGCACAACCTAATACTAACCATGATAGATGGTAAAGCGACTGCAGTTCTTTGCGATACATCAACACAAAGATGTGACATATGTAAAGCTACTCCAAAGGAAATGAATGATTTGTCCTTGGTTTTGGCAAAAGAAATTGATGTCGATTTATATAAATATGGTTTATCGTCGTTACACATCTGGATACGATTCATGGAATGCATTCTTCATATAGCGTACAGATTAGATTTGAAGACATGGATGGTGAAAGGTGACAGTAAAGCTATTATGGAGAGCAAAAAGAGAAATATTCAGGAAGCATTTAAATCCGAAACAGGACTTTTAATTGATGTTGTGAAACAGGGTCATGGTACAACAAATGATGGGAATACTGCGAGGAGATTTTTCGAAAACCCCGATATTGCAGCTTCGATCACAGGAGTAAATGAAGAATTAATAAAAAGATTTAAAACTATATTAGAAGCAATTTCGTCGGGTCACCGTATTGATATATTGAAGTTTAAAGATTATACCGAAACCACCATGGAACTATACATTGAATTATATAATTGGTTTTACATGCCTGCAAGTGTTCACAAAGTTTTAGCTCACGGAGCAGCTATTATTGAAAGCTTGGGTATAGTGCCCATTGGAAAATTATCCGAAGAAGCAGCTGAAGCACGCAACAAAGATTTTCGGAGATATCGTGCTCATAATTCGAGGAAATTCTGTAGAAAAGCTACTAATGAAGATATTTTGAACAATTTGTTAATCAGCTCTGATCCACATATTTCAAAGATACGACACAAACTGGTGCGAAAACACAAAGCCTTTTCAGAAGAAGCAACAGCTTTGTTGATCGTTAAGGATACATTTGTTGACGATGATGATCAAGAAAATTTAGGGGTTTTAACTGAAGACCCGTTATTGTCAGAGCATGGTGTTGAGCATGGTGCAGGCCCCTCCTAAAAATATTGGTAAATGATTTGAATTTTGAATTTGTCTTTGTAAGTCTCACACATACAGAACACAGATTTGTAGTCGTGGATTAGGCCTATTGGGGAGACCACTGATAAAAAAAACGCGCCTAGTTCTCTACCTCTGGGGTGGTGTGGAATAGAGAATACAATAATTATCACTGCTAAGTATTCTAAGATTTAGGTGACTTTTAAGATATTTTCGTTCAAAAAAATCTAAAAAAGTCTAACTACCTACTAAGTCACAGTAAACTACAGTAGACGATTAGATGCAAATAAATTGTACTATTAAAATACTTATCCAACAATTGGAAGAAATTTGAGATTTTGTAGACTTAAATGCGATTTTAATAAGAAAAAAAATTAAAAAAAAAATTCTCCTAAATCGCAGCAAAGCGCAGTAGCTGACTAGTTGTAAAAATAAGCTAATAAATAGTACTATTTTAATATATACATCGCAGTTGGAGATGTTTTCAGATTTTTGAGATTCTTTAGATTTTATGATTTTTTCTATACAAAAAAATATTTAAAAAATTGTAGTACTAAAAATAATGCGTAAAATAAAAAGTCATAGAACAATAATTTACTGTATTAGATAGTAGAACAAATTTGCATCATTAATCAGTAAAAATAAGATGACTTTTTTTTTTATGTCCTAAGTCCACTACGTATATAAATCAACCCACCGTGCGGCGGCGCACAGTGTACGATTTGACCAATCTAGCAGGACAATAGGTATTTAAATCAAATGTTTAAAACTAGGTTTTTTTTAATTTTTTTACACTGTAGAATACATCTTTTAACTGATAACACAAAGCAAATAATCCCTTGTCACGCAAAACTGGTTTAACAATGGGCGAAGTTACTTGAACCAATTCAGGTAGTCGGCCGACCGCTCAGTGTGACCGTTAACGCTAACGTGTATACATGTTTTTTGGTGTTTTGAGTGCTTGTAAGTGTTTTTTTGTGATGGAATCGTCAAATAGATGGTAATTATCCATATATTAAGTTATTTAAATAAATCAAATTGTATGCTTGCGAATTATACCACTCACTGAAAAAATACATCAATAAAAATATATTTTTATTTTTGATTAACTTTTGTTTGGAGATCTACCATGTAGTCAAATGTAGTCAAGCTGTGATAGTAGTCTTAAAAAATCCTCTGTGTTATATACTTTGATGCTATAATAATCGTTTTTTGCGATTTTTTGCGATTACATTTTTTTTTGTTTTTTCCTTTGTAGATGCCAGAATGCAGCGAAAATCAATATTTGATTTTTGGCGTTCTATTCCGCCCAAAGGTCGATTAAATAAAGTTATCCACTTTGAAAATGAGCTTTGGTGACTTGGTTGTTACCGAAGAACAGGATGAGCAGTTAAAAGCATTCTTGAAAAACGAATGCGAGAAAATTCGTGTAAAATGGGATCGCAAGCAAAGACGATTAGACTTGTTTTTAAAAGACTATGAAGAGTGAATGTGTGAGTGAGTCTCAATGAAAACCTTATTCATCGTTTTGGGACAATTCTTGCAGCCATAGCTTCAGGCTATGAAATCGATGCTGAAAAATTTCATGACTACTGTGTGGAGACCAGGGAGATATATTTAAGTTTATACCCATGGTATAACATGCCGGCAACAGTGCATAAAATTTTGGTACATGGAGCAGATAATAATAAAAAATTCGGTGATAGCGATAGGACAAATGTCCGAGGAGGCTTCCGAGGCCAAAAATAAAGAAATCAGAAAAGCCAGATTGGGGCATACATTGAAGACACACAGAACGAATTATGATTTAATTAAACATTTGTTAACATCTTCCGACCCTTATATATATCATTATTAAGAAAATTTCCTCGAAAACAAATATCTAAGCGAGACATAGATATAAGAATTTTATTAAAAGATTAAAAAATATATGTTACACATTCAGATTTGATATTTTATATAATATTTAGGTTCCCGAGTTTTGTCCCCCTAGATTAGTCAAATCGTACACTGTGCGGCGGAGAGCGACGCAGCGCGGCACGTCTTGGTGTGAGCTGACCCTTAAAGTTTATTTAATTCTTAAACTTTATTTAAGAATTAAATAAACTTTAAGGGTCATGTGTTGTCCAAGCGATTTAGTTAAAAGTGGTTCTATTATTAAAAGGGTTCCGTAACAAAATCGGAATCGTATAATGCCCCATATTTGCATCTATCTCTAAGACTATTCATTAATCTAATTAAGAACCAACTCATAATTAGCATTTGTGATAATATTGATGAACCTGCCATGCCATCTGTGAGTGAATCTAGAAATGTATGGATCGACTTTGAAGAGACTAAGCGCCATCTATTGGCGTGTGTATTAACTACTGCTTAGATAGTTTATCTTTGTGACAACTGAAAGAGTAATTTATTAAACAAAAGCCACAGATTAGCAACTATTTTATGACAACTGGGATTTTAAAGGCCCATTTAGATGGAGAGAGTTTCTCGACTCGAAGATACGATTATCGAAAGAACATTAAAAAAGTTTCTTCGTGTAAACATTCACGATTGTCGCCCTTCCCCTTGGGTGAAAATTGCCTCGCAATAGAGTATATCTATCTCCGTGTAAACAGAACTACAAAGCGAGAATTGTATTTCGAGGTTTTGTGCCAGTCGCTACCATGAGTGCAGTGCGCGAGGGTGTTTTAATTATATCTGCTCTTCTAAGGCAAGAATTACTAAAACGAAAACGGAAAAAAAGATGTTGGGTTAAAACATGGATAGCGAGAAGAAACACTCTTGGAGCATCTAATACTTTGTGTCTTGAATTACAATTGGAAGATGAAGAGACATTCAAAAATATGTTTCGAGTTACGAAATCCCAATTTTCATATTTACTTCAAGAAATTGGACCAGCTATACAAAAAAAAAATACAAATATGCGTCAAGCTTTAGCTGCTCGCACAAAACTGGAAATAACTTTGAAGTTCCTGGCTACAGGAGATTCCTTTCAAACATTATCAGAAATATTTAGAGTACCTAGGTGTACTATAAGTTACTTTTTGGTTGAAGTTTTGCAAGCTATTTACACAGCGTTGGAAGATTTTATTAAAGTATGAATAAAAAACTATTTCACTACAAAAACCTATATTTCTATGTATTTATTCAACATCAGTCTTGGTCTTTTGAGGTAGAGCATTTACAAAAAAATAAATAATAGGATAATAAGCATAATTATAAATCAACGTAACAAAAAGATAATTTAAAATATAATTATTCTGCATTCATGGAATCGTTTGCAATGTCATGTTGCATGCTTGGATTCCACCACTGTGTGTCGCTATCAGTTCTAGAAAATGGGGAATCAGGCACTGGAGTTGTCTCTTGCAAATTTTTCAATTTAAACTTTGAAAGAGTTGCCTGGATTTCATCTTGAGCGAATATTATATTTTTTTCATTAAGCTTGCGCAAGCTGGATGCAACATACTTCCCAAACATATCCAAATCGTCCTCAGATTGCCTACACCTTTTATCTATAGCATCTATTCTATCGATGGCTGAATCGATGTCCAAGTTTTTAGTTTTGGTGATCTTTTGGGTCTTTTTATTTTCAGTTGGCTTTGGTGTTAAATCGATTATGTCGATAGGGGAGTTTAAAATTTGGACAGTTTGTGTTTCGTCCATATTATACACCAAGTCATTAAGTTGACTATGAGACGTATTTGGGGTAGACTCATCAATCTGCGGCTCATCAAACTGAAATTTAAAAAAAATAAAAGTTATTTGTTTTTTAGGTGCCAAGAACTAAAGCAGAATGGGTTAATATTCAAACAGGATTTGCATCGAGATGGCAGTTTCCTTCATGTGTCGGAGCTTTGGACGGCAAACACATACTGATTAAGTGTCCTCCAGGAACAGGATCAGAATTTTTCAATTATAAAAATACATTCAGTATTGTTCTTTTAGGATGCCTTGATTATGACTACTGCTTTATATATGTAGACATCGGAGCAAAGGGAAGAAACTCCGATGGTGGAATATTCAACGAAAGTACTTTAAAAAAAGCTATAGAAGAAAATACACTGGACTTGCCTAGCGATGCTGTTTTTGTTGGAGATGAAGCTTTTCCTCTAAAGCCCTACCTAATGAAACCATACCCCCGACGAATTAATTTATCAAAAGAACAAAAAATTTATAATTATAGACTATGCAGATGCAGGAGAATTGTCGAAAATGCATTTGGTATTTTAGTTTCACGATTTAGAATTTTTGAAAGACCAATAGGATTAGCGCCCGAAAAAATAGATGTTATCGTGAAAACGACGTGTGTTTTACATAATTGGTTGAGAAAAACATCGCCAAACGCATACACTCCTCCAGGGTTTTTAGATGAGGATACAGGATCTGGCATACGACCAGGTACGTGGAGAGAAAGCTATAGAAGTGGAGCCTTTGAAGATCTAGTTTCGCAAAATTACGGAAATTTTACCAGAGAAGCAATTTCAGTCCGTGAACGGTATTGTGATTATTTCAATAATCGTGGAGCAGTACCGTGGCAGGAAAATGCAATATTTGTTTAATAAACAGTTTTCAATAAATTAAACTTGGCTTTTCATGCTTTTCATCACTGTTCAAATAGGTATAAAAATGTGTTTAGTAATTACTCACCAAATTAGAAGTTGTTGTACGAAATTCTGAAGATTTTCTCAGAAATGAGTCCAAACAGTTGTACCAAGGCAATTTCGGAACGTAAACATTTTCAGCCCCAGCTCCAGTTCCCAAAGACGATTTTACTTTTTTACGTTCTTGCAAATACTGACTTCTCATATTTTTAATTTTTGCTGTTATTTCCTTTGGGCCAAATTCCTCAACTCCCAATTCTCTTGCAAATGCATTAAGAGCTGCATTTCTTGCATCACGATTTTTATAATGCACATTCTCCGTATCCCACAAACACTCGTAATTTCTATAAATTTCAATGAACTTAACATTATCGGCAGTACCAAATTTGAAAGATTTTTGTGTCATTTTGAGAACAATGCCGTAGTAATCAGTGAACTCGAATGGCGAATCTCGCATTCAAAATCGGTTCAGACCGATTTGTACGATACTCGTATGAACTTGAAAAAATGTCATACGATATCGTGTTTACACAAGTCGAGAACTCGTAAGCAAGAATCTTCGTACTATAATTTTCACTGTCTAAACAGTCGCAGTAATTTATCGCCTAGCGATAAATTACTTGCGAATCTCGTATGACATAATCGTAGGCGAGAATTTAGTTCTTGCCTGTATGTAAACATTGTGATACGATAATCTTATGGCGATTATTGCTTGCGATAGTAGCGTACGATTTCTCGCCAAGAAACGTTCGAGAAACTCTCTCCATCTAAATGGGCCTTAACAATGGCAATTTGACAATCTTTATGAGGCGGCATCCCACTGTGTGGACAATGGCGCCGAATAATCAATTATTCAATTTATAATTAGTAACATCAACTAAATCAGTTTCTACGACTAATTACAAACTAAAAATTAATAAGATTATTTTACAGAGTAGTTAATTAGTGCAAAACCTGTTCTTTGTATTAAATCTCTTGATCTGCCGAAAATGGTTTTAAGCAAGCAATTGTTGTAAAAAGTAATGAAGCTACTAATTTACCATTAACTTAATAACGCCTTTGCATTTGTGAATATTATTATTGTTTAATTACTAAAGTAATTAATAGTGAAATATTAGTATTGTTTTACTGAACTTACTATGTAATGAATAACTGTACTGAACTATTGAGTGTGTGTGTGTGTAGTACTTCCGAGTTCCGCACTTCCCACTCAGAACCGCAGGCGCAGCGAGATGTCTCGTTCGAGTGAGCTCGCCATTAGAGAATTGAAATAATAATTAAATGAAAGTAGTTTTTGAAGTGAGCAATATTAAGTTGTGTTAATAAGAACTGTAACAATTGAAAGACAGATCCAAAAGAGTGTGTGAGGAGTTTCTTGACCCATTCTTCTTCTTACATCAACCATTTTTGCGAATGGGTGGCCCAACCTATGGAAAGTTTCTAAGTGCCTGTAACGGGTTTATTAGAAATAAATTATGGAGTTGAGTCAAGTGTTGTGTGTGATTTCAATTACCCATCTACCTATCTACCAACAATGAAGAATAATGTCACACAGATCGACTGAAAGGCAATATGGCGTCGATATTCAGTTAAGGGTTCCACCTCGTGGAATCCCCGCCGTGTTAGATACTTTTTAATTTTGTAATTTTTATTTAAATTATTAAAAACTAACAAAATACTTATAAACATTAAAAATAAAAAACTATACAAAGAACAATGACAGTTTTCGGCCCACACAACTTTTAAAATTAAATTCACGCGGACACAAAGATTTTAGCTTCAACAATTTAGATATAAAATACTGACTTTTCGAGTACTACTCCAAAAGGAAATCATTAGGCCACGTCCGCACAGGCAGGTGGCTTGCATAGCGCCTAGAGCCTGGCGAGTCACCTAGAGAGTCGCTTAATAAAACGAACGTTCTAGAACGTACGCGACCGGCCGCACTGCGCGCTTGGCGCCTAGCTAGTCGCTAAGCGTGCACCCAAGTAAACAAACGTGTTGGTTTTTTGTAGCGAGGCGCGTGGTATTTTATAAGAAAAAATGGATGAAATATTAATTGCATCAGTTTTTAAAAGAGAACCTCTGTGGAATCCGGGTCATGAACTGCATAAAAATGCAGTTGTTTTAAAGAAACTATGGGAAGAGGTAGCAGTCGAGGTAGAAAAAGATGGTAAGTACTAAAAAGTGATTTATTTATTTATGACTTGATAATTTATTTTTACAATAAGAAATTAATCGTGTGAATGTCTATTATGGCGTTGGATTACGTTTTCAGGCAACGAGTTGTTCTGCCAAGTAACCGATCCAATTCCGTTGAAATAATTCAACAAAATGTCTCTAGTTCGTAATGCGGAGTTTGAAAATCTATATTGAGTCCTGGTGGATATTGGCGCACTAGTAATAGTAGAAACCATGTCCTCTTGAAGCATAGATCGATCTTCCGTCATAACAAAGTTATGTAGAATGCATACAGCTTTCGTAATTGAAATAGCAGTATTAACCTTGGTTTCAATAGCTTTCTGCAATATCCTCCATTTTGCTGCCATTATACCAAAACAGCACTCTACACTTCGGCGAGCTCTTGAAAGTCGGTAGTTGTAAATAGTTTTAGTGTTATCGATATTTCTTAATGAAAAAGGCCTCATTAAATAATTCAATAATGGATAGCCACCATCTCCAACTAACACAAATGGGATTTTAATATTTGTATTAGGAATTTCTTTCTCCGGCGGGATATTGAGGCCATTAGTTTCTAACATGTGAAACAAAGATGAATTTCTAAAATTTCCAGCATCACACTGACGGCCCTCTGCTCCGATATCTACTAAAATAATTTTGCAGTCCGCATCAACTACAGCTTGTAGTAAAATTGAAAAATATTGCTTGTAATTATAATACGTGGATCCACTATTACATGGACACTGTACCCTAATATGCTTCCCATCGATTGCACCAATGCAATTCGGAAAATTCCATTTGTTATAGTACTTATCTGCAATTTCGTACCATTTCTCCATAGTTGGAATTGGCATGTATTCGTCTTTCAGTGTAATCCATAAAATGTTGCATGTCTCGCTTATAATCTCAGAAACTGTAGTGCGACCTAAACGGAAATGGAAAGCAAGAGACCTATAGGATTCTCCAGTAGCCAAATATCTGAAACAAAAAGTAAGTACTTAATGCTTAATAATATAATAACTGCTGGTTTTTGTTTCAGTCAAAACAGTAAAAGGAAGATGGAAAAATCTGAGAGCATATTTTTTTAAAGAATGTGGAAAAATTGATAAGCCAAAGAGTGGAGATAGCGCTGATAAAATATGTAAAAGTACGTGGCAATATTACGACCAATTATTATTTTTAAAGAGCAAGAAGAACGAGAGCTCCGGGAGAGATTCAAACCTGAGTGTAGATAATTATGATAACTATTCTGTACAACAACTGACGCAACAATAGAAGAGCTACAGACTACAGATTCTGTGCAGGCTAATTCTACTTCAGAAACAGTTACAAATGATACTCTAGAATCCTAAGTTATAGTCAAACATCACAAAGAAAAAAAATTCGTATGAGCAGAACCGAAAACAATGATCAACTTTTAGCAATAGAAAAGAAGAAACTTGAAATTCTCCAGAGGGAAAGTATTAAAGAAAAAAGCGATGATTTACTGTTTTTTGAAAGTCTTTTGCCTTATATGGAAAATATCCCATTAAGGCGTAAATTAAGGTTAAGATCAAAGATTCAAGATTTAATATTGGCTGAAATGGAAGCTGTAGAAAATAATATTCAACAATCGGTGCCAGTGATGCATATTCCTGTACCGAAAATAAATAATCAACCAATAGAAGAATATGAATTGTATGTCCAGAATTCATCTGAACAAAATGATTCAGCTTTGATTACTTACATAAACACTTACAAATAAATAATTAAATGAAGCTAAGATGACACTCTGACCAAGAAGAGTCTTTTTTCATAAATTACTACGTTTTTTAAGTTTTTTGAATAAATAAAAATAATACATATAATATAGCGTTTCACTTACCTCAATGTAACTACTAGTCGTTCTTCGGCTGCTATGCTTTTTCTAAGATGAGTATCCAAATGAGTTAATTTTCCTTTAACTTTACTAAGAAGTAGATCAAATGTGTCTATGGTCATACGTAAATATTCGTAAAATTTGTCGTCAAAATTACGCAATTGTTTATACAGTACATTAAACTCCCCATACCTTGATCGTGATTTATTTATATCATGAACCCAACATGTTGGGTAAGGCTGTGAAATGATATATTTTAACGATGTATTTTCTGTAAGTAGCAGTTTTAGAGCTATTTTTGAAAGCGACATCTCGTCAACTTGCTGACCAGCAAATGTCTAAGGCACCTAGCGACCCACCACGCAAACCACCTCTAGTGCGGTCACCGTGAATCCTAGCAAGTAGCCAGAATGCAAGCCACCAGGCTCTAGGCGCTATGTAAGCCACCTGCCTGTGCGGACGTGGCCTTATAATAAGTAATTATTTTAATAGTCAAGTTCTTGAATTCAAGATTTAAAAATGAAAGTCCTGCCACTGTAATCGATAATAATAATTTTTTTTTTATTTACCACCTCATTATTGTCTTTTATTATTTATTTTTTACTTAAAATAAACACAATGAACTTACTATACGTTCATCGTGTCTATTTTAAATACAGTTAGTATTTTGTAAAGAATATTATAAAAAACGAAATTCAAGAAATCGATTTTCCCGATCTGTTATCGATAACTTAATCGCCTTGTAATGGCAACCCTGTTACTTCTCGGTCTACTGACATTGACACAAATCTTGTATTGTTTTGTTATCAGTGTTGTTGTCGGTGTATGTTTGTTTCTTTCTCGAATTCCTCTGCGTTTGCGTTAAAGACTTATTGTGTTATATCCGTACCACACGGTTTGTGACAATGTCCCATCAACTACGTTGTATTAACTGTGGTTTAAATGTGTTCCGAATGCAACGGCATTTAGTTGAATCTGACGATGTCCGTTCATTGTTACGGCAATGGACTCGAGTTCGATTCATATTACGAGAATGAAACCGTTTTAGCTGAGCTAAATGCTAATTAGTAACACAACTGTATTTTGTTTGTTTTAGATTCCAAATGAGTGTTGTTTGTCATTACTGTTGATTATTAATTGAACAAACAAGTAATCCAACAAGTACGAGTAGCAATGCGCCAACTGAATCAATTGTGCATCGAAATCTTTGTATTGGTTGCGGTCATTCATTGAATCGTGTAAGGTCTCACGCCTTAAATAACAGTTCAGTAAGAGAAGATGCTATCAGACGCGTGATACAGCAACAGATTGCGCCACTACAGGTAAGCAATATCCTTCAATGATTGTATTGCTGGTTGATGTTTTTTTCTGATTGCAGTAAGATATTTTTTGTTTATATTACAGCTGAGATCAACACCCCATCATCATCAAGTATTTATGAACCATCAACAGCCTCTGATGTATCAACACCAGGGCATGTGGAGAGTGAATCAAGTCAGTCAATTGAAGAAGAATTTCAGCCATCTCTGCAGTCAACAACACCAGGGCATGTGGAGAGTGAATCAGGTCAGTCAGTTTTAGAAGAATTTGAGCCATCTCTGCAGTCAGCAACACCAGGGCCATCATCGACATTGCCAGTCCCACAGGTGCCTATGAATGTCATTGAGTTATTGGAATTCGGCCGGGCGTCAGACACTCAGGCTCGTTGCTTTTTTTCCTAGTTGCCGTCAACTTGAGAGATTGAGTGTTCCAATATCAATTAGAAGAAGATTATTTTCGGAGTATAATTATTATGTGCCAGGAAACTGTCGAATTTGCTCTTACCATTTGAGGAGCAATGACTGGCCTGAATTGATGGAATCTGAAAATGTTATCCACACGTTTACGGCCCAACATATTTACGATTTTACAGAATTATTAAAACATCAGACCTCTATTGACTTCGAAGATGTCCAAAATATGGATGACTACCTGGTGCATTATTGGTTTGGTATGAGTAAGAAAGACTTCAGAAATATATTACTAGAAACTCCACAGCTAGCGAATATGCACAGAAGTTCAACTGCACCATGCAGAAGAGATAGCGCCTTTTAATACCAAATGGCCTTTTTGGTGGCACTGAAAGAGAGGGTGAGAGGCAATAATAATAGTTGATGGAACCTACATACATATATTGCAATAAAAGTGCCAATTATGCCTATCAAAAAAAAACTTACTCATTACATTAATATAGGAATTTATTGAAGCCATTCTTGTTTGTATGTTGTGATGGTTACATAATCGAGATCCAGCTGTAACGTTTGATGCTGACATTGTAAATAACGAGTTCGAAAACTCGAAGACAGAGGCGTCTTTACCTATGGTGCAGGGTGTGCGGCGCACACGGGCGCCGGGTCTAAGGGGGCGCCGAGCGCCCTGCGCCCTCTAAAGCCGGGTCCAGACGAGTGTAACGTGTAATGTAATCCACCGTGTAATGTAACACGAATTCTACGTGTGGACGGCACTACGAGCATTACATGTAACGCTCGCGCGGCGCTCGGGGTTGATCCATCGGCTGTCGGTTTTTCGCGCGAACACAAAGACGCTCGCAGTGCTCGTTTGGACGGCGTTCGTGACGGTTGTGTCGTATGTACTATCACGGCCATTGCCGCCTGACCATTTAAAATTTTTTTCGCATAAATCGTGCGTCGGCGGCAAACCACGCCCCCTTACACTTTTTCGCCTATTAGGAAAGCGCTATCGCAATTAGTTGCAACCTGCACTGCGCAGCTTAGTGACGCATCACGTGTAATGTTTTTGTGAATTTTACGTACGAACTATTTGACTTTGGCGCGCTTACCGGACCTTTTGCATATTGACCATTGCTCTGTTTACCTGACCCTTGATTGCCTAAACGTTGACCTGTGCGCGAATATTGGACACCGACCTGTGCTGGAACATTTTTGTGCATATTGTCGTTCAGAAATCTCGTACGCGAAGAACGTAATCAAATAATAATTTTGCATGGACAAGGATTTAATATTAGTCAAATCGCTGAGCAACTGCATATGAGCGTAAGTAGTAAATTATTATATTTAATGTTATGGTAAATTTTGCTGTTTTAAAATACCTTAATTTATAAATAAAACTTTATTAACGACAAAGTGCAAAGTTTAGCATCCAAGTGTTATTTTGTATAAGTAAGTAATTACTCTATATACCCTCTGTAATGGCACTCTCACTCTTTAATTTATTATCATAAAGGTAATTATGATAATAAATTAAATAATATTAATTAAATTTATTATCATAAAAGTAAATATGATAAAGAGTGTTACAAAAATAACCATTTAGCGGTATGGGGGTTGTTTTATTAAAATTAGTCGGATTATAACCGTTTGACGTTTTTTTACCTTTTATTTTTTGGTCCAGCGAGTAGGGTATAGTTTGTTTTACCACAATAAAAATAACATTAAAAAATATAAACGAATAAAAAATAAATATAATAAAAAACATAATGGAAATAAACATAACTAAACGAGAAAGCAGCAGAAAAAATATTCTTAGTTTTTAAACTTGACTAAGCTTGACTTTACTTACATATATATACCTTTTATGAGCGTGGTATGTATTGGTATGTATTGTTTATTTTTCATAGAAATTTGTTCAAGCACACCTGAATGCTTGTGTTTTATGTGGTCGGCTTTTACTTTATAATAATCATCATTAGTAAATGCGCTGGTATACATTGTTTTACACTTGAGACACACTCCTGAAATCATAAATACTAGAGTGAACAATTAGTGCTAATTAATTGTCCGTGAACCTTTATTGTTTGCGCGCAGGTAGAAGTGAGTCTTGGACCTGGGTTGTAAAACACGTGCGTTCGTTTTTGACCGCGTTAGGAAAGTGATGTCCAAGATGACTTGAACGAATTTTAAATTAATACGTACAGCGCTGATTTTATTATATTCTGTTAAACATCTCACAAAAGCACTTTCATATTGTTGTCTATAGTACCATATTTCGATTTCTATACTACCGATGAAGGTTAACAATCGATTACTGCGTAACAATTAAAATATCTATGTATACTTAAATCAACATTCTCTCTTCTTCTCTTCTTCAACCTTTGACCACCCAATGCTGAGAGAAGGTCTCTTCCAAATCTCTCCAATTTTGGCGGTTATGTGTTATGGCTATCCAGTTTCTTCCGGCCACTTTAATGATATTATCTGTCCACCTAGTCGGTTGTCTTCCCACATTCCTCCGTCCCGTCCGTGGTCTCCACTCCAGCATTTTCTTCCCCCATCTTCCATCCAGTCTACGGCATATATGGCCCGCCCACTTCCACTTTCCTTTTGCTATCACTTCCGCTATGTCCGTGAGTCTGGTTCGTCTCCGTATTTCGGTATTTTTCACCCGATCATAGAGGGAGATGCCGAACATGCCTCGTTCCTAGCTCTCTGCGTGACTTGCATGCGTTGGATAGTGTGTTTGGTGAGCGTCCAAGTTTCAGCCCTATATTTCATGACTGGGAGGACACACTGCTCGAACATGAGACGCTTTAAATTTATGGGCACCCGCTTCTACTTGAGTACGTCGAACAGCTTACCGAAAGCACCCCACCCTAGTTAAATACGGCGCTTGATTTCGCGGTCTTGTCCGTTCATCGCTATACTCAAAGTCTGTCCTAAGTATACGTACTCCTTCAGTTTTCCTATTTGCTGGCCATTCACAAGAATATTATCAATGTCGTCGTCATAGCCCATGATTTTTGTTTTTGCGGCGTTCATTTTTAGACCGACATTGAGTGACAATTCATACAGTTCTTGCACCATGGCCTGCAGATCCTGCACGTTGCTGGCAAAAACGACAATATCGTCGGCAAAGCGCAGATGGGTCAGCCTCTCACCATTAATGTTTAAGCCTCTATTAGACCAGTCGAGAAGCTTAAATACATCTTCCAAGCAGGCTGTGAAGAGTTTAGGTGATATTGTATCTCCTTGTCTCACCCCTCTTTTAACGCGTACTAGGTTTGTGAGCTCGTGGAGTTTGACTTGTAAGGTAGCCGCACGGTATACTTCCTTAATTGCGTCTACATATCTGGTGTCTACCTGACATCGTTTCAGCGAGTGAATGACTGCCCAGTGTTCAACCGAGTCAAACGCTTTTTCGTAGTCGATGAACGCTAACACTATAGGTCGGTTATACTCGTTGCACTTCTCAATTATTTGTCGTACTGTGAAGATGTGGTCTACTGTTGAGAACCCACTCCTGAAACCTGCCTGTTCCACTGGTTGTGCTGAGTCTAGTCGGTAGTTGCTCAGCTTGGTGTTGTCCCCCTTCTTATGTAAAAGTATGACGACCGCATTTTTCCATAATTCTGGAGTTGTCCCCCCGAATAGCACTTTATTATAGAGTACTTGCAGTTGTTTGAGGACTGGTCGACCCCCAAGGAGAAGTTGTTCGTAAAATACCTAAATTACCGTAAAGCCGAAATGTAAGAGGGCTCTTAAGTACTGCTTTGATGTCACGTGTGAACTCGGAATACTTTCTCGCTCACACACGCACTATCTGTTTCAATTTCGTTAGTTAGTTTTAAAGAAAAAATATGCTTACCATTTTTAAGGCGCAGATATACGACTTTTAATGATTTTAAATTGAAGATCACGTCAATACTTCTTGTCTTATTTCTTTGAAAAAATATATGTTATACTTGACAATTTTCTTTATAAATTGATATGTGAGTATGAAATTATATTTTTATAACATAGTGTAATTAATTTGTAAATTCATGTCTAACGCGGACGAAAAAACGACAATAACGCAAAAACTATCGGACGTTTTTGCATGAAACTTGACCATCTGAAAGACAATTTAAAAACCCATATTTTTTTTATTTTTTTTGAATGGCATCTCGCAGTTCAACCTATGAGGTTGTCGTCTGCTTAACCGGACTATCCTGTGGGTGCCTTTAGAGTAAGGTAAAAACGCATATTTTAGTATACGGCTTTTATTTATATTGTGCTTGATAAATCAAGGTGGGTTGTTTTTCGAATAATCTTGGTGCGCGTTGAAGCGTTACGCATGCTCCTTTTACTCGCTCAAGGTCGCGGGCACGTAATGTCGCCTTAAGTATTTTGTTGGCTTATAATAAAAGACAATCTTTTTACCCGTCTGCCAAGAAAATGTTTAGGTATTTCGCGCGTAGTAATCTTGTACAGCCCTCGCCAAACTTTGTCTAGCCTTTGCATTGCGCGCAATGCTAAGCGGCTAGTTTCGGGGCGGTCAGTTTGGCAAGGGCTGTATGTTTGTAAATTTCTTTAACTCGTATCTTCCAAACGGCTGGATATATTGCGACAGTTAAGGTAAGTATTGTTAGATACGTTTTAAACCCAAGTGTCTTTAAATAGGTGTTTTAAAAATAAAACAAAGTGCTAAATTGTAAGTGGTTAATAAAATTAATACTTAAACCAAACCCATTCAATAGGGTATCAAAATGAAGGAAATTATAAGGAGATTACAAACATAAATATATATAAGTCATATGCTTAAATCTAATGAGGAAAAATCAATTGGTAATCAATGGATTTAAATAGTTTGTTGGTTGTTTATAAAAGGTAATAAAGGGTTTGAGGAGACGATTCCAACAATGTAATCAACTAAAATATTTATTTTAGCTCAATCGCAGATTTGATACTACCAACTGCATCAAAATCAGACTGCTTGAAAGCTTTTTTAGAACTGTTTTATCGTTTTTTGCGATCAGCTTTTTAGATATGAGTCAGTTTTTCTGTTAATGAAGCCACTACTTCTTCTTCTACTTCTTTGTTTATTTTATTAAGTTGATAAAACTAATAAACCTTTAAAAATAGTATTTTACTTTTTAATTCATGCCTAACCGATAATTATAATGGGATTTATCAAATCAAAGTTCTAGTTAGAATAAATACTTCCTTTAATAGTAAGAATAAGCAGTTTAAGTAAAATACCTAGCTCTCCTCAGAACAAAATATAACTGACAACGATTTTTTCCCAGATCTATTCATAATATAATAGGTAATAGCAGTAGCTTGAAAATAACAATAAATCTCGTTCGGCGCGTGCGCCGCCGTGTCGTAAACTGTGCGCTCGGCCGGCCGCCGTTCTTGTCTTTCATTCGTCACTCAAGTTCAATGGGGCGGGGCTAGAGAGCGCTTATATTTATTGAGTGCAAGCAAAAATGAATCTAGTGGTGGTCAGGCGGAAGTGTCCCCGATAGTACGTTCATGATGTGGAGTGACGAACAATCGCTTGAACTTATTAGTTTGTATCAAGAAAAACCTGTTATTTGGGATCCAAAAAACCCGCAATACTATAAAAAAAATCTGAAACAATCGTGTTTCAGATTTTTTTTATAGTATTGCGGGCTTGGAGTGATATTGCTCATTCATTGGAAAGAGATGTAGAAGAATGCAAAAACAAAATGATTAGTTTGCTTGCTTCACATCGAAGAGAAAAAGGAAAAGTAAAGAAGAGCCATAGTTCCGGAAAAGGTATGTTTTATTATAAATTTCTGATGCTTTACATATTACACTCTTTTATTTATTAATTTAGTTTTTACTTAGGTATTATCACTTACTTGCTATTAGTACAATTATTACTTCTATTGTATACCCAGTATATTACTATATTTTACTATACATATATGTACTATATTCTATTGTATTGTTTATTTATTGTAATTTATTTTACAGGTGGGGATGAAACGTACAAAAGTACATGGTTTGCTTACGAGGCGCTGGCATTTTTAGGAGATCGAAATAATCCAAGGAAACGACGCAACACAGAGGTAACTGCATTGAACTAGTTTCCTTCGACTTGATAAAAAAAACTTAACAATATGTATTCTGCCAAGAAACTGTACCCTCGTTCATAAAATAGTCATTAAACTCATCCCTAATTTGTTTTGCCGTTGAGGCAGCTCTTCTAGGTACATTATTCAATGGAAGTAAAGATGACATTTCACAATCTCTCCGCCAACTACCTTCACATAATCTTCCGTTTTGGTCGCTGTCAAGTGAGCCAGGGGGTGAGAAACACGGATTCATCTAAAAACTTGTATAGTTTTTAGATGAATCCGTGTTTCTCAAAAAATTATGCAAGTGTGCAATAGTCATGACTATAGTCTCCACGGTTTTGGGCTGAAGGAGCATAGGTTTTCGTAGAACTCTGAACACAGATGCTGTGATACCAAATACATTTTCTACAATCCTGCGAGCTCTGCTTAACCGGTAATTAAAAATTCTTCGCGGCAATCCCTTGGGGTATTCTCCTGGATAGGGTTTCATTATATTGTTTTGTAAAGGGAAGGCAGAGTCTCCTACAAAAACATATGGTACTACTTTGTTTCTACCTTGCAGTGCTTCAGGTGCAGGCAATCTTAACGAATTATTTTCTAGTTTTTTATATAATTCAGTTTCTTTAAAAATTCCACCATCTGAAATGCGGCCTTGACATCCGACATCCAGAAATTTATAATTATATTCCGCGTCTACTAAAGCAAACATCACTATACTGAAATTCGATTTGTAGTTACGATATTCTGTGCCACTATGTACCAGAGCCTCGAGAATGACATGTTTACCGTCCATGGCTCCGGCACAATGGGGAAAATTCCACAATTCATCAAATCTGTTTGAGATCTGGATCCATTCTGACTCTGTTTTTGGCAGCTGAAACAATGAATTTCTTTTTAATTACAGATTACAAATGAACCGGAACAGAGTGCATCTACAAGTGTAGAAAATGATAACAGTTCAGAATTTATATCACCAACTGGTCAGGCCCCCAAAAAAAAAGAAATCAGACGAAAATAAAAAAATGGGTATGCTTTCGGAGGCTCTTGGCCTGCTTAAGAGTGCTGCTTCTAGTCCTACTCCTGAACCCCGAAACAATAATCCAAACAATTTTGACAGTGAAACCCTTTTCTTTTCAAATTGTATATGCAGCAAGATGCAACAATATAACAGAAGTACTAAAAATGCCGTGCAGCGAGCAATAATGGACGTAATATTCAAAGCCGATGAAGGATGCACTAACTTTTCTCAACATTATTATCCATCGGCATTCAATTACAGTGGGTATACAACAGGCTCGGTTCCTTCATCAAGATACTGCAATGAACCACCTTCTTTGTCCAATCGCTCAGAACTTACTTCAGTGTATTCAACAGGTCAGAATCAGACAAGTTGCCCTACTGCTCCATATGCTTCACTTGTTCCCTCAGAATTATCTCAAACTTCATATGAAGATGCAGATTTTGTGAATGACCTGATTTGAAAAGAATAAATTTTGTACTACATGATTTGAAGATACAATTTGATTTAACTTTCTAATTTTAATTTTGGAATAATTTTAATTTTGCTTACCCTACTTAATACAATAGCTTAATTTGTTATTTTAATAAATAAATTAAAATATGTAAAACTCACCTTAATGTTTTCTTTCAATGATTTTATAATCGCTTCACAAACTTCTGGTACAATGCAAGACATTGACTGTTTTGAAATTCTGAAGGTGTATTGAAGGCTTGTAAATGAATCTCCTGTTGCCAAAAATCTTAGTGTTAGAGCCAGTCTATCTTGCGGCGAAATTGCAGATCTCATTATAGTGTCTTGTCTTGATATTTTAGGCGCAATGATTGTTAACAAATATTCGAAGTCAGTAGGCGACATCCGGGTAAAGTTTTTATATTGACCGCTTTTATGTTGAGATTTTAGTTCCACAAGTAAAGAAGATCTTCTTTTATACAAATTAGTTTTCCACCATCGACGCTTCCGACTTTTGCGGTCTTCAGTTAGTAAATACATGAAAATAAAAGCCGCACCAGCTATCACGACCTTCCTATTCGGCATGTTCGTAGCAACTGAGTGGAAACAGCTTTTGAAATATTTTCGCGTTCACAATTCGCTTTGAGTTCGTGTGCCGTCCACACTGTTGATGCTAAATTACACGTAATCTTACATTACACGTTACACTCGTCTGGACCCGGCTTTATGCGACACCTCCAAAGATGCGTCGAGCAAAGCTACCTTTTCCTACTCTATTTAAATTTACACAATAACTTTGTTTCAACGTGAAATCAGCCTTAAAACAGATAATTAAAGATTAAATTGGCGTAATATCGCATCGCTACCAAAGGCGCGTGCCGGCTTCGGCACCTGTTTGTTTTGCACAACACGCCGTACGCCGACAATCATTGCTAACTCGGCTGTATTAGAATGCTATAAAGTTCAAATTAAAATTCCCAGGGACGTGCGTCGGTCATTTTCAAAGGCTTGTGTACGCGTGCCGCAATTTTTGTTTTACTACACCGTAGTTTTGTGAAATAAGCCTTGATGCAATTGGATTAAGTATCATCTTTGAATAAACATGTAAATATGAAGTAAATCGGCTTTTCTTTTGATAAAAAATATATTAGTTTCATTAGTTAGTTAGTTAGTTTTTTTAAAAAACGTTGCCCCACACTAGGAATTTCTCCTGTATCGTGGGTGCGTTTACAAACATTTAAACTCACATACACAAACAGCCAGACCCGGAACAACTATCTGTAGGCCATACGAATATTTGTTCCGTGCGGGGATCGAACCCGCGACACGCAGCGCAGCAGTCGATCGCTCAACCACTGCGCCAACCGTGCCGTCTAAAAAAGGTAAGAAATAAAGGTCGTATATAAAAGGTAAGATTTGGTTAGTTGCTTGGACAATTATTGCGACATACCTCGACGTTGGAGGTCATCAAAACCAGCTAGCGAAATTCATGAAAAAAAAAAAACAAAACATCGAGTGATAGAAAGTGAAGATATCGAAGTTAAGTACTCGTACCTATACGACCTAGGATTTTTCATTTGTTTATCCTATTGCAGTGCGGAACAAACAAGGTAAGTTAAAGAGCTTTAATATGTACCTACTAGTATACTAAGGTATTTATTACTATTTGTTAGATACCGCAATTACTAAGTTCGACGAACGGTTCGAACTTTTGAATGAAAATAATGTAATTTTTTAATTTCTTCAAAAATTGAAACACTGGAAAGATCTGGACTCTGATACAAAAAAAACACATTGCTCTAATTTAGAAAATAAACTTTGCCATGCTGGCTCTTCAGATGTGGAACAGTTCGAGCTCTATAATGAAATCGAATTATTACCGATGTTTATTGATGATTCCACTACGCAGTTTTGATATTTTAAATTACTTGTTTACGAATAAATTAATTTCAGTGTTCCCAAATCTGTCCACAGCACTGAGGATATACCTGACACTTCCAGTCACGGTCGCATATAGCGAAAGGTCATTTTCTAAACTAAAAATAATTTAAAACTACCTTAGATCAACATTGTCGCAAAGTAGATTGACAAATTTATCATTAATAAGTATTGAACATGAAATCAAAATTGTAGTTAGTGACATTGTTAAAGATTTCGCTAATGCAAAAAGCTCGAAAAGTAACTTTTTTGTGAATACATTTGTGTGTATACAGGGTGTCCAAGAACCTGGCGTCCAACTGGATTCCCACGATGCCCCAAGTTCTAACAGTACTCAGAAAAATATTTTAAAAAATCCACCCCATGTACTTACAGAATTATACTGATTTCAAAAAAAAAGGGGAAATGAGCACCCTGTGACATACTTTTGAATGCTGTGACTGCTAATGCTGATAATTTCGATATTTCTTGGAGGTTTTGTAATCTAGGGTATTGCTGTGTCTAAATAGAATGTAAAAATAATGTACTTATTGTACCATTTTAAAATAAAATATTATTTTAACTAAAGGTGATATGGAAAACTATTGAATTTCGCAACTTTGACCGACTGTAGTGTAAAAAAAATGTACCAAAATAGTATGGCAAGTGACGTCAAATTTTGACGCGTTTATTCCTCTTTTTAAAAAGGTATAATACTTACACATTAATTTGAAAAAAAAAATTTTTGATAATATTTTTACTCAACAACCCAATTTTTACGATGTCTTACAGAATTCTTAGAAAGAAAAATTTACGACGAATTGAATCTAACCTCTAAAGAATTACTATTGTATGCTCATAAAAATAACAACAGGCCTCTCAAAAAACAGGTTAGACCGTAAGGGACGGTATGTGCATGCATCTCACCATAGTGATTCGTTATTACAACAGGAGGGAGCAAGACAGAAACTATCTTTGCGATTTGCTGGTTCTTCTTTATGGTACCCCATTATTCAGGTAAGAGTGAGGGAGAAAAAGGTTAGAGGTGCGAGTGAGATAGATAGTGACGCTATCTGGGATCGTGCTATTTAGGATAACAGTACGGTCAGTACGCGTCACTGCCTCCTGCCGTTACTACGCACCTCTCTCTTATTGTTACCATTGATCACGTACTACGATTTAAAGCTTTGTTTATTGGACTCGATTACTCTTTGTGCTCTGGACTTTGAAACGAACTCTTTACGACGACCTTTGCCTGTGTTTGGACAGTTTGTGTTTTGTGTGTGCTACCATGGCGACCTACACTCCGCAAGAATACGCAAATATGCACTACATTTATGGAGAATGTAGAGGTAATGGACGAGCTGCAGCGAGACTTTACAGAGAAAGGTATCCGAGGGCTACGCGATATCCCGACCATCGAGTTTTCATTAATGTGCACAGATCACTATGTGACGGGCGGTTCCCCAATCAAGTAGCTGGTGAAGGACGACCCGTAAATGACTTCATACGCGATGAAGTTTTAGAGGCGGTGTCGGCAAATCCAAGCATCTCTGTGCGAGGAATAGAAGCTGATACGGGGATACCGAAGAGCACAGCACACAGTATTCTCCAAAAAGAAGAATATCATCCGTACCACGTACAGCGAGTGCAAAGTCTTTTACCTCGAGACTATCCGAGCCGAGTCGCGTTTTGTGAAACAATCCTGCAAAAACATCGAGAAGACGAAAACTTTATCGACAAAATTTTGTGGTCAGATGAATCAACATTTAAGAAGGATGGCTACATGAACCTACACAACTTGCACGAGTGGCATGTGGAAAATCCGCACTTGATGCGAGAAGATAGATCCCAGTACCGGTTCAAAGTGAACATGTGGACCGGTATTCTCTGTGGGAATATTATTGGTCCATTTGAGATGCCCGAGAATTTGACTGGCGAATCATATTTAAATTTTCTTCAAAATGATTTGCCAAACTTACTAGAAGAGACCCCACCAGATATGTGGTTCCAACACGACGGCTCACACTGGTCCCGAATGATAAAAAAGTGGACATTAAGAAATTTTTGACAGAAGGTCAACGGATTCGGCTGATTTTTTTTTTGTAGACAGCTGATGCAATTACAAATCACTTTTATAGATTGAGTTTTTGCCAAATAAGCCGTATTTTCAGAGAAAAAAAATATTGAAATATTTTTTGTATGAAAGAAATCCTAATTTTGTCTTTATCTTCCAAGATTCAAACGTATTCAAAATAAAACTTAGCGCAGCTTGTAGAGGTGCTAATTGCTCACCACTTTGTCATAGACACTCTTCTGCGATTTTGTGCTCCTTTTGAGTTACAGGCACTTTAAATATTTTTTGTATAAAAAAATTCTAATTTTGTCTTTATCTTCCAAGATTCAAACGTATTCAAAATAAAACTTAGCGCAGCTTGTAGAGTAACTCTTACAAATATATGAAATTATCAGTATCAAATAAACAAACAAGGAAATCTCAAAACGTGTTCAGACATGTTTATGTACAGGTAAGTTATTGTGTGTGACTCGTATGTAATTTTTTTTTTGTATAGAGTCATTGCTTAATTACCCTATAAGTGACGATTTCGGCTCTATTTGGTCGTCTAGTCGAACGCGTCGAAAACGCTGAATGATGAATAGGTATATAAATTGCAATTAAAAATTCCCTTTGTAGTTTTGCGGTATTTATGTAGGAGCACATCTTAGTATGTTTTATTTTCTCGTGACTCATCCAAATTGCAAGAATATTTGGCTCATTATCTAACTACCCCATTAAGTAATGAGGTAGTTAGGTAATGAGCCATTATCTAACTACCCCATTAAGTAACGGGATAGTTGGGTAATGAGTCATATATCAATAGTATAAGGGCAAGCTGAACCCGTTTTTGTTCATTACGCGTCTTGTGCTCGTAAAAACAACACAATTTTTTATCAACTATCACCACATTGTAACTTTTATTTATTTGCCTGTAACATTTTTGTATCAAAATGACTACATTTGTGACTAATTTAGACATTTTTTCTTTTTTGAGTAATAGTGGGTGCCTTAAAAATAGTGATTTACTGTGTCAAACCATTATAAATCGTATTTCAAGTGAAATTCCAAACGAAGAGCTCAGTATTATCAAAAAGTTTTGCCAAAATTATACGTCAAACCTAGCTAGAAGATGGGACAATTCAGGTAGAAACGAAAGATTTGGTGTTAAAAACAAGGAGTGGTTGGAGTCTAAAATTTTGTGGCCAACTTTAACTTCTGTGAATTTTCCTATGTTGTTTGATACAGAATATACCATAGAGGACATTTCAGTAGACGTAGAAGAGCATAATTTATCGTACGAAGAGGAAGCGGGTGCATCTACATCAGAAGCTACCACAAATACTCCCAGAACTAGAAATAAACGACCATTTGAAGATTTAACAAATAAGCAGAAGAAAAGACGTTCTTTGTCTCTTTTGGAGCATTCCGAAGAAGAGCTGTTCTATGCTCTTATTGCTAAACTTAATGAAAACGGGCGCACTGTTTGTTCTAAAGTTATTAAGTGCCTCTCAAATAAGCCAGAAAAGGTGCAAGAAGTAAGTGAATTTTTATATAAAGCTTCTGATAAATCGATTTCCGAGGAAGACACCTTAGCTCTTGCCACAGCATTGAGTTTATCAAAATGGCAATATCTAACTTTGAGGTCCATTTTAAGTACAAATGGCACAGCGGCTTTTCCATCTTACCAGAAGTTACTGTTGAAGAAGAAAGAATGCTATCCAGCAAAAGAAGATATTGTGATATCGGAGTCAGGAGCTAAAATTAAGTTACAGGCAGTTCTAGATTTAACTGCCGAGAAGATTTTGAAAGTGACTGGTTCAAATATTAATGGTGGTGTTTTGAAGCTAGTTAGTAAATGGGGCTGTGACGGAGCTTCTTCACAAAGTTGTTACAAACAAAAACCAACTGGTGACATATTTTCAGAATCTTCTGTATTTATGGTTAGTTTTGTGCCACTTCGCCTTATGAGTGACAACGATGTGATAGTATGGGAAAATCCGCGCCCTTCTTCAACAAACTATTGCAGACCAATTATGTTCGAATTCAAACAAGAAACAAAAGAATATATTCAGCAAGTAGAAGCAACATTACAAGAAGAAATTCAGAACCAAAGTTATTTGATGGCGAATTTGAAGTATTTCATGAATTGCATATGACGATGATCGACGGCAAAGTATGCACGGCACTTTCACATCTGCAGCCAATTGCAACATTTGCTTAACAAATCCGAAAGATATGAACAACTTGAACCTCGTTTTTAACAAACCAGAAAACCATGATATGTACAAATATGGTTTATCTTCACTTCACATGTGGTTGCGATGCATGGAATGTATTTTGCACATATCTTACAACTTAGATTTCAAAAAATGGGCGGCTCGGGGTGAGGACAAACTGCTCCGAAAATCAAGAAAAGAGTTAACGCAGCATGAGTTTTTTGTTGTAACTGGCTTAATGATTGATATCGTCAAACAAGGCTTTGGGACAACAAACGATGGCAATACAGCTCGACGGTTTTTCAATGATTACGAAAGGTCAGCTGAGATAACAGGAGTTAATGCTAATTTGATTAAGAGATTTGCTGTAATTTTGCAGGCAATATCTTCTGGGAGAAATGTAGATATTGAAAAATTTAGAATTTATTGCAGAGAAACAGCAGAACTTTATGTCAGCGAGTACTCGTGGTATTACATGCCTTCGAGTGTACATAAACTTTTAGTGCATGGTGCAGATATTTGCCAGCATTTTTCTTTTATTCCAATTGGTATGATGTCCGAAGAAGCCTCAGAAGCAAGAAACAAAGATTTTCGTTCAATCAGAGAAAAGCATACTAGAAAGATAGGCAGAATGCAAACAAATGAAGATATTTTACACCAGTTACTTATCAGCTCCGATCCGTACATTACGAACATAAGACCGAAGTTCACCAAAATTCAAAAGCAGCAGAGGTTTGAAGAAGCCGAAAATCTTCTAAAGGATGACGTTTCACCCAATGAACTCGATTTAGAAGTTGCTGATGAGGAAGAAGTAAACGTCGACATTGAGAATAATCCCCCACAAGATCCGCTAGCATAATTCACATTGTAACATACGCACGTTCATGTTAGTTGATCAACAGATAAGCACGCCAAGATCCCTGCCCTAAATCAAATACATATTACGTGATAAAGTATAAAATAAATAAATAAACAAAACATGCATGTAAAGATAAATTAAGCGTTAGGGTTACAGGTAGTTCAAATTTTTTAAGTACGCCTTAATACAATACCTATATTATTATATAGGTTTGTATTTTGACGGTCCTAAGCCCGTTAAAGTACGAAGGAAAAGTTTTAATTGCAATTTATACCTTTTTATCATTCAGCGTTTCCGACGCATTCACTAGCGTTAGATGACCAAATATAGCCCAAATTGTAAGTAATCGGCTAATTAAGCAATGACTCATTACCAAAAAATGCTTATAATCTGAATATGAGTCACACAATAAATTACCTGTACCTGAACATGTCTGTACACGTTTTGATATATCCAAGTTGTTTATTTGATATATTTAAAATAAGACTTTTTTTAATAGAAAGACATTTATAAGAGTTACTTATTAATGAAGAAAATGTTATTACATCTTAGTCTATCTTTAACAAGATTATTTCTAATCCGCCTGAATTAATTTTTTAACTCTGAAAATACGGCTTATTTAACAAAAAATACATCTTTAAAAGTTACTTGTAATTGTATCAGCTGTCTACAAAAAACTAGTAAAGCTCATCCGACAACGAAAAATTTAAAGTGCCTGTAACTGAAAAGGAGCACAAAATCGCAATTGAGTGTCTATGGCAAAGTGATGAACAATTAACCCCTCTACAAGCTGCGCTAAGTTTTATTTTGAATACGTTTGAATCTTGGAAGATAAAGACAAAATTAGGATTTTTTCATACAAAAAATATTTAAAGTGCATGTAACTCAAAAGGAGCACAAAATCGCAGTTGAGTGTCTATGACAAAGTAGTGAGAAATTAGCCCCTCTACAAGCTGCGCTAAGTTTTATTTTGAATACGTTTGAATCTTGGAAGATAAAGACAAAATTAGGATTTTTTCATACAAAAAATATTTAAAGTGCATGTAACTCAAAAGGAGCACAAAATCGCAGAAGAGTGTCTATGACAAAGTAGTGAGCAATTAGCATCTCTACAAGCTGCTTTAAGTTTTATTTTGAATACGTTTGAATCTTGGAAGATAAAGACAAAATTAGGATTTCTTTCATACAAAAAATATTTGAATATTTTTTTTCTCTGAAAATACGGCTTTTTTGGCAAAAACTCAATGTACAAAAGTGATTTGTAATTGCATCAGCTGTCTACAAAAAAAAAATAAGCTGAATCGGTTGACCTTTTGTCAAAAATTTCTTAATGTCCCCTTTTTTATCATTTGGGACCAGTGTGCGGCTGTCCAGCACATTTTCGCGTATCCGTTAGAGAGTTTTTGGACGAGCAATACCCGAACAGGTGGATTGGGCGATCAGGAACAATCCCGTGGCCAGCCCGCTCACCTGACTTAAATCCGCTGGATTTTTTTTTCTGGGGAACTATGAAGGAGCTCGTTTATGCGAAGCCCATTAATGACATCGCTGACCTTCGTGAGAAGATAACACAAGCAGTGCAGGTGATACGTCAAAAAAGTTACCCGCGAAACATAAAGCGGTCCTTTTTAAGGAGAGTGAGAGCTTGTATTGCCGCGGGTGGTCAACATTTTGAACATTTATTGTAATAAAATATCTTTAAACTAACATTCTTTGCTTTTATTCTACTGGGAACCCATCTACCTGTGTGTATTTCCTTCTTGCTCACTCTTGGAACCGAAGTAAATAATAGTAGTAACATAACAGTTTCTAAGATAAGAAAGGGTCCGACAGTTACCGTTAGTAGGTAGGCACTTCGTAAAAATTGGGTTGTTGAGTAAAAATATTATCAAAAATTTTTTTTTTCAAATTAATGTGTAAGTATTATACCTTTTTAAAAAGAGGAATAAACGCGTCAAAATTTGACGTCACTTGCCATACTATTTTGGTACATTTTTTTTACACTACAGTCGGTCAAAGTTGCGAAATTCAATAGTTTTCCATATCACCTTTAGTTAAAATAATATTTTATTTTAAAATGGTACAATAAGTACATTATTTTTACATTCTATTTAGACACAGCAATACCCTAGATTACAAAACCTCCAAGAAATATCGAAATTATCAGCATTAGCAGTCACAGCATTCAAAAGTATGTCACAGGGTGCTCATTTCCCCTTTTTTTTTGAAATCAGTATAATTCTGTAAGTACATGGGGTGGATTTTTTAAAATATTTTTCTGAGTACTGTTAGAACTTGGGGCATCGTGGGAATCCAGTTGGACGCCAGGTTCTTGGACACCCTGTATATATATTTGTGTGTACGAGCGTCCTGTTTGTTATGTAACTATAATAGTTTTTCAATTAAATATTTTTGAAAGAACTAGAAAGTTGTGATTTTTTATTCTTATAACCCCTTCCTTCCTAAAAAAAACTTTTCGCTTCCAGACATCATTTAAAATTGCACCATTTGCATCCGAATTTCCGTTAGAAAATATAACTGTTAGTATTCCATTTTGACCTCCCTCCTACTAGACTAGAGGGCGCCAGAGTACTGGTTGCACACGGGCGCCACAAGGGCTAGAGACGCCTCTGCTCAGAGAGTCCATTGCGTCAATATTTTCAAGAGGGAGATGTATTTATTTTGGATAGAGGTTTCAGAGATGCAGTCCCATTATTGCAAAACTGTAACTACTCTGTGCATATGCCGTCAAAATTACAGGATGATGAAAATCAGTTATCAACATTAGAAGCAAACAAAACTCGGGCTGTTACTATTTGCAGATGGGTGGTTGAAGTTATAAATGGAATTTTTAAACAGCGGTTTAAAATATTCCGACATGAGTTCAACAACAGAGCTTCACCACACATGATGATTGACTTTTCCATAGCTGCTGCCCTAATCAACAGATTTCGACCACCCCTCACAGACAGGTTTGATGCTGCCCAGATATAAGAAATTATCCAACAAAAAATGTTCCAAACTAATACAATTAGTGAGTTTATCATACAAAATAATTATAATAGAAGAAGGGCACAGTTCTCAAATATAAATGTTGATAACAGCAATGTCACTGAGTTTCCTGAGCTTGAGTATCACGATTTGGTTTTAATAGCTTATGGTACTTACCAATTCCGTCAGGCTCGATCATATTATGGTGAGCACATCCGCTTTAATGGCCAGAGTCAATATTATTGCAATTGTAAGGTAGGTAAACGAACTGTGGGGTGCTGTTCCCACGTTATGACCATTTTATGGTATTTAGGTTGGGCTCGGCACCAAAACAATATTGAAGCCCCTGCACAATTTCTTGATGAATTGTTAATTGAATTTGATAACGAAATTGATGATGATAATGAGTGATAATGGTAAAAAGAATAAAACTATTCTACTGTATATTTGTTGTTTAATTTACTCGCTGTAAAAAACATAACCTCTAATTTTAAATGTCTGAATAACTTCTTTTTTAGAAGTTCAATGTAAAAGTGGAAATCACAGAAATGCTTTTGACATTAAACAACACAAAAAAACGTAAGATTATTCACTGTCCATGACAAATTAATATTGAACCAAAGTTACTATGGACATCTGACATTGTTCATTTACAAAATAAACTAACAATAATCCACATAACAAACTATACAAAATTATAAAATAAACTAACATGGTATAACACAAAATGATATCTGAACTTTGTCAACTCTATAATGTGACTAGCGGCGCGCGGCGTTGCCACATTGTATAGCAAATTGACATCTTAACAAATGTAAAAAGTAAGTGGTTTACCCTTTTTTTCAGTTGCCAAATTCAGGGTTAATATTGAACTTTTACAATATAGAATAATCGGAACCCTCGGGGTCCGAGACTAACACAATAACGGATACTTTGTTTACTTTGATTTAAATTTGATTATGAAGAAACGTAAGGCGAACCGGGATATAAACAAAGACTTGAAATCTACTAATGTCGCCTTGTTCTCAAATGATATGATCATGGGCTCAGTGTTAGTTCAGTTGCTGAAGCCGAGCTGAAGAAATGTCTCGTTAAGTTTTTTTCAATAATGTTTTTATTTAAAAAAAAAACAATCTTTAATTATAATCACACTAATTATTATTAACGAAAGTTTGTGGTTGAGTGTGTGTGTGTGTGTGTGTGTTTGTCACTCCTTCACGCCTCAATGGCTGGATTTGGAAGAAATTTGGTATGTAGATAGCTTATACCCTGAATTAACACATAGGCTACTTTTTATCCCGGTCTGCGAAGGGTGAAACCATATTTTTTCTTTCCTGAAACCTTACCACCGTAACTTGTTCTAGGGACAGAACACTGGAACCTAATACTATTTCCGAAGACCTATCGAGTGGTGCCGGCTCCAAAGGTGTCGATCTGTACTTCGAGGAGAGGCGCAGACGCCTGCGAACCCGCAGGAGGATCCCTGATCCCTGCGTAGAACTTTACCTATAGTTCCGCCATATGTAAAGTTAACACAACGTGAAATTATCTGGCTGGCTACCGCCTACATAGCCTATCTTGAGCACGTCTTGGATGCGTAGCTGAAGATGTCTTGCTTCTTTTGTCGGTAAGTTTTTTTCAATGATACATATTTTTATTTATAAAATTCAGGTTTTCCTTAATCATAATTATTAATATTTGTATTAAGGTCGGTTTCCTATGCAATTGTAAAGAGTGTGAAATGAATTTCACTTTAAGGCGAAAGCGGGGTAGCTCGCGAAATTCAACATAAAACCTGACGCTGACCGGCAAATTGCAAAAAACGTATGAAAATTTAAATCTTGCGGGTCACCCTGTCCCTTTCACCTTAAACTAATAATAGAAACCACATTAAATTGAGTATATTAACATGATGAGATGCACTGTGCAGCTACATCGAATGATTGACTAACATATTGATGCACAGACCAGCCTCTAAACCATTAATTATTACATTAATTAATTATTTCTTCTATGTTGACGTCTTTGGGGCTACATGCAACCCTCATGGTGTCTTCTAAATAACTGGAAAGGTGATTGCGATCTAAACGAATGGCCCAAACAAAGTAGTTTCAAATTTTCACTTTTTATTACTGACTATTTTCTTGCTGCGGCGTGCAAGAGCAGCGGCGGTCATCCGCGAGCGGAGTGGTCCAGTAGTTGGACCTTAGCCTCTTTGGCTAGGTCCTCACCACCGCCGCCCTATTCAACACCGGCGCCCTTGCCACCGCCGCGCTACCGCCCGCCAACGCCACCACCGACACGGCCGCCGCCGCCGACGCCGCCTAGTATTAAAGTATAGTATAGTAGTTATAGGTAAGGTAAAGGCAATTCAATAAAGTTATTAAGTAGTTAAGTTATATAGTAGTTAAGTTTATATAGTAGTTTTATTATATAATAAATAACTTGACATGAGTAGTAAGTGTTTTTATTTTCACTACCAATCTTAAAAAATAAAATAGGCTTTATTTTTTAAATTCTTCATCCAGATAAAACCAAACTGAATATTTTTTTTTGTTTTCAAACAAAATATCAATGTGCAAATCATTGTTTGTAAACAGCTTGTTCGCAAACATACTCCCTTCAGGTATGCGCTAGACCAACCCGCAAAATTCGTATTTTTTGTTGCCGAAGTATGAACATTAAAATTTTAATCAATATTTCATAGAATTGGTATATTATATGAATATTTCACTTAAAAAATTAATAAACTTTAGACTAATTTTGTTTTTCCCTCCACACAACAAATTCACTTAAAATCACATACCATTAGTTTTCAGCGCAGACGGGAAACACTTCACACCAATTGTTTATATCTTCCACAAAGTCCACCAAATTTTGCTGAACGTTCATATCCATGATAAAATGGTATGTTCGTCCGACCTCCGAAATCGCACTATTACATAAAAAACAATTGTCCAATAAAATATAGTGCACCGTTTGCCAGGGCCAATGCAACTCATAAATTATCATCTCTACGTAATCACTATATGTAAACTCATTATCCACATCTAATAAATTTGCCATGTTAGCTGTTGCCGTCCGTCTAACGAAATGAGGTGTACATTCATTATTGACTTACTTACTTAAAGGGCTTAGAAAATAAATCAAGCATTCAAGAGCTTTTATTCTGACATTTCTGCTTAGTTTATGTTTTTTTTTTATTTAATTGATTGTGTAAACCCGTTTCTCAGCCTTATCGGGTGTATAAGTTCGTCAAGAGCGTGGCAATTGAAAACTATAGAAAATAAATAATAAGCAGTGGCAGCCAAAAGTAACAAAGTAACAAATAAAAAACAATGAACTCACAACAAGATAATAAGTTTGTTGTTATTTACTCAATACCTAAGTCAAATTTCGTAGACCCGCACTATGAGTCTGTATCGAAATAATGTTCTTATTTGTATGACACGCCTCAACTACCTAACCCTTCGGGGGTAACAGGCTTGTTGTTATGCTATCGCTCGTCATCAAAAAACCGGCGTATTAACTTAGTTTCAAGTTTTCACTTAAGGCGGTTTTTTTCTCAATTTACATAGGGATTAACTAAAATTCTAATACTTTAGGGCCAATGCACACCACGTCTTTTAAACGCGCCGTCGACGCGCGTTTTGGAAACGCGCGTCGCCGGCGCGTTTCTATCCTGCAGAGCAGTTTGTTGTCGTTTGTATCGATACAAACGCGCGGCACCAGCGCATCTGTATCGATACAAACGCGCGGCACCGGCGCGTCTGTATCGATTCTAACGCGCGACACCGATACGAGCGCTAGCGCGCGCGCCTTCCCTACGGACGGGGTTTCCCTCGCAACGAGGGGAAGGGAAGTGTGAATCTACGCTAGTAGCAATCGAGCGATTTGGTGCACCGCACGTCTTTGGAACAAAAAAATGGAGCCTTTCGACACAGAAAACTTCATAACTGAAATTCAAAACCGGCCAATATTGTGGAATTCACGATTGCCGGATTATTCGAATGTGCTAAAGAAAAATGCCTGGGAACAAATATGTAGTCTATTATGTGAGAATTTTGAGGAAAAAACAAATAAAGAAAAAAATCTTTTCGGTAAGTTATTCAAAGGATTTATTACACTGTTGAAATGCTTATATGCAGCCTTTTTACATAATATTTCGTAATAATTGAGAACATTAAATTAAATAATAGGAGGGTACTTAATATTGCTTTTGCCATTGATATATTATTGTTCCTTTGCTGTATTCGTTCATAAGCATGATTTTATTTTATTTGACACCTATCAAAAACACTGTAAGTACCGATTAGAAGTCTAGCTAATATTATACAGGGTGATTGGAAGATGGGTGCAAAGATTTAAGGTGAAGATAGTATAGACAATTTAGGACCATTTAAGCCATGGTTGTCTTAGACGAAGTCTTACCAAATTTTTTTAACCAAATTTTTAAGTTTTTTTTCGGAAATTCTCAAAATTTAATGTAAACTGCATAATTATGGCCAAATTGAATGATAAATGAATTCATTTTTTATTTATTTAATTAAAGTAATGTGTAAGCAATCAAGCAAAACATGTTTTAGGCTTCTGTGTCATTAGACATTTTTTTTACAGACATTTAAAGATCAGAAAAAATAAAAAAATTGTACAATACGTCTTTTAAACCTTATTCAAAAAAAAAACGGAGGGTGCTTTTTTTGTTCAAACCTTTTTGAAGACATGCTTGATAATCGCTCTTTCTTTTGAGGTATCATTTATGCGGATATCTTACAAATTATTGAAATTAGGACCTAATAAACCAAATCGAGGGAGAAATTTTAAATTTTAGGCAGTCTAACAAAACACAAAATTTTTGCTTAAAAGAATACTTTATGTGCTCGAAATGATAACATTGTTCAATTCTAAGAATTTTTGGCACATGCAGGAACCAATTGAGGGGAACCCATTGAGGGGATTCTCTAAACAATGGCCACCGAGCGCGGTGCGACGGCATTTCCAGGTAGAACGCCCAATGAATAGCAAAAAGCGATAAAGAGTTGGTTTTTACAGCAAAATGGTCTTAGTTACTGAGGCAACAAAGTCGTTTTTCTTTAGTCAGGGTCAGTCGGTCCGTGATGAAGCCGTTACATCTTTTACTTATTAGTCAAACTACTGCCCTTGTGAGTGGACGTTGTCGTGTTGATTCACAATTTACCGTGTTCAGTTGTAGCCCTTTGCGTTCCTGCACGTGTTGTTTGCGTTAGTTTTGAACTTTTTTGTTTCACCGTGTCCAGTCGTAGCCTCGCGCTCCTGCACGTGTTGATTTTTGACTTAATTGTGTTGAGTTGACGTTTAGTGCGCTCCTACGCCGTTTTTCTTAATTGTTAAGTGACTATGGCTACTTTTTCCAATCAAGAATATGCGGATATCGTATTTATGTACGGTAGAGCAGACGGCAATGGATCTTTGGCGCGACGGATGTATCAAGAGCGCTATCCGAATCGCAGGATACCGAATGTCCGAGTGTTTTACAACACGTTTCGTCGTCTTGCCCAAGATGGGTTTCACCGCGTGGAACCTGGAGTCAACCCGGGCAGACACGAAACTGCCGTCGACGAAGACATTTTAGCAGCATTTCAAGCGGATCCTACTACCAGTACTAGAGCAGTAGCTCGAAATTTAAACATTTCTCAATGGAAGGTGTGGCATACAATGCACCAAAATGATAAGTATCCGTTCCATGGCAGGAGTGTGCAAGGTCTAGTAGAGCAAGATCCTCAAAGAAGAATTCAGTTCTGCCGTTTCCTCCTCAACAGAGACATCGAAGATGCGTGGTTTCTGAAATCAATCTTGTGGACGGATGAAAGTAAATTTTCAAGGGAAGGTATTACAAACTTTCACAACATCCATGAATGGGCCGACGTAGACAACAATCCACATTTTAAGAAGCAGGTGTCATTTCAGATGAAATTCTCTGTGAATGTATGGGCTGGAATAATTGGCAGAACATTGATTGGGCCCCACTTTTTGCCTGATCGATTGAATGGCGAAAATTATTTGCAATTTCTGCAAATTGATTTACCACTGCTGATAGAGGAATCAGGTGTCCCGATCTTCGAAAGAGACCGAACAGTCATCTTTCAGCAAGACGGCTGTCCAGCGCATTGGACTTTAAATGTAAGGGAACACCTCAACAATTGCTTTCCTGATAGCTGGATCGGCAGGGATGGACCCATCCCTTGGCCCGCTCGCTCCCCAGATCTGACCCCGTTGGACTTTTTCGTGTGGGGCCGGGCCAAGGAACTGGTGTATAACAACAAAGAAATTAACACTAGAGAAGAATTGATACAAAGAATAAATTCAGCGTTTGAGACAATGAAGCAGGAGATGATGTTGAAAATAACGACTACAGAAGTTAGAAGACGGGGCCGTGCTTGTATTAGGAATCACGGCCGTCATTTTGAACATGAAAAATAAATAATTTTAATTCAAATGTTGTTTTAATTAGTCTGCCTAAAATAAAAAAAAATCTCCCTCAAATTGGTTTGTAGGTCCTAATTTCAATAATTTGTAAGATATCCGCATAAATGATACCTCAAAAGAAAGAGCGATTATCAAGCATGTCTTCAAAAAGGTTTGAACAAAAAAAGCACCCTCCGTTTTTTTTTTGAATAAGGTTTAAAAGACGTATTGTACAATTTTTTTATTTTTTCTGATCTTTAAATGTCTGTAAAAAAAATGTCTAATGACACAGAAGCCTAAAACATGTTTTGCTTGATTGCTTACACATTACTTTAATTAAATAAATAAAAAATGAATTCATTTATCATTCAATTTGGCCATAATTATGCAGTTTACATTAAATTTTGAGAATTTCCGAAAAAAAACTTAAAAATTTGGTTAAAAATATTTGGTAAGACTTCGTCTAAGACAACCATGGCTTAAATGGTTCTAAATTGTCTGTACTATCTTCGCCTTAAAGCTTTGCACCCATCTTCCAATCACCCTGTATATACCGTCCTATTATTTACTCAGTTGTAATTAATGTGATAAGGTTACACCCCGGACACCGATTGCCGATAGCAGTCAGTGTCGGCGACGACAACCCACGGACCACGGTGTCGGTGTCCGATCTTGAAGCGAGGGCAACACATCCCGTGTTGCCGTCGCTTCAAGATCGGATTCATCGCATTCATCACAGAATAGGTCACGAAACAATCATCATCATATAATATGCATCGACAAAATGTTTACTTTGAAAATTACGTAAAACGAAAAACATACTTTTTTGTTTATAGAGATATTTCGCTAAATTTAGTCTGAAATGAAAGGTACATGTGTAAAACCAGGGTGCGCCAAAGTTCACCTAAATTTTCAACTCCGATAATTGGAAATCCGAAAATGTTCTTCCTAACATTTTTCATCCTAACAATCACAATTCCTAACTACTCTGTCTCTAATGTTCATAATTCCGAAGCATTCAACTTCATAATGTCAGTAGCAATAAACATCTATTATACTTTTTTTTGTTTTCCTATATTTTCTCAACATAACCGTCTTTTATACTATTATTCAAAGTCATATCTTTTTTGTTTCGATTTCTTTTTTATTAATTAAAGCGTCTTCTTTAATTTTATTTATAGCGGTATATACCTGCAAAGATATCAATAGGTTAGGTTAGAACTGTGACCAACTACGCGCGAGCCGAGCGAGCGGAGCGAGCGGTGCCGCGGCAGCGGCCGGCGAGCGCTACCTCGAAATTGGCTGCGAAATTTTTCTAAGTATTTTTTTCATAGTGGGGGTACTATAACTATCATCTTCTATCCACATATATTTTTTATTACACTTGGTAAATGTTTCTTTCTGAATAAGAGTGAAAATATTATGGTCATTATGTTTAGGGATAAAAGCGTTATGATAAAAAACAGTAGGAGCATAAAAATATTTTCATAATGATATTATTAATTACAATTTTCAGAAACATGAGTGTTATGGACATCGCCGGTAGCACTACAAATAGTATGAATTGAAAACTTTAGGATGAAAAATCGTATCAGCTCATAATGTCAACTTCGCAAAATGACAACCGATCGCAAAATGTCCACTTCTCAAAATGTCAAATTCTTAAAATGTCATATTCGCATAATGACTATTTCTCAAAATGTCCATTTCTCAAAATGACCAACTCTCATAACGTCAACTTCTCACAATGTCAACTTCTTAAAATGTCAAATTCGCATAATGACAACTCCACGAAGTTTCTACTTTAACAACGTAATTTGAATTAGGTAATAGGTACAGCTAGTTATACATATACTAAGGGTATGTAGGTAGATATATGGAAATTTTAAAAGTCAAATATAATAATCAATAATCAAAATATAATAATAAATACAATAATCAATCAACTGTAAGAAATAGGAAACGACTCTGCGATATAACTTTTGATATTAAATATAAGAAATATTTGATTGCACAGCAAAATAAAAGTTAAACTATCGCATCATTTTTAAAAAAGATTATATTTTTGAGCGGCTATCTTTGTTCAAAAAGTAAATTGGAACTTACAATGCAAATGATTTTTTTATTTCTATGATTTTCGATATTTTGATGATTTTGTGTTTAAGATGACACCCCTATTAAATTACTATTACAGTTGATTGATCATAAATTTTGGTATTCAACTTTTAAAAATTTCAGATATCTACCTACATACTTAATATAAAGGGTGTAAAACACCTCTTAACAAAGCCGAAAGGCACTGGTTCTCCCTGTCCTTGCGATAATTTTTTTGTTCTACACCATACCTGGGAACCTTCTAGTGTTCCAACTTTTTGACAAGTATTTTTTTAATTATGTACAAGATTTAATGTAAGATTTTTACTTTAAACTCCTCCACGACCCCGGTGCTATTCAATCCGTCCATCAGCACAAGGTTTTGAGTGCGTTACATTGAGTTCTACCACAAAACATGATTTTACACCCCCCAAAAAAAAGTCGTTTCCCAGCAATAATTTTTGCGTAAAGTTACTTAGTTTCATATACAGAATGCTTGGTTGACGGCTTCGTGATGAGGTGATTTACACGGTGTATGTATAACTAGCTATACCTATTACCAAATTCAAATTAACTTGTTAAAGTAGAAACTTCGTGGAGTTGTCATTATGCGAATTTGACATTTTAAGAAGTTGACATTATGAGAAGTTGACGTTATGAGAGTTTGTCATTTTGAGAAATGGACATTTTGAGAAATAGTCATTATGCGAATTTGACATTTTAAGAAGTTGTCATTTTGAGAAGTGGACATTTTGCGATCGGTTGTCATTTTGCGAAGTTGACATTATGAGCTGATACGTGAAAAATTTTAGGAAGAGTGATCATTCGGATTACAAATCATTAGGAAGAACAATTTCGGGTAAAAAACTTTAGGTGAGCCAATATGGACCCGTAAAACCAATATCCCTAACAAAAACAAGCATGTAAATATTCCCATTTTTTTGTTTTATCGAAAAATGTACAGTCAAGTAAGAAAAATTTTGTTTACATCCAGTTTTTTGCCAAGAACATTTTTGTTTTGTGTGATACGGTAATTATTGTTATTTTATTAGATAGGTTAGGACTTACGGAATCTAAAAATACTTTGTAAGGGTTTAGAATAAAGGAATAAAAGTTACAGGCTCCGAAAGGTCTCGGTCAAAGTGAAAATTAACATTGAAATGGGCTCAAAAAACGAGGAGCGAATAATATCGTGAGACATAGGATCCACTTTTTTTTTTTAATGTACAATACATACAAGGTGTTCCAGAAGTGCGTGGTCAAATTTAAGGTTGACGTAGGGTAGCTGATAGACATTAAAGAAAAAATATCAAAAGACTTTTTTTCGACTTATTTTCAAAAATATCGACCACTAAAATCGACTAAAAATTCCCGAGTAAAAGACTTTTTGAGCAATCTGATGCAATTGGTGACATCGAATCTATGATGTAAATGCCACCAACTGTAAAAAAATGCGTGAAAAATCATTTTATCATCACTTTTTAGTCATTTAATGTGGTTGATTTTTTTGAAAAAAAGTCGAAAAAAAAATCTTTTGATATATTTTCCTAAATGTCTATCAGCTACCAAACATCACCCTTAAATTTGACCACGCACTTCTGGAACACCCTGTATATCCCTTTTTTAGTACTATGACAAGATTTCAAATTTTTGAATCTTGCCATGGCACTGCACCTTCTTCGCTATTAAAATAATCAGTACATATTTTTCGGATTGCAGTTCCGCTTATTTGAGATCGTATACCAATTGAAATCAAACTTCCTCCAGTAGGCCGGTCTTCTAATCCAGCAATGCTCAAAGTATGACTAAATTTATAACCGTCACGCTTGCGTATAAAATTATGTAATACAAAACAAGCTTTAACAATGTCCACACTGAAGTCTACGCTTACGTTCAATGGTCGATTAAAAATTTTAAATTTATTACTCAGCAAGCCAAATGTACATTCAATAAAACGTCTTGCACGTGTCAAACGATAATTATATATTCTCTTTTCTCGCGATAAAAACTTTCCGGGGTATGGTCTCTGTAAATGTTCAGATAACGCAAATCCTTCATCCCCAACAAATGTAAATGGCACAGGTGCTCCGTTCTCAGATATAGGTCTTGGATTTGGTATTCCGTAGTTTCCTTGTTTTATCTTTTTGGTCCATTCACTAAAATCATTTATAGTCGAGTCTGCACTCTTCCCATAGCATCCAACATCTATGTCAATGAAATTGTAATTTGCATCACATATTGCAAGTAACACGATAGAGAAGAAATTTTTATAATTGTAATATTCTGATCCAGTATGTTGTGGTTTTATGATGCGAATATGTTTTCCGTCAATGGCACCTATTAAATTGGGAAAATTTGCGTATTTATTGAATCCTTCTGCTGTTTTAAGATGAGATTCTTCGGTTGGTTCTGGCATAGAAATAACTTTCAATTTTTGCCATATAACTTTCACTGTTTCACGGACTATAACCCGGGCAGTAGTTATTCCGCACTTGAAGTCGTAGTGAATATCTGAGAAATGGCACCCTGTTGCTAAATATCTGTAAAAAATTATAATATTTTATTTTTCAGTAATCGAACTCCAAAAAAAATGGAAGAGCATTAAAGACTCCTATAACAGAGACAGAGCGAAGAGTAAGCGTTGCGCAAGTGGATCTGGGACTAAAGCAAAGAAACCCTACATGTACTCTAAAATTTTAACCTTTTTAGATCCACTTGCTGAAATCAGACCATCAAGTCAGTGTTCTGACAACTCTCAAAGTGATGTGGAACAAGAAACATCAACTGAGGGCTTAGATTTTTTAAAACCGATACCACCAAAGAAGTCTAAAAATAATGTAACCCATGAAGACCGACAAGATAAATTATTTGAAGCTCTGACTGCTCATTTACAACGGTCTGAAGCAACAAATACGACTGATCATCCAGATAAATTATTTTTATTGTCATTAGTTCCAGATTTTTCTACCATCAAGGAAGAATATAAGCTAGATGCAAAAGCAGAGATAATAAATTTAATTCGCAGATACAAAGCAATGGGAACATCAAACATCGCGCCGTTTACCGATCAGTATGGATATAATTCTGGAAGTCAAGCAAATTGCTCTTCTGGCTATTCAAGTTATCAACAAACACAAAGAATTGAACAAGAAAGTACATTAGGACCTTCTGGCTACAGAACTTATCAACAAACAAATACAGTCGAACAAGCAAGTACTTCAGGAAGAACACAAATAAACTTAGATAACATTGATTCCCCCTCAAATGATTCGGAAATACTTACGAACATGTACGATTGAATGGAACATTCGTATTTTTTTTTTTCCAATTTTAAAAGTAATAATTAAGTAATAATGATTGATTTGATAATTAACCTAATGGTAAAATTTTAATTTTGCAATATTTTGACGGTGCACTATGAGTGAAACTTTCCAAAATAAACATAGGTCATCAAACGACAAATTAATTTTTTACTCATCCATAGTAGGCTGATTAGCAGGCAGTTTTGTTTAATGTACAGGGCGTCCCACGGCTATGCCACATGGGGACAAAAGTACCATCAATATTGTAGATGAACCAATTTACTGAAAGAAGACACTATTTTAATTTAAAAAAACTTGATAAATTGATTAATTTTGTATTAAAAATGTTAAAATTAATGGTTTCCTTTTATTTCTGACACTATGTTATTTAGCAAAAATGATCCTTATGATGAAGCCTTTCGATCGGTATGATAAAGCTACAGGGTAATTTTTTTTCTCGTGTAGCGGGTTCGATTCAATCTATGAAAGCAGTTTATTTTTTTTTTAATTAAAATAGTGTCTTCTTTCAGTAAAATGTTCCATCTACAATATTGAAGGTACTATCCCTCCATGTGGCATAGCCGTGGGACGCCCTGTAGAAATCTCAGATCAATTTCAACATACACAGCATCAAAATATTTGCTCTCATTAAAACTCCATGTATATCAAATATTGTTACCCAAACTTTGTTAATTCTATAAGCATTGATAAAAATAAAACTATTTGAATCAATTGACAAAATGTCTCTCTTACCTTACTGTTATAAGTAAACGTTCTTCCGCCGATATACATGATCTTAGCACTGTATTTTGACGAGTTAATAGTAGTCTTCTCTCGCTTGTAAATGGGTGTACCCAAAAACGTCGGTAATTTTTCTTCTTCTTTTTTTTTTAAATTAATAACAAAGCGCATGTAATCAATGCTGTCTCGACCGACGCCATCTTGCTACTGTCGACGAGGTTCTGCTTAAAAACGCAAAATGCCAGCGCGTTTGTATCGATACACACGCGCGTTTGCATCGCGTCTGCATCACTACAAACGCGCGTTTGCATCGCGTCTGTATCGCTACACACGCGCGTCTGTATCGCTACACACGCGCGTCTGTATTTATACAGGTGTGCAAAGGTCTACAGGCTGCGTCTGACTTGCGTGCGTATCGCGTCTGTATCGCTACAAACGCGCGTCGACGGCGCGTTTAAAAAACGTGGTGTGCATAGGCCCTTAGTGTTATAAACAAACTACAGTTTTTCAAAAGATGTCGTCGAAAAAACTGCCTTTTGTTGCGTTATGTTAGAAATATATATTTTGCCTTTTTCTATAAGGCTGTGACTCTCTGTGATCTCTTAGTGAGTTTTAGAAAATATTCTCCCTCCATGGTAGCGTTTAACTTGTTGGAAGTCGCATAAGAAGTTTCACTTCAATAAATCCTTCAGTACCTAATCGCCAAACGATTTCGGACGCAAATCAGAGGCTATTAGACCATGGCCAATTTATAGCTCCTACACACGCTCAAGGACCTGGCAGGCCAAGACTCGCAGTAGAGATCGAAGAAGATATCTTCGATTTCTTTGAGAACCCTAGAGCGAGTACGCGAGATGCAGCGCGGCGCTTCGGCGTAAGCCAATAGGCCCGGTGTGGAAACTTCTCCATATTGCTGGGTTGCACCCGTACCATTTTCAAAAGGTACAGGCCTTGAACGACGCAGACGCCGTTCCCCGTCCAGCCTTCTGCGACTGGCTGATCGCACAACCCGAAGCTAACATTTTGTGGACTGACGAGGCCCTGTTTACTCGAGTGGGGCTGTATAATCAGCATAATGAACATTGGTGGTCATTTCGAAACCCACACATGATACGACAAACGTATCACCAAGTGCGGTTTAGCGCAAATGTGTGGGCTGGAATTATCGGCAACAGAATACTGGGCCCATATTTCATTGAGGGACGGCTGAACGGGGGCACGTACCTAGAAATGTTACGCACAGTAATTGCTGATTTCTTGGATGACGTGCCGTTAATCTCTCATCGTGATTTTTATTATCAACAAGACGGTGCACCGCCTCATTACTCTGCCGCCGTTCGTGATTATTTACACACAGAACACGGTGATCGTTGGATCGATGGCGGGGGGGTGTCCCCTGACCACCCCGGTCCCCAGATTTTACTCCATGTGACTTTTTTTTGTGGCGAAATAAAACGACGAGTGTATGTGGAGAAAGCCCAAAGCCTAGACCAATTAAAAGAGCAAATTGTACGTGCATTAGACCAAGTGAAAAGTGACACTGTAGTGCTCAACAAAATTAAAAATAATGTGCAAAAACGTGCAAGACTCTGTTTAGAGAGAAACGGTATGCATTTTGAAAAATTGTACTGTTAATGTGACTGTTTTAAGATTTTTGTGATTATTTAGATTTTTAATTATTTTTACGTAAGTTGATTCAAATTTTTTAAATACGCCTAATAGCAAGAAGTTTTGGCACGGCTTTAATAATGTCTTATTATTTATCTAATTTATTTTTACTTTATTTGTAACTGATTAATTAAGGATTAAATTCTAATCATAGTGAACATAGCACAAACCTTTTGCTAATTGACGGTCCTAACCCCGTGAAAGTATGAAGGGAAAATTTGCAACTTTGTTTATTAATTTGTTATCAATAAATTGCGGCGGCCGCCGATAACCTACGGCGCGCGTCGACCGGTAGCAATAATTTTGCTCTAATTTTATTTAGAAAATCACATACATACACACCTATTGTTATAAATTTCGCTTGATACTTACGTATTTAGTACAAATAATAAATTACGTACCTAAGTTACCCGGAGGTATTGTTCAAAGTTGCCACCACCACACTCTTGGCACAGTCGAGCACGACATAGCTGGTTTTGCGTTCACCTTACGTAGCAGTAGCACTAACACATTCGTTTTTACGAGTAAAGTGTCGAAAGCACTAAATGATCTTTACTTGTAATTCTGTTACACTTGCCACTTCCTCCATGTACACTAAACTTTTAACTTCTCCCCACAAATAAAAGTCTAGAGGCCACAGGTCCTCCGCTTTCTCCTGTACCCAGGAGCGGAATTCGCAAAACGCATGCACTAGTCGGCGACATTAAACACACTGTTGGTTCCGGGACCACAGGGGGCGTGGCTAGGCGCGTGGGCGAGAGAGAGAGTGCGCCCGCGCGGTGGTTTGTATTGTATAGCGGGCTGGTTTCCGCAACTCCACGTCTAAAGCGCGTATTTTGCGTACGGACACGCGGTGGTTTTAAGGAATACCTACGACATTATCGAATGTTCATTGGGTTTGCGTTGTGTATGTATTGTTAGCGTTTTTTTTTGTGTGTGAATGCGCGGTAATACGGCTAGCAACAGACGGGCCGCGTTTTAATACGGCTGGTACGCACTTAAGCCTTGTATCCACTTGAGCATGCTCAGGCGAATGAGCGGCTCATTTGGCCGAGCCGCTCAAGTGGAGACGCCTGAGCACGCTCGGCCCGAGCAAATCCGAGCGCGCTCAGGGCGAGCCGGATTTGCTCGGGAGAGATCTGTCGGTTTTTGTCCGTGCTCAAAGGCGCTCAGTATTCGCTCGGCGCTCAGTGTGGACGGTTGTTTTTGAGTTTGAGGAGAGCGCGTCGAATTCCCCGAGTTTAACATACACACATCAAAAGTGTCTAGGGATCAACATATATTTTTGCAATAACTTTTCTCCTGATTGATATTAATTAAAATTTTCTTTAAGGATTCATCAAATAAAGTGTTTTCGTTTGTCACAGTAACGATAAACCAAGTCACCTTTGCATTAATAAAGAAATTTGCCATTTTCTAATAAAGGGATTTTTGACATTTGAACCACTAACATTAAAGTTCGAAAAAAAGACTGAAATAACAGTTTTCTTTAAAATTTTATTGGGTAACTTAAACAATTAATAATCCGTGTTTCTACCGCGAACACTAACAACACAAGAACATCGGTTTGGCATACTCAAAATGAGTTCATCCAAATCACGCTGTGGAATGGCCGCCCATGTTCGTTGCAACAACAAAAAAAGGTCTTCTTGCGACTGGATACCCTCCATATTCGGCAGAGCTCTTCTCTGTAGCATATCCCATGCATGCTCAATCGGGTTCAAGTCTGGCGACTGAGCAGGCCAGGGCAGGACATTGATGTTAGCTGCGGCGAGAGTCTGTCTTACAACTCTTGTGGTGTGCGGTCGTGCATTATCATGCATTAACTGAAATAAGGGACCGATTTGCACTTGTAGAGGAACGATGACGTCTGATACAATCGTCTCAGCATAAATTTGAGCGTTGAGGTTGCCTCTGATCCAAATCAACTCAATTCTTCCGCCGATCCAAATACCCGCCCATACCATGATGGTTCCACCACTATAAGGATGGACTTCCTGGCAGGATTTTAATCGCTGTTGGCGTCCAGGGGTTCTCCAGTGTCGTATACGTTTTGTATCCGGTCTCATACCAAAACGAGACTCATCAGAAAAGCACACGAAACGCCATTGTTCTTCTGCCCAATTTCTGTGTTCAAGAGCCCATTGATATCGAATCCTACGATTGTGCATTGCTATAGGTGGTACCCGTAGCGGTCTTCGGGAATGAAGGTTCACTTCATGCAAGCGGTTTCTGACTGTTTGGTCGCTAATTAAGTTCCCTGAAGAGTGATGAAGCCTCACGGCTAACATCATGGCGGTTATTGTTGGAGCTCTTCGAGTTAAGATTTGAATGTATCGGTCTTGTCTCCGTGTGGTGCAGCGATACCGTCCTCCATGGCGCTCAGCCACGGTACCAGTGCTTCGGTAACGTGTCCAAAGTCGACTGAAAACACTCTGACTTGTATTCAGAGCTAAAGCCACAGTACGTTGCCGGGAACCAGCTTCTATCATTCCCACGGCTCTGAGCATTTCTTCCCTGCTTAAATGACGTCGCCGCTCCATAATAACGTTGGTTTTAATCAGTAGTAGGGAAACAGTAGCACTAATAATGTCTTCAATGCGTTGTATGTTTTTATAGGGAAAATATTGACAGCTGATTTTCATCTTTTACTCGAATTTGATTCACAGTTCCTGATTCAAATTATGAAATGCACCAAAAAGGATCCATATAAATTTATAAAATCATAAATTTATTACAAAGCCACATCTCAATCTCAAGAAATCCGCATAAAAATGCTTGATCCCTAGACACTTTTGATGTGTGTAGTTTAATTACGTTTACTTTTTCTGTTATTTGAAAAATGAGTGGCTTGTGGGATAACGAGACTTGTTCAACATTAATTGATGCATATGAATCAAAGCGGGTGTTATGGGATAGTACATACGAAGAATACTATAATCGCATAAAAAAAGAAGATGCTTTGCGGACGATAGTACTTTGACAATACCATGTAAAAATGTGGAGACATATGAAAGGGACATTAATAATTGTTTGAAAAATGTTGTTAATTGGTTAGAATCAAATAATTTAAAAATAAACTTGAATAAAACTAAAGTTGTCCATTTTAGTCAGCGGATTCCTCGCCTTAGCCCTAATAAACACTACAACAATGATGTTGTAGAAGAATTAGAAAATACAAAATTTCTGGGTCTCGTAATAGATAAAAACCTAAATTGGAAAGCACATACAGATACTTTATGTAAGAGAATTAGTCAATCCGCGTACGCTCTACATTCACTATCCCCAGTCATATACATGGATGCACTTCTTACTGCCTATTATGGCATAGTAGAATCCCACCTACGTTACGGTATAATATTCTGGGGAAATTCAACCGAAAGAGAAACAGTTTTTAAAGCCCAGAAAAGATGTCTACGGGCGATGTTTAAGCTTAAATCCACCGATAGTTGCATGCTACTTTAAACAGCACAAATTACTAACACTACCCTGTCTATACATAATGGAAGTAGCTGTATTTGTGAAGTCGAACCCAAGTCGTTTTAAGCGTCTGGCTGACGTAATTCCACGTAATAGGCGCGACAATAATCAAGTATGTTCCCATCCTGCCAAAACGGCTTTAATGCGCAAGAGTGTCTACTGCATGGCTCCGGTCATTTATAATAAGTTACCTAAGCAATGGAAAGAATTGCCGCTATCATTGTTCAAAAACAGGCTCCGAAGTTTTTTAACGCATAAAGCTTATTATACTGTGAGCGAATTTCTTACTGAGAAAGAATTTACACATACTGACACTATCCAGCTTTTATAAATTATTGACATTTCTGCAAATAGCGCTTGCTTAGTTTAATGAATTTTAATATTTTATTTTAAGGATTTTATTATTTTGCTTGACCTAATTTATTGACTTGGTAGGGTTTATTGTAGTGATTCTATTTAAATGAATTGGTTGCAGTGATTTTATTATTTGATGTTAATGGTTGTAATTCACTGGTTTTGTTTAAATTATTTGTCTGTAATTGTAATGATGTTATCATTTTATTAAATGATGTTAATGGTTGTATTGTAATTCACTGGTTTTATTTAAATTATTTGTCTGTAATTGTAATGATGTTGTTGATGTATGCTAATTTTGATGCTTATTGTTGAAAAAATCCGCTAAGTAGCGATTTAAAACTCTTTATGTGTTTCTAGTGCATTTATTGTTTTAGCTTCAAACTATAACTTTTGCATGCCTGTTGGTAAAATATGGCAGAACCTACCTGTTATCAAATTATCACCATTTACTGTACCCATATTTGCGAAATAAAATACTTACTTACTTACTTACTTGGCGTGATATCAGTGATACATTAAACATTAGTGTAGACGATGATGTAAAACCCGTCGTGGACCGTCGGTCCCAAAACCCCAGCATCTTCGACGCTATTTTGCAGTGCCTGACCGGCGAGGAGGTGGACCGTTATTACAACGAAAGTCTATTAGTGGGAGGACTGATCGCAAAAATGGCGGCCATCACCCCAGTACGAGACAGGTGGCTACCCCGTTTTTCACCCTCGCTAACGCGTATGGAGGAGATTCTCAACTCTCCTGCCGCATTCGCAAGATTTTCCGAATTATTCACTCCATTAAACAAAAGCCTATTACAGCCGACCACATTAGGGCAATGGTTTATTAGCGCAGTTACGACACGTATCCGTTCGAGAGAAGAGCGAGGGCTCTCTCTAAAAACGTTACTATTCGCTACGAGCTGGCTAACTCGGGCCTTCGAGGATAACGACCCAATGTGCGTGCACTCTAGTGCCGTCACCATCTACGCGTGGATAGTATCTTCTACTTGTGACGATTGCATGGTGAAAACCCTAATGCACACCCGAAATGAGATGACCTTTGAATATAAATTTCACAGAGGCGACAGCTTCAGTGAATATCTACGTTTTAAAGGCGGCCTGGTCCGATTGCATTTCGGATCCTGTAATGAATCTAGAGGAATTTCTACTTCCTCGAAATATCTACAGCCCGAAGCACTGCGTACAATAGGGAAGCACTCCTTCCTCACCTCAGCGACTGCGAGCAGAACTATATGCGTCGAGGTGCGAGTGAGTGAAGGTGCAAAGTATGTCTCATATAAAATGACTGAACGACAGGCGCACAGTTTGCTTAGTGTCCTCGAATTACACGCGCGCGTTCTGAAGGGTTTCTCATGGCGAACAGAGACGTCCATCTATGACTCTTGGATCCATGAGCGTCGCATCGATTTATCGTCCGGAAGCGACGATTTAACGAAGATATTCACTACTGACCTAAAGCACATAATGATGTGCAACGCTAACCTGTCCACAATGGTTGGACATCTGCTTACTCTTCTCCTAACAAAGAAGTTATCTATGTCTATGATCACGGCTCTAAATCAGAGCAGACGGCTACGCGAGGACGTTCACTCCTTCCTCGTCAGATACGTCTTCACGACCGCACCCACTCCCGATGAACAAGTGTTCGCAGAGCACTTGCTTACGCGTGTGATCAATGATCCTGAAGCCACTAAGGCTCAGTTAATTTGTGAAATATCGCCTGAACCACCTTGCAAGAGATTAAAACTCTCGATAGACGACGTCAACTTGTCCGAAGTATGGGGAATTCGTTCTATATAAAGGAAACACAATACAAGAAGTTGAAACAGCCCGATTTTTGGGCTTGCTCATTGACAAGCAATTAAATTGGAAAGCTCACATTAATGAACTTTGTAAAAAAATTAGTACTTCGTCATATGCTCTTTTTAAGTTAGCACCGACGGTCAACGCAGACACTTTACTTACAGCATATTACGGGCTAGCTGAATCAGTATTAAGATTTGGAATAATTTTCTGGGGCAATTCAACTCAAAAGGACACTGCGTTCAAAGCACAAAAGCGTTGTATTCGGGCTATGTTAATTTCCTTAAACAGTTCTCTTAGAGAATCGCGCCTACGTAGATTATATATGGCTCTGATAGCTCTTTTCTGCAGAATAAATATAGACTCAATGTCTGCAGCCCGTCCCCATAGTAAAATACCGTATGACATAATACTATGAAAATAACTAAAATACACTATCCTCGCGGTATCTACATCAGTAAATTGACGGATTTTTCTGACAGCATATGCTGCTGAACTCAGCCGTCCTGCAAGAGATGTTAAATGAGGACCCCATTGTAGCCTTGAGTCGAGCGTGATCCCCAAGAAAACAGTTTCATCGACAAATTCAAGTATCTCTTGATTCAATACTGTGTCACAGTCACTACATTTGACATTTGGTAGAGAAAATCTTATGCACTTAGTTTTTTTCCCATTTAATACTAAATTATTAGCGGTAAACCATTTATGAATCTGCATAAGAGCGTCATTTACGTCGTCAAGATTTGTGGCACGTCTGCTTATCCTAAATATTAAAGAAGTATCGTCAGCAAACAACACCATTTGTGGTTGGTTTTTAAATAAATTGGGTAGGTCATTAATATATACTAAAAAGAGGAAAGGACCCAATATCGAACCTTGTGGTACACCCATTTTTACTTTTAAACCCATCGAATTTACACCATTTACTTGTGAGGCTTCATCACTCTTCAGGGAACTTAATTAGCGACCAAACAGTCAGAAACCGCTTGCATGAAGTGAACCTTCATTCCCGAAGACCGCTACGGGTACCACCTATAGCAATGCACAATCGTAGGATTCGATAATATCAATGGGCTCTTGAACACAGAAATTGGGCAGAAGAACAATGGCGTTTCGTGTGCTTTTCTGATGAGTCTCGTTTTGGTATGAGACCGGATACAAGACGTATACGACACTGGAGAACCCCTGGACGCCAACAGCGATTAAAATCCTGCCAGGAAGTCCATCCCTATAGTGGTGGAACCATCATGGTATGGGCGGGTATTTGGATCGGCGGAAGAACTGAGTTGATTTGGATCAGAGGCAACCTCAACGCTCAAATTTATGCTGAGACGATTGTATCAGACGTCATCGTTCCTCTACAAGTGCAAATCGGTCCCTTATTTCAGTTAATGCATGATAATGCACGACCGCACACCGCAAGAGTTGTAAGACAGACTCTCGCCGCAGCTAACATCAATGTCCTGCCCTGGCCTGCTCAGTCGCCAGACTTGAACCCGATTGAGCATGCATGGGATATGCTACAGAGAAGAGCTCTGCCGAATATGGAGGGTATCCAGTCGCAAGAAGACCTTTTTTTGTTGTTGCAACGAACATGGGCGGCCATTCCACAGCGTGATTTGGATGAACTCATTTTGAGTATGCCAAACCGATGTTCTTGTGTTGTTAGTGTTCGCGGTAGAAACACGGATTATTAATTGTTTAAGTTACCCAATAAAATTTTAAAGGAAACTGTTATTTCAGTCTTTTTTTCGAACTTTAATGTTAGTGGTTCAAATGTCAAAAATCCCTTTATTAGAAAATGGCAAATTTCTTTATTATTGCAAAGGTGACTTGGTTTATCGTTACTGTGACAAACGAAAACACTTTATTTGATGAATCCTTAAAGAAAGAAAAAATCCTTAAATTCCTCGGACATACCATGCACACCATGATCAATCTCTTAATATCAATTGCGATCATTTCGGGGACCTCAGCGGATGTAGGTTACCGATTCCTGAATCCTGAAGTTAACTTCACTCTAGAAGCCAGAAAAGAGTCGGAATGCAGGACACGAGCCTTTCCGCCTCCTCCACACTGTCATCAACTGCGTCCCCTGTCCGCGGCTTCAAGACCTATAGGGGTAAATCTTTGGAAACTTGATACCGATAAGAGCTCTATTCAAGGCATCATGATCTGGGAACAGGTTGTTACTACGAGCTGTTGGATGGGCTTCTGGGGATCTTACGATAGATCGATCAAGAATGTCCTTCCTAGACTCCCTACTATGGCTGTATCAGCCGGGAACATTACCTATGCAAGATCTCTCCCCCTCGGGATTCCCAAGGTCCTAAGTAGGGATAGTCAAGAATATGATTGTCGTTGGCTAAAGGAGACAATACATTCATATAGTCAATTGATGGCTGAAAAGGTGGAAGTTGTGATAGGTCCAGATGGATCAATATTAAACCCTGCTGGCAGATGGAAGAAAACTCCAGAAGGCCACTATCAGAATTCTCATGGTCAACTACGACTGTTTGGGCCTGTGAAGGATGAGTGCCCTTATATAATTGATCAAGTTCTGACAGGAGTTATATCCGTACATGAAGAAGAGAATGCGATCGTGTCAATCCCAACATCCCATTTACAATTCTCTATCTCCAAAGATCTTAAACCTATTTGTACTGTGAAAGGGGTGCCCGTAACTAGAACCACTGGAGGATATGTTCTTTCATTGATGAAAGTAACAGGTGAAGTGTTACACTCCATTTACGATACGAAGGGAACAAGCAGACCTTATGAAAATGATGCACTAGTTAGAACAACAAGAAATACACCAATTAATGTACTGAGAATTCTTCTGAAAGAGATCTATCATTCTCACCGAATAAGACACACCCGGACTGTGGACTCTGAGGGGTCTCTTAGCACCCCTTCACTGAGAGCCACCTTTGATTATGCCCAATATCGCTATGAAATGCACTATCTCCAGACCCAAGAGAATTCTAATCTAGCGGCGATTCATACATCTATTTGTAATTTCAGACAACTGAGATGGGAGTCATTATTACCCCCGGATCTCCCCAACAAGGTTGCTAGGTATTATGAAGGTCATATTTCAGCGTTTGGATCATATCATAAGGGAATGTACAAGTGCTGCAATACGCAGGTTATCCTGCCTCGATGTGAATTGGTCCGTCCTCTAATCAAAGTAGAAGGAATGTTGCAGGTGAAATGTTCTGATAGGGTCGGGTGGATAGAACCTATCTCAGGAAGAGTATTCCCCAATCCAGAGAGAACCCTATTCTCTGTCACCTCTTCACTCATTCCCTTAGTCACTGCTGGATACTATGATCATCAGATCGGAAAGGTGGTGACCGATGAAACCTCTATAGACGAAATCCATCTCTTGCAACAGGATGATGCTTCATATTCTGGTCCACTCTACACCGACTCAGACCTTGCGGCAGATGATATGACAGACGTTCTAACATCACCCGGATACGTGAAACCACAGACCGTGATAGGATGGTGGGAAAAGCTCAGGCAACAATTTGGAGAGATTTTATATTGGGTTTCGCTGATCCTGGGGGGTCTCCTACTGCTTCCACATCTCATCACCATCATCTCATGTTGCTGTGTAGAGACCACTGCAGCTGAAAAATTCTCAGCACTTAGAGTGAGATAGACACAGGTTCCCAGATATAGACATATTAAAAAAATATTAAAGAAAATTTTAATTAATATCAATCAGGAGAAAAGTTATTGCAAAAATATATGTTGATCCCTAGACACTTTTGATGTGTGTAGTTACAGTTACAATAAACATTATCAATACATGTAGCAGTATTTGTAGTAATTCGGGTTGCTTCCGAAAACACGTTTAACAGATTAAATTATTTAAAAAGATGTAAAAATCTACTACTATTTGAATTTTTGTCTAAAATATTAATATTAAAGTCACCGCAAATAACCAGTGATTTATTACCAGTTGCAAGTTTTGCTAAAGCATCTTCCATTACTGCCTCAAATATGGAGTAGTTTTGATAATTTGGGGGTCTGTAAACGCACACTATTATATGCTTATCCAGCTCAACACAAGACAGTTCAATATTATGCTCAACCGAAAGAACAACAATATCGTTCCGAGACTTAAATTTAATACTATTTTTAACTAAGATTAATGAACCCCCACGCATCTTAGATTTTCGGTTAAAGCAACTGCCCACACTGTAATTTGCGTAATTTATTAGCATTTCATTGACTTTTAACCAATGTTCGGTGAAACAAATAATTTCAAACTTTGTTTTTTCTAAAAATAATTCAATCTCTAGTTGCTTAGAAGAGAAACCTTGAATATTTTGATTAAATAATTGCAAAGAATTCTGCTTAGCCCCTTTTTTACATTTAGCTATTTGATAGCAAGAAGGTTGAACACTAATGTTACTGGTATCTTCTGTTGTCTTACTAACTAGTTTAAATGAGCATCCGGAGTGAGTTCCGAGACTCCCGTGGCATCACCAGACAACAAGCTCCTATCACTAATACACCCTAATTGAGAATTTTCCATGCTCACACATGGAACAACCTCAGTAAAAAAATTGTAAAAAGAAAACAAATCTATATTAGTATGATTACTAATAGTCGCAGTGTTAATAATAGAACTAAACTTAGACATACTATTTATGTCTGTGTGAATATTATAAGCTAATAGCCTAGCTATTTTGTGTCTACATCCAATAGGTAGATACACATTACCCCGTGTCGACCTAAGTTTATCAATAAGAGTGTTAATATCTAAAAGTAGTAAGAAGTGGGGCCTATCCCCCAAAATAATTCTTTGGCTATACCGCGCGGTGATCCGTCCCATGATCTCGTACGGGGCGGTGGTCTGGTGGCCACGCACCAGACTAGTCACAGCCTCGAACAAACTTCAACGCATGCAAAGGCTTGCCTGCATGGCAATTACAGACTGCATGAGAACCACTCCGACAGCGGCTCTCGAAGCCATGCTGGAGCTTCCGCCGCTCCATCTGTACATACAACAGGAGGCAACAATGGCGGCAGCACGCCTCAAAACACTTCAACTGTGGAGTAAGTCAAACACGCAACACACTGCGGCACTAGAGGGATTCTACAACGAGTTCCCCCTGGCGAAAGCCATTAACGATCGGGTACCAAAACAATTTGTATTCGACAAAAAATACAAGATCCAGCTCCACGAGGACCACCGCTGCGAGGGGTTAAACCCTGCAGAGTTACGGATCTTCACGGACGGATCTAAAACAGGTACGGGTACTGGGGCCGGAGTATTCTCAGAGGATCTCAACATCCATATAGCCGTACCACTGGGGGTCCACAACACGGTATTTCAGGCGGAATGCATGGGCATTTCCCTGGCCGCATCAGCCATCTTAGCCAGGAGGGCTAAGGACCACTCTATCCGCATACTTTCAGACAGCAGGGCTGTACTGTTAGCACTAGACAACCACACGGTCACCTCCGGGTTAATTTACGAGTGTCACCAGCGCCTAAACCAGGTCGGTAATCACAATAACATAACCATACAATGGATTAAGGGCCACAGCGATTCCCGGGGCAACGATGCAGCGGACGAACTCGCTAGAAGGGGTTCCAGTATGGCAGCAGTAGGACCAGAACCTATCGTGCCACTCCCCTTCGGATATCTACGGACTCTGGTAAGGAAACGCACCAGTGATCAACACCACAAACTGTGGCTAGACCATGGTGAGTGTAGGCAGGCCAAGGAGGCACTTCCTACTATAGATGGCCGCCTCACCAAACGGATGCTTCGGCTGACCAAATTACAGCTCCGCATAGTCACAGCCGCCATCACTGGTCACGGCTCTTTTAATAAACACCTCTTTGTCCTAGGTGTCACAGATAGTCCACTGTGCAGAGCCTGCTTGGAGGAGGACGAGACAGCAGCCCACGTGCTTCTACACTGCCCAGAGGTTGCAACATACAGGGCAAAGTACTTAGGTAACCCAGGTACTCTCCGCGAGATCGTCAGCAACACCAAGGGGCTGCTGGCCTTTCTCGGGGAGCTGGGGTGGTTGGAGTAATGTTCCCACCCGTACGCAAAATACGCGCTTTAGACGTGGAGTTGCGGAAACCAGCCCGCTATACAATACAATACAATACAATAATATCTAAAAACATAAGCTTGTCACTATAGTGACCTACTAGAATATATAATTTTTGTAAAAATTAGCCGAACTGTAATGAACTGCGTCAACCAACTCAGAAAATATTATGGCACTTTTGAGCTCAGCTAATTTTCAGAAAATTCTTCTAAGTAAACTAATTCAATTAATATTGTATTGCCAAGGTAATTCTGCATTTGTTATAAAATGCCGTGTGATATGCAAACGAATTTCTTTGATTTGGTTGGTAGATCTCCTGGGTACGTGTGGCAAAGAAGAGAAGGATTGTAATGGCTCATCGGTCCTAAATGTACCTGGAATTATCTCGCTATTTTCTTCCCTATCAAAAATCCCAATGGGACAGTAGTATTCTCTAGTATAGTTTCTTTGACGCATGAAGTTATGCAAATGCGTAATAGCCATTACAACTGAAACCGCATTATTAGTGTCCATTGCAATCGGTTTACGTAATACTCTGAAAACGGATGCGATAATACCAAATACATTCTCGACAACTCGTCTAGCTCTTGAATTTCGATAGTTGTAAATTCGTTCGAGAGAACCTCGTATATAATTATTACCAGCAAATGGTTTCATTGTATATTCATTAAGAGCAAAAGCTTTGTCTCCTACAATACAATAAGGTACTTTTACATTATAAGGAATTTGCAATATCTTTGGTGGCGGAATATTCAAAGTTTTATTTTCAAGTTCTCTATATAAATTGGTATGTTTAAATACACCTCCATCAGAAATTCTACCCTTACATCCAACATAAACATATATAAAATTATAGTCAGCATCTACTAATTTAAAAATTATTTACGGCGCGACAGTACAGAAATTTTAAGTTATTATCGTAGTTGATGCCGTAGCAGATCTTTGTTAATAATTAAAAGTTCAAAAATGCCTTAAACCTTGGCAAATATCACTAATCAAACATTTTTTTTTTGTAATTTTTGTTATTACTCCATACAAATTGTTGTCTAGTGCAAAAATAAAATACTACGCCTGATGTACAAATTACTAGGAAAATATCCTTGTCTTATCAGCTATTCAGAAAGGTATGATTGTCAATACTTTTGCATGTATGACAGGGTAGAGAAGAGTTTTATGCGGAGCAGGTAAAATTGTAAGACAATCAACATTTTGTTTGTTATTCGTAGTATTCGTAGTTTTACCTGAGCTTGAACTCCAAACACACGGTAAGCTTTGTGATTGGTTACTATTGTTCTCTCGGCATGACTCGGGGTGCGATTTTCTGGTCGTCAGCGTTAGTCAGTCTCAACTCTACGTCGCGTAAGCTCGTGTTTTGTTATCTGGCTATCCCTATCGCGTATCTTGCTCTCGTGCTGTGCTGTGCCTTCATAAGTGCTGACTATGGCTGCATATTCTAATCCAGAATACGCTGACATAATTTACTGTTACGGACTTTGTGACGGTAACGCTGCTGAAGCGCGGAGAGAATATGGACTTCGCTTTCCCAACCGCCGACTCCCACACGTTAGTGTCTTCGGATCGACTTATCGGCGAATATCTGAAACTGGCAGCGTCCAAAGAACCAGGCAAATTGACACTGGTCGTTCCCGGAGATACACGGCTGACGACGAAGAGCTGATTCTTCAACGTTTTATTGACGACCCCAACATATCGACAAACATCGTAGCGCGTGAGCTTGGTATGTCACAGTGGAAAGTCTGGTCTGTAGTTCACTTGTCAGGCCGACATCCATATCACTACCAACCAGTCCAGTCATTAGAAGAGGGAGATCCGCCGAGACGGCTTGAATTTTGTCGTTTCATGCTGAGTGCCGACGCCGAAGGCGAAAACTTTTTAAAAAACATTCTGTGGACCGATGAGTCATGTTTTGACCGTGATGGTATCACAAACTACCACAACTTACATTACTGGGCACCGAAAGCAGAAGCAAACCCTAAAAAACTGAAACCAACCGCATCCCAGCGTAGGTTCTCGCTTAATGTTTGGATGGGTATTATCGACGACAAATTAATCGGCCCACATTTTTTACCCCGAACACTAAATGGGGAACTTTATGAAGATTTCCTTAGAAATCATTTAACACCACTGCTCGCGGATGTACCGGAAGAAAGAAGAGCAAACATGATTTATCAACATGACGGATGTCCAGCCCACTTCCGAATCACAATTCGACAATTGCTGGATGAAAACTATCCAAACCGATGGATAGGGCGCGGTGGGCCGATTCCGTGGCCTGCGCGAAGCCCTGATCTGACGCCCCTAGACTTTTACGTCTGGGGTCATATGAAAGACCTAGTTTATGTGACCCCAGTAAATTCAATTGAAGAACTAAGGGAGAGAATAACAGATGCGGCGGACCAGATGAGGGCAACAATCACATCAAGAATCACAAAAACTGAAATGAGGAAGCGAATAAGAACATGTATTCGAAACCGAGGGCAGCACATCGAACAAGACGTGTGAAATGTATGTCATAAAAGTTATTAAATTGAAATTTATTAAAAATAATAATAACATTCACGAAATTGTTTTATTTGATTTTCCGAATAATCACCTTTTTGTGAGACGCACGTCTTCCTGTACTAAATCAAAAACAATTTTCATAATGTAGTCCATGACTTTGTATTAACATTCATACCTTTTTGGATAGCTGATAAGATAAGGATATTTTCCTAGTAATTTGTACATCAGGCGTAGTATTTTATTTTTGCACTAGACAACAATTTGTATGGAGTAATAACAAAAATTACAAAAAAAAAAATGTTTGATTAGTGATATTTGCCAAGGTTTAAGGCATTTTTGAACTTTTAATTATTAACAAAGATCTGCTACGGCATCAACTACGATAATAACTTAAAATTTCTGTACTGTCGCGCCGTAAATAATTTTTAAATTGGTTTCAAATGATTTAATCTGGGATTATTCATAAAAACTCTAAAAATCGAACTAACTCAAAAACTACTGAATTTCGGTAGAACATTTGGTGGCTTAATTTGTTGCATTTTAACCCTACTATGACGTCCTGCAAGGAATACGTCGAGTTACCAGTAACCCTGTATAAATTGGTATGTTTAAATACACCTCCATCAGAAATTCTACCCTTACATCAAAAGAAAAAAAAACATAAAAAAAACTAAAGCCACACAGTCACAAATATAAATGTAATTATTAATAATTTTGTACAAATATTCAAAAAAACGCCGGGCGGTCTCACTTATCCCTGGGACACATTGTATATTTTTGTAAAAATTAGCCGAACTGTAATGAACTGCGTCAACCAACTCAGAAAATATTATGGCACTTTTGAGCTCAGCTAATTTTCAGAAAATTCTTCTAAGTAAACTAATTCAATTAATATTGTATTGCCAAGGTAATTCTGCATTTGTTATAAAATGCCGTGTGATATGCAAACGAATTTCTTTGATTTGGTTGGTAGATCTCCTGGGTACGTGTGGCAAAGAAGAGAAGGATTGTAATGGCTCATCGGTCCTAAATGTACCTGGAATTATCTCGCTATTTTCTTCCCTATCAAAAATCCCAATGGGACAGTAGTATTCTCTAGTATAGTTTCTTTGACGCATGAAGTTATGCAAATGCGTAATAGCCATTACAACTGAAACCGCATTATTAGTGTCCATTGCAATCGGTTTACGTAATACTCTGAAAACGGATGCGATAATACCAAATACATTCTCGACAACTCGTCTAGCTCTTGAATTTCGATAGTTGTAAATTCGTTCGAGAGAACCTCGTATATAATTATTACCAGCAAATGGTTTCATTGTATATTCATTAAGAGCAAAAGCTTTGTCTCCTACAATACAATAAGGTACTTTTACATTATAAGGAATTTGCAATATCTTTGGTGGCGGAATATTCAAAGTTTTATTTTCAAGTTCTCTATACAGGGTGATTGGAAGATGGGTGCAAAGATTTAAGGTGAAGATAGTATAGACAATTTAGGACCATTTAAGCCATGGTTGTCTTAGACGAAGTCTTACCAAATATTTTTAACCAAATTTTTAAGTTTTTTTTCGGAAATTCTCAAAATTTAATGTAAACTGCATAATTATGGCCAAATTGAATGATAAATGAATTCATTTTTTATTTATTTAATTAAAGTAATGTGTAAGCAATCAAGCAAAACATGTTTTAGGCTTCTGTGTCATTAGACATTTTTTTTACAGACATTTAAAGATCAGAAAAAATAAAAAAATTGTACAATACGTCTTTTAAACCTTATTCAAAAAAAAAACGGAGGGTGCTTTTTTTGTTCAAACCTTTTTGAAGACATGCTTGATAATCGCTCTTTCTTTTGAGGTATCATTTATGCGGATATCTTACAAATTATTGAAATTAGGACCTAATAAACCAAATCGAGGGAGAAATTTTAAATTTTAGGCAGTCTAACAAAACACAAAATTTTTGCTTAAAAGAATACTTTATGTGCTCGAAATGATAACATTGTTCAATTCTAAGAATTTTTGGCACATGCAGGAACCAATTGAGGGGAACCCATTGAGGGGATTCTCTAAACAATGGCCACCGAGCGCGGTGCGACGGCATTTCCAGGTAGAACGCCCAATGAATAGCAAAAAGCGATAAAGAGTTGGTTTTTACAGCAAAATGGTCTTAGTTACTGAGGCAACAAAGTCGTTTTTCTTTAGTCAGGGTCAGTCGGTCCGTGATGAAGCCGTTACATCTTTTACTTATTAGTCAAACTACTGCCCTTGTGAGTGGACGTTGTCGTGTTGATTCACAATTTACCGTGTTCAGTTGTAGCCCTTTGCGTTCCTGCACGTGTTGTTTGCGTTAGTTTTGAACTTTTTTGTTTCACCGTGTCCAGTCGTAGCCTCGCGCTCCTGCACGTGTTGATTTTTGACTTAATTGTGTTGAGTTGACGTTTAGTGCGCTCCTACGCCGTTTTTCTTAATTGTTAAGTGACTATGGCTACTTTTTCCAATCAAGAATATGCGGATATCGTATTTATGTACGGTAGAGCAGACGGCAATGGATCTTTGGCGCGACGGATGTATCAAGAGCGCTATCCGAATCGCAGGATACCGAATGTCCGAGTGTTTTACAACACGTTTCGTCGTCTTGCCCAAGATGGGTTTCACCGCGTGGAACCTGGAGTCAACCCGGGCAGACACGAAACTGCCGTCGACGAAGACATTTTAGCAGCATTTCAAGCGGATCCTACTACCAGTACTAGAGCAGTAGCTCGAAATTTAAACATTTCTCAATGGAAGGTGTGGCATACAATGCACCAAAATGATAAGTATCCGTTCCATGGCAGGAGTGTGCAAGGTCTAGTAGAGCAAGATCCTCAAAGAAGAATTCAGTTCTGCCGTTTCCTCCTCAACAGAGACATCGAAGATGCGTGGTTTCTGAAATCAATCTTGTGGACGGATGAAAGTAAATTTTCAAGGGAAGGTATTACAAACTTTCACAACATCCATGAATGGGCCGACGTAGACAACAATCCACATTTTAAGAAGCAGGTGTCATTTCAGATGAAATTCTCTGTGAATGTATGGGCTGGAATAATTGGCAGAACATTGATTGGGCCCCACTTTTTGCCTGATCGATTGAATGGCGAAAATTATTTGCAATTTCTGCAAATTGATTTACCACTGCTGATAGAGGAATCAGGTGTCCCGATCTTCGAAAGAGACCGAACAGTCATCTTTCAGCAAGACGGCTGTCCAGCGCATTGGACTTTAAATGTAAGGGAACACCTCAACAATTGCTTTCCTGATAGCTGGATCGGCAGGGATGGACCCATCCCTTGGCCCGCTCGCTCCCCAGATCTGACCCCGTTGGACTTTTTCGTGTGGGGCCGGGCCAAGGAACTGGTGTATAACAACAAAGAAATTAACACTAGAGAAGAATTGATACAAAGAATAAATTCAGCGTTTGAGACAATGAAGCAGGAGATGATGTTGAAAATAACGACTACAGAAGTTAGAAGACGGGGCCGTGCTTGTATTAGGAATCACGGCCGTCATTTTGAACATGAAAAATAAATAATTTTAATTCAAATGTTGTTTTAATTAGTCTGCCTAAAATAAAAAAAAATCTCCCTCAAATTGGTTTGTAGGCCCTAATTTCAATAATTTGTAAGATATCCGCATAAATGATACCTCAAAAGAAAGAGCGATTATCAAGCATGTCTTCAAAAAGGTTTGAACAAAAAAAGCACCCTCCGTTTTTTTTTTGAATAAGGTTTAAAAGACGTATTGTACAATTTTTTTATTTTTTCTGATCTTTAAATGTCTGTAAAAAAAATGTCTAATGACACAGAAGCCTAAAACATGTTTTGCTTGATTGCTTACACATTACTTTAATTAAATAAATAAAAAATGAATTCATTTATCATTCAATTTGGCCATAATTATGCAGTTTACATTAAATTTTGAGAATTTCCGAAAAAAAACTTAAAAATTTGGTTAAAAATATTTGGTAAGACTTCGTCTAAGACAACCATGGCTTAAATGGTTCTAAATTGTCTGTACTATCTTCGCCTTAAAGCTTTGCACCCATCTTCCAATCACCCTGTATAAATTGGTATGTTTAAATACACGTCCATCAGAAATTCTACCCTTACATCCAACATAAACATATATAAAATTATAGTCAGCATCTACTACCGCAAATAATACAATACTAAAGAAATCTTTATAGTTTCGATATTCAGCTCCACTATGAGGCGGTGCTATGATTTGAATATGCTTGCGATTTTGATTAGATTGCAACACAATGAGGGTAGTTCAACTTTTTTTCGAAGTTTCGTGATATATCTAGCCATTCACTTTCTGTTCGAGGAACCTGAAGCAGAATAACAAACCATTAACAAATTACAATGCATCAATTCCTTATTAATTTTTGTTTACAGGACAACCGAACAAAGACGTTTTGGATGTTGAAAATGCTGATAGTCAAGGCATTAATGACAATGAAGCAAGCAGTGAAATGCGCCCTCCAAAACAAAAAAGTGCTAAGAAAAAGAAAATAGAATATGACAATCCAATGGTAAAGAGTGCATATGAACTTTTGAAGAAAACAGCGGACAATGATGACCCGTACACAAGTTATGGATTGCATATTGCCAACGAACTAAAAAAATACGATAAAAGTACCTTGGCCTGTGTCAAACATGCCATTAATAATATAATATTCCAGGCAGATATGGGAAATTATTCACCAAATGTCTATTGTCCACGTGAATATTACAATCAGCCACAACAATATGGGTATACTACAAGTACATCAACTGTTTCATCGCCACCTGCGCCACCGTCACCAACTTTGGAATCGACTAATCGACCATCACCAGCAGAAACAGCAAATGCTGATAACCAATTCACTGAATCGGAATCGCTGTTAACCTCTCAGAATTTTTTTAACATTTAAAAACTACATAATTATTCTATGATAATTTTAAATTTTAATATTTCAACCGCATTTTTCATTTATTTGATAAACTTACCTACCTACTTAGTTTAAAAAAAAACATAATAACTATAAATAATCGAATTAGCTTACCTTAATGTAATCTTTGAGTGCCTGTATAACAGCTTCACACACTACCGGAACAAAACGGCTTATACTTTGTTTAGATACTTTGAACATGTATTGCAAGCTAGTATAGGAATCTCCTGTAGCTAAAAATCTTAAAGTTATCAGTAACTTATCCTCCGGTGATATGGCCTCACGCATATGTGTATCTTTTTTTTTTATTTGCGGTCCGATCAATGACAGTAAATATTCAAAATCAATCCTTGACATTCTTGTAAAGTTGTTAAATGGTTCGTTATCTCCTTCGAAAGTCAATTCACGAATTATATTAGCCGAGTTGTTTCTTCGATGACGATACATTTCTCTCATCCACCACCTTGGTGGTTTTCTCTTCTTCTTTATGGCACAGTTAATGATTATAAAGGCAGCAGCAGCTACACGGACACGTGAAGACATGACAGAGCCGAGCATATACTGAGCAGCCTGAGCACAGCTTTTTCAATGTTGAGGCTCGTTCGACCAAAACATTCATTTTGTTCCTCTGAGCATGCTCGGGCGAATGAGCGGCTCATTCGCCCGAGCATGCTCAAGGGGATACAAGGCTATAGCCTTCCTCGATAGATGGCTATCCAACCCTTTATTTTTTTTCAGTTCTTGAGATTGGATAAACAATCAAATACTTCAGCTTTTTAATACCTATTAGTATTAAGATATGCAACATTGTCTAACTCCAATTTCGCAAACAATCTTCTTGTCCAATTCAAATTTCAACTATTTGTATCTTTTTAACTAAAAAGTGTAAAGAATTTTTTTAAATGCTAAGTAAAGTTTCTTTACTTTTTACAGAGAAATACTGTCCGTCGATGGCTCCGACGGTATGACAGCGAAGGCCATCTAAGAAATCAGCTTCCTCCTGTGACTTACAAAACCTTAACTCCCCAGAGAGTACAGAGGATGGTAACAATATACGCGGAGGAACCGTTTACCACCACGCGACGATTTGCAGAGGAATATAACTGCACCCCGCAGGCAGTGCGTAATGCTCTACATCGGGCTCCCAATTCACAATAGAAAGCCCGCTCGAAAAATACTACTCAGTGAAAGCCATAAGGCGGCAAGAGTCCGTTTCGCGCGAGATTATCGTGATTTCGATTTTTCACACGCCATATTTTCCGACGAAAAAAGTTTTAAGAGTAGTCAAATAGGTCGTCGGCATTTATGGCGTGTGAATAATACTCGGTACGACCCGCGAAATGTTTGCGCAAACAGTGATTCTGGGAGGGTCGTAGTAAACATGTGGGCCTGGATGAGTGCTGCAAGTCCTGGCGAACTTGTTTATATCCCTGAGAGGGCGACGGGCGCCAGTTATTTGGAACTGCTGCAAGATTCGTTTCTGCCAACAGTGCGGGTGGTGTATCCAGAGGACGAAGTCCCTGAAATTGTATTTATACAAGACAACTGTCCGATACACACTTCGCACTTGGTTCGAAATTGGATCCAACAGCAGCCAAGTATACGACCAGTACCGTGGCCTTCTCGTTCTCCGAACCTAAACCCCATTGAAAATCTATAGGGTATTATGGTCCAGAGATGGGACAATAGGTCCGAAAGGCCCAAACCAGCACTAGTCGCCTATGTTGACCAGGTTTGGGAATCATTGCGCGGCTCGGACCTTTACGAGAACCTGGTAAACTCGATGCGAGCGAGGTGTGATGCCGTCATAGATGCAGGTGGGGCTCTCACTAAATATTAGGGTTAGGTTTAAATTGTGTTTTGTCTGTTGTATGTTTGTTGTGTGATGTTATCTTTTTATTTTCTGTTAAATTTAAGTTATTTTTTCTGTATTTTTTATTGTGTAACTTGTGGCAAGTCCCAAATATATATAATTATAATCTTTCTTTCTTTAAAAAAAAATAAACGATATTCTTTATTTCAACTGGCGTTTTCTTCTATTCAAGTTTTTAAGTAAAACGATAGTATTCTGTATCCTATTAAAGTTACCTTATGTACTCGTACGGGGACAAAGGGTGAGTGGAATAGGCAGTCTACGGTAATCTGAAGTGTCCTTTGGAAATGGAACGTCTAGACAATTCTAGAATCGATTTAAAATAAATTGATTCCACAACATAATATTGCTCATGCCTTTCGAATTTTTAAACTTTCTTTTTTTTTGTCATTTTTGTGATTTTGTTTGGTGTACGGCGCCAAAGAGTTTGTCATTGTCAAATAATATTACTGTGTAGGTAGGTATAAGTGAAGTGGATAATATGGTGGTGAAATATTTCAAAATCATCGTTTTTTCACTGTTTATTAGAGGAATCGAAAGTAATAAAAAAAACCTGATGCCTAAACATTTTTGGTATTTTTTTTTACACCCACAAGTTTAAAAGTTATGAATCTTCAAAGTTCAATATTAATGGAAGTAACGGTAGGTTTACGGTATTTTTCTACTGTTCGCTCGTTAACATAGTTTTTTTTCAAGCTTTACAAGTCTAATATTATTTCTTAATAAAAATATACAAATTCTAAAACAAACCTATTTATATGTTAAATATTTTAGAGGGCTTACGGTTTATTTATATTTCGGGAGAAATCTCAACAGTTAAAAAAAACTTTTATCACCAAGTGTATGTAATCACGGCAGAATAAACTGAGCCCCGGACAGGCACCAACTTATTGTGGACAGGTTCGGTCAATGCAGCATTGAGTATGAACAAGTTCTTACTCACAAAATTCACAACAACTACAAATCTTAACATCACAGCCTTATTGTATCAAAGTCTATTCAGCGAATTAGTGTATAATGCCTCGTCATTGGTTTCTGAAATAATCCAACCATACACTGTCGATTAAGCGGAGATGATGATTTAAGAGCAAATTATTCAGTGCGAGAAGTGAGTAGCACAAAAACATAGTTAAATTATTTGCCGTTTGTACATAACAGGAACAGACGCTACAGAGGGCACGATACTAGTGGCTAAATTCAGTGCTGACACAATTTAGATAGCCATCGACACGCTGCAAAGAAGTTAAATAATGATGACAAGAGAAACATACTTCACTGACTATCAAATACAGGGTGTTTGGCAGAACGTTGAACATACGAAAATGGTGGATAGGTGGGGTCATCTGCTACTTACTCAGCCCAAATTTTTTTGGCCCTGGCCCACGGGATATTTTTTAAATTTTTTTTTTGTCTTTCTTCTTCTTACACCACTTTCTTAACTTTAAAGTGTAATTTTTATTAAAAATGGGTAAAACAGGCAATATTTAGTATTTTTTTAAAATCTTTTATGTTGGCAGATTCTTATAAAATTATTGCTTTATTCAGATGTTAGCTAGAAAAAAAGTTATGAGTCCTCAAACTTACAGAAAGGTGTAAAAAATACTTAAATCTTAATTTCAACTTGCATTTAAAAAAAAACAAAAAATGATTGAGGAGTTCCAATTCTAGCAAAACATCCCTAGTGTGTGAGCTTTCTAATGGTATGTAATTTGCTTTTATAAAAAAAAACTTTAAGAGTTATTTCATAATTTTTTCAATTTTTGACGAAATTCTACCTTTACGGAAAGTGAAATGTTTTGCGAAATTTAATACTGCAAAGTTGGTAAAAATTAAATGATCGACGGCTTGCCAGTAGCAGTTGTGCAAATTAACATTCACTATTCCCTGTCTATACAAGTTATTTGCCTCCTGCTTGCTAGATAGAATAACCTCGGATATCGATGAGCACCAACCGTTAGAACAAGCGGGATTCAGAAGAGGTTTCAGTACAGTTGACCATATTCAAGTAGTCGACCAGGTGATAGAGAAATATCAAGAATTTCGCAGACCCTTGTATATAGCTTTCGTAGACTATAAAAAAGCTTTTGATTCTATATCACATGACAGCATCTGGGAAGCGTTGAGGTCACAGAATATAAAGGAAAATTATATAAGTATCCTCAAAAACATTTATGCCAATGGTACAAGTCGAGTCAAACTAGATAGAGTAGGAGATAAAATTAAAATAAAGAGAGGGGTGAGACAAGGCGACCCGATTTCCCCAAAACTCTTCATAGCTGTTCTGCAGTACATAATGAAGGACTTATCATGGTCTACGCAAGGCATAAATGTTGACGGAAATTTTCTAAGCCATTTGAGGTTTGCCGACGACATTATTTTATTCTCGGAATCTTCAGATCAACTAAACAGCATGTTAAACGACCTTCAGCAAGCTAGCTCTACAGTTGGGTTAGAAATGAATCTAGACAAAACTAAAGTCATGACTAACTACCACACGACACCTATCTTGATAAATAACATCCCTCTTGAGTTCGTAGAAAAATACATATACCTAGGCAAACAAATCTCCTTCAGCAAAGAAAGGAATACAGAAGAAGTAGACCGTAGAGTGGCAATCACCTGGAAAAAGTATTGGGCTCATAAGGAAATATTTAAATCACAGCTCCCATTGCCAACCAAGAAGTTAGTTATAGACTCTGAAATTCTACCATGCCTCACCTACGGCTGCCAAACCTGGACGTTCGACCTCAAAACCAGAAACAAAATCCAGACCGCTCAAAGAAGAATGGAGAGAAGTTACCTGGGTTTAAAATTAAAAGACAGAGTGAAAAATATAGTCATCCGCAAAAGAACCAGCATAACAGACGCACTAACTTTTTCTCTACAAAGAAAATGGAACTGGGCAGGGCACGTGGCCAGGTACGCTGATAACAGGTGGACTTTAAAAACCATAAAATGGAGGGGACCTCAGGGCACCAGAGCGAGAGGCAGACCTAGTGCTAGATGGGTAGACGAAATTGTGGCGGCAGTGGGTCGAGAATGGCCTGAGATGGCTAAGGACAGGGAGAAGTGGAAATCTTTGGAGGAGGCTTTTACCCGAAGGGGGTCCATACAAAAGTAACAGTGAAAACTTTTCGATAATTACCTATTTAGATTTCTTTTTTAATTTCATCGAATTACTTATTGAATGTTATGGATTATTATTGTTAGTTATTGTCTATTGTTATTACCAATTTTTATTGAACTATTTATTCGGTGTAATTAATTATTCATTATTGTTATAATTTTTTCGAATTATTTATTGATTGTTAATGATTATTGTTAGTTAATGTTAAATAGGTTGAATTATTATAGATTTTTATTTTGTGTTATTAATCTTTCGAATTAGTTAACGATTATTGTTATTAATAATTTGTTGGATTTAATTATTGTTTCAGTTATTTTATAGTTCTTTTTTTAATGTCTTTTTATTGTTATTGAATTTCGATTACTGTTATTTTTAATATTTATTATTGATTTGATAAAATTATTTATTTGTTATTGATGATAATTGTTAACTAGTGTTTAGTATTTATTTTTATTAATTGTTAATGTTATTTGTATGGAATTAAATAAAGCTTATTCATTCATTCATTCATTCATTCATTCCCTTGGGATGGTTGTTACACGAAACAGGTAGAAATTTTGTTTCACTCTTGCGCAGTCATAGCGTATTTTTGTTCTCTTTCGCTCTCGTGGCACCGTAACGCCTCAGAATGAATTCTTTTCTTAGTCGAGACTTAACTGCCTCTGCGATCTCACGTGCCCGTTACGCTTACGTTTGTTTTTGTTCACTTCGTTTTCTTTTATTGTTATCACTAGTTTTGTTACCTGTTAGTTAAGTTTTTTGTTATTACTGTTTCCTGTTGTTATTGGTAAAGAAATGGCTGCTTTTACCAGTGAGGAATACGCGGACATGTTGTTAGCGTATGGAAGTGCTAATACTAATTCGCGTGAAGCGCGAAGGATTTATCAAGAGCGTTATCCCAACCGCCGAGTACCCAGTCATCAGACGTTTGCGAGTACTTACCGACGTTTACGACAAACCGGTAACCTGAACTTTCAAGAACCACGAGTGAACGTAGCACGACCCGATACTACCATTGACGAACAAGTTCTTGCCGAGTTTGACGCGGACCCTACCAAAAGCATTAGACAAATAGCTTCAATGCTTGGCCTAAGCATATGGAAAGTGTGGTCTGTTCTCCGGGTAGATGGTAGGCATGCTTTTCACTACACTCCAGTGCAAGGTAAGATTTTAAGCTATTTATGTACTGCATCTGATACGATTTTGTGGAATGTAGTAAATTATGAGACAGTTCAATTTATCGTTCCATTTAACCTTGATTTCGTTACTTTCTTTATTAGTTGTTTTGCCTCATGTTGTTTTTTTGCGCATTCAATTCTAATTTCAAATTAAATTCGAATAAACTATTCCTATTCGGTCGCATTCACGTAACAATCAGGCGGCCAGCGCTTACAGGATTCGGATTTCGAATTCGGTTTCAGGTGGTCAGCGTAGGTAAACTTGCCAGCGCTTATGGCTCCTTTTCAGAACAAATGGAAAGTCGCACGCCCTTTTGTGAATGTGGTCTTACGTCTTTATGGCTAAGCCATAAAGCCAATTAGGTACTTATTTAAAAATTGAAGATAATTTAATTTAGATAATTGTAGAGTTTGAACTCGAAAGAAGAAAAGATTCAGTATTGACATCAATTCTTAGACGTGTTTTGTTTGTTCTAGGTCTCGATGACAGTGATTTTGGGAGACGCACAGTGGAACGAATGTATGGGAGCGGTTGGACGTAGACATGTCCGAAAAAAAAGAGTAAAATTATGCCAAACTAATGATGCCATCTTATTCGATTACTTAATGCCTTCATAACTTGTGGTGATGAATTTCTTCATAACTCCCATATTTCGGGAGTAATTTGAGAAAATGTGAAATTTTACTATGAAAATGAGTGTATCGAGCTCTCTCCCTCCTGATTCCGGGCTTGTTTCAAGTAGCGGTCTCTAATATCATAATGCTAATACTAAGAGCTATATTTAATACTAAGACACATAGTGCGCCAAATGTGCACTTTCTGGGATAAAGAGTGATGTTTATTTTATAACACAATTTTTTTATTTTTTGTTTATTTTGTTGATTAAAACCGTTTTTCTAAAGGTTTACCTTATTACAATAACATTTCTGAGCAGCCAATTAGAGAAGATATAAGCTAATTAGGATATATAATTAGGGACTTAAGGTTTACATATAAAACTGATGCACTAATGATTACTGATAAGAACATTGCTATTATTTAATTACTAAATGGCTCTTAATACACTAATTTAGCATGCATCATTTACTAATTATCACAATAACTAATTACCTTGCAATATTTAACAAAGGATACCTGGGATACCTGGATTTTATATAAATAGGTCACTATTAGTAACTTTAAAATCAGTGTTGATTTACACCTCGTTGTATCCAAGCTAATCTCGCAATGTATTTTCCAAATTTTAATACAAATCTTGATATTCACGTTGCTTTATGCGCACGCGCACATAAAGATTTACGCGACTTTAACTATTTGTTCAGTGTTTTAAAAGATAACAGTTGTGTTCAGTTATGTGAAAGTGCTGAAACAAGTTTAAAAGACTGGTGTCGTCGATTTTGCTACCGCATTTATGCAAAATGGACACAGTCTGGAAGAAGCACAGATAAGTTTCGGAAGAAACATGAGATTTGGCTACAGGCTGCAATTCAATGGCCGGAATTACAGAATGAAAATATGGAACCTTCTACAGAAAATATAAGTGACGTCATCGAGCCCATAATTTCTCCTGCTAAATCTAATGCTTCAACTTGTACACATCCTAGTCCTCGTAAATCTTTTGAGGACCTTAGTAACCGGCAAAAAAGAAGACGCACTGAAGATAGTCTTTCATGCAGCAGTAGCAGCGCTGAAATTATGTTTTCGGCCGAAAGGGCGCTTCAAAAGGCAGGACAAAGCGATACAGCTTATGTTATGAAATACTTGACGGAGAATCCAGAAGAGGCCTCAAAAATCAAAGCCTTCATTGAAGGTAAATCAATTCAGGTACGGGAAATATCCCCTTTGAAGGCATTGGCTCTTTATGTATCGATGAACTTATCGAAATGGCGCTATAACACTCTTCGGGATTTCAACACTCAAGAAGGAGCTCTTCAATACCCGAGTTACTACATGTTGGTTAAAGAAAAAATTAAGTGCTATCCGGCCAAAGAAGATCTCACAGTTACAGAGAGCTCTGCAAAAATCAAATTACAAGCCTTGATGGATTTAACCTCAAGAAGACTTATTAGGTCGTTAGAAACCCCTGTTGATCCCAATCAACAGCTCGTATTGACCAGCAAATGGGGTTTTGACGGATCATCTAGCCAAAGCATTTATCATCAAAGGACGAGTGAAGATGAGCAAATCGATCTTGCTAGTAATTTTATGATTAGTCTTGTACCACTGCGGCTCGTCTCAAAAGGTGTAACAATTTGGGAAAACGAGCGACCATCTTCCACTTCATTTTGCCGGCCAATATTGTTTAAGTTTATAAAGGAAACCAAAGAAAATGTGCAGAGAGAGATGGCTGAAATCGAAGCAGAGATTGAAGCCTTAACTCCATCCACCATCACTGATGGAATTAGTGTCAAACACCAACTGCTGTTGACAATGATTGATGGTAAAATTCATTCCATTATATCCAATACAGCAGCTTCAGTGTGTGACATATGCAAGGCTTGTCCTAAAGAAATGAATAATTTAGAGTTAATCAAAGATAAACACGCAAACGAGGACATGTATAAATATAGCTTAAGCACCCTTCACGCTTGGATTCGCTCAATGGAATGCTTATTACACATTTCCTACAAATTAGACATAAAATCATGGCAAGTAAGGGGTGATATAGCAAAAAGGCAAGTTGATGACAGGAAGAAAAGAGTTCAAGAGGCTGTAAGAAGAGAAACGGGCTTACTTCTCGATGTTGTGAAACAAGGCAGTGGATCCACCAACAATGGCAACTCGGCAAGGAGATTTTTTGAAAACTACACTAAATCTGCTGAACTGACCGGAATAGATGCTATGCTTTTAAGAAAAATCTGTGTGATCTTGCAGTGTATTTCATCAGGAGAGAAGATCAACGTAACTAAATTCCGAGAGTTCTGCTTTGATACTGCTAAGCTTTACGTGGAGTTATACCCATGGTATTATATGCCTTCTTCACTTCATAAAATTTTAATGCATGGGCCAGACATAGTTCAGAACATGTCAATTGTGCCCATTGGTTTTCTATCCGAAGAGGCATCTGAGGCTAGAAATAAAGATTTTAGAAAATATAGAGAGGGGCATTCTCGAAAGCATAGCAGTATCTCATGCAATGAAGATATTATGCACAATCTTTTACTGTCTTCTGATCCACTTGTTACAAGTATCCGTCCAAAAGGAAATAAGTTTGTAAAAAAATCTTCTTTTAAGGAATTTTATGAGCTTACGGATTCTGAGAAAAGTGATATCGAATTTGTTAACATAAATGATTTAGCGGACATCGATTCTGAATTTGAATTAATTGATGATGATGATGATGACGAAGATAATTAAATGATGTTATTGTTTTAAAATGTGTAACTTAGTAAATTAGAGCTTACATCTTAATTATTTATTGTACTTTTAATGAAACTAGGTAATTTATTATCAACTTACTTAAAAGTCATACTCTCATCAGTTCTTGTGAATATTTTTGTTAATATATATTTCTGTATATATATAATATATTTATAGACCTCTTAATAAGTCTGTCTGCGGTTTAAAGTAAATACAAATGGGGAAAAAACGTTTTTTTTTTTTAAATTTTCATTTCCTTTTATCCCAGAAAGTGCACATTTGGCGCACTATGTGTCTTAGTATTAAATATAGCTCTTAGTAATAGCATTATGATATTAGAGACCGCTACTTGAAACAAGCCCGGAATCAGGAGGGAGAGAGCTCGATACACTCATTTTCATAGTAAAATTTCACATTTTCTCAAATTACTCCCGAAATATGGGAGTTATGAAGAAATTCATCACCACAATTTATGAAGGCATTAAGTAATCGAATAAGATGGCATCATTAGTTTGGCATAATTTTACTCTTTTTTTTCGGACATGTCTACGTCCAACCGCTCCCATACATTCGTTCCACTGTGAGACGTGTGCAATTTTGTCGCCATTTGCTGCATACCGATGTGGACGACGGAAACTTTTTAAAAAGTATTCTGTGGACGGACGAGTCCAAATTTGAAAAAGAAGGGATTGTCAATTATCACAATCTACACCATTGGTCACATAAAAATCAAAACCCACACGTGAAGAGACAAAGGGGCTTCCAGAGGAGATTCAGTGTGAATGTCTGGGCAGGAGTGATTGGCGATAAGCTAATAGGGCCTCATTATTTGCCCGACAACATTAATGCGAACAACTACTTGGATTTTTTGATCAATGATTTACCACCATTAATGGAAGAAGTGTTCCAAGTAGACATAAACAGGCCTATTGTCTTTCAACACGATGGTTGCCCAGCTCACTTTAGTCTGATCGTACGTGAGCATTTGGATAATTGTTTCCCAAATTCGTGGATTGGCAGGGGAGGACCAATTCCCTGGCCTCCGCGATCGCCCGACCTCACTCCGCTCGATTTTCACGTGTGGGGAAGGGCAAAAGAACTAGTTTACACTACAGAAGTAGAAAGTCGAGAAGATTTAATAAATCGAATTAATGCTGCTTTCGAAGTTATGCGACAGGAGATGCTGCTGCGCACAACAACTGTAGAAATCAGACGTAGATGCCGCGCCTGTATTGTAAATGAAGGGCGTCAATTCGAACATCTGTGATTTATTATTTAAATAAATTATTTAAAATTATTTAATTGTTTCATTAATGCACCTAACTGGTACAGCATAATTTCAATCGATCATTTAATTTTCACCAACTTTGCAGTATTAAATTTCGTAAAACATTTCACTTTCCGTAAAGGTAGAGTTTCGTCAAAAATGTCCTACTTGAAAAAATTATGACATAACTCTTAAAGTTTTTTTTTTATAAAAGCAAATTACATACCATTAGAAAGCTCACACACTAGGGATGTTTTGCTAGAATTGGAACTCCTCAATCATTTTTTGTTTTTTTTTAAATGCAAGTTGAAATTAAGATTTAAGTATTTTTTACATCTTTCTGTAAGTTTGAGGACTCATAACTTTTTTTCTAGCTAACATCTGAATAAAGCAATAATTTTATAAGAATCTGTCAACATAAAAGATTTTAAAAAAATACTAAATATTGCCTGTTTTACCCATTTTTAATAAAAATTACACTTTAAAGTTAAGAAAGTGGTGTAAGAAGAAGAAAGACAAAAAAAAAATTTAAAAAATATCCCGTGGGCCAGGGCCAAAAAAATTTGGGCTGAGTAAGTAGCAGATGACCCCACCTATCCACCATTTTCGTATGTTCAACGTTCTGCCAAACACCCTGTATACAAGCACTGACACCCAAAAACGGGTATAATGTATTGCCAATAAAATAGCTGGTATGCTCACAAACTAACAGCTGTGAGCACTGTCAAACACCATCTTTTGAACCCACATCGGACCTTACATTGACAATATGTGATGACCGCAGTCCTATATCGGTTTAATTGTCTACTTGAACAGATTGTAAACCAATAAAGGTATTTTAAATTGGAAGGGATATAAGCCACTTTAGCTGTCCCAATTCAAAACAAATTCAGCCCACTTTTTATAAAATATACACATATACAAATAAATTACCCGAAAATATACGATCCACGAAATCACCATGTGTATTTAAAGCAAGATTTGAAAACATTGCTCTTAGAAAAATGTTACTATAGTATACAAGAATTTATGGACGATAAGAAGTTAAAATAGAGCTCAAATATATAAAAATGTGTTTGTGTTAATTATAATATATTTTCTTTTATGTATAAAAAAAGTTTTAGATATAAGTTTATTTTTTATTGTGAATGTTCCTAAGGTAAGTGATATTAAATAAAAGACTCGCTGCAATATTATTAAGTTATTTTGCTGCGCCCTAACAGGGTCATGTAATCTCTAGTTTTTAAGCCCAGCTTGTAACCATGATTGTGTACATTTTTCATTAAATAAATAAATAAATTGTATTATACACATAACCTTTTTAAACTAGAAAGTCCAAACCTTTTACAAAAACACCTGAACCAGTCAACACTGCCCTAGGTCTACCTACAGCCGAGGATTTCAAGCATCCCCGCACTTTTGATAAGATAAGTCAGATAATGTGCCTTTGGCATTAGAGAAGGCGAACAATATCCTAGCGTACTGCAGCTAGTGCCTGGCAAGTTGATAGGAAATCAAATTCCTATATTTAACCAACTCATTAGATAGTAATAACTAGACATTAGATAATTTGCACTATCAAAACGATTATTCTAAAAATTTGCATAAATTTTCACAAATATATATAATTCTTGTGACAAAACACGGTTAATATTTTTCTGGATTTGCTAGAAAGTTTGAGACGTTTGTCACTATACATACAATATGTACTTATATAATAAATAAATAAGTTAAGACTTTCAAACAGTAAGATATCTTCTTGCCCAGTAGGAGGTTTAAGTATTTTATTAACAATTTGGTAATACCTACCAAATTATTAACAAAATACTGAAACCTCTAGTTTTGTTCTGAGAACCAATTTGCAACATAAACCTTATACATACAAATAAGACTTTTAAAGAACAGAAGTTTTACAAGGCATAGCTTCCTTGACACTGATCCATGAATGTTATGGCTATCATAACAATCAACAATTCAATTGTTTTGCAGTGAAATTTTATTTGACCTTCTGACATTTGAGACCAAGACATGGCACAAAATATGGCTTGTGCTAAAAACCAGTCATCTTTTTTTAAACCAGACATTCCAAAAACCAGAAGATTAAGAGGTTAATCTTCGGTCAGTAGGTTGTTTTAGAGGCTACTGCTACCAATCCGAACACTTTTGACCAAAATATCACGCATTGCTTGTTTTAGTATCTACGTAAATTAATCTTGAACGAAATTTATCCGCCCCGAAAACGACCCTGACAAATTTTACAGAGGAGACGATGACCCTAGCTAGCTTATATTTACGAAGATAACGACTAGACGCCCTTTATAAGAACGCCTGACAAACATTTTAATGAATCCTAAAGGCCCAACAGAGCAGCGAACGAATGCAGTTTCTCAAAATATGACTGATCTACAAAACACGGGTTAACCAGGTAATTCGGCAAAGCCGAGCTTGACGAAAGTATTTCAACCACCATAATGTAGACACATTGTCAAGCAATTGAGAAACGATGAAATGCAACTAATATTCAATTTTTATCTAACCGAATCTTCACAACGATAAATCAACATTTTTCGTTAGTCAAACCTTAATAATTGTACCTACCACATTTAAAATCATTAGCACCGTAAAACAATTTCTGCCCAATCATAAAACGATTAATATCAAGCATGAAGCAACCAACACAAAGTAAAATTAACAGATTCTGACAACAAAATGCCGGAATCGTGAAAAAGAAAGAACAAACGGGGAACAAAGTAACGAACAAACGTTTTTGACGTATGAGTATGAGCTGGCTGCAAGCAGTAGTGATTCAAGATATTAGTCTATGGATTCAAGCAGCCGGCCCGGCGTCGTTTAGGGTTGCTAGATCAAGTTTTAGAATTTACATTAGGTTGAAATATTTTAATATATGTTTAGTTTATTTTGTTGCTACTTTTATGCTTATTCATTCTGATTTTGTGAAAAGAACGAAAACATTTCAACGAAATATATGAATTTTCGTAAAGAAAATGTTTTTTGGTACCCAATCATAATGCAGTCCCGTTTAACCCAAAGGTTGACAATTAAAGATTGTAGAGAAAGAAACTTATAGAATTAAGTCGGCATATCGCCACTATTTTAGGTGAAGTTTAAATAAATAAATATAAAAATTATGTTGATTTACAAAATAGGTCAATGAATATATTTTGGTCGAAGATGTTATTCAAAACAGCCATAAATACGTCTTTTAAAGTGAAACTTTTATTATATCGACTCAAACTTTTTCGTCTGTGTGTTGCATGTCGTGTGACGCTCGGCCGCGGAGCAGGGATAAAGTGAAAACCGCGTTTTATACCCTTAATATTATTCCAAAAATTTTTAGTTAAATGTCTATAGTGTGAAAAAAAGTTTCACTTTTACCGTGGTTTCATAAAACCAAACATTTTTTTTTAATTAAACCCAAAAAATATGTGAGAAGTGGACTGTGTGAAGGATGATATGGCAAGGAGGTGTCTGATGAGATGACAAGTAATAGAGAAGTTATTAAGAAGAAGACATGCTGCGCTGACCACAAATGTATTGGTCAAGATGATGATGTTGTGACAAATAAATTTGCAATAATGCAGAAGTACCCAGTTGCAACATTTTAGTTATGGGTACAGATTCAGTTCACGTTTCTGTTTTATTCAATTTTTTTCTAGAGAACGATTTTTTCCCCAATATATTCTATTCTATTTTTAATTATGGCAAGCAGAGCCGATGTCGACTATTCTGCCAATGTCGAAAGTGACTTGGAAAGGCAGGGCAAGTGTGTATACAAAAAGTGGTACAAGAAATTCCCTAATATAAAACAAAAACTCTAAACTTCCAACACTGGTCACGTCACATTTTTTTTTCAACTGCTTTCACTCTTTTTAAATGTTTTGAACTCTAGTCTTTTATCATTTCCGCCAACTGTCATTGTATTTTATTAACCCCCGACCAAAAAAGAGGGGTGTTATATAATTTAAATTTGTGTTTGTTCGTGTCAGAAAGTGTTGGCAACAAGAAAAAAACTGTGAACTGTAAAACAAAAAAAAAAACTAAAAATCATTAAAACTTCACAACTCGATGTTTGATAGTATAATGAGTACGCCTTTTCCAGTATCAACAACTGTATTTATAAACTGGTACACATAAACAGAATACAAAACTTGGTGCTTATATCAGTAGAAAGCTTAATATACCACCCAATGTGTAATTAACAAAAAGTAATTCCCAAAAAAAAACCTTTTGGTTCGCCTTCCAAAAATAGCATCATGTTTTGTTTTTGGCGGGAACCGTAACGTTTCCCGCTTCTTTTTTTTTTACACATGTCGAAGATTTGATCTCTTTGGTCTTAACAAATAAATCAATTTAAATCACAATAAATCTTATTGTTATTTAGAAATCATGACAATAGTTTCTAGACTTAACAAAAAAACAGTGGCCATGCTGTTATGTTATTGCCATGCTACTAAGATGCAGCCCAACCACGCTCTCCACATATTTATAAAGAGAGAGAGAGAGAGTGACGAAAGACAAAAGGTAAATGTGTACTTAGCGCTGAGGAGCGGAAAGCGCTATTCGATTCACGAGTATGTCGCGCAGAGGAAATAACGGCTTCACTCTTTGTTAACGCTTGATTTTATTAGCCATCTTGTTTTCATACCGTGTGATATTTTATGAAACGATTCATAAGGAGTAAATTCCAAAATACTCTTAAAAAAACAATTTGCAAGCTGATAGTTTAGGGTAAGTGAAAATGGAGCACTGTCTGAGAGAACGTCGCGCTTTGCCATAAAACTCGTGAAACTTAGTCTCGCGTTTCAGTGATCAGCATTAGCCCCCTAGTTCATGTGATTTAACACTAGTAGATGTAGATGTTTATGGGGTTATTGTATGTCGAAGTCTCAAAACCACCCGTAGATTGTGTCCGTTAGGATGGCTGGATGAAACAAGATATGTTATGAATCCATGTGCATTGTGCACTGTATGATATCTATTTACTACCTATAATGAAATATTGCTACCTTTAAAACTTTTTACACAACTCTAAGAACCTGCTTTAAAAGTAATGATTATAAGCCATTAAAACGCCTGTGCATCAATTATTTACATTTTTTTCTTCTCAGAATAATTGATATCAATGTTTTTGCAGGCGCTTAGTGGCTTATCATCGTCATCATCTGCCTAGCCTATCCCCAACTATGTCAGGGCCGGCTTCCAGTCTAACCGGATGCAGCTGAATACCAGTATTTTATATTACATTTTAGCTTAGTGGCTTATGAACAACTTTTCTCAGGACATCCTTAGTTGGTATTAAGTTTATTCTTATACTCTGTTTCTTAAAATTATGCCTAGTGTTAATAAATTCTGCTAAAATAGTTTACTTCTAACTCTGGAGGCTTGTAAACGGCTTGTCATTGTTACTTCACTGTAATTTCTGCAAGTATATTTGTTAGCTGTAAGTGACCAAAACACAATAACATAAAAATGAATGAATAAAGTTTTATAAAATTATAATTTTTTGGATCAAGAGCCACACAGAAGGCAGTTCTCCTCGATACGGCCCGCGTTGTGAGGAGGTTCCTGTCACTGGAGCCCTAACCACAGGTATCTTGGGCCCTGCTCCCGACACGTGTAACTTATTTTTTTTTTTATATTTTAAATGTTTTTTTTTTTAAATGAAGATCTAAAAATATAAAAAAAAAATGTGTATAAATATAAATGAATAAACGGAATCAAACTAGCTACTACAACTCAGTAAGTCAGTACCTACTTTAAATATAACCAGGTATTTACAAAACAACTGCGTGTATTGTTTAAAATTACACTTTGTACCTACTGCACAAAGTAGAAAATGGTTTTTCCTTTGTACAAGACTGTAGAGAGTAAAAACCATTCTCTATCAGCCATTTCTTAATATATTTGAATGGAAGTTCCCTCATGTTTCTGAACAGTTTATTGAAATTTGTTATAAACATAATTTTTAGATAATGTTGTACTATAAAAGGAAATAGACCAAGAGATGTTTCTTGGTGTTGGTTTTGTGTAATAGGGGTGAAGACTGGGTAAAGAAAACCACATTCTATTTTGTCCGTCAGACAGGTAATACAAAAATATTAGACACATATTTTTTGTTTTATCAAAATATCAAAAAAATACTTTGTTAAAACTCATTAAAGATGGTGAGTGGAAGCTCACTACGTCACAAGTAGGTATAAAAGTTACCTACATGTGACGTCATGTGCCATTTCAACTCAATATATCTCCACAATTTTATGACCACGTGAAAAAAGAAAAAATACGTGTTCAATACTTTTCAATAATCTACCCGACAGACAAAGAAAAAAAAAATGTGATCATCCCCTATTTTCATCGAAATAAATCCTAATATTGTAAGGTGTTCTTCTATGTGGCGAATATAAGGAGTCTCATTACTAGATAAATTATTTACATTATAATTAAAAAGAGATATTATCAAAATCATAAACTCAAGTAACCGCAAAAAAAAGCAAAGGTAGGTACCAAAAGTAGTCAATCAAATAATAATTCGCAACCGTAAGACGTATGTATTTACGGAATTATAATCATGAAAATCATCAATACAACCTCTAAGTTCATTTAATCGCATTGAATAACTTTTTTATGAAACATCAGGGAACTGCTGTGCTGCGTGCCGCGGGTTCGATTCCCGCTCGGAACAAATATTTGTTCAACGGCCAACAGGTAGTTCCGGGTCTGGCTGTTTGTTTGTGTGAGTTTAAATGTTTGTAAACGATACAGGAGAAAGTTCTAGTGTGGGGTAATTCTCGCGGGACAGTCCAAGCGATTGATGCCAAGCAACGTCTTGAAAATACTTTTTTACAATTAGAGCTGTATGTTGTCACGAGCTCCTTCGGAATCTAAGGACCGTGTGTAATGTTCTTGAAACACAAAGGCCAAAATTATATAAGCCTAACACAATGGATACTGGTCACCGGAAGTATAACATATTTAAATAAAGTATTATATTACAGGCCGACACTGGAATGAGCTTGTCAAATCGGAAACATTGAACAGATGTCACAAGTACTGACTATACAACCTGATGCTAAATAGACAGGATATTGCGAATTTGACATGATAGCTGTCTTTTAGACTAATGACACTCAAACACACAAAAACTTTGAAAATTAACTTTTTAAAGTTTTTGTTTTGGGATTACTAATGTTCGTAATTGGGTGGAAACAAGCCGGTACTGACACGTGATCGGTGATGGTAATGTGGCCACCGCTACCTTTGAGGATCTCACCCTGTAAGTGGTGATGGAGGACGCATGCGCCGGAATTGTCGGCTTTAAAACATGTCGAATTCCTTGCGTAGGCTGCCCGTCCACAGAAGCGGAACGAGGCCGCGGAGCTGAGAAACGGAGAAATATTAACCAACTAGCCTATGCCCGCGGCTTTGCACGCGTGGACTTCGATCACTGTCCCACGGGATTGTACTAACGGGATAAAAATTAACCTATGTGTTAAGAGCGTTTATACCTTACCGCTTTTCATACAAACTTTCAAGTCGTTATTTTCCGAAATGACTGAACCGATTTAAATGAAACTTTATACGCATAAGCAGGATACATAATTCTAAAAAAATATTTTCAAATTGTGTTTTAAAAAAAGAGATAATTGGAATCTTCTGTTTCTATAGATAATTTATAATCGGTCTAATTTAACTGTAACACTATTTTTCGAAAATGTTTTTAGTAACTTTTTAGATCTGTGTATCCGGCTTAAGTGTACGAAGTTCCATTAAAATCAGTTCAGTCATTTCGGAAAATAAAGACTTGAAAGTTTGTATGAAATGCCGTAAGGTGTAAACGCTCTTAATCCCGGTTATAAACTACCCCTGTGCCAAATTTCATCCAAATCAAAATGCCAAAGCTCAGTAGTTTTCGCGTGAAAGAGCAACAAACATCCATCCATCCATCCATCCATACTTACAAAGTTTCGCGTTTATAATATTAGTAGGATATCTATACTAATATTATAAAGCTGAAGAGTTTGTTTGTTTGTTTGAACGCGCTAATCTCAGGAACTATAGGTCCGATTTGAAAAATTCTTTCAGTATTAGAATTATACTTAGAATTATCGAGGAAGGCTATATATATATATATATCATCAGGCTACGACCAAAAGGAGCGGAGCAGCAATGAAAAATGTTGCGAAAACGGGGAAAATGTGAAGCAGCCGAAGTTGCGCAGGACATCTAGTATATTATATAGCGGTGTTGAGACGGACCGGAAACATACAATCCTCATCATCAGCCTATATTGTTCCCACTGCTGGGACGCAGGCCTCCTCTCTATGAGAGGGAATGGACTATAATCCACCACGCGGGCCCAGCGCGGGTTGGTAGATGTCACATGTCTTCGAATTTTTAGTTCTAGGACATGCCGGTTTCCTCACGATGTTTTCCTTCACCGTTTTGAGAGCAGCGGTGATGAAATAAATTACACAAAGTAATGCGCCTGCCTGGGTTCGAACCTACGACTTACTGCTCGTAATTCGAGGCTGCTACCACTGGGCCACCGCTGCTCGTTGGTGTACTATTTGGCACACCTCTGCCTAACCCTTCGTGGATTACAGCCGTGATGTTATGGGTGATTTCTTCGCGATATTTATCTTCGCCGTTTATGAGAGTAATGGTGCTGAAATGAATTACACTAAGTATAACGCGCTTGCTTGGGGACTGTGTTCCGTCACTTCTTACCCAAGAAGTGACGAATACAGCGTGTATTGGGAAGTGTGACTTTTGTTTCTGAAAGATAAAAAGGTGCACTTATAAGCTTAGTAATTACACCTGTAACATCTTCAAACCGAAACCTAACTTCAAAGAACTAGTAGAATTTTCCCAAACGATCTCCGATTAATAACAATGTAACTTAATAGTAATTCTCCTGCGTAGCTCTACTAGCTACTGCCTGCTTATTACTACACAATTAGTTACCTACTCGAAATGATTCTGTAAGTGCCAATTTCATAAAGAATATTTAATTATCCTTGCTAAGTAAAAAAAACCAGCAAAGTGCGAGTCGGACTCGCACACAAAGGGTTCCTAGGGTTTTGAACGCTCATTTATATACAACACTAAACAGCAAAACAATTTTTTTTTCATAGTATGATAATTACTGACAATTAGTTAAGAGAGCTTCATCTCAAAATTAAATTATTTATAGTTTTACTCTTTCTTTATTTTGTTTGTTAATTATGTGTGTATTTATGTACTTTTCGTTATATTTTGTTTGTAAATGTGTTCTTGACCTTTTATTATGCTGCACCTACTATGCTTACTCTCTGCATCACCCTAAGATAGACTGGTAGAAAATATCATACTGAGATTCACTTGTTTAGAGGATGATCACTATTGCAATATGGCAGCGTAAAATACATTTAAAGGGTATTTTAGGTGGGAATGGGAAGCCGTCGCCTCCTTCTGCGAAGCAGTCATGCTAGCTAAGGAGGCAGCGGAACGTGAGAGGGAGAGAACCTCACGTCCCAGCCGCCGCGGGAGACGCCCCGGGCGTCGGGGGGCAACCAGTGGCCCCCGGCCACCGTAGACGCGCGCCTGTGGACGGTGAGTAATGGTCTAGCTCACCGTCCGTCCGTCTCATGACGACAGGCCGTGTCGACAGCGCGTTCGTGTTCCACACGCGCCTCAAGGAGATGTCGCCAAATTGGAAGTCCGGGAAGGCCGATGCCTGCCAGGGCTGCGGAACTGTTCGAAAGAGATACCGTCGCCCTGGAACACAAAGGGCTAAGAAAGAACATGGATGGGTCAGTACAAGTCAGACACTCCCTTCCGCTCCGCCCAGAGCGGAAGGAGTCATTTGATAGACATAGGTGACTAACATAACAACACATCTGCAATTCTTGAAACTGCCTCTCCCTTCGAGGATCACTTATGTAACCAAGGTTGCTACTGAGAAGTTTTAGCTTAATTTGCAGAAAATAACATACATAGAGATAGAACAATCTACTATGGTAAAATGTTCAGTAGCGGATATCTTGAACTACTAAGTATTAACAACTTTGTCAACATATCTGACGAGTAATCTTTCTTGTTTTTTTTTTTTTATTTTTATTTCGTTCGCGTGGAAATATTTATGTGTTTTGTAGGGATAACTTATACATATAAATCTTTTTGTCAATTGATGAAAATCGCATCAAAATCCGTTGCGTGAGATTTAATTAAATCTTCTACGCAGCGGATTTTGATGCCGGTTTTCTTTTATCTATGTAAATATATACATATATTTTTGTGTTATATTTCTCAATAGCAGCCACGGAGTCTAGATTTGTGCCTGGTTGATGGCAATTGGGTCCACCTCTGCCTAACCCTTCTGGAATTACAGACGCGATGTATTGGATTATTCCGATCTGTCACCCCGCTTTGTCCCCTTAGGGTGACAGATAGGAAAAGAAAAGTTTGATCTGTCCCCCTGTTAGCAATGAGGGGACAGTTCGAACTTTATTCACTCCTTAACGGTTTCATCTGTCCCCCTATCACTGATAGGGACAGATGAAACTTTTTATTCCTGTTTGTCCCCCACAGAATTTAATATATAATTACACATACTGCAACATTACATTAAATTAAAGACTAGTGGTTTAGGTTTATAATCATCTGTATTTAGATAAGTTACAAATATTTAGTTTGTTTTTCTATTAATCAGCCAAAGTCCCATAAATCAGAGTACGTATAGTAGATACAATTACAATCAGCCTTCTGATTTGACTTAATTCAACTTAATTACAATAAAAATTCACTAATAATAAGAATATTTTGTTTTGTTATTGATTGATAGAATCAGTCACAGTCCGATAAATCACAGTAGGTTTTGTACATATTACAATCAGTCTTCTGATTTGACTTCATATAGCCTAGTTACAAATGAAAACTTTTAAATAATAATAAACTTAAAGTTCTAATTAATCTCAAAATATAAATTAATGAAAGTTACAAATGATTTTTTAAAAATAAACTACTAATAAACTTAAAGTTGTAAATAATCTCAAAACATAAATAAACGAAAATCACTAGTATAACGAGTTTTAAAACTTTTCCAAAGGTCGTAAGAATAATATATAAATAAAATATCTATCGCAACTTCTCCAACAAATGACCAATAGTAATTTCACCACCTACAAATTGCATTTGACAATTATGTATATGAATATATACATAATTGTCAAATGCAGTTTGTCTACTACTACTACGTGATTTATGGGACTGTGACTGATCTATACAGAAACAAAAGAAATATTTATAATTTATTTAAATACAGGTCGTTATAATAATCCAAACCCCTAATCTTTTATTTAATTCTTAAAAGTAAGCTTATAACGTGTAGCATAACTTCTAAGAATTAATTTAAATTCTATGGGGGACAAACAGGAATAAAAAGTTTTATCTGTCCCCCTATCAGCGATAGGGGGACAGATGAAACCGTTAAGGAGTGAATAAAGTTCGAACTGTCCCCTCATTGCTAACAGGGGGACAGATCAAACTTTTTTTTCCGATCTGTCCCCCTAAGGGGACAAAGCGGGGTGACAGATCGGAATAATCCGATGTATTATAGTGTGACTCGGGGCATCCATGTGCCAATATCAACTGATTTTTTCTTTCTGATTGTCTTTGTCCTTGCTTCCGTCGATTACAGGGATTCTCTTAGTAAGGCAAGGGAATCAAACCTTAAATATCTTTTACGGTAAGAACATACCTACAGCTCTGAGACAGACAGACTGCAAATGCTAATAATAATTAGGTCTCCCTTTATCGTTTTGGGTACGGAACCTAAAATGCTCATAACTTTTAGTAAGTTTTGTCTTGACTGGCTCGTTGGTCTAGTGGTTACAAGTGCGACTGCTGAGCATCACATCCTGGTTACGATTCTCGGTTCCGGAAAAGTGTTATTGGGTTTTTCTATCAGGTATTCCTCAATAGCAGCCATGGAGACAGCCCGGTTGATGGCAATAGGCTCGCCCCGACTAAATGGGACTTAAACATAACTTGCGAAATATGTGTGTAGGTAGTGTAGGTACCTACTATTATGTACAGTCACCAAACTGCGTATCTGACCACGGTAAGGACTATCGTTACTTGCAGCGTCCGGCCGCTAAAGAAACGCTTATTAACGCTCAGCTACCAATAGCATCGCAGCATCTGTTTTTTGCTTTTTTAATAAGGACACGTTTGATGCAATTTTTAAACTTTCCATCGGTCAGTTCTGTAACTGACTTTGGCAGCTTATTATAAAAGCGTATACTATTTATAAGAAATGACTTGCTAGTTTTTGTTAATCTAAATTTGGGTATTACAATTTCGTGTTTACTGCGCGTGTTTATATTATGGAAGTCGCTTCTAATTTTGAAAAGCCCTCGGTTTTTGCGGACATATAAAATACATTCTAGGATATAAAGTGAAGGCAGTGTCAGTATATCGATCTCTTTAAATTTTTCTCTGAGGGACTCGCGAGGACCCATTTTATAGATCGCGCGGACTGCTCTTTTTTGCAAAATGAAAATTGAATCAACGTCTGCTAATACAAAGCGAGGTCAGGTTATATTGGATATATCTAGCTTGGTGTGTCGAAGTATGTACATAATAGTTTACGTTTTCTTTGTGAGTCAATTTAAACTGTAATGGGAATAGGACTGTGCACATTCGGACGCGTCCTGACTGTTAATGTGTTACATGGTTTTTATATCGTCTTTTACGCTTTACAACAATATTTGTTGGTTTTAAACTAGGCTTAGATAAGGCTTGGGTGGTCCTTTATGGCACGTGGGCTTTGTATACACATATTTTTTTAAATCAGTTATAATGCAGTTAACCTTTGTCCAACAATACACGTCCTTTCAATATCTAAATCATGTCATCTGAAACCAATTAAAAACCGGCCAAGTGCGAGTCGGACTGGCGCACGAAGGGTTCCGTACCATTATTTATAAAAACGACTTTTTTGTGTCAGAGACCCGTTAAATATTAATTTTATTCCGTTTTTAGTATTTGTTGTTATAGCGGCAACAAAAATACATAATCTGTAGAAATTTCAACTGGCTAACTATCACGGTTCATGAGATACAGCCTGGAGAAAGACGGACGGACGGACGGACGGACAGCGAAGTCTCAGTAATAGGGTCCCGTTTGACGCTTTGGGTACGGAACCCTAAAAAAAGGCCGTCATAATGACTGCCGGCAGAAGTGAATATAAAGTCTGAATCTGTAAATTAAAATTATAAACATAGTCTGGTTTTCTCATACCCTCATTATTATTGGCACTCCGAGCAATAATTATATTTATAATTTTTATACAGGTTCTTAATTAATCAATTATATGATGGGCTGCACAAGCTTAATATAAAATATCAGGCCGCTATATTACACGTCGCTAGTCTGGCGCAATACGTCACGAGCATGTCGAGGTCATTGGTGACGCGAACCCAAATATTTTTCACCGTCTAAAAATCGCTCAAAGCGGCTAAAGCAGTTTTAACTAAAAAAAAAAGAAGTGAGGTTTTGGTGCTACGGAACCCTTAACGCGGAAGTAGGATTCGCGCGCACTTGGCCGTTTTTTAAGAGCTATCAATGAATTAATTTACCGCTACCAATTTTCCGCGATACACAGCGTATTCACGACACGACCTCTGGCGTATGTTGCCTGCAAACGGCTGAATGATAAAAACCCCTGCAATGGCGGCCGAGTTTCGAGTATACTGATGACAACGCGGCGGGACCGCGCGGCCTTTGAAATTAGAACCTTAGTTTTTTTTTTTATAAAATAGGCTAAGGAATTTTAATAAAACTTTTTTATTTATTTATAAATTTTAGTAAAAGTGATCTAGTTTTGATTTAGATAAAAATGAGTTTTTTATATAAATTATGTTTGATTTTGTTATTCGGTGTTTACTGTGAGGCACAGAAGCCGTTGAAAAAGGAGGCCTATATGACAGTTGTGAGTACCTACAGAATTTATTTTATGTATAATTATAGGATACATATAAACTGGACACAAATCGATACTACGAGGCATCTTCTGAGGAATTCCTGATGCATAAACCCAATAATCTCGGCCTGGGATTCGAACCGAGGACATCATGCTCAGTAGTCGTAGTTTGCGCCCACTACTAGAACAACGACAAACATCACAATACGTAGTCCAATATATTATTTTAACATAATAATAGGTCCCGACTTTCAGACAAGGCATAACACCGGTAGAGTTGGAAAGAAATGGAGGAGGCCTTGGACCAGAAGTGGGACAGAACCGGCTAATTAAAAAAATAGTAACGACGGTTATTATAATAGGCCAGGTTGTGAAACCTGGCCTATTATAATAGGTTTTTGCAATGTTCATATTTTAAACGGTTTTATTAAAATTTGATTAACTAATAGGATCGAATAAAACATCTATTTTTGGTATTATTGGTATCCGGAAGCTGATAAAGTAATTGCTTCCTTATTGTAGGTAGGTAAATACGTTTTTTTTATTAGTTTAAGTACTTTATTATTCCTCATCAAATACTATCAATAATTCACTTCTGAGGAACTAAATTTAAATAACAAATGTTTATGAGCGCAGAATACGAATTTGGTAAACAATAAAAATACGAGAGTAAGTGATCACAATAACAAAAACAATTGTTTCTAGTAGCTAATCACCAATTAAGCATGATAAACGGATCCAAACTAAAAATGAGTCTCTTTTCGTGTGGTTAGGCCCTAACCTGGTGTCAGAGTTTTTATGCCGCTCATGGGTCTCTGACTTGGCTTACATGATAAATGATGTTTATTTTGCAAGTAGGTTTTTAAAAAATACTTTTACACGTCATTTTTTTTTAAGCTAGATGGGGCTGGTGTTTCGTACCTGACTACTCTGAGAAGAAACAGCCGAAACAAACTCAGAGGTTCTCTGAGTTATGATTGCTGATGATTGCTCAATTTACATGAGGACTATGCAGATTAGTATCTGAAATGGTCTTTTGATTGATTCAGATTCATTTATTTATTGTAAAACATAGGTACATTAAAAGTTCTTATTTGCTAATACATTGAGGGCGCTATGTTTTGCCTCTAGGGTGTACGAAAGTAAGTAATACATGCAATAGAATTAAAACAAGGAATACAAGGTTCAGGAGTTCAGTTTAGTTGGTGGAATTCGCCCTAAATATAGGGAACCTTTGGGGTGGGTTGCTGGGGTTGCTACATAAAGGGGAAAAAAGTGAGCGAAACTGGGGATCAATAGGATGGAGTAAATTAGAGCAGACGTCTGATAGACGGAACCTTCTGTTAAATAAGAAACTACGAGGATGCAAAACAGCAGCTTGTGGATATATGAATCAAAAATAAACAAGTAAATAAATTAGATCATCTATCGCATTACGAATTTTCAATCACACTGCCGTCGAGAAATATCTCTCCGGCATGCTGGTTTCCTCACGAGGTTTTTCTTCACCGAAACTAGTGATAACTATACAATATGCACAAGAATCCGAAAAACGGAGGTTGTGGGTTCGAACTTCGAACTCGTGACCTATGACTTTGCAGTCCAACAGTCACACCACTAGGCTATCAATGCAAAACATGGCAACTGACAAATTAATAATGTTTCGTTTTTTTTTATTTTAAATTATTGTCATGTCCTCATTCTGTACGATTTTATCATTCAGTACGCGAAATTTCACTGTGCAATAGCTCGGATATAGGTAAATCTGCAATGTTGTGCGTGTGTGTCAGAGATCAGATAACAACAAAAAACACGTAAATGTTTCTAGATTAATACAAAGATTTCTTAACTACATTGTAAAAGAAACATAATACTTATCAACTTATGTATAATTCTAATATAACTCAATTCAAGGGCATGTAAACTCACCAACAAAGTATTAAATAACAGCATATCTAAAGTTAATTATGTCCTACAATTTTCAAGATTTACGTACATGATATGTAATAACATGTATTTATTCATTCAGTACAATGTACGTACTGCGTCATCACGATCATCATATAAAAGGTACAGAAAGTGTTATCGTTGCCGTCCGCGATGGTATCGCACAAGTATAAGCGACAGGGTTCGCGAAATTAAAATTTTCTTACGTATTTTGCAACTAGCTGTCCCGCGCAAATTCGTCTGCGTCACATTTTCCCCGTTTTCTCAACATTTTTCATTGCTGCTCCGCTCCTATTGGTCGTAGCGTGATGATATATATCCTTGCTTATACCTATAGCCTTCCTCGATAAATGGGCTATCTAATACTGAAAGATTTTTTAAAATCGGACCAGTAGTTCCTGAGATTAGCGCGTTCAAGCAAACAAACAAACAAACTCTTCAGCTTAATAATATTAGTATAGATTTGAAGGTCAGTCAGGTTATGTGTTGATTAAATTATAATTTGCGACCGTAACAAATATTGCTTTACTATGGTTGTAATAATTAAAATCATCAATACAACACTACAGGTTAATTAAATCCCATTGAATGACTTTTTCATGAAATAGTCTGTCAGTTTATTCAATAATATACAGCCTGAAACTGACCGACAAATTGAAGAAAATTTGGATCTTGCGGGCCACCCTGTCGATTCCAACTTAAAGCATAATCTAATCAGCCCATAAAAAAAAATCCAGATCCTTAAATAAGATTTCCGGAGAATTAAATGCTGCTCTTTTCATCATCATCATCAGACTATAATGTTCCCACTGCTGGGACACAGGCCTCCTCTCTATGAGAGCGAGTGGGCCCTAATCCACCACGCGGGTCCAGCAGTGCTATTCTCTAAGGATACAGCCTTGAGCGCAGCGCTGTGCCAGCAACGAAACTACAGTTTGGTATTCGCTAAGCCGCAAATAGCGACCCTAGCGCTCTAGGCTGTGACGGCCGTGAGTTAGAACTACTTAACGTCGAGCAAGTTGACAGTTCTTCATACATTTTGGTATTCCGTAAGAAAAAACAGCGTCGAACTTGCTGACAGCCTCACTCACAGCCACGATTTTGTCTGTCAAATCCAAAAGCCACTATTTTAGCGCGTAAATTCTTGAATTAATACCTAAATAATATTGAAAATTGCTGCTCGGTTAATTATAAAGATAAATTTATTAGAAGAAGCTAAGCAAAGTGATAATTTAAAAAAAGCACGACAGGCGAGAGCATTAAGAAAGCTAAATACACTATCCCGGGATAGAGATTTTACCGGCTTTCTTTCTGAGGATCTAATTAATATAAACATATTGTTATAAAATAAATACCTAAATATTTTATGGACAACAATAATATTGTGTCGTGAGGCAGCAGTGAAGTAAATATATAATACTTACTTTTCACATAGCCACAGAATTAAGTTTAAAACAAGTTATTGCTTTGCAAGCACATAGATATTTTTAAACTTTTAAATAGATTAAAATAACAGACAGAATAACATAGCATTTATTTATTTTAAGGCTACTTTGGCCCATAGATATATACCTTACAGTCTAACATACATATGATAAAATACAATTTGTGTTAGTAAATAAAGGGATTAAATATCCCTTAGCACCAAAAAATACTTTGAGATCCTAAGCTACGTTACCCAAAAAAAAATACTAAGCACCAAAAAAATTGTATTCAAAGACCAAATATAGTAAATGATCACCAAATTTTGTGGCAAGAAGAACTTGGGAAGCAAGTGCGAGCAAAGCGAGCTCGGGATATTGGGCACCCCGACTCGGACAGGTTAGGTTCGAAGGGGATGGCGGGGTCTAGTGAGCGAGCGGAGCGAGCGAACTAAGACCCCGACATCCCCTTCCTGTTAGGTTACTTTAAACCCTGCAGAGAGAAATAGGAGCCCCGCGTAGCGGGGCTCCGTCGACTACGCCTTAGTTCGGAGCTGTGATTTTCAGGTTTTTAATTCTGGTGATCATTTACTATTTCTGGTAATCATTTACTATTTTAGGCAGTATAAAAATGTTTTTTAAGGTTATATTTACTTTATCTGGTGTTATGTTAAACATAAGCCGTAAATAAAACCCTAGAACAACATATGTTAGTAACACTTCACTTGCACACTACGTCACTGTGCGTTCATGTGGCACTTGCCCGCTTAAGCAACGGAACACCACTCCCTGCGGCCAAAAGTCCTCTTCCAAGACGAGGTGCAGATAACAAGTTGGTATTCGCACCACGAACGCCTCAAAGTTAACGTTGCGGCGCGACTCAAGCAGCTGCACTCTCGCTACGTACTTGATCTTCTGGCGCACGTACTCCACGATGTCCTCCGCCGCACAGTGGAACGAATGTATGGGAGCGGTTGGACGTAGACATGTCCGAAAAATAAGAGTAAAATTATGACAAACTAATGATGCCATCTTATTCGATTACTTAATGCCTTCATAAATTGTGGTGATGAATTTCTTCATAACTCCCATATTTCGGGAGTAATTTGAGAAAATGTGAAATTTTACTATGAAAATGAGTGTATCGAGCTCTCTCCCTCCTGATTCCGGGCTTGTTTCAAGTAGCGGTCTCTAATATCATAATGCTATTACTAAGAGCTATATTTAATACTAAGACACATAGTGCGCCAAATGTGCACTTTCTGGGATAAAAGGAAATGAAAATTTAAAAAAAAAAAACGTTTTTTCCCCATTTGTATTTACTTTAAACCGCAGACAGACTTATTAAGAGGTCTATAAATATATTATATATATACAGAAATATATATTAACAAAAATATTCACAAGAACTGATGAGAGTATGACTTTTAAGTAAGTTGATAATAAATTACCTAGTTTCATTAAAAGTACAATAAATAATTAAGATGTAAGCTCTAATTTACTAAGTTACACATTTTAAAACAATAACATCATTTAATTATCTTCGTCATCATCATCATCATCAATTAATTCAAATTCAGAATCGATGTCCGCTAAATCATTTATGTTAACAAATTCGATATCACTTTTCTCAGAATCCGTAAGCTCATAAAATTCCTTAAAAGAAGATTTTTTTACAAACTTATTTCCTTTTGGACGGATACTTGTAACAAGTGGATCAGAAGACAGTAAAAGATTGTGCATAATATCTTCATTGCATGAGATACTGCTATGCTTTCGAGAATGCCCCTCTCTATATTTTCTAAAATCTTTATTTCTAGCCTCAGATGCCTCTTCGGATAGAAAACCAATGGGCACAATTGACATGTTCTGAACTATGTCTGGCCCATGCATTAAAATTTTATGAAGTGAAGAAGGCATATAATACCATGGGTATAACTCCACGTAAAGCTTAGCAGTATCAAAGCAGAACTCTCGGAATTTAGTTACGTTGATCTTCTCTCCTGATGAAATACACTGCAAGATCACACAGATTTTTCTTAAAAGCATAGCATCTATTCCGGTCAGTTCAGCAGATTTAGTGTAGTTTTCAAAAAATCTCCTTGCCGAGTTGCCATTGTTGGTGGATCCACTGCCTTGTTTCACAACATCGAGAAGTAAGCCCGTTTCTCTTCTTACAGCCTCTTGAACTCTTTTCTTCCTGTCATCAACTTGCCTTTTTGCTATATCACCCCTTACTTGCCATGATTTTATGTCTAATTTGTAGGAAATGTGTAATAAGCATTCCATTGAGCGAATCCAAGCGTGAAGGGTGCTTAAGCTATATTTATACATGTCCTCGTTTGCGTGTTTATCTTTGATTAACTCTAAATTATTCATTTCTTTAGGACAAGCCTTGCATATGTCACACACTGAAGCTGCTGTATTGGATATAATGGAATGAATTTTACCATCAATCATTGTCAACAGCAGTTGGTGTTTGACACTAATTCCATCAGTGATGGTGGATGGAGTTAAGGCTTCAATCTCTGCAAGATTTCAGCCATCTCTCTCTGCACATTTTCTTTGGTTTCCTTTATAAACTTAAACAATATTGGCCGGCAAAATGAAGTGGAAGATGGTCGCTCGTTTTCCCAAATTGTTACACCTTTTGAGACGAGCCGCAGTGGTACAAGACTAATCATAAAATTACTAGCAAGATCGATTTGCTCATCTTCACTCGTCCTTTGATGATAAATGCTTTGGCTAGATGATCCGTCAAAACCCCATTTGCTGGTCAATACGAGCTGTTGATTGGGATCAACAGGGGTTTCTAACGACCTAATAAGTCTTCTTGAGGTTAAATCCATCAAGGCTTGTAATTTGATTTTTGCAGAGCTCTCTGTAACTGTGAGATCTTCTTTGGCCGGATAGCACTTAATTTTTTCTTTAACCAACATGTAGTAACTCGGGTATTGAAGAGCTCCTTCTTGAGTGTTGAAATCCCGAAGAGTGTTATAGCGCCATTTCGATAAGTTCATCGATACATAAAGAGCCAATGCCTTCAAAGGGGATATTTCCCGTACCTGAATTGATTTACCTTCAATGAAGGCTTTGATTTTTGAGGCCTCTTCTGGATTCTCCGTCAAGTATTTCATAACATAAGCTGTATCGCTTTGTCCTGCCTTTTGAAGCGCCCTTTCGGCCGAAAACATAATTTCAGCGCTGCTACTGCTGCATGAAAGACTATCTTCAGTGCGTCTTCTTTTTTGCCGGTTACTAAGGTCCTCAAAAGATTTACGAGGACTAGGATGTGTACAAGTTGAAGCATTAGATTTAGCAGGAGAAATTATGGGCTCGATGACGTCACTTATATTTTCTGTAGAAGGTTCCATATTTTCATTCTGTAATTCCGGCCATTGAATTGCAGCCTGTAGCCAAATCTCATGTTTCTTCCGAAACTTATCTGTGCTTCTTCCAGACTGTGTCCATTTTGCATAAATGCGGTAGCAAAATCGACGACACCAGTCTTTTAAACTTGTTTCAGCACTTTCACATAACTGAACACAACTGTTATCTTTTAAAACACTGAACAAATAGTTAAAGTCGCGTAAATCTTTATGTGCGCGTGCGCATAAAGCAACGTGAATATCAAGATTTGTATTAAAATTTGGAAAATACATTGCGAGATTAGCTTGGATACAACGAGGTGTAAATCAACACTGATTTTAAAGTTACTAATAGTGACCTATTTATATAAAATCCAGGTATCCCAGGTATCCTTTGTTAAATATTGCAAGGTAATTAGTTATTGTGATAATTAGTAAATGATGCATGCTAAATTAGTGTATTAAGAGCCATTTAGTAATTAAATAATAGCAATGTTCTTATCAGTAATCATTAGTGCATCAGTTTTATATGTAAACCTTAAGTCCCTAATTATATATCCTAATTAGCTTATATCTTCTCTAATTGGCTGCTCAGAAATGTTATTGTAATAAGGTAAACCTTTAGAAAAACGGTTTTAATCAACAAAATAAACAAAAAATAAAAAAATTGTGTTATAAAATAAACATCACTCTTTATCCCAGAAAGTGCACATTTGGCGCACTATGTGTCTTAGTATTAAATATAGCTCTTAGTATTAGCATTATGATATTAGAGACCGCTACTTGAAACAAGCCCGGAATCAGGAGGGAGAGAGCTCGATACACTCATTTTCATAGTAAAATTTCACATTTTCTCAAATTACTCCCGAAATATGGGAGTTATGAAGAAATTCATCACCACAAGTTATGAAGGCATTAAGTAATCGAATAAGATGGCATCATTAGTTTGGCATAATTTTACTCTTTTTTTTCGGACATGTCTACGTCCAACCGCTCCCATACATTCGTTCCACTGTGCGCCGTAGTGGTGTAGTGTAGGCGGGAGATGTACACCAGAGTATTCTGCTTCGCGGTACTAATAGGCACGTTGGGCTCCGAAGGATCCTTGCCGCAGCGGTTCTTGTTGGTTTGTTGACGGCGCTTCCTCCTCAACACCGTCACGAAACCATAATCAGCCCGAATCGGTGCCTTTGGGATGCATCTAACTTCTTCTGCACATCAGGCTAGTTACATCGACGTGGTCGAATGTGACAGGAGGGAGCTTGTGCAAGTCCTTCGCCACGAACGTCGTCAGGGTCAGTCACGTTTAGCAGCGTGATGATGTCTTGTATGCTGTTCTTAGTCCTATCACGCCGGCGGGACACCATCTGGTCACTTTTCATGAGCGACCGGTACAGCAGCAGTTTCGCAGCAGCAATGTCGTCTTCACTGAAGTTTGTAGCGCAGATTTGGACTGCAGACACCTCGTCCATCACATCCAACTTCTGCTCCAGGAACGTCAGTAGTTCATGCGCCACAAGTGGTTGTTCAATGCCGATTAAAATAGATAAAAAACAACAGACAAAAAAATTGTGAATTGACTGCGAGTATTGTGTGTGACAGTCAGTGACAGGACAGCCCGTTGATTAGGTTGCTTAGTTACGAACTAGGCAAAGGAATTTTATTTTCATTCAGCCATTCATGTAATTATAAAAATTCATTATTTAACCTAATGATGAAAATCGTTAGTAGATTCACTCAATTCCTTAAAATACTTAAAAATAGACCTATATTATACATTTTAAGCCCATAAAACTCTCAGTCGAGATTTATTGATTATAATTTAAAGAATTTGTTTCAAGCCCTAATTCGTCGTTGAAATGGTGACGGGAGATGTCAGGCCTAGAGTTCGTCGACGACCATAACCGCGCTAGAGAATACCGTTGGAATCAGCGCTGCACGATCGGTCGATCTGGAGGCTGTCTCGCTGACGAGTTCGTCGACGAGCACAGCCAAGAAACTGTCTTTTAGGGAATAGCATGGCAGTGCGGGGCGGTAGATGTCACATACCTTCGAATTTTTAGTTATAGGACATGCCGGTTTCCTCACGATGTTTTCCTTCACCGTTTTTGAGGGCAGCGGTGATGAAATAAATCACACAAAGTAATGCGCCTGCCTGGGTTCGAACCCACAGCTTACTGCTCGTCAGTCGGGGCTGCCACCACTGGGCCACCGCTGCTCTCCTGCTCCTTTACAACGATACGATCAAAAGGTTTGTTGCCAAACATTGCGGTGTACATAAAATATACATCATGATTTCTACTTTAATTATAAGTAGGTAACCATGTAAGTGTTATTGTTTATTGCCATGTTGATTTCATTAATAATATTTTTATATTATTGTAGGCTTTAAAATTCAAGATTCATGTAAATTCCGGATAAAATCAAAAACAAGTTATTTATTTACTTTGGGCTGATAATCATCACTTTTTGAACGTCAAAGTTCACGACGCATTAAACATTTTTCCACATTCAAGATATAAAGCTATTTCTGCCATGTCCGAAAAATGCCGGACGTTTGGCAATTCAAGCTGTAATCCACCACCAATTTGGGTAGGCCAGATAAAGCAACCAATCTGTCAGGCATTGAACTACTAATTTTTTTTAATAAGTACACCGGGTGTAAGCGGATCTTTCAAGAAGCCGACAACCAAGCATTTTGTACATGAAACTAAAGTTACAGCGAAAATACCGCAAAAAATATAGCAGGAAGTCGGCTTTATTATAGGCTGGAATTTTGCAGTTTACTTTATGACTCGATGTAAGGCACTCAAAACTTTGTGCTGATGGATGCAATGAATAGTACAGAGATCATGGAGGTATTTGAAGCAATGTTATAAATTCAAAAACTTTTATTTAAAAAAAAGAACCTTTCAAAAAAGTTGGTCCTTTGACCTGTAATATCTCCACACGACTAGAAGGTTGTTTTTAACAAGTTCTTACACCCATTATTGAGGAATATGGCAATGCCGCCAGTCTCTTGAGCACATTACCGGCTGACAAAGTTGAGAACGATTTTTTTTAATCCTACGGTTTTTTACCGAGATAAAAAAAACAATGAAATAATCTAAACTTTTTGTGTGTATTGTAGTTAAGAGTTTAAGAGGAGCTCGTGGCTAAATAATAAAAGCCGCACGGGTCGATCTTTAAGGTTAAGCCGTGCTTTCCGAGGTTGGTCCGTGAATGGGTAACCATCATTACATACCGAGTTTCCTCCGTGCCTCGGAAAGCACGTTAAGCCGTTGGTTCCAGCCGTCATTTGAAGATCTTTGACAGTCGTTACGAGTAGTCAGAAGTCAATAGTCCTGACATCCAAGGGTCTTACCAAGGGGTATCGTATTACCCAGTAACTAGGTTGTGGAGGTCAGATAGGCAGTCGCTTCATGTAAAATACTGGTACTCAGCTGCATCCAGGTAGACTGGAAGCCGACCCCAAGATAGTTTGGGAAAAGGCTAGGCAGATGATGATGATTGTAGTTAAGAGTTTTTTAGGGTTCCGTAGCCGAATGGCAAAAAACGGAACCCTTATAGATTCGTCATGTCCGTCTGTCTGTCTGTCTGTCCGTCCGTCCGTATGTCACAGCCACTTCATTCCGAAACTATTAGGACTACACAGCTGAAACTTGGTAGGTAGATGTATTCTGTGAACCGCTTTACGATTTTTGTACAAAAAAAAAATATAGATTAAGGACATCCCCTTCCCACACGGCACTAAAACTAATCAAAAAACCATCAAACCTATTGTGTATGCTTGTCAGTATTTCAGAATAACCCCCTAAATGTGGTTTAGGGAATAAGAAATTATCAAATAAACGTTTGAGATTGTTTGTATGTGTGGAAGCGCAGTTATAGGCCGAGAATCAGACGGCCTGCGTTTAAAACATGAGTGGTTCATACTTACCGATTTCCGTAAATAAGAAAAAAAATAAAAATTACCTACCCATTTTATTATTGATTCGGGTCAAGAATCATTAGCATAGTTACCTCCTTGAATTTGACGAGAATGCAAAACAACACCTGGTATTTGTGCTTTGCCATTCCATGATAGGTCTTTAAAAATTACAGTGAGGTTCCTAAAACCATTTTTTTTTTCAAAGTCAATAGTTTGAAAGATAGACACTTCCAAAGTGGTAAAACGTGTGTGGAGGACACACGTTTTACCACTTTGGAAGTGTCTCTCTCTCTCTAATTTCTAAAGTAAGAGTAGAAAAATTCTGAAAAAATATCGGGATATAAGAACATAAAAAAAATTCAACGAAAATTAGCAGCAGTAACTTTGTTTTTCATAAACTTACTATGAAAAACAAATTTAGTTTTGCGGTTGAGCGGAAGTTTAATAATGAATGACTGTTCAAAATATTGTTATTATATGGTTTGGTTTTTTATTGTTATGTTACTTATTACTAGTACTAGGTAATATTATAGTTTTTTTTGTATACAGTTCATTTAAATAGAAATACGGGAAAATTGAGTCAGAAAAAACAATATAATTGCATGCCAAATAATATTATTCAGTTAATGGTTTTTGCCATATTAATGCAAGATTGGCATGTTAATTGTGGTGGTAATAACTTCCGTCTATTAAATTGGGTTTATTTACCTAATTTATTCTGCAAAAGTTTCGAAAGAAAAAATCCTCTGTGACTGACAGTCAAAAAGTGAGATTAACATAATTAATAAATAGGCAATATCCGAAACAAATAATCCGATTTCAAGAATTCTTTGACTGTTTCAATTTACACGATTACTGAGTGCCATAGGTAGTGCCACGTAGACGAAGTCGCGGGCAGAAGCTAGTATTAAATAAACTTAATACCGTTTCTGTACGACATTTTCTCATAATTACAGCGGCTACTGTTACTCGTACGCAAATTACAATAATCACGTATCACGTAGAACATGATAACAATAGTGTAGTTGATTCCGCGTATATTGTCCCTAGACAAAAGACCAACAAGAGACGGACAATAGACGTGCACGTGCGCTTTATAATATACAAGGTGTTGTTTTGCATCCTCGTCAAAATTCAGGAGGTTGTCACGAAAGACATAAATAATCAATCAAAATTACGGTACTTACCTAGTTATTATTAAAAAACCGATTCCGAACCGAATTCCGATTTATTCGATTGTTTAAGTTTGTCAGGATATCAGAATAACCCCCCTAACGTGGTTTAGGGAATAAGAAATTATCGAATACACGTTCGAGATTGTTTGTATGTATGAAAGCGCTGTTGTAGGGTGAGCATCAGACGGGCCGCGTTTAAAACACGAGTGGTTCACACTTAGGTATCGATTTCCGTAAATAATAAAAAAAAAACCTACCCATTTTATTATTGATTCGGGACGAGAATCAGTAGCATAGTTACCTCCTTGAATTTGACGAGGATGCAAAACAACACCTTGTATAACGAGATAACGTCTTAACATAACATCACGCCTGTGGTCCCCGAAGGGTTAGGCAGAGGTGTACCTAATAGGACAACCACATTTCGTCACTTATTGTTAAGCCCTATGATGAAGGCAGCGAGTCTATTGCCTATTTGCCATCGTCCAGGCACAAATCCATGACTGCTACTGGTAAATTCCTGCCCCCCTAGCATGACCGTTCTATCTCTATTCTACCAAGAAACGACAAGAAATCTTTTCTATACAACTTGACATTTCTTCTGCCCGAGCATGGCGCGTCCCGTCGACTCGCGTTTATACGAAGACAAAGACAGAAATTCTTTCCATAGCATCGGGGACGTATCACGTGATGTTTATATTCCCTGCATATTATTACGTTTAGTTAACAAAAAAAAGTTGCCAATTGCACGAGTTTTTCATTTTTCGTGGGCGGGATGGTGTTGCTGCATCCTGGATCTTTTTCGCAAAATTTAACCTAAATATTATACATAACATTTCAACCTTTTGAACGTAACTCAACGCAAACACGAAACGTATTTCTCGTATTTAGTTTTAAATAGTTCGACATTTGTCAGAAGTAATGTTTCTACCCCCAAATGTCAAAATAAGAGAAAATATGGTCGTCATGCTCGACGTTGTAGACTTGTGTCGACTGAAGAAAAGAAACAATTCTTTTCTAAATTCTTAATATCGCCATGCTTGGGACGATAGAAATATCTGTTAAATTGTCGATTCTTCCGTAGACATAGCCCGTTTCTACGGCGGTCATGCTGGGCCGGCTGATGCAAAAACCTAGTAACACTATGCCCGATCTGGAAATCGAATCCAGGATCTCGTCAGCAGTCGCCTGCGACCACTTTACTAACAACTGCCAACGAGGCAGTAAGAGTATAAATGTATACATACTAAGAGGTAAGATATTAGATTTCAAAATCACGCGCACAATGTTGTAGCGAGTCGTAGGTCATCATTTTTACAGCATTAAAACTAGACCATCAAACCATTAATCACAACACAGTAAGCAGCAATCAAGAGCAATCAGTTCTTGAGAATAATAAGCACTTTTGCGTTAGATTGTCTAATCTGACCACATTAATCTAATCTAAAAAGGTGCGATTACAAGTCCCGAGCTGAAATTTTGAACTAAACACTTAATTCGTTCTTCTAATAAAAAAGGAAAGTTAATATTGTCTTCAACTAGAGTTTTCTTTGATTCGTTTTATTACCTTATAATTACGGAAAAATTCAAATTTTCTTTAACTGTTGTAGTGTCTTTAATTTTCTTTAAATGTTATGTGGTTGTTTTTTTGTTTTTTCTTCTTAGAAAAAACGTTGCCCCACACTAGGAATTTCTCCTGTATCGTGGGTGCGTTTACAAACATTTAAACAGACATACACAAACAGCCAGACCCGGAACAACTATCTGTAGGCCATACAAATATTTGTTCCGTGCGGGGATCGAACCCGCGACACGCAGCGCAGCAGTCGATAGCTCAACCACTGCGCCAACCGTGCCGTCATGCCGTTGCCGTTGTGGTTTTATGTGTTGTTAGTTAGCATCAGCGCATGCCATTGTTAGTTTCCTCTTTTGTATTTATATACAGCTCCATTCTTGGCTTTCTCATTCATGTCATTTCCTATACTATCACCTTGATGTTAATTTTTCCAATTGATATTGTGTCATCAGTCTACATCCACCACACCCACGTCCACGCTTCAGTATCACTGCGATCTGAAAGGCGCTGAGCATTGTTACGCTCCCCACAAGGACAGAACTGGTGAAGGTCGAGAGAACCGCAGGGCCGGTCGTTGTATCGATGCTTGGGGGCGGCCTTGTCTAATTGTAGACTTTAAAACAATATAAAAAAACTGTTGACTCTAGGTTTTTTTCCTATATCGTGGGTGCGATCACAAAAATTAAAACTCGCATGTATACACAAACAGCCAGACCCGGAACTGCTACTGTAAGAAATATTTGATCCGTGCCGGAATTGAATCCGCGATACGCAGCGCAGTCCTCTGCATGATGATGATGACCCCTAAGGGAATACACGCAAAGTGCTAATAGGATAAACTGTGTGTTGCAACCAAACCAATTATATTTATTACTTCATAGCGTCGATAATTACCCGCTCGGGGCTTAATGAATGATGACCTGATACTAATAATGGTTAAGTACTTGTCATTGTCATTAACTTCTCCATTCTTTGTTAATTGACTCGTATGAAGCAGCTGTTCCGATATTGTGAGGGAGGCTACAGGTTGTTCCAGTCTGCACATTCGGTTGGGCAGTGTTTGTTGAAAAACAGAGCTGACTCGCAGAAATTACTACAGATCAGCAAAATGTAGATATAAAAGGATTGAATGATTTGATTCAACTTGAGCGTTGGCAGATAGTGACATTCCAAAAAACTAGAATCTATTTTGACCGTTGACGGAGTAAAGCATTTAGTAAGGAACGATATAACGTATTTATAACACAGCACCAAGGTCATAAACAAGGAAGATAAAACTACATCATTAATTACCATGACATTTATAGTGATTAGAAGAATTTATTTTTTATTATACATAAGTAAGTTATTTTATCCGCGACAACTTTAATGAAACCTGTTTGTAGTTAAGGCCTATTTTAAAAACCATCCAATTTGACTACCAATAAGGAACTTACGATCATACGTATTTATACTAGTACTCCCCCGCGACCTTCGTCTGCGTAAAATTATTATTCAATATTCCGATCGGATGTAGTTAAATAATTTCAAGTGTTTTATTTTTTTTTGCACAGAACCCTAATCATTTTTTTTCTAAAATAAAAGTAGCCAAGTTACCTACTCCTTATAACATCAGCTATCTGCCAATAAAAGTACCGTCAAAATCGGTATTAACCGGAAAAGCAGACAAACAAAAATAAACTGTTTGGTTCAACAGACAAACGCGAACAGTACAAACGTTTTATTATTTTATTCGCATAGCGATTGTCATCTGATCTGCACCACCTTTGACAAAGTATTATTGCACCAAAATTGGCTTTCAGTCTAAACCAGTTACAACTAAGTTGAATACCAGTATTTTACATTACCATTCGATCACATCGAAGTAAGTCGGGTTCAAAAAATTTCTTTGCAAATACTACCTGCTGATTGCGGAGAAATAAGGCTGAAATACGTTACATGCTCCGCCCTACACACATTTGATTAAACAGAGATACAATACTATCATGTCACTAAATTACTGAAATTTTCTCTACCCACAGTAAAAAAGTAATATTTTTGTTCAATAGGTATAGTCTCCCTTTAATCAATCCGTTTTTGTTTGGATATTTATCCTTAATTTTATAATTAAAGCCGCATATTTAGCGATTAGACTAACCATCGTATCACCCTATGCAAAACGTCTACTTTTTTGTCATTCTATGGTGTACATAATAAAGAATATTCTATCTATTTTAATGACACTCTAGCTCAGGTAATAAAACCGCATCAATTTCACATTATATGCTGTATCATGTCCATAATACAATACAATTATTGCACCTCGGTGCTTCAAAACACCGACAGACATGAGAGAAAATACTGATTATGACGCAAAATTATGTGGTACTCGCTTAGATTAATATCGGTAAATAACTAATGCCCGTGGAAACGAAAGAGCAGTGGTGCCCAACGGAATCGTTTCGCGAAGTACAGGTTGTGGGTTCGAACCCAAGCACGCATTTTACACTGTGTAATTTACTTCATCATTGCTGCTCTAAAAACGGTGAAGGAAAACATCGAAAAGACGTTATTTTACTTTAAAAACAGGACTATGTCAGTAGGAGTCTGGATTTAAGCCCGGTTGCTGGCAACAGGCTCGCTCCCTATTTCATGGGACTTCAATAACTGGCGAAATGTAATCCTAATCCTTCGGGGAAAACAGGCGTCATAAAACTATGCGATTTCCCTTGTTATCAGATCAATCCGCCAGAAACAAGACATTTTAATTGATTTTCTATTTACGAAGGGTGCACGCAATTTGCCCATCATTCTATAACCATACATTTACACGCGATAAGTATAATTGTCCAATATCACAACAAAGGCGCGCAGCAAAAACGACAACAATGCCTGCGCAGGATTCGCGTCACGTTCACACCGATTATGTCATGAAGATGCGCGCGCAAGCCCTGCGAATTCCGCATTCAAATTTGTATCACGCACCCGTTTTTATATATGAGTTTATATTTTTATTTCCTTGAACGTGGAATGATAAAGATGTAGTTATTAAAGACATGACAAAGATATGAGTGGCCAGTATTAAAAAAATAAACAACAGAAATAATGGCTGTCGGTTGAGGATCCTCAATTTAATGGACGTAGTCGAGGCATAGTCAGCATAAACCAGGAGTAAACAGACACTTCACGAATGCCGTAAACCAAGCTTTCTGTAGTAAACTAAGTATTACTAACTCAATGCAAATATGATTGCTAGGAATCGACATTATTTTTGGGATGATAAATCAGGGTAGAACTCAATATAACGAATTCAAAACAATGTGCTGATGGAAAAATTGAATATTACGGAGGTCATAAAACTTATTTTAACAAAAAAATCGGCTTTTTTAGACTTAGGGCTTTTAATTTGCAAGGATGTATGAAGCTAGTACGAAAAATTTAATCAAAATCAAAAATCAAAATCAAAATATTTTTATTTCACATAGGCCTACGTGGGCACTTGTAAAACGTCGACAAAAAGCTCGGTTCGGGTTGGTCGTTTCCTATGGAGAAGAACCGGCAAGAAACTCCATGGTTACTCTTTTAAAATCATTTGGCTTTACAATTTTTCTATGTTACAGCGTTGGCACTTAAGTATGAGTGGACATCGTAGGCCCGACAATAAGTCATTGCTTACTACAAAACGTAGAACAAGATAAAAAGTTACCAAGGATCTAGGAATCTATAAGGCTTACAATGTCCACACATTTACAAACAATCGGTAAATAAGAAAATGAGTCTATACAAGCAAAAAAAAAAAAAAAGAAGATTTTGCAAAAAGACTAGATTAAACAAGTGACACAAATGTTGTCATCCGTGCTGTAACTATTCTAAATTGAATTATCTATAATTATCATCTTCTGTTTAGTCTTTTTCCAACTATGTTGGGGTCAGCTTCCGGTCTACCCGGATGCAGCTGAATACAGTATTTCACGTGGAGCGACTGTCGGTCTGACCTCCACTACTCAGTTAGTACTGGGTAATACGATACCCCTTGGTAAGACTGGATGCCAGACTTTCGGGCCACTGACTACCTGTGACGACTGACAAAGATCTACATATGATAGCCGGGACCAACGGTTAACGTGATCTCCCAAGCACGGAGAAAACTCTGTTTCTAATGGGTGTTCACCCATCCTCAGACCAACCTAAAGTTTAATGCGAGCGGCTGTTATTATTTAGCCACAAGCTCTACGTCTATATAAACTAGTACACAAGCACTACAGACATTTTAACTTAGTCTCAAGAATCTTAAACGCTAGTAATTCCGGGTGCTATCCTCGGGTCATTAATTAAAGTGACACTATTCATTATTCAAAAGTGACACTCGCAGCATTCAACGATAAATTCTCGACGAACAATTATCCGTAACTATGCACAGTTACTAACAATTAACGCAAAATAATCGTAATTAATACATCATTTATTTATGCAGGTTTACGTAATAAAATTTAAAAATATATTACTTACATTTTAAAAATATGTAGGTTAGGTATACATGCATACCAAACGCCAAGACAGCTCTTGGCTAAATAATAACAGCCCCACGGGTCGATCTTCGAAGTTAAACGTTCCTCATGACTGAGGGTCGTGACCACATGAGGTCGTCGCCTTCTCCACCAAAGCTCTCCATGCTGGACGGTTTTCGGCCATGCGGACAGATGCTCCTTTGCAGACATCCATCACCGCATCTGTCCATCGAGTTGGTGATCTTTCACGGCCCCTTTTCCCTTCCACGTTACCACACAATAAGCTTCTCCAAACTATCACGGAGCCTGAACGTGGAAACACTGGGGAGCAGTGGTAGCCTAGAGTGGTTCGAACCCATCCCAGGCGCATTACTCTCAGTCATTTATTTCACCACCGCTGCTCTCAAAACGGTGAAGGAAAACATCGTGAGGAAACCGGCATGTCCTAGACCCAAAAATTCGAAGACATGTGGAATCTACCAATCCGCATGCGTGCTGGATTTACATAATAATATACCCTTTCATAGAGCGGGGGTCTCTGTCCTAGCAGTGGGAACCGTATAGTCTGATTATGCTATGGAAAGCGTGTTTCCGATAGGTTCACTGCAGACCCACCGTACCCCTGGTATAGGTTTGGGTATGCACCTCATGCACTTGCATTTCTTTGCGGTGCTGCATTGTTGGATGCTGAAACTAATTTTTGGCGGAATTATCTAAAACTAAATGTTATAATTACATTATTAACTTTTTATAATGCCAGCAACATGTGAGCAGAATTTATAGCAGGTTCCATTATTTTTTATTGACTCGCGAGATGTAACCGCTATCGTTTTGTTTACAATTTTGATCTAAATTATAATTGGATAACAGCTTAGTTTAGATTGCTTCGGAATAGATTATTATTCATATTATTTTTCCAAGTTTTTAAAGGAAAAGCCATAAGATTACATTTCTTATTGATACAAGTCTGGTGTAGATAGGGTTCTACTTACCTACGCATGCGTACCTCATCCTTACCTGTTGCCAAGTGAGATTAAGACCAATTGCGAGCGTATCATCATCATCTCATGCCCTTGTCCCATATCATCTTTTCTAACATTCTCGCCTGTCAATCGTAACGCCATCATTTACTCATCATTTACTCCTTTGCGAGCATAAACACAAATAGCAGCGTAGTAATAACTTTAAAACTTCAAACATCTTTGTTAATATCTGCTATTATGTAACTGTCGGTATTTTTAAATCAATTCGCACATAGCGTAGATCTTTAATGACAACTTCATGCAAAAACGGCCAGCGACTTGATGTCGAGGTCATTCGGTGAACAGTTAATATCGATAATAAAGGTCTGGTTCTAGGTGAGATAACCAGTTCAGGGGTACGTAAAGCAAGTATATTTGATTGACTAATTTTGCAGTTACATCGTAAGCCAACCATCTGCATTTATCCAGTACTACACGGTAGAATTTCGTAAGGACCAATACTATATTTCAGTCCTAAACTCCTCGAATTATTGATGTTCTAAAAGACCTAGGATATTTAGAATCTTCAGTTGTCGCATACAAAACTTCAATACTTACTAAACCCAAATGTATTGGACAGATAATTACAGCTTCCATAGAGAAACTTTTCAGTTCGATGGTCTGTATCACCCCCATATATAATCACACCTTTCTGGTTTATCACTACATAGTATAAAAACCCCCGACGGACAAAACCTCTAAAAAACCAAAAATAAAATTAATAAGCGGTCTACTTAGCGGCCCCCCGACGCTACGACGCGGCGACGCTTGGATTAATTTTATTTTTGGTTTTTTAGAGATTTTGTCCGTCGGGGGTTTTGAAACGAAGTTCCTTATCGCGCGTTGTGAAAGGGGGCTAGACGGAAAAAAATCTTACGAAAAGTTGTCACGACACTTTTTGCTATAGTAAGCTATTGTAAGCTTTATTTCTTTAAAATAAAGTTGAAATTTCCTTAAATTACGTACAATTGGGGTGTGTATGTGAGTAAGGATAGATATGATTATTATTTTGAGTGACCGAACTACAAAGTACAAATTCGGTTGTGCAGTTAAGTAAGACGTATTGCTTCGAATTAAGGATTAATCTTCCTTAAATTAAATATTTTATTTTTCGCACACTAACTTAAATCTAAAATGTATTGATATTAGTAAGTAGACCGCTTAGTACAAGCACATAACAAAGCGGACCCCCGACGCTATTAAGACGCTTGGATTATTTTATTTATGGTTTTTTAGAGGTTTTTTGTGTCGGGGGTTTTTTAAATTTTTTTTCCGCTTACATTGCAAACGCAGGCTGAACCCTACGAGATTTATCAAAATAATGTACTAGTATTGTGCACATTGAACACACATTGATATCCCACAATAACATTTTTTTGTCATTTACTTTTTACGACAAATAATGGCTAATTTTCGAAGCGATTTTAACCAATACAGCATTAATCCTTATCCAATTAAATACCTTAAATACATTGTTTATTTAATATAGATATATATGGCTCTTTACAGCATATGATTTAAATGAATATTTTCGAAGATATTACAGGTTTAAAAATTGCGGGACGTAGCGTTTGCGACGGTACCGGCCGGCCGGGGCGGGATGTTTGTATTGTCTAATGACAAGAAAACTATAAAGATATTCTGTAATATATATTAATTTTTGTAAAATAAAATAAATGGTAAAAATATAAAAAAGTTAATAAGTAAAAATGTAGTGCATGAATTTAGATATTCCAAAGATAGCAGGAAATCTTCATGGTATAGGGAAAGGGGAATTGTTTTATACTCCAAATTTAACGCGTGCGGGCCACGGGCAGTAATGAATAAATCAAAACTACTGGATCGATTTTAATCATTTTTTCAGTGAGTGACATAGGCTATATATTTTATACCCGTGCGAAGCCAGAGCGGGCCGTTATGTTTTTATATACAACGTTCACAGTTTTTCTGTAGTGTATTTAGTATCAGCATTGCACCCGTGCGAAGCCGGGGCGGGTCGCTAGTGCGTAATAGATTTCCGTTTGGTAAAGATAAGTATTTTGGCTTCCTAAGTTTGGAAAGCTTTTTTATCTGAAAATAATGTTCAAAGGTCATGATGGCGATATTCGGGTGTACTTTCGTGGATTACAGCGGTGATGTTATGATGAGATGATTATAGTTTGCACTAAGGCCCTTAAGGACTTGACCTGGCCTGGATTCTTATGTAACGCAATATTCAGATAAACCTTGACAAAACTGGTAATGTGCTAGCCGTCTAGCCGGTACATGACGGAGGACTTGTTTAATTCATGTGCTTTATATAAGAATTACTTTGCTTAATTAGTGATACAATGACCTTTGGGCAATTTTTGGTCACGAGCCTGTTTTAAAGACTTCGAGGTTGGACAAAGCATCCCACGTCCATGTGCGAGATTTTTCTTCGAAATCTCGCCACAACCTTAGTTTTTCTGCATTAGCTACCGCACTTAAGCAATTATAGCGCGATTAGAAACAACCTTTGTTAAATTAACATTTTACTAAGTAATACTTTACGAGTACTGATACTTACTTGATCGCAAACGGTCCTTAAGTACGTGTTAGGTAAACGACTATTTTTGTAATAGATTATTTATTGTCATCGACTAAATGTGCTGGCAACACCGAAAACGGTTGAATTTGTGCGATCTATTAAAAAATCGGTCGGTTAGCACGGGAATCGCGGGCGATGAAAAATAGCTTGTTGGTTTTTTGGCGCGTCGAGGTTTTACGCACGTTTCGTATTTTGCATTACATAGAAATATTCGTATAGTACCTAGGCTAGAGTATTATTATAGTAATAGTATTGTCAAAAACCCTAACCTTTTTAGCATCGAAATTCAGACATTAAATACATATATTACCGAAGTGCAGCAGTTTCATTATATACGCAATAAACACGCACTTGCTACACGTAATAGGCCTTTAAAATTAACATAAATTTTGTATGTTTACTCTCCCTACATCGCAGAGTCAATAGTTTTAGAAAACAAATAGAATAGTTTCGGTTTTAATTTAGTTATTTAACTCAATATTTAATGTTTTAAGGAGAGTTAAGTATACCTAGCTAAATGTGGATGGCTATAAGAGTGGAGGATGACTAAAGCAACGCTGGATGGACTTGTGAAGTATGATATGGCTAGTTAAGTAAGGGTAAAATTTTAACACCCTACCTTGGACAGGTTAGAATTGATTTGATCCTGGATACAGGAGTTACTTGATCGACTTATAAACAAGGTCAAGATTGAAGAGGAAGTACGCTGCAAGAGGGGGCGAAACGCGCTCAAAAATTATGCATCTTGCCTCAAATAAATTCTTCTGCATGTTCCAGTTTTTGCAACCTTGTGTGTGTGTTCAGTGTTTGTTTGTGTATGTTTGCCTATTAATACCTCGGGCCAAAGGGCACCTAATTTAATTCAGCCTCTGTCTATACACTTCAGCCAACATATCTTTGCAGGCGGACTAAAATAAATTTAACAAGATTGACTACTCAGATAATTACTAAAATAGAAGTATGGGGGAAGAAGACATGCTGCGCCGACCTCAAATGCATGCATGTTGGGATGGGGGAATGATGATTATAACCATGTTAGTTAATTAAAGGAACACGTTCAAATGAGGTACAAAAAAATTGATAATTCTTCATATAGTACTCCGAAAACGTTAACTAGTAAAGATCAGCTGAGTTCCGATTTTTTAACAACACGACACCGGTTAAAAACTAAAAAACCTTTTAAATGGTTTTCGGTGCTAAATTCATCGCATTCATTGTATAACATCTCACATGGGAATCATCGCCAATAGCACCTTTTTTATAACAACTATGTACATTTGAAAAGAAGAGAAAAGAGGAGAAAACTCAAATACCAACAATAACAAAGACAACAACAATTTACACTCCCCAAGCCGGCTGGTCACCGTGGGGATGAATGACCACTACCCTCCATCTGCAGTAAACAGAAGAAGTAACAATAGAACTCTGCAAATAGGCACATACAACGTAAGATCCCTGTCTTCGACAGAGAGATACCTACAACTTATTCATGCTCTTGAAAATATAAAATACGACATTTTGGGTCTTTCAGAAGTAAAAAGAACCGGTTACAACATAGAAGAATACCAAAATCACATACTATGCTACATTGGTCAAACTAAGGGAAAATACGGGGTCGGTTTTCTTATTAAGAAAACATACAAGAACAATATTGTGAATTTCATAGGATTATCTGATAGAGTCGCTCTGCTACAATTGGAACTAGAAGATCTAAACATCTCACTAATCCAAGTCTATGCACCCACTGAGAAAGCGAGTGAAGATGAAATCCATAAATTTTATGCTGACATCTCAGCAGCACTATCCAAAGCTGATGATAAAATAATATTAATGGGCGACTTTAACGCTAAAATCGGACTTCCCAACGAGGGTGAGGACTTAATAATAGGCAAATACGGTTATGGCGAGCGGAACGAACGGGGCGAACTACTCATCGACTTTGCTTTCGAAAACAAACTCTCCATAATGAATACATACTTTAAGAAAAGGGAAAGTCGACGCTGGACTTGGATCTCGCCCGATCAGAAAACAACGAATGAAATAGACTTTATAACAACAAACCAACCTCAACTCATAACCAACATCGAAGTTCTCAACAACGTTAGATTCCCTTCTGACCACAGACTGGTAAGGGCAACGCTTAATATGAGAGTTTCGAAAAAGAATAGAAAGAATTTTAAACCACCAAATATAACTTTAGAAACGGATAGTGAAATCGAAAGCTTTGTGGAAAGTCTAAAATCTTATTTAGGAAATACGAAAGAAACTTCTGACATACAAAGCCATTACAATTTAATAGAAGGAGCATTACTAAACAGTCTAAACAAGAACAGCAAACATAAAAAACAACACCAAATATTTAGCGCAGAAACAGAGCAACTAATAAATAAACGCACAGAACTAATAAAAACAAAACCTAAAGATAAAGTAATGAAGAACGAGCTCAGCAAACTGTTTAAAATCACAAACAAATCTATTAAGAAAGATTATAAGAAACATAGGCAAGACATAATCACAAGAAACCTTATGAAATATAAAAGCACCAAAAGAGCTTTCAAAGACCTGAAACTACATAAATCGTGGATACAAAAACTAGAATCCAAATCAAATACAACGGATACAAGAAAAGATGTGATCAACCACGCCACAAAGTTCTATAGGAAACTGTACATGAAAAAATTAGACAATATGGATATAGAAATGCAAGTCAATAGTGACACAAGGACCACAATTGAGCCTATAATGGAAAGGGAAGTGTACAACCACATAAGAAAATTGAAATCAGAGAAAAGTCCAGGGCCGGATGGCATAACAAATGAAGCCATCAAACTAAGTGCTCCTGTTTTACTCCACCACCTGACTCAGCTGTTTAATAATATACTGGATTCCGAAATGGTTCCTCAGCAATGGTGTACTTCGTAAATAATACTTATCTACAAAAAAGGAAGTCCTACGGACATAGGAAACTACAGGCCTATCAGCCTAATGGCCAGCACATACAAACTCTTTGCATCTATTATTCTAAGCCGAATATCATCTGGAATCGATTGTTCACAACCTACAGAGCAAGCTGGTTTCCGTTCAGGTTTCTGTACAATAGACCACCTACAAACACTACAACAAATAATGGAGAAGTACATTGAATTTAACAAAAGCTTATACTTAGCATTCATTGACTACAGCAAAGCTTTCGATACTATCAGTCACAGCTCAATCTGGGAAGCGCTGAAACTCTCCAAGGTCAACCATAAGTACATAAATATCCTGAAATATATCTATGCTCACAGCACTAGCAAGGTTAAGCTAGAAACAAAAGGTGACACCATAAAGATCGAAAGAGGCGCCCGACAAGGAGACCCTATCTCTCCAAAACTTTTTATTGCTGTTTTGGAAAGCATATTTCAAAAAGTTAACTGGACTAGAAAAGGCATAAAAATAGGGAAAAGATATCTCAGCCATCTCAGGTTCGCAGATGATATAGTCCTGCTAACTGAAACTCCGGAAGAATTGGAAGAAATGATATGCGCACTAGATATCGAAAGCTCCATGATAGGCTTGGAAATGAACGCAAGTAAGACCAGACTAATGACAAACAGCATCAGAAAACCTATATGCATCAAAGGAATCAACATAGAATATGTAGAAAACTATATATATCTAGGAAAGCAAGTGTCATTCTCCAAGGCTAGCATGGATGAAGAAATACAACGGAGGGCAAACATTGCTTGGAAAAAATTCTGGTCACTAAAAGAAATTCTTAAAGGCCACTACACGCTAAAACTAAAAAAAGTAGTGATGGAGACTTGCCTGTTACCAAGCCTATTATATGGGTGTCAAACTTGGGTCCACACTAACAGGACAAAACAGAAAATTGTGACTACACAGAGAGCGATGGAAAGAAGCATATTAGGCTTAAGAAAAATACAAAAGGTAAAAAGTGCAAACATCAGAAAAAAGACAAAGCTGACAGATGCTCTTACAAAAGCACTCGCACTAAAATGGCGTTGGGCTGGTCATGTCGCACGTCTCGGTGATGACAGATGGACCATTCAAACCACGAGTTGGGCAGGACCACCGAATAAAAGAAAGGTCGGAAGACCACTCAAAAGATGGTCTGATGACATTGCGAAGACTGCTGGCTCAAACTGGCTAAATCTTGCCAAAGACCGCGAAAAGTGGAAAAAGATGGAGGAGGCCTTTACCCGTAATGGGACTACATAATAATAAAAACTAACACTAACTAACTAGAATAAGTTACTAACAATACTAACACTCAATTATTAATAAGTACTAAATATCAGTGTGTAAATTTACCCGAGATGAGAAATAAAAGGCTTTTTATTTTTATTTTTATTTATTTATTTTATTTATGTACATTTGTCAGTTAAAATTATACATCGTTCAACAAAGGGTGAGAAAATTGAGATGGTAGTGTGGAATGTTGGCAAAGGATACAGCATGATAATAAAAAGCGTGTAAAAGAGAACAACTATCATCATCATCTGTCTAGCCTTTTCCCAACTATATTTGGGACAGCTTCCAGTCTAACCGCATGCTGCTGTATAGCAGTATGTATTTTACATGAAGCGACTGCCTATTTGACCTTCAGAATCTAGTTACTGGGTAATAATTTTGGGGGACTATCTTAAGTTTTTTTTTTCTTTTGGCAGGAGTGGGTGTATCGAAATTTTTGGTATGGTTCTGTCTGTTATTTATCAGTGTTTTTTTTTGTTTATATTTTTATTAGTATCATGTTAGCATGTACTATTGTGGGTTTGAATATGTCCCTCGTTTAAACTAACATACTGTTTATGTATAAATAGTATAAAGTGTCAAAAACACTGGAAACGGGATATTTGCTACTTGTTCCTCTGGTTTATCGGAGGGGCTCTTGGCTTAATGATAACAGCCACACGCACACGACTTAAGTTACAGTATTTTCTCAGGTGAGCAGATTGAGTGTTCTAGTTAATTGAACGAGTAACCATGGAGTTTCTTGCCGGTTGTTCTCCATAGGAAACGCCGAACCCGAACCGTGCACCTTTCTTAGAAGTTTTTATAAGTGCCCATGTAGGCCTGGGCACTGCTGAAAATGAGGTTTTGGATTTCCAGGTCGACCGAAGTGTTATTGAGTTATTCCACCAGCAATTAATCAGTAGTAGCCCGGAGTCTGGATTAGTACCAGGTTGATGGCAATAGGGTAGCCCCTTATTACACAACGACATATGAAGTGACTTCAGGTGACTATAGCGTACACCTCTGCCAAACACTTCGCGGACTACAGGCCAGATACAGATATAGTATTACGTGTATTAATAATATTTAATAACAAACAGCTTATTACAGTTCCTTGAAAATGATGTTCAATACTTGAGAACCTTTATTCGAGGTTTCCGGTATAAGAACCTGAGTATTTCAACATTTGGTCCCCTGTCTAAAATTCTCCTCATTATTCCCAGTCTAGCCTCATCAGAGCTGCAGGCTACCCCATAGAGAAGCACCGCGTTACAACGGAGGATGGCTACATCCTGCAGATGCATAGGATCCCGGCAGGCAGGCGCTCTGCTAGACGAACTGGGGAACTGAACGCTAAGGGGAAGAAGGCCATCCTAATTGTCCACGGTCTCGGCGGCAGCAGTGGGGACTTCGTGATCATGGGACCAGAGAGAAGCCTTGGTAAGTTTGGTGCTGTTGGATGGACAGTATAACCGACAGGAACTAAAACGATTAAATAAGAGCTACAGTGTTTAACAGCCATCTTTGTTTCCAGCTTACCTCGTAGCTGACGCAGGGTACGACGTATGGCTAGCCAACTTACGAGGCAACGTGTACACAACGCATACAAACCTCACCAAAACTGACAAGAAATTTTGGAACTTCAGGTACGTGTATACTTCTTCTGGCTGTTCAGGAGTAGTATGGTGAAGTTTTCATTGTGCCTAGAATTAGAGCAGCGGGGTATTGCTTATCACACGCAATAAATTAGTGACAGAAAAGTGTATAACGTGGGGAGGCCAGTCAAAGCTGATTGTAGATAGCGTATCCATAGCTGCTTAGGGAGTCATCCATAAATTACGACACACGAATTTCATGATTTTTTGCCCATCCCCCCGTCCTTGTCATAGCTAGTTCACATTTGTGAGACTCCCCCCCTCCCTAGTGTGACGTCACATATCTTGCAAATTTACTTTTAGAAAATCATTGAATGATAACCGCAGTTCCGAAATCAGTTTTATTTCCATTTTTTTTTAAATAAAATTATCATCAAATCAAACAACTAACAAAACAAAAAAACGATTAAGTATTTATAGTCCAAGATCCCAGGGCCGCCAGACGTCACGTATTTTCTGACGAATGAAATGTGGACGATTAAGTAGTGTTAGTAGGTACTAAGAACGCATGCGTAACTGCTAGCTTGCTTAGACGGCCAATTTTCAGGTATCAGGTAATCAAAGTACATAAAAACATGACTTACCTCACGTAAATTCTGAAAGCTGATTTTTACGTATATTTAAGGCAATATCCTTAATAATAAGTCGCCAATACTGCCAGACACTTTTCGTGGGCCGTTTTGCTTAACAGACGCTTTAAAGGTCCAAAAATTATTACTTAACTTCACGTAAATTCTGATGCTCCATTTTTATATATGTCCACCAGACAACTATTTTAAAACCTTTTACAAGAAGACAGACCGATCCAAGGAGCCAATCATCCCCAATTCAATTTTAATGTACTCTTAATCTTAACTCTTAATGTAATCTACGCGCATGAGATCAGCCTCATGCGCGTGTGTCTCACTCAGATTGCGATATCAAGGCCCCCTTCGGACCAACAGCTAAATTCACTCGCAAGCAGTGTTGTCAGATACACCGCTTTTCCGCTTTTTACCCCACCTTTTGAAAAATTTAGTACAAAGGTTCCGCTTTCCGCTTTAGGCCATCGCGGTTCCGCTTTTTAGGGTTCCGTAGCCGAACGGCAAAAAACGGAACCCTTATAGATTCGTCATGTCTGTTTTTTTGTCTGTCCGTCCGTATATCAAAGCCACTTTATTCCGAAACTATTAGGACTGGGTCTTTAAAAATGACATGGAGGTGCCTAAAACCATTTTTTTTCAAAGTTAATCTTTTGAAAGATAGACACTTCCAAAGTGGTAAAACGTGTGTGTCCCCCCGCCTCTAATTTCTTAAGTAAGAGGAGAAAAAATCTGAAAAAATATGGGCATGTAGAACGTACACGAACGTGGCTGTTTCGTTACTTACTTCGAAACTAAATATTCGCATTACCTCCACGACGGTAGCGAAACGGCGAAGCCATACATTTTTACTGATAAGTAGAATTTGTGAAGTTAGGGTCGGTAGAGTTAGGCCGTGTAGATTCAGGAGCTTGCCTCTACAAGAGATCTGATATCTTTTTCACAGGGCAAACCTTATGTGGTCGTCTTGGCAACATTTTGCATGAAATGCATTTGGTGGGATTCCCAATATTATTTTTTCCATTCTTTTTATTCATTTTTTTTTTTAAGAATAGTTTTCCAATCATTGCACCATTCGTAAATTGTTCAGAATAGTTACAGCACTGATGATAACATCTGTGTCAATATTCTGTTTTTTTTTGTGAATGTTTGGACTTTCTTTTATCTTTTTCTACCTTCTGTAGTAAGCAACGACTTATTTTCGGGACTACAAATATTGTAAAACCAAATGATTTTAAAAGAGTAGCCATGGAGATTCTTGCCGGTTCTTCACCATAGGAAACGACCAACCCGAACCTTGCACCTTTTGTTGACGTTTTATAAATGCCCATGTACTCGTAGGCCTATGTAAAATAAAATTGATTTTGATGAATTAGCTAATTTCAATGACGATGATAATGAAGATTAGGGGCACTACTCAGAAATGTTGAGAGATTAATGTTTTTCTTCTTTGGAATTTTTAAGATTAATTCCCAATAAATATATGATTTGAAAAAAATGCTGTTATTCAATTAATTTGTTAACAATATCGAATTTTTGACAGTTGGGTGAATTTCAACAAATGGCATTTTTTTTATCATATCGGTGAACTTTTTCATTTATATTTTTTTTGTATATTTTTCAGGTTTAATGTAATCTTTAAGATATCAAATATCCCCAAATTTAATATCATCAACGTATCATTTAAGACTAAGGAGAAAATTCAGTTTGAATTCTGGTTTCCACCGATATGACAAACTGGCACCGATTTTTTTTTCTGTACACCGGTATGATAAGTTTATCCACCGAAATGATGTACATATCCAGCGATATGATGATCTATCACCCTTTGAACATCAAAAAATGAAATAGTTAGTAGGTACCTATACACCGTGTAAACCACTTCATCACGAAGCCGTCAACCAAGCATTCTGTACATGAAACTAAGTAACTTTACGCAAAAATTATTGCTGGGAAACGCCTTTTTTTTGGGGGGTGTAAAATCATGTTTTGTGGTAGAACTCAATGTAACGCACTCAAAACATTGTGCTGATGGACGGATTGAATAGTACGGGGCCGTGGAGGTGTTTAAAGGAAAAATCTTACATTAAAAACGTGTATTAAAAAAAATACCTCAAAAAGTTGGAACTTTGACCCCTAATGTCTCCGTAACTAGAAGGTTCCCAGGTATGGTGTAGAACAAAAAAATTATCGCAATGACAGGGAAAACCAGTGCCTTGCGTGCCAACTGAAGACCTGAACTAAGGGTCTTATGTAAGTAGATCACGTCCAAAGAGAACTGAGTTCTTAGAAATTCAGTTGCAATATTTTTTTTTAAATGATGTACCTATTTTATTATATATACTTTCTTTTTTATCATATTAACTATAGGTATTATGAATTAAAAAAAAAATGTTTATTTTTATTATCATTGTCTTTGTAATACTTTACTTAACGAAATGATACGGGATCTACCGATATGATAAAACGAATCACCGAGATGATAAAATGATCTAGCGATATGATAAAGTAATCCACCGATGTGACAAAACTGTGCGTTGATCATGAATCGAAACAACGATATTAGATATAAGACACCGATTGGTTTTTTCGGTGTAAATTATCACATCGGTGGTAATAAAGACCACCGATTACAGCGATATGAGAACAGCGACGTGAGAAATAATACACTTTTTCGAAAATTAGAAAAAATGCGTAATATCTAGGATAAATTCAATAACAGTCAATGAAGCTAATTTACTTACTACCTGTGTTAGAACCAAACAACAAAAATAAAACTACTCATTACACTAGAAAAATGCAACCACCGATACTATAAAATAATTGTCCGGGAGCAACTAAAATGACGTACTTATGTTATTGGCGAGAATATGCAGCGATTTGACACAAATCCGTCCTGACTGCACACTAGCACACACTAACGAGGAAAATAAAATTGGGGTGAGGACGCTGTCGGACTCGTCGATGTAAAGTTAGGTTTAAATTACTTTTGTCCAGCGATATGAGAACATTTTTCAGGACAGGTACGTTTGTGCCTCTCAGTAATAACAATCGTTAATTATGAAATAAAATATGCTATATATTAATAACAAAACTAATATTCTATAAAATAGAATAAGTTATATAATTAACTTATTTATTTCTATTAGTGTATAAGCTTTTTTGTTTGTAAAAAAAGTAGAGGGACAGCACCGATTTGAAGAAAATAGAGGTTTATGAATTTATTTCAACCTTTGTAAATAGTCCTAGCCAAATTATATTTTTGCCACAACCCAATAACTACCTATTTAATACTAAAAAATATAATTCAGAACGATATTCCTTTTTTCAAATACTAATTTCACCGAAGACAAAAAAGTAAGTCATTTGGGAAATTCACCCAGTTCTTTAAAAAAAAATTGAAGTGTTTTCGAATTTATCTAAACAGCTTACACGATAAAATTCTATTATTATTGTAGCCAATTAATGAGCATTTTTTTACATGTTAATTTTTAATTATTTACCTGATTTTTTTTAATTTTCGCAGATTTTTTATATTAACAATTAAGTGATATGAGTAAACTGTTAGAGAGTGGGAGAGAGAGAAGTCAATGTATCCTAATACATATCTCACTCAATCTCATGCGCGTAGATAATGCCCTCGCGCTCCTACCAACAGAGATTTATTAAAATTGAATTGGGGATGATTCGCCCCTTGGATCGGTCTGTCTTCTTGTAAAAGGTGTCTGGCAGTATTGGCGACTTATTATTAAGGATATTGCCTTAAATATACGTAAAAATCAGCTTTCAGAATTTACGTGAGGTAAGTCATGTTTTTATTTACCTTGATTACCTGATACCTGAAAATTGGCCGTCTAAGCAAGCTAGCAGGTACGCATGCGTTCTTAGTACCTACTAACACTACTTAATCGTCCACATTTCATTCGTCAGAAAATACGTGACGTCTGGCGGCCCTGGGATCTTACTCTATTATAATTACAAGTTGTTAACTTCTTCTTGTACAATTTGTTATTTTTTTTATCAGCATATAGTGCACTGTATGTTTCATATAACTTACGGTAAAGATTACCTAAATCACTTTTTTTTTCATTTTAAACTTGTTTCGTAACGTAAATGGAATAAAAACAAAGAAATCACCGCTAGGCGCAATGCGTTTGGCGGCATTTTTCAAAGGGCGCCTAGGCGGTCGGCGCACAACACTAGTAGAGCGAGTGGTCGACAAAACAATTGGTATCTTAAATTAACACAGATAATATAGTTGTATATGTTTTTGAGGTTTTCGTAAAGTAATAGTTTAAAGTTCGTGTTTTAACACTAAAGGCAGAAACATACTTACGTGTCGTGGCGTGTCTAGACGCGCCAGAAGCATATCGGTTTCATACATTTAATATGGTTAGGGACATATTTGCATGGCGTGTCGTTGCGACACGACACGCCAAAATGTATGTGTATGTAAGTGTGTGTGTGTAAGTGTGTTTCCGCCTTTAGATTATAATAGATTTTGAAATGTGACGTCAAAAAATTTAGGACCCCTCCCACCCCCTTGTCACACAATGTCACACTTCGTCGACCCCCTACCTCCTCCTTAACGTGTGACGTAATTTATGGATGGCCCCTTAGTCCCAATATTTCGAAATACAAAACGACATTGACAGAGGATCAACCTATTACAACGTTTGGTACAACCTATGATAGCGCCAAAAGATTTGCAGTTGCCTGTCGCATTAAGGTGCAAAATATGCGTTGCATTTTTTTTGTAAATAATATCAGTGTAGTGTCCTTTTTAAAATTTGATTATATTTTTACGAAATCAAGGAAGAATTTAGGAAATAATTGTGACTTTTATGCTGAGAAAGTCGTGGTCAATTAACTAGAACTCAACTGAGAAAATACTGTAACTGAACATATACCTACTAGATATGTTTTACATTTTTATGTGGAATAATTGTATTTCATTTGTGAAAACCATTCACATTTTAACGGTTTATCATGATTTAATAAAGGTCATCGATACCGACAATAGCCCTTCAATCTGCACACAACACGTCATACTGAGAATGATGGATGTTAGTCACGTCCGCTAGGTGTATTAAGTACGTTGGGGTAGTACGTTGTACGTTACGTTAAAGCGATCTACAATCTACAACACACGACAACGTCACACGAAAGGCAACCTTTCTCACCCCGCTCATAAAAATGTTGTCCCCTTCTAGTTTTAACGAACACGGCAAATACGACGTGCCGGCGATGATCGACCGAGTTCTGAACGTCACAGGCCTGGAGAAGATCATGTTCCTGGGCCACTCCATGGGCACCACAAGCTTCTTTACTATGATGTCTCAGAGACCAGAGTACAATGACAAGCTGATAGCCTTCGTGGCTTTAGCACCAGCTGTGTATTTAGACAACATTAAAACAATTGCGAATCTGGCATTGAATACTATGGAGTTACCGGTAAGCAACGACATTGTATTGTATAACGGGCTGGTGTCCGCAATTTGACATCCAAAGCGTTGCGTACGGGTGGGAAAATTATTTGATCCACCACCCTAGTTCCCCAACTGGTTGCACTCCGGTACAAGTGTGATGTGTCAAACACGGCAATTATGACATTTTATGGTCACATATGGTCTAAGACATTGCTTCTGATAGCATTTTAAATTTCTTTGCCGGCTAGTGAATAAGGATAAATTGATAAAAACGGCTACAAGCCAGTTAATACAGGTTCCAAAAATTACAAATTGAACATTAATTTGTTTAATTATCTGAAACCTAATCACACTGAAGCAGCAAAGCAAAAAGTGGTTCCTTGTTCAAATCTTTGTTTTTCATATTCTAAATCTGAGGAACTCAAGTATTACTCGTAAACTCAGCACGTTCCTTTCTGATGATGTTTATCTTATAGATTCATTTTAACATTACAGAAAGTGTTCAAAGGCAGAGGCTGGTTGGCAGTCATGCCGCAATTGTTGCACAACATGCAGGCAAACTTTTGTAACCAGAACCAACCGGAGACCGACCTCTGCATGATGTTAATTTACGCTTTGATCGGAGATGATTTAGAACAACATGACTCGGTACGGAATGTTTATTATCCTTCTGATCTTTACTTTCTACACTCATATATACTACGTAGGGGGTGATCTTTAGAACTATACTTATCCGATTCCGAATTTTTTTACCTATAGTAAGGTACTCCCACAGGAAAAGGTTAGCTTTTAAAAATTGACGAAGGTCTGGCGGTTATGGGGCCTCTCTGTAATGCTCAAGTGTACTTGTTGGTTTGTCTTTCTTCCGTGTAGCTACGGACCAACCTACAGAACAACATGAATTAAATTTTATTTATACCAATGCACTATCCCAAAATATGTCGGATTTTAGTCTTATAACCTAGGCCATAAGAACATTAATACCCAGGTGACCCTAATACCAGCAGTTCATCCGGTTAGACTGGAAGCCGACCCAAACATAGTTGAGAAAAAGGCTAGGCAGATGATGAAGCAATCATTGTAATATTTTTGGTGTTGGCTTTCAGGAAATAGCACCCATATTTTTGTACAGAATACAACCGCTGCCGTGGGGATGTTTAGAGCATTTCGGAAAAATCGCCATCACAGGTACGTAGATCTACTATCTATGAACGTATTACCGTGATTTGGGCAAGTTTGCAATTATCTAGTCATTTCCAGGGATTGCCTGGGCTATTGCCTAACAGCTAATACTGTAGAGCACCCAAAAAAAAACAAGAAAATAAACTTATCTAGCAAAGACTTAAAGGCACGACTAAATAAAGCAAGAGTGTGAGCCCTGGTCAAAATTAGAAATATATCTCGACTGATTAAAGCTTACGTATTAAAAATGATCTTGATTGATGATTTGGCCCAGAATTATGCAAGGCGATATAAAGAAACATTGATATACATGTGTCTCCATTTTCAGGCGTGTTCACGACATTCAATGGCGGTGTGTCCGGTCCTGTAGTACCGTACAATATAAGTAATGTCAAAATTCCTGTCTCAGTACTATATGGAGAGAATGATCAGCTCACTGAGAAGTCTGTAAGTTTCCGATCATATTTATTTGATATCACGCATTTATGGTGTAGGTACAAGGTAGCGCAAAAGTAGTGTTGTAATGAGAGAACAAGTTTGGCTAAAGTTATGGTATAATGTGAATTGGCTGCCATTTTTGCTGGAAATTAATGTAAAAGTTTATTTACAGAAAAATTGATAACATCAAGTCGAGAGATAGGTGATATCATGTATCAAATGAAAACCTAATCAGTTACGACAGTTGATGCACAATGGCACATTTGTGCTCGTTTTACGGAATTACACTTTTGCCCTACCCACCCTGTACCACAGCCACGTCTTCCATCAGTTCCAATGAACTGATGGTAAACGTGACCAACAGATTCTGGAGAGGTGATTACGTATGGTAAGGTGGGCGGCGTTAGAAGGCCTCCCACATTGTAGACCAAGGACCTTAAGGCCGCACGAATCCGCTAGATACAAAAACACTGGATCGGGCCTACGACCAATAGTAGAAATTTTTAGGCTGATATGATGTTCGTTTTATACCCCTCCAAAAAGGTTTACTGAGATCGAGTTAACACAGTAGTGTACTGTAAAAAAACGTACTACAGCTACATCTAAGACAACTGAACAACTTAGATCAAAATTCTGAATCGAGCTATTAAAGTTATCATCTTTAGAGCATGTAACCCGACAAATGCAGCTGTTTACCATGTGCGCAGATCATTGTATCTCGCTCAAGAAACGTACTAATGATTGGTCCCGTGTTAGTAAAAAAAAAATACATTATATTAATACTCGGTCGCTGAATGTTCACACCTCTAGCGCGAGTACTCTTCCGCTACTCGCTAGTCGCCGTCGGTGGGGCAAGTGCCTTAGGAGATTTTAAAAGATGTTGTTTTATTTTTTACAGCAAATACTGCGGTTAGCAGAGGAGCTGAAAGCTAATGGTGTCCTAGAAGACGTAAAGCCCGCTTGCTCATGGCCCAAGTTCAACCACCTAGACTTCGTATTTGCGAAGGACGTCGGGACGTTACTCAATAAACCACTCGTCAAACACATAGAACAATTGTATAATAGATATGGTCCTGTATGACAGATTCGTTTTTTTTTTTTATCTAGAAGCTAGATTATCACCCGAAACTAAACCGTCGGCCTTAGTCCTGGTTTCGGCCGAAACTAAGTCTGGGGTCAAAGGTTCGGTTGGTGAAAATGTAAACCAAAAATACTAGACCAATCTATACTAATATTATAAAGCTGAAGAGTTTGTTTGTTTGCTTGAACGCGCTAATCTCAGGAACTAATTTTCCGATTTCAAAAATTCTTCCAGTGTTAGACAGCCCATTTATCGAGAAAGGCTATTGGCTATATATCATCACGCTACGACCAACAAGAGTGGAGCAGCAATGAAAAATGTTGCGAAAACGGGGAAAATGTGACGCAGACGAAGTTGCGCGTGACAGCTAGTCTTGAATAAAATACATGAATACAATGTTGCAACTCAACGTTTAATATTAAAAAAAAATGTTTCCACAGACAATTTCTTTGTATCTTCTCTTGCGAATTTTTTTACCATGTTTTAAATCTGGAACAAAAAGATAGATGGATTAGGATCTTACTATCACTTACAGGATATTTTCCATGATTATTTATTGTTTTGAGTTCCCGATATTTCGACGCTGTTGTAGATTAGGATCATTAATTGCCATAGTTTTTTTACGGAAAATATAAACCTGATTTTGTATACATACGGAAAGTTTATCCTGATATTGTTCACATACGGAAAATATTATCCGGATTTTGTTTACATACGGAAAATATTAACGTGACTCTGTTTACACACGAAAAATATCCTGATTTTGTTAACATTCGGAAAATATTATCCTGATTTTGTTTACATTTGTGACATACTGCTTAAGTGTGAAATGAAGGCACCTGTCAACTACGAATCGACTAATTATTTTCCCGCTCATGAAAAACGTACTAAAGATATTGGAGGTACAGTTATTAATAGTTGATCACCGATCTTTCACACCTGAAAAATTTGCTAGTTTGTTGCAGTTACAATAAAACTGACTAGAGCCATCAAAGAGAGCAATCGTCCGTCACACATAGCCCTCGTCTGCACATCAAGTTACAACAATCTGTCAAATTTCTTTAATAGATTTTCATTTTTATCGTTAAAGAATTAGGTTAAAGGTTGATCGAGAAAATTTCACAGTTTCGGGTACCTTGATGTGCTGGTCTGTAGCTAAACTACGTAAGTTGTGAACAGCTTATCATAGCGGGACAAAATCAACCCTAGTGTGGACTGACTTCGTTATGCACGGTACTTCTCCAAGGTCCTTCTTGTCCTTTAGAAGCTCGGCCGGCTTGTACACACATTTGGTGCCGGGGAAGCCGAGCAGCTCTGCGAGCACATTGATGTCCTGGTAGGACGGCTTTGCGCGGAGCAGCTGTGGAGACAAACAAAACGTACTTATAAAACATTATGATGTTAAGAAACTTCAGTCGTGACGTAAAAAGTTGGGATCACGCGTCAAAAACCCAATGATCACAAGAGGAAAAACAAGTACATTTTTTTTTAAATTCTGAATTAGCTTGCGCTAGGGTGGAGCACGCATGCCTAGAAGAAACCGTTTCACTCGAACTTTGATTATATTCAGACTAGCTGTCCCGCGCAACTTCGTCTGCGACACATTTTCCCCGTTTTCGCAACATTTTTGATTGCTGCTCCGCTCCTATTGGTCGTAGCGTGATGATATATAGCGTATGTCCTTCCCCAGGTTGAAATCTATCTTCTTGCCAAATTTCATTAAGATCCGATCAACCGTTTAGTCGTGAAAAGGTAACAAACAAACATACAAACATACAAACAAACAGTGACTTTCGCATATTATAATATTAGTATGGATTATAATGATCAGGACAAGATAATGAGAAGCCGGCAGTGAATTCCATAGACTGGCGGTCCGTACAATAAATTTGGTAACATAGTGCTTTGTTCGGGTCTGTGGAACATCAACCATATGACGTGACGATGTATAATGGTGCTTCGACGAGAGATACGACGCTTCGTCCAATATGCTATTAATTTAATTAATTGCTGTACTGTAGATGAACGCCGTGCGAATGGGGTAAAAGTAGGCGTTTCAAACGGATATGTTCACAAGTTTACATTGGTATGAAACGCAATATACGCTCTCACTGCCCGGGTTAATTGTTGACTGGTTGAGACGTTACCTCAAAGCAAACGCTACGTTGTATAATAACATTCATCAGCATAGCAATAAGGTTTATAAGTTACAGTCCCAGTCATAAGACATAAACTATGAAAAATCTGTAGATGTAAATCTCGCCTAAAGTGGATGAGGTGTTTGAATTACTGACCTCTTCACAGACTTTCTTGCGATCCTCGATAGCCGGCAGGTTCCAGAACACGAAGCCCACCACGGTCTCGTCCCGCAGGTAGAACAGCAGACCCCGCTTGTAGCGATTGAAGTAATCTGTACCCTTGGGGCTGAAGCACAACAAACAAGATATTTAGACCCCAGTTACAAAATACAAAGTCCTTTATACAAATTAGGCTGATAATAAGCAATTTTGTACGTCAAACTTTACAAGAGACAGACCTCCAAAACGCTCAACTCATTTTTTTTTTATTTGGCCGTCGGTTAGTTTATTGAAAAGTATTAAACACGTATTTTTTCTTTTTTCACGTAATCGTAAAATTACGGAGATATTTTGAGTTGAAATGGCGCATGACGTCACGGCTCAGTACATTTTATACCTAGTTGTGACGTAGTGAGCCCCCACTCTCCAACTTTAATGCGTTTTAACTAAGTATTCTTTTGATATTTTGATAAAACAAAAAATACGTATCTAATATTTTTGTATTACCTGATTGACGGACAAAATAGAATTTCGTTTTCAGTCATCATCCCTATTACTCTAAAGTCGAAACCATCTCTTACTGAGGTACTTATCATCATAATAATTTTCCTGCCCCTATTACTTGGGGTCGGCGCAACAGGTTTTTTCTTCCATTCTCACCTGTCAACCGTCATGCTATCATTTACTCCTTTTTCTTTCGTATCATTTCTCACACAATCTTTTACATGAACCATCTGAACAATTTTCGCTATGGCACTGAACCTCATATTTGAAAAAAACTGCTGTTACTCACTTTGATATAAATTGAGAAGTATTCGTTATACTGGTAATACATATTAAGCAATACACAAGTTAGGGTAAGATATTCCATAAACTTTTTATTAAATTAAAATAAACTCGACTTCGAGACGAATTTCACGAATGAAAAAGAACATGATAAGCAGCTTGACATCTAATCCACGTTCAAAATGAATCGGAGCAGCTGCCAGTGTCGCAATATAAACAAGAAAATAATCGTAAATTTGAATAATATTCAGGAATAGCTCTTTTTCAGATGTTGAAAAGGTTTTTTCTTTCATCCTCTCTCATTTTCTTGTAGTTTAATAAAAAAATCAACTAAACTTTATCAAACGTACAAAAAGAAATATATATATACTAGCTGTCCCGCGCAACTTCGTCTGCGTCACATTTTCCCCGTTTTCGCAACATTTTTCATTGCTGCTCCGCTCCTATTGGTCGTAGCGTGATGATATATAGCCTATGTCTTTCCTCAGGTTGAAATCTATATTCTTGCCAAATTTCATTAAGATCCGATCAGCCGTTTAGTCGTGAAAAGGTAACAAACAAACTTATTTTCGCATTTATAATATTAGTTAGGATAAAATTACTAGCTGTCCCGGGCAACTTCGTCTGCGTCACATTTTCTCCGTTTTCGCAACATTTTTCATTGCTGCTCCGCTCCTATTGGTCGTAGCGTGATGATATATAGCCTATGTCCTTCCCCAGGTCGAAATCTATCTTCTTGCCAAATTTCATTAAGATCCGATCAGCCGTTTAGTCGAGAAAAGGTAACAAACAAACAAACACAGTGACTTTCGCATTTATAATATTAGTATGGACTATGGATTACTTGGTTGGAGTACACGACTAGGGTTCCAACAAGTTTAGGAAAATTCCGAACTTTTTTTCCTCCTATTTTCCCAGTATCATTATTCTGCGTTTTTTTTAGTTAAATAAACGTGAGTAATAAGTATTACTCGTTTCTTTTCTCAAGTAAGCAATGATAATTACTTCACTATAAAATAGAATATTTTTCCCATGAAAGGTTTTCTTAATTAATTGCTTGGTTAAGTGAAAGTCATTACTTAGCAACAAGTAATTAATAGTTTATAGATAAGAGTGTTAAACGCGATCTTAAGTGCTGATCGCATTCAATTCCCTTCCTGCAACTCGATCTCTATAAGGAAATGGTGAAGCTACTTACTTTGCTTTATAGCACTTCCTTTTGTTCTCTTCTTTGGGGATTAGCCTATCTGCGTCCTCTTTTGATTTAGCGTCATCGCACTCCTTAAACAGACCTACGATGGGCATGCAGGCTCCCACTTCACCGACCACCTGACGATTAATATTCAAATGTTACATAAGAAACCGTGGGTAAACTCGGCCACTTATTGGAACGAAGTTCCTTATCGCGCGTTGTGAAAGGGGGCTAGACGGAAAAAATTCTTACGAAAAGTTGTCACGACACTTTTTGCTATAGTAAGCTATTGTAAGCTTTATTTCTTTAAAATAAAGTTGAAATTTCCTTAAATTACGTACAATTGGGGTGTGTATGTGAGTAAGGATAGATATGATTATTATTTTGAGTGACCGAACTACAAAGTACAAATTCGGTTGTGCAGTTAAGTAAGACGTATTGCTTCGGATTAAGGATTAATCTTCCTTAAATTAAATATTTTATTTTTCGCACACTAACTTAAATCTAAAATGTATTGATATTATGTACGTGAAAGGAACTTCGCTCCATCCGGGTGTCCCTTGACACCTCTCAAGTTTTTATTTGGTACACAAACGTCACGTCTGTAACCCCGAAGGGTTGGATTAGCCAGTTGGTTACACCAGTTATGTTTAAGTTCCACGTAATAGGTAGTGAGCCTGTTGCCATCAACTAGGTCAAATCCAGACTCCGTGGCTGCTACTGAGAAATTCTTGATGGAAATATACCCAACAACTCGGAATGGAATGGAATGGAACCCAGGATCTCGTGCTCAGCAATGGCATTACCACGGGACCAACGAGGCAGTTGTTTGGAATTTGGAAATAGCAATAGGTATAATGATTATTGAAGTAAAACTTCTTATGCGACTTCCAACAAGTTTAACGTTCTAATGGAGGGGGAATATTTTCTATTACCCACTCAGAGATGGCGCTATTACAAGATTTGTCACTCTAGTAGTTCTACTTGTTACGCATGATGGCGTGCAAACAGTAATGAATTCGACTCTTCGGTGTGACCAGCCTTCGCTCAATTTCCATGAGTAGAATAACCTCGATAAACTTATGTAAAAAAGTGTACAACAATAAAACAATAAAATATTATTTAGAAGCTCAATAAAATAACGAGAGTGAATGCGTGACACTCGAACGCATGCGTGTAGTATTACGAAGTTTCACTTCTTCCGCGCGGAGGGACTCCACGCACTATTTTTTTCTTTCTTTTGTCTAACTGGTAGATTATTAAAAAGGATTGCACAAGTATTTTTTCTTTTTTTTACGTAATCAAAAAATTACGGATATATTTTGAGTTGAAATGGCGCATGATTCATGTCATGTCATTCATTAATGATTAAGTAAATTTTGTACCTAGTTGTGACTTAGTGAGCCCCCACTCTCCAACTTTAATGCGTTTTAACTAAGTAATTTTTAGTTCATTTGATTAAACAAAAAATACGTATTTTTGTATAATCTGACTGACGGACTAAATAGAATTTCCTTTTCTTTACGCAGTCATTATCCCTATACACTGTCTACTGTCTCCGTACCTCCATCTGGAAGGACTCGCCCAGCTGGACCCAGAAGTTGGGCTCCATGTTGCAGGGCAGCCAGTAGCCGGTCATGTTGGCGCCGGCGATGTAGCCCTGCTCCTCAGCATTGATGTAGTGTTCCACCCGCAGCCGCGTGTCGCGCCACTGCTGGTAGTAACTCGCTGCGTCGCCAGCCTGACACAACAACACACACGTTACTCAGGGGGCGGACTAGTGTTCCACATTGGCCCTGGATCGAAACAATTGGAAGTCAAGGGCAGACCCTTTGCCCAACTGTGGGAATATCAGTAACAGAGTGGTGTTAATAAGCACGAAATCCGTAGTTTCGTAACTTCGGCCAAAACTACGGGTTTCGTGCTTAGAGAGTAGACCCCCTGACGTCGTTTCCTACTCCCTATTACTAACGGACATAACATTCGTTAGAAGCCCGAACTAAAGATGAATGACCACATGATTGTAGAGTTTTCTTTACTCCCGATGTGTTTTCAAAACTCATGAATCCGAAAATATTAGGGATTAGTTTATTTCCAATTATAAAGCTAGTCGTTTTCGTTGACGGACTTAGGGGTCGTCCAATAATCACGTGTTTTTTTTTTTTTTAGCATTTTTTAACCCCCCCTCCCTCTTGGTGATACGAGGTGAGGTTTAAGAGTAACCCCCCGCCCCAACCCAAAATCACATGTATTTTTCGTACCTACACAGAATCTTAATTTTTTTAGAATATTATCTTTAAATACAGGTACTTCGTTCGTTGCCTGGCAACGGCGAGTCAAGGTCACACTACAAGCCGCTTTTCGGTTTAGAATCGTGCGTTTGACGACTTACTACACCCCCCTCCCCCCTTTTGATAATTCGTGATTTTCGCTAAACCCCCTCCCCCCCCTTTCAAGCCTCACGTGATCAATGGACGGTCCCTTAGAGAGTAGTACCCCAATAATAAAAAAATTGTATGGTGACTTACTGGAACAGCGGATGTAATTTTAGGACAAAACAGATACACCCATATTTTGTTCTTCAAGAATAGAACCGGTACGGATGGAAAGGATGAAGCGAGGTTTTTGCCCAGCAGTGGGACAGTCGAATCTGTACAAAGGCTTCCTAACTATGTTGGGATCGGCTTCCAGTCTAACCGGACTCAGATAAATACCATTATTTTACATGGAGCGACTGCTTATCTGACCTCCACAACCCAGTTAATACGATACTCATTAGCAAGACTGATTGTCAGACTTTCGGGCCACTAACTACCAATATCGAAAGATCTGCAAATGACAGTAGGCTACCAATATAATATTTATAACAGGTGAATTGTCCACTACTTACAATGTAGAGATGTGTTCTGGCTTCCAGCTCGGTGTTGACGAGGTAACCTCCGTTGACATGATCTCTCTCCAAGTTTGAATCTTCGGCGATGTCAACCCGGGGTTCGGCTCCGATCGCCAAGAATGCCTAAATGAATACTCATATGTATATTACGAATATTTTAAAATGGAGACACCAAACAAGCAGACCTGTTCAATCGCAAAATCAAAGCATTAATTTCAATTATACTATTACAGGCACTTTTGAATGGTCAAACACAAAAAATGTAGCTACAGTCCCAGTCACAAGGCAGCTGTGAATGGACTGTACTCCATGGTCAATCTTTATCTGTATGGCACATACGCGAACATTTTCATCAGTTTGTAAATTAAAGCTAGCGCATCGGAATTTCATGTAATAATTTAGATGAGGATTTTTGCATTGCATCACATATTTGAGCACCAATAATAACACAACATCTAAAAAAAAAAACAAAAACAATTACATAATCCGTGACGAGGGACTTTCCATTTGATAAAGTCATTTCCAGTCTTCCATCTTTTGTTTCAAAGACATCGTACACTTGAGCTGTAAACGTGAATACGCAACTACGGTAAGTTTTTTTTATTAGTGGAAATTATATCTCCAGTAACTAGAAGGTTCCACTAGAAGACATGGTCCAGAACAAAAAAATGATCACAATGCAGGATGAACAATTGCCTATGGGCTAATTAAGGGTGAACCAAAGTGACAATTACCAAATTTGACGAGAGTGCAATGGCAAATTTGCTATATCTAAATTATCATCTGCTAGCTAGAAGCAGATAATAATTTTATGCGCTGATCGTCTTGAGAACCTATTCTAATATTTGGAGTAGAACCTAAATATAACATGTATTATTGAGAATCAATTCACCTGAAGCAACGCTGCGCGCGCTTTCAGGACCCGACATACACGATTGTAGGTTATACATGCGCAGTTTTACCTTTACAGTCAAACTGTTTATATAAAATAAAAATTAAATTTAAAATTTAAAAAACCCCCGACGCAAATTTTTAATTTTATTTTTATTTCATGCTTTTTAAACTTATTTTTTTTTCTGAGCCTTTGACTATCCCACTCTTGGGCATAGGGCTCCTCCCATTCCTGCCACTTTTCGCGGTGGTACGCCTCTTCTCGCTAATTAAAGAAAACAAGAAAGATATAAATTAAAAAAAGAGCTTTTAGTGGGGAGGGGCGTGTGCAGCCTCCCTTCCAGGCGATGCCCATGTTGAAAATTGGCAAGAATTCAAATTTCGAATTGACCAAACCCGTAGATGTTGTTTATACCCCTTCATCAACTAGAAAAGAGGTGATGAGCTTTTTGGTCGGGGGTTAAAAACTAAACGTTGTGTAGGAGAAACTGTACAGTTATCCTTTGAATGGAACTCCGTTTTACATGCACATTTGAAACTGTCATGCATAACCTAACGCTTATGTCGCAGCGCGCAGCGTTGCTTCAGATAAATTGCTTCAATAGTCCATGATCATAAGGGCTATCTTTAGATATAGCGTTAGTCTGAAGTTATATTTAAAATGATTAAAGGAGCCTTATGTACGCATATAGCATATATAGCTAATAGCATATATAGCTAATAGCATATACAAGGTGTTGTTTTGCATCCTCGTCAAATTCAAGGAGGTAATTCTACTAATGATTCTCGACCCAAATCAACAATAAAATCGGTAGGTTAATTTTTATATTTTTTTTCTTATTTACGGAAATCCGTAAGTGCGAACCAGCCGTATTTAAACGCGGCCCGTCTGTTGCTAGCCGTATTACCGCGCATTCACACACACAAAAAACGCTAACAATGCATACACAACGCAAACTCAATGAACATTCGATAATGTCGTAGGTATTCCCTAAAACCAATGCGCAGACGCACTCTCTCACTCACGCGCCTAGCGACGCACTCTCTCGCACACGCGCGTAGCCACGCCCCCCGCGGTCCCGGACCCCGGAACCAACAGTATGTTTAATGTCGCCGACTAGTGCATGCGTTTTGCGAATTCCGCTCCTAGGTACTGCGATGTACATCGTTGAGACGTAGGTATAAACTGCAAGTGCGGTTTGGACTGAATGTGTGGGCTTGGGATAATAGGGGAACAAGTGCATGGACCCTACTTCATCGACGGGTACCTCAACAGCGCCACATACCTGGAGCAGCTGTTCCACGTTGTTGAGGATATGTTGGAGGACGTTCCCCTGGCACTCCATCGCGACCTCTACTACATGCAGGACGGTGCTCCCCCTCATTACGGTCGGCAAGTACGCTGAAAGGTTTGGTGACCACTGGATGGGTCGCGGAGGACCTGTGGCCTGGCCTCCGCGATCTCCGAACCTGACGCCTCTAGACTTTTATTTGTGGGGAGACGTTAACAGTTTAGTGTACACGGAGGAAGTGGCAAGTGTAACAGAATTACGAGTAAAGATCATTTAGTGCTTTCGACACTTTACTCGTAAAAACGAATGTGTTAGTGCTACGTAAGCTGAAGGCAATACCAGCTATGTCGTGCTCGACTGTGCCAAGAGTGTGGTGGTGGCAACTTTGAACAATACCTCCGGGTAACCTAGGTACGTAATTTACTTATTTTTTCATACGACTATCATTTTCTAAATACGTTGTTAGCTTAATCAATTTTATTCAATAGTGTAAATAAGTTGATTTCAAATTTTTAACTACGCCAATAATACCTAACAGTCGAAAGTATCACCACATACCTACTTTAACTAGCACATTTTTCCATTTCCATCAAACATAAAAAACATTATTAGATACTAACTAAATTATTGACGGACCTAAGCCCGTTAAGTAGGAAGAAAAAATATCAAATCAACCAATTCAATCCACAAATGAAAACAAAATCATTACGAATACTTTAGGCTGAATTTACGTACAATGTACCGAGTGTTAGTGTATGAATTATTATTAGGTACCTAAATCCGCCCGACGCGCGACGGGTGCGCTTGTTAGGTATCTAAGCAACATTAGCGCAACATAGCCTCAGTAGTGCGCCCCAGGATCCGGAATAAAGATCCAAGATTTCCAATTTTAGGATTGTCCGTTCAGCAGGATAGCAATAAAGCAAAACTAACATTTTATTAAACATCTGATAACTACCAAACTGTATTGATTTCCGTATTCCAATGATGCTTAAAAATGAGTTAAGTATCAAGCGAAATTTATGACAATAATGTAGGTGATTTTCGAAATAAAATTAGAGCAAAATTATTGCTGCCGGTCGACGCGCGCCGTAGGTTATCGCACGGCCGCACGCGCCTGCGTTTCGTAGGTATGACGTAGTCACTCACACACAGAGCTCCATTGTCGCTGTGTGCGTAGTTGGGTGATTCTGTTTCAAGTGTTTTGAATTGTTGGTTGTAGTCTAAAATACTGTTAAATTTCAACAACAAAAAAAAGCAACGCTTATTAATTATAGACCGGTACCGTACTTTAAATTGATTATTGTGTATTATGTGTTTTATGACAACCTCCTGAAATTTGACGAGGATGCAAAACAACACCTTGTATATAGCATGTTATCACTCTTACCCTTAGGAATCTGTGTGACCCCTGCACACTTGATTTGTTCCGCGGCATACACGCCGAGATACTCCGGCAGTATGCCAGAGAGGACCCCCTTGTCTTTGTACACGTGAACTATCTCTATGGGGGGCTTATCTTCCTTTGTTTTTACAACTTTATCTGAAAATGGGGTTAGAAAAGTTGGTTACTCTTGAATAGCCAGTTTCAACGAAAGTTCAGCGACACTTCTACGGAAAGTACATGACGGTAGTTCCGCAATAGTATATTGTGTATTAAGGGCGGTAAGTAAGGAATTACGATCGAGGCTCTAGTAGAAGCCCGAAGTCGAAGACTGAGGGCTTTCTGAGTCGAGGTTCGTAATTCCCGTACCGCCCGTGAAACATACAATGTTTTTCATCACACTTGCGAGTTAATAATTACTAGCGGCCCGTCCCGGCTTCGCACGGGTGGCCATTTTTTTTAACATTGTGGGATAAATAAAGATAATTTAACTTAAATGATAAATGATTATAGGACACAGCCCGCCCCGGCTTCGCACGGGTATTTAACAAAAATTTCAAAATTAAAAATTACAATACATACTCATTAACCCTTCTATTTGCGTCAGGTTACTAAATAAAGAAAATTATAAAGAAGGTTTGAATATTCCCGTCCCGTACAGCCCGTACCCCAGTGACGCGTACAGTACATCGCTTAAGGTGAGCAGGGTGAGCGGCGACCATGCAACTTTTTTCTAATACTTACATTTTTAAACTCCTGATATCTTTCGAATGGAATGTCCGAATTGAATAATTAAAAAAGTTTTATAAAGGTATTGAAGCAGTCTTGAATATGAAGTTATTTATTTTGATATGGATTAATGCCAAGACACAAATACAGAGCCATTAATGCCGCCGCCAGAAAAGGCGGCGGCATTAATATAGTATATTGTGTATTAAGGGCGGTAAGTAAGGAATTACGATCGAGGCTCTAGTAGAAGCCCGAAGTCGAAGACTGAGTGCTTTCTGAGTCGAGGTTCGTAATTTCCGTACCGCCCGTGAAACATACAATGTTTTTCATCACAGTTGCGAGTTCATAATTATGAATATACACAAGTCAGCACATATTATTACGAAATACGTGAACTGATTTGCGGATGGCGGGCTGTTTGCCCACACCACAGATTGTACAAATGTTTTGTTCTGATACGTTAAAGGCAAATACTTACCTAGGTATACAGCCATGACGGAGTATAATAAAAAAAAAACGACGTTTTGATACAAAAAACTATCGATTATTTAGATTTTAGAACATTAGTTGAGTAATTAAATAACATGTAGCGAGATTGAATGAAATTCCTGTTTAAATAACATTTTAAGACAATTTTTCAATTGCGTGTAATCTCCTTGCTTGAACTTGCATGACCTGTGTGCTGTGATACTGTACTGTAAATTTAAAAAAAAATACTTACCGCCCTAGGGTTTTATATGGGGCATTACAGCCAAGTTAACCTGTATGTTATGACACTGTTTACGTGCAAGTGTGATGAAAAATAATTTTATTTTCTGCTTCGGGGTGTCCCATTGTTTCGCAGACAGAAATTTCATAGAACTTCGTTTAGCAGCAGAAAATGTTTCACATAGTATTTTTATCTGTATATATATAAAAATCAATTGCTGGTTTGTCTCGCTAAAACTCGAGAACGGCTGGGCCAATTTAGATGATTTTGGTTTTAAAATGTTTGTCGTAGTCCAGGGAAGGTTTAAAAGGTGAGAAAGGTAGGGTAGGGTAGGGTAGGGTAGGGTAGGTAGGGTAGATACTAGGTATGTAGGGTAGGTAGGTAGGGTAGGGTATGGTAGGTAGGTAGATAGGGTAGGTAAAAAGTGCATTGCAAAGCATGCCGGGGACAGCTAGTTTCATTTTTTTTTTATAGAACCCCAGGTGATGCATTTTAGAAACTGTCACTAGATAAAATGTTATTCTTGGTAATAAATTTTATATAAAACCAACAATATGTGGATAAAGAAAATTTGATATTTTTTATTCTATGTTATGAATATTCTAAGATTAAACTTTATTTGAATCATAAATGGAATATTTAAATCTCTTTAAGTATTCTGCGAATTGATTATTCAACGAAATTCAATTAAACAATTAGCTATGAATGTTGTATAAGAATTGCGTCTCCTAATTTTCGTCATAGTGCGCTACCAAACACAGGTCAAGTTAATGCTACGTTACTTTCACTATTATGTGTCGCTGGCGCATTTAAAATAGGCCTACTTACTCATTCTGCCCAAATACCACGCAAGTTCGCAGCCCAAGGGGCCTCCACCGATTACTGTGACATGAGTCGCCTCTTTAACTTTCCTGTAAACAAACACCTCAGAGATAAATAATTACAAACACATCACAGCCTCCCAGGACCGTAAAACCCCGCCACAGATGCACAAAAGATACCTAGTAAAATAGTATTTCCGTACCTAAATGCAATTTCAAAGTCCCTTATCGTTCGGAGTGTGCAAATCTTTTCCCGTACTGCCTTCGGTGCTGCCTTGACGATAGACAAGGTCTTCGGCTTTACACCTGCACATAAAATATAAGAAATTAATGACTGAATCGTGGCTCAAGATTATCAGAGCCCCGCCACCTGATGGAAAGTAGTCAAAGTAGGCACCGCCTAAGAACATCTACTATGCCTACCAGAGATATTGCAGGCACCTTGCCACTGTAGTGACCGAGCAGCAGTTATACCAGTCACAAACCTTGCATACAGCAATGCTGTTTGGTGGTACCAATACATATTTAAGCTTGTACTACTACCGACGGTTCGTCTCCAAATAATTCCACAGTTACATATAGCTCACCTGGAGCGAGGAGACACCGTTCGTAGTAGATGGGCCGCTCTCCATCGAAAGTCTTCACCCAGACCACGTGGTCATCTGGGTCGACCCTGAGGATACACCAACCGGATGCCATGGACACCGCCGGACCCGTCTTCTTTCGGTAAAACTTAATAGGGTCCATGAAGTCTATACATTCCGCATTATACATCCTGAAGAAAGAAAAAAGATTGGATGCTTCACACTATTAGTAGCTTGATATTCAGCACTAAGAAATGATTTTTGAAAGTCACCCCTTGACGGAGTTTAATAGGGGATGAAAGCTCTCATGGGAATTCGTGATTGTTTTTGATATAAAAAGTCCCAAACTCCCAAGTAAGTCAAGATTGGCCAAACAAGCCGAACTTTCAATCCGGTTCAAGAGCCAAAGTATAACTAAAACATATGCTGTCCTGCCATTGTTTTTTTTGTGCCTCTGATTTTTCAGGAAAAATGACCTTTATAATCATTGACTAATAATAAGATATTATGGCAGATAAAATCTCTGTGGAAAAGACCGTAAGTAGATGAAATTACTCTCAAAGACCATCAAGATAAGATTATCAAGACATTGAAGACAACAGGATCTGCTGGAAAAAACAAGCTTCAAAATGGTATAAATACACCGTGTAAATCACCTCATCACGAAGCATTCTGTACATGAAACTAAGTAACTTTACGCAAAAATTATTGCTGGGAAACGACATTTTTTTGGGAGGTGTAAAATCATGTTTTGTGGTAGAACTCAATATAACGCACTCAAAACATTGTGCTGAGGGACGGATTGAATAGTACGGGGGTCGTGGAGGTGTTTAAAGTAAAAACCTTACAATAAAAACTTGTATTTAAAAAAATACTTGTCAAAAAGTTGGAACTTTGACCCCTAATATCTCCGTAACTAGAAGGTTCCCACTATGCAAACCGGATACCCGGTTAACCGACTGATTTGAAACCCGGTTTTTTGGCATAGTAAACCCGGGTTTTTCGGTTTTTGGTTATATCTTTTTTAATAAATAAATATTAGGGAAAACAATAAATTACACACTATAAATATTGAACAACAAGTTATGTTTCTCCTATTGATCTATCTATCTGTCTATCTTATTGATTTAATAATAATTTTCCCAAACAACAGACTAAGCAAACATGAATTGTCAAAAGTCAGTCCTTATTATGTTAGAAGGCAGATACTTACAGCCATATTAGTAAAATTTAAAATAATTATTATTTTGGACATGCATAAGCGACAGCATGAGGCATTGGCCTCAGGATTTGGCTGTCCACTCTGTCCGATACCACGCTCAGAAGTGTGTCGGTGCTACTTTTTACCCGAGACCGCAGGGACGCCGTTCTTCTGCGAAGCACCGCCTAGAAGCTGTCCGTGCTGTGGTTGGCGAACATGCCGGAGACACTGCACCGCCATGGAAGTCCCAACAAACCCCTGACGCGCAGAGAATTGCAGGCTTTTTTAGGTGTAATTGCTCCACAGGTTGCACGTGTATAACGTTTGGCAATAGCTTTTAAATAGTGTGACTTTAATATCACGTGAGCATCGCGCAAACCTGCGAGAAAGCATATTACCTCTTACCGACAATGCCCTGCGCTCCCTCCATGTCCATATCATTATTTTACTTCTCATTGACCCAGTGTAGTAGTGTAGATCCAAGTACTTAAAGGGCATTGGGTAAGTTTGTATGGACCAGTGGCATTTTTTTTTTTCACAGCGGCCACAAAGATGCTCACGTTTAGTGGAATATATGATAGTAATGACTCCTAAAATAATTTTTCCGAAAATTATATCGGAGTTGAAATAACTCATTGCAAAGTTGTAGTGTTCCTACTAGCAGTTTGCATACTGGTATGTATTTTATCAAAAATTAACTATTTCCTATCGTTTGCCGTATGCTATTACATCCCAGAATTCGATACTTAGCAGCGACACTATCGAATGGGGTAAAGGTGTGTTTTTTTCAAATTAACGGGTTCGATTCCTGGCTAGGAATATTGATTTTTCACAAAACCAATGAAGCATATTTTTTTTGAAATTGGGTTCCTGGCTTCTTTGATCGTTTTTCACTATTTCTCATAGTTTCTGTTTTGGCCTACCACCCAGTTAAAAAATTCACCCTGTATATCTCGGCTCCGATGCATTTTGGAAATATTAAAATTAATGTCTTACTGTGTTATTACTAATAGGTAAAGAAATTTAATTAGTGGCCGTAGACTTAGAAAAATCATGCCACTTTTACTCAAACGCCTTTGGTTTCTTGCTGTTTACTCTGAGATTTTAGACCTTTGTGTTTACCTACCAAATGTTCCTAATTTTGTATGTTGGTCTTAGTGCCCTAAATTTTTAGACTATGTTGTTTACCTAAATAATAAGTTTTATTCTATGTTATGCATGAAGAAAAAAATATTTTTATATTGATTTTTAGTCGTTTTTGAAGTCCAAACAAATTGTCATTATTTTAAACATAGGTAAGATAAACGTAACAAAATTATTTTGATTAGGCTTTAGCATGTAATTTTTTTTTCTACACATTTTTTTAATAAAGATTGAAAAAAAACGAAAAAACCGGTTTCATCCGGTTTTGTAAACAAGAAACCCGAAAAAACCGGTTTCTTAAAACAACCCGGTTTTTGCATGCCCTAGTTCCCAGGTATGATGTAGAACAAAAAAATGATCGCAATGATAGGGAGAACCAGTGCCTTTCGGCTTCGTTAAGAGGTGTTTTACACCCTTTATAAATACACACGTTTTTCTTCTCGATTCTTCTATATATTGAAGTTTCATCACGTCGGGAGGATCTTCATTCCACCACATGTGTTTGCTCAGAGGCGGCCTTCTATACGGTAGCGAGTCTTCTTTGGCAACGAAGAATACCTATAAAAAATAATTAATTTTAAAAGAGTAACCATGGAGTTTCTTGCCGGTTCTCCTCCATAGGAAACGACCAACCCGAACCGAGCAGCTTTTGTCGACGTTTTATAAGTATGTAGGCCTATGTGGAATAAAATATTGATTTATTATATAATATTAATAAATCACCTATTTACAAGTCAGTAGGTTACATTCGCTATTCTTCTGTATACGTGTAGTCGTTACAGGTAAGTCAGTGGCCCGAACCGAAAGTCTGACAACCAACCAAGGGTCTTACGAATACGAATTACCCAGTACTAACTAGGTTGTGGAGGTTAGATAAGTAGTCGCTCCATGTAACATACTGGTATTCAGCTGCATCATAGACTTAAAGCCGACCCCATAGTTACTTTGGGGAAAGGCTAGGCAGATGACGTACCTTAGCATATTTGTCGTGCTGCATGATGGCCCGGTACGCAGCCCAGCCTGCCGCTCCTGTACCTATGATGAGGTACTGGACACAATCCGGTAAATCCCGTTCGGAATACGGCCGTTTGACCTTCCTTCGTGGTTGCCCTAAACAGAAAATAAAATGATTATAATACCAACATTAGATTACGATAAATACCTTTAAAATTAACGTTAAAAATGTTTTACTTACATATAACTTTATCACTTGTTTTTCGCTTTATTTCTCTCCACAAATACAACTTATACATCTGAAAGAAAATACAAATTAGAGATGCAACAAAATGGTTTGGACAAATACCGGATACCCGGCCGAGGCTTGGTCGGATACAGTTTATACATAAGTATTTTAGAGCACATTCACACGAGGACGAGTCTTTTATCACGATTTTTTTTACGCATGCTATGCTTTTTAAATGAGCGTCTTCAGACGCATCACGAATCGTGAAAAATTACGGACAAGTCTTAAATCACGTATCGTCTTTTAAAAATCACGTCCATCAAAATTGTGTATTATTTTTCTGTTTAATCTCTATTTAGATCGACGATAATACCAATAAAAGATTTATGTATTCACATCCATCGTGTTCAATTGTTCATCCAAGACTGAATTCATCACGAAACGAATGTGAACATCAATTCAGAATAAACACGATTCCGTACGCAATGTGAACGACGTCCATGCGTCATGACGTGACATGATGTGAATTAGCCCGTACTGTCAAAACTGTTAATCGGTCAAAACCACTTTGGACCGGTGTCAGTCAAAAACCCTAAGGGCCTTTTCATTGTCATGCGTGTTTGCGCCCGCGGGCCAGGCAGGTAACATACATGTTTTCATTGTCATGCGGGCCACACGCGAGCCGGCGTGGAAAAAATAATCTGCGGGCGGCCCGCAACAAGCATGGCCGCCTGGCCCGCACGCGAGCGCAAACACGCATGACAGTGAAAAGGCCCTAATTAAGTTAAATGGCGTTTTCTCTATTAAAAATATTTTTATATAGAACGCCTCAATTACAAACCAATTACCTATAATTACTACAACACGATGTTTATCAGAGGGGCACAAAAATAACCTTACAACATAATGAGTTTCTAAGTTAATGTTAGTATTGATAAAATAGTTTTAAACGATCAAAAGTAGTTTTGACTAATTAACAGTTTTGACTGTGATACATACATACGATATCTGGCAGCCGGATATACTGCATACTTAGAAAAAAATGGTGCCAGAGTTGAGGTTAGAGATTTTTTTTATTTGCTCTAGAAGATCATACATTATTGTACTTTTATGTGAAAAAGCCATAAATCCAACGCCAAAGTTTTAGTTTTTTTTTTTTGTTTAAGTTTAACCAACATCTTTTCGTAGCAACTATCATCTAAAGCGACGCTTCATTCAGTTTTTCAAACTACCACATAATAATAGAAACATGAAATACTTATTAATTAAAAAAACCACTCAAGTCACCAACACAAACTACACGAACAAAGATTTTAAACGATTTTGTCATGTCAACTCGTACACCTTTTACAATTTATAAATGATAACTAAACAATTCATGTAAACTTAACGTAGGTAATATTATTTAGTAGAAGATTTGATAAATAATATTATGTCAAATTTCAAATATCCGGCCTAGCCAAAACCCAGTTACCTATCCTACTGTGTAACAAACCCCATTGCACCAGCCGGGTACCGAATACCGAATATTCGTTGCATCTCCAATGAAAATTAAATTGATCCCAACCAGCCCTTTGTTCGCTTTAGGACAGAATCGCTTTACGACAGATTCGCTTTACGGCAGAAGTACAGTGAATTAAACAATATAAGTTAAATATAACAAATATTCACATGATATTGACTACTGAACTAAAGGATTTTTTTTTATGCTTGACAACATACCAACTTATAAAATATTTGTGTGCGTGTGGATTGAGTTGACTTTATAAAAGTTGATGATATTTTACGAAATCAAGGAAGAATTTAAGAAAAATAGTGAACACTTCATGATGAAGATAAAAAAATTATGACATCAATGGTGAGAAAGTCGTAGTCAATCAACTAGAATACTCAATCTGCTCACCTGAGAAAATACTGTAAGTTGAGTCTCATAAAATATACTAGATATTTGTTTAACCTTTTTATGCGGGTTATATAATTGTATTGCAATTGAGAAAACCATTCACAAATATTCAATTGATTTTAACGATTTATCTGAATGTTATAAAGGCTTATTTAGAACACTCAATCCTCCTGCGGTGCAAACAGTATGTTCCAAAATTCTCCTACTTTAGCTAAATAAATTCTTAATATCCTTACTCTATTTCCACTTTGGAAAACCCTGTCAAAATTCAAAAACTCTGTTCCTATACTAAAGCGAGTTCCCCGAGGCGCTAGACCACTTGTAGCACAAAACCTAGCAGGTTGCGTGCGCCTTGCCGTCCAGGAGAACTCGCTAAGTGCTTGGGAACATCTGCTCACCTTCCCTTATCGAATTCTTCACGTGCAAAAAAATTTGGCAAACAAAAAATCTTTGACATCACAAATTAAAGAAAATTGTAATATTTCGGCTCAAGATTTAGACACCAAATTACCGACGCAGAGATATACCTCTTCAAGAGGTATATCCCATTTGGTGGAAACCAAGTTAGGGGAAGGTGACATTAGTGGAGCAGCCAGGATTCTTTTCAGTAGCGATGTGCTGGCACCGTGTTCCCCAGAAACACTGGCAGCTCTGGAGACCAAACACCCTGCCCCAGCGGATGGCCTTTCTTTTCCCAACCCCCCTGATTCTGACATACACTCCCTCACTATTACAGGTCGAGAGGTGGTCACAGCTGTTTGCTCCTTCCGGAGCGGCTCCGCCGGTGGCCTCGACGGCCTAAGTCCTCAACACCTAAAGGACCTTATCTGTTCAGGCGCCGGGGAAGCTGGTGAGCTACTCCTGAAGGAACTCACAGCTTTGATTAACCTCATGCTCTCCGGCAAGGTGAACGAGGCCGTCATCGACGTCCTATACGGGGCAAATTTATGTGCCCTGCGTAAGCGAGATGGCGGCATTCGTCCTATTGCCGTGGGAACTGTCTACCGTCGTATGGCAGCCAAGATTTGCTGTAAATTTTATGGTGAGGCTGTTTCGAAAAAATTTCAGCCCCTACAGCTAGGTTACGGCTCTAAAGGGGGCTGTGAGGCTGCCGTACACGCTTTGTCGACCTACCTAAATTCTGGCAAAGGTGAGGTCATTCTGAAGGTTGACATAAAGAATGCCTTCAACTCAGTAAATAGAGACACCTTGTTAACAGAAACTAAAAATGAACTACCCCAAATTTATAGTTTTCTTTGGCAATGTTACAGACACCCTTCAAAATTACTTTATCACGACAACCTTTTAGAATCTGCTGTTGGCTGTCAACAAGGTGATCCCCTCGGGCCAGTGATTTTTAGTTTAGCTATTCACCCAATTGTCCGTCAACTAAATTCTAAATTTAACGTTTGGTATCTTGATGATGGAACCTTGGGAGGCGATGTAGATACCGTGTTAAATGATCTAAATTTCTTAAAAAATGAATTTCATTCCATTGGCCTTGACCTAAATCTTTCGAAATGCGAATTATTTGTAGAGGACAGTATCGACAGACAACCGACTATTTCCAAATTTAACGCAATAGCCCCTGACATTAAAATTATTGAGAAAAGTTCTCTTCGTCTCCTCGGGTCTCCAATCCTTGAAAATTCTTTTCCCGATTTTATAGAGGAAAAGATTCAAAATTTTAATGATGTTTCGGAAAGATTGCTCCAAATTAACATGCATTCGGCTATCACCCTAATTCGTTACTGTTGTTTCGGCCCTAAATTAACATACTTCCTTCGTGCTTCCCCTTTATGGAAGCACACACATCTCTTGGACAACATGGATCAAATTATCAGACAAACTTTATCATCCATTTTAAATGTGGCTTTGGACGACCGAGCTTGGGCACAAGCAAGTCTTCCTATTCGCATGGGAGGACTCGGCGTCCGCAAAATTTCTAGTATTAGTTTACCTGCATTCATATCCTCGGTCTACGGCACTGAAAAATTAATCAGGAATATCCTGGCTTCCACACTGATTGATTTTGATGTTCCGTGTTTCTCCGAGGCTATCGATGCTTGGAAACTCGCTTGCCGTAATACTGAAAAACCCGACAATCCATTATCCCAGAGACGGTGGGACGAGCCGCTCTGCAGAATAGTTCAGGACAATTTACTTAACACGTCTGCTACTACTGCTGAGCGTGCGCGACTGCTGGCTGTGGGTGAGTGGGAGTCAGGTCTTTGGCTTCTCGCACTGCCATCGTCGAGCATAGGCACTTTGTTCGACGACACGACCTTCCGCCTCGCTGCTTCTTTACGTCTTGGTGCCGCCTGCTGCTCTCCTCATCGCTGTCACTGTGGTGAAGCTGTCAACAGCCTCGGACACCACGGCCTGTCATGCAACCGAAGTGCGGGACGTTTTGCGCGGCACGCGAACATAAATGACATCATCCGTCGAGCTCTTGTTACCGTCGGCGTTCCAGCTATCTTAGAACCCAATGGCTTGGCACGCGACGATGGCAAAAGACCGGACGGCATGTCTTTGTTTCCTTGGAAGATGGGTAGGCCTTTAGTGTGGGACGCAACTTGCGTCGATACTCTTGCGCCATCACATCTTCCAAGCTCATCGTGCTGTACAGGCGCTGCCGCTGCGGCTGCGGAGAACCTCAAGCGGCGTAAATATAGTAACCTTTGTGGTAACTATATTTTCGAGCCGTTTGGGGTTGAAACTCTGGGGCCGTGGGGTCAGAGTGCTCACAGCCTTTTCAAGGAAATTTCTAAACGCCTAGTTGACACTTCCCGTGACCCAAGGGCTGGGTTTTACTTTGGCCAGAGGCTAAGTATTGCCATACAACGTGGCAACGCCGCCAGTCTCTTGGGCACGTTACCAGTTGACAGCGTTGAGGAGGAGTTTTTTGACGCCCTTTTATAATTTGTTGTTATTTTAGTCATCTAGTTTTAAAAATAATATTAATCTCTATTTGATGAGTATAATTCAGAGCCAATTTCTGAAACTACAACCTCGACGTAATAATAGTTAAATTTCCGCCGTAAAGACAATCTGCCGTAAAGCGAAGCTGTCTTAAAGCGAGTCTGTCCTAAAGCGAACAAGGGCAACTAGCAAAGCAGTGCCATTAACTTAATGGTATTTAAACGATTGGTCTGGTACGTTGGTCGTTTAAACGTGAAGGATCGCGAGCATCTTCTAGAGAAAACGTTTTACGAATTTACATTAATGTCGCTAAAATCGCTCCTTTTATCAGGACTTCAAGGACAAAGACAGAGCGCACCCCAACACATTGAAATAATCTTTCTTCATCTCTTTCATACATTATGCATGTGTACCATCGGATACTACAGGCGGGCCGCACCGGGCGGGCAGCAGCGCAATGTACCGATGGATCGCTCATCAGGAGTTTTTGAGCCGGCTCGATCTCAGAATACCAGATTCTCAAAATAACTTATTATCTCTGTCGTCACGGCATAGTGGGAACAGAACCTAATGGCGCATCCACACATGCCCGGCGGCACGGCCGGCAGCCAGGCCGCCGGCGTGCCCGCCAGCCGTGCCGCCGGGCACGCCGGGCACATGCATCTTTTAGCACATGCATCTTTTAGCACATGCATCTTCTAAGCCGGCGGCAAATTCAGCGGCAAAACCGACGGCAAAAGCCGGCGGCATGTGTGGATACGCGTTTACGCTATTGCTTCGGCTCGGGATTAGCTTAGTGATCGGTCGCCGCCAAAAAACGATGAGGCGTCAACCCGCTTACGACGCGGGACAGCGACCTCTTGCGAGATTCAGAGCCAATCCAGATACGTACTTACTTACGTTGACGTTGGGTTGACGCATAATGGACGAAGAACATAATTGAGCCGAGGCGAGGAGATGCTAATCCGATGCAGGGCATATAGGTCAACGCACACTGTTGACCGATTTCGATGTTGCGCCTATTGAGGTACGGAACTCAAACTAGCAGCTTAGCAGAAATAATTTGTCTTTGAAAGATATCTTTGCTAGATGGGACTATTCTAGGGTGACTCTGCATCTAGTGAAAGTCCAGTTTAGGCGTTCGTATCATATCTGTTCACATTCAAAACCGACAAAATGTATGGAAAAGCTGTTATAACATTACAATAAACAAGTTGGAGTACAATGAGCCCATTTCTGCGTCAACGTTTACGCTGGACTCAATGCGCAGACCCTTCAAGGTTATTTGGAGTAAGACTACAGATAACAGAACACACATTTGGGTGGGCACTCTACAGGCGGGCCGCACCGACCTGACGTGGCTGTAATGCGTGCGCCAAGCAAACATTACAAATTGCGTATCCTAATAGGCCGGTGCAAACACAATCTGGCAAAATATGGTATTATTAATTCCTCCAACACCGAGTGCAAGTTCCGAATCAAACTATGCTCCCACTACTGGCGTGTCCAACGAGTCTGATTAACATCGATACGACAAGAAGAAGAAGCTGAACTCTTACCAATTTAGATGTTCTCCGGCCTGTAACCCGATCTATGGTGGAGGCGTCTGGTCTGGGTTTTGTTAAGTTAATTATCATCGTCTGCATTCGTCCCGTGGTCTGGGAGTGGTTTTGGAGGTACTGGCAGATTTGAATAAATCGATGAAGTTTCTATTAAATTACCATGAAAATCTATTAGTAAGGGAAAACCTGGTATCGCGATAAAATAAATAATCAGCTGTTCCGTAAGTTTTCCTATTTACATATAAGGATTGATGCGCTCGCTCCTAAAACAGCGTTTCAACACATGTTACATGCGGCCGTTCTATAATGACATTGTCATGGCTCTCTGTTTTAGGCGTCCGAAACGATTAAACGACCAACGCCCCAGTCCATGCGTAAATTTGTCGCAAACATCAAGAAAACACGGGCGTTATGCAAGAACTTAGCTAGTTGGGATATGTTTAGAGTGGCTTTGTACTGTTGGTCCAGTGTACGCGTTCATCAAACGTAAGCGTAGCGTAGCTGCAACGTAACACGAGTTTGTTTCGGTGCGTAATCTTTTATGCGACGAGCCAACGCCTACATACGCCTAACACTCAAATTTAAATCATAGACTGCCATACCGCGCCAACAATAAATTCACGTTTCTATTTCGTTGACAATTGCTTTGCTCACTCATACTGCTGATCGTTTCAATCGTTTCGTGCGGGATGTGCGAGCTCATTCCAGTTTTGAGAAATTCCTGGAAAACTCAATAAAAACTTTTGCTCGATCACTATACGGTGAGGGTACGATCTATGATTTAAATCCACGCGATCAGTGCCAACTGCTAAGACCCTCGTATCAAATTGTTTGTTCCACGAGCTCTCACCCATCTCGACAATCTCTTGTAGACAACGGTAGCTTCCGTAGAGGTCATGACTTCTATGAATGCCGCAACTCGTTTAGAGTACTGGGATGACTGGTTAGTGATGAGCTGGCAGATTTTAAATATTTTCTATTAAATTCATTGCCTGACTAGCCACCATATACGATTACAATCATTGATAATTTAAAGCATACTTGTCGCCAAATTTTCGGCTGAATCATTATTAATATTACCATCGACACACTAGAAGATTTAGCAAGGCAAAGATTCGTTATTAGGTCGATATGGAGACAAAACCGTTTCAAAATCTAGCGTACATGTGCATGCTGTACTTTCCTTATTAGTATGTACCATTTAAATGCCACATCAAGACATAAAAATAAAATATTGATAGGTCTATGCTGGTGTTTCTGAATGGTGTCGGTTTGATTTGTATTTGCTCTAGCTTTTAGAGTACTGCATATCTTTGTACCAAATGGCGCCCGATGAAATTTGCGCACTAATGATAACATTCTTGTGGAAGTAATAACTGTTGTAGCTCTACTGTGTTTTACGTTACATGTTTATTCATTTCGAATTTTATAGCTAATTGGTGCGTGCTATCGTGTCGAAAGTACATTTTGTTTAATTCCTGTGCATACGTCGCAGACAGAACTATGTTATTTTGGCAAAACTATTGATGTTTTTATAGGAGGGACTAAAAGTGCGGTATTAGCACATTATTCTCGAGACAGACTCTTGGCTCTATAAAATCAGCTACTCGGATCGATTGAACCGAGTCGATTTGTTTGCTAAGTAGATCTATGACCATCCTTTACGTGCAAGGCACTTTCAGTTCCTCGGAAAGAATGTTACCCCGCCGAGATTTTCGGGACCTACGTTTAGGTCGGAAATACGTCCCGAAAATTTCGTAGATCGTCGACCGGACTTACAAGTAGCCCGAAAGTCAACTAGTCTTACCAAGGGGTATTGTGTCGTCGCTACATATTATGAATTATATTTTATTTCAATTTTTAAGACTGTCTTACCTTTACTTTCTATGACCCTATTTAATTAATTTCTCATACTATATGTTATTTGGCGTGGAAGTTTCTTTAAGACCAAACATTGGTGTGCTAATAGTTTTGCAAGGTTCATCAATGCTTTCAGGCATCAATGGCTACCATAATCTTTCACAGTAGAGTAGATCATGTTTGCACAAAGTGAAGTGAGAAAGCCGAGCTATTGAAGTAGCGGTGCAATTATCTCTATCCCTCACCTAAGCACTTGTCCCACCGCTGGAGATTAACGACAAGCAACTGGAGCTAACAACTGAAAACCTACGATACGAGGCCTACAATATTCTACGTCAATAAGTTACCTGAGCTAGAAAAATATCGTTATTTAATTCGCCTACTCGCGCGCGTTCCTCGTCGGTGGTGAGACAAATGCCAACCTGAAAATGAGTAAGGTAGAGTTCCAGAGTAAGGTAGGTACTGACCGAACCGAATGCTCCGAAGAAGGACAACAGAGCCGCCAAATAGATCCAGGGGAAGGGCGGGGGCGGCGGCGGCGGAGGGGGTGGGGGGTCCAACAACGGCTTCAGTGAACAGGGCCCGCGCTGTTTGGTGCAGTCGATCATCGGCTAGAAGGTCAAGCCAACACACATTATCAAATGAACCAAAACTTATAATGAACTGAACGTCATCGTTACTACAGACAGACAAGAAAATCCCTCACCTTTTACAGATTTCTTGACTTTACGTTAAACTGGCAAAAATCCCCAATAACACAAGTGTTTCTGATTGCAACAATTTTTGTTCGTACTGTATCAAAACATAACTTCTTCGGCGTTATGGCTAATTCGGTCGCCCAACAGCAGAGCAGCTATCTTAATGTGCACATCCACCAATGTTCACAGTTTCCACAATAAGCCGAGGAAGAAGAAGAAACCGGGCGAAAACATGGCACCTCGAATCCTAAAGTGGTCAAGGTAAGATACAATTGGTACGTGTGACTGAGTCGACGCTCTGAAAGACCCGAACTTTTTCGCAGTAGACTCATATTAAAGTTGCCATCTTCTATTACGACTTGTCAAGCAAGTCAGTAAAGCGCGCGCGCGCATCCTTTGCACCGCATACAAATAAGTCTTAATCTTCTTGTCTCACTCAATTGAAATGTGTTACATTGCCATAATTCAAAACCATAACAAAGATTTATAGTAAAAGCCCCAAGTAATCAAACGACAAATATTAATTTATTAGAAACTATGCGACATTTTAAGAAACCAAGCTCGTTTTTATTCTATTTTTTTGAATCCGAAATCAGAGCCCTTAGCATTACGTTTCTGCTTTCACCAACGTTTCCCCGTGCAGCAGGTCCATCTCCTCCCTTTCGGCCTCCTCCAGCAAGGTCATGCGGTCTAACGGCTTCCACGGCTCATGGAACGCATACTTGTATTTGTTTTTGCCGTGGTAACCCAGGTTGGGTAGCACTTCCTTCACTACTTCAGCCAGTCTCCTTGACGGCTTATCTTTCCAGTAGTCTGGGTGCACGATAGGCGAATTATGAAACATGTCTTGAACACTAGAATTCGATTGGAAACTAAATCCCGTATCTTTGAACAGCTCCGTCGAGTCCTCATTCGGAATTTCCTGTCAAAAAATGTAACACTTCAGGACTATCGGCAGGCTATCAGGAGGTGTTATAGTGCGTTGGACGAAATTCAGTGCCCTCGAAAACTTTACATGTATTATAATAAAAATGAAACCACTTGATTGTATTGCAAAAGATCTATTTCAGAATGATCTTTGGGTGTGTATTATAATTATAAAGTTCAGTTTGCTTGAGTTGAATTAAGCTCTACTCAAACTGAGGCGAATACCACGCGGCACGCGAGATGTCCGTTATTTTAATGATTTGCGCCAGTTTTAACACCACCAGAAGTTGACACAATTGGCGCAAGCGTATTCATTTCCCCGAGCGTGCTGCGGGATTCGCCTCAGGTTGACCGAGCTTTGAATCGAGTCAACAGCGTGTTGAATTAACGGTATAGCCAGTTGATATTCCGATTGCCAGTCATCATGGCATCTCCGTCTCCCCCCTCCTTCCCTTTGCCTTTCAGTCTTCCGAAGAACCCTTTGATCCGTTGAAAGAAGCCTTGTTCTTTGGGTTCCTGTTCATCGTAGGCCTGCTGGTGGTAGCCCTGGGGGTATCCAGAGGAGGTCTGGTCTTGCTGGTAGGCTTGTCTATCTTGATTTTGCTGGTCAGTGGAGGTGTTCAGCACGTGGATCCGCTGATGAACAAAGCACAAGCTGGATTTCATTAGATACTTAATGTCACGGCGCGGGGCTCTGATTTCGTCAAACGCACTATTCGAACACCGTTTCAAGAATGTCGCAAAGGTTCAATTAAAGTGTGTATCGATAAATACCTTTATAAAAGTGTAGTTACCTTGACATTACTAGGCGGGAGAGGAGGGACGACAGTCTCGGGGACTTTTATTCTATAGGGATCGTAGTTAGGCGGCTGCGGCCCCAGCTGGCACTCCGGCCGCCACGGCTGGGGCGACTGGTCGGGCTTGGGCCATGGCTCCACTTTCATGCCAGCGGTCTGCGCGACGTCTTTACAGCAACCTGTTCCTTTCTCGGAGGAGTAATTCCGAGTCGGGGCTAGAACCAAACAGACAGCGCATTTAGTAGGTTCTCTATACTGCTATGGGTCTTTGTTATCCGAATTAAACGATTTGATTGATTGATTGATTGATTGATATACAAGAAAGTTAATAGGTAATTCATTATGTTCAGCAGATGAAATTTATTGTCAGGTATGTATCAGCAGTGATTAAAGTAAAATGATAAAAAAAAAGTAAATCAACGTACACTGTGGCATACCAGACTTGAAGAAAAGAGAAAGCTAACAATGGATAAAAAATAAACACTTAACCCAATGTCTAACCTAACGTCAGGATTTAGAAATATCTAGTTTTCTAGGAACTTCTATAGACCAGCGTATGCATCTAGTTTCACCTCGAACTTTGCTGGAAGTCCAAAGTTATGCTGGTAAAATAGTACCTACTTGGACTTGGCGGGTTTTCAGAAAGTGATGGTTGCCACGACCGCATTGACGTCCCGGGCCGCAAAAAGAAGAAAATTTGGTTCATCTATCAACATTGAATCAGTATACAAAGTTTCGTATGCGTGCCATTTACCGTTGAGTAGTTTTCTCGTGAGGAGGCAATCCTGGCTAGAGTGGCGGATCAAGTCCATGTAAAATGTATTGTCACCAGAATAAAAGGTGTGTGCGGCTCAACCAGATACTAACAAGTGGTCGTAAACTGGCAAATACATTCAAATATTTACAAGTGATAAACGGGACCAGGCGAAGAATATCGTAATCCAATGTTGTGCCAATTTGTCAAAATTATTACTACTTAATAACAAATCGGTCTGTCTCTAGTTTCATAATGCGCCCGCCTTTTCAGGTAACAATCGTGTCAAAGTCGAAAATATTCGGACCCATTTTTGAATGAAAATATTCCTAATTTCTGTCCTATAAGTCTTTTAAAACTCTTTGTAAAATGGTTTGCAAATTTTGAAGCGGACAGCTTACACACAGCCAAAAAGTGCATGTTAAATAAAAGGTTGTAAGAAACGCAACTTGTCTTACCTATTCCGTTTATAACTTCCCCCAGGCTTGTGTTGGTCAATGCTAGGGCAGCATGGTTTAAGTGCTTCATGTGAGGGCAATGACGGAATGGACCCAGCATCTTGACTAGTGACACAAATTTTGTCATCAATATAAAAAAATGTAAAACACACCCAATTTAAACTTGATACTTTAAAAATTACATTGTTTTTGTGAAAAACGGTTTGTGTTAGGTTTTGAAAGAATTGTTTTCTGACAGCATTTGGAAAAAATTGAACGAGATGAAATTTTCTACTTTTTTAAGGGTTTTTGAAAAAAAAAATGTTGCCGGCCTGTCAACATACTTTTTACTAAATCGTGAAGGAGGTTGAATGTTTTTTTTTTTATTTTGAGGCGTATTATTTGGTCGATACGGACGGCCAACGTTAATATATTATCAGGTAGCCTGTACAAGTACCTACATGTTCGTAAAGTCTACCTCTAACCGGATGCAGCTGAATATTTATATAAAACACAGCTAACTGGTAACACTTTTTTTATTTTTTTTATTACAGTATGTAACGATATATTTTGTATACTGTCTCTTTTTCTTATTTACCAATTGTTTGTAAATGTGTGATCCGATATATTTTGTATACTTTCTGTTTTTCTTATTTAGGTACCAATTGTTTGTAAATGTGTGAACAATGTAGGCCATATAGATTCCTAGATCCTTAGTAACTTTTTATCTTGTTCTAGGTTTTGTAGTAAGCAACGACTTATTGTCGGGCCTACGATGTCCTCCCATACTTAAGTACTAACGTTGTAACACAGGAAAATTGTATAACCAAATGATTTTAAAAGAGCAACCATGGAGTTTCTTGCCGGTTCTTCTCCATAGGAAACGACCAACCCGAACCGTGCACCTTTTTGTCGACTTTTTACAAGTACCCATGTAGGCCTATGTGAAATATATTTTGATAACATACTGTACTAAAAAAGTGTTACCCGTTAGCTGGGTTTTATTGTAGAAGTTAGATGGGCAAGCTCCATGTTAAATACAGATATTCAGCTGCATCAGGATAAAGGTAGACTTTGAAACCACGCGGCAACTGGCAGCGACACAATAAAGATTATACCGTGTAGTTTGAATTACAGAGATGGTTCAAAATGCGTCTTATTATTTACTAGCTGTCTCGCGCAACTTCGTCTGCGTCACCCTTTCCCGCTTTCGTAATATTTTTCATTGTAGCTCCGCTACTATTGGTCGTAGCGTGATGATACCTTCCTCGATAAATGGGCTATCTAACACTGAAAGATTTTTTTAAATCGGACCAGGAGTTCCTGAGATTGGTGCGTTCAAGCAAGCAAACAAACAAATTCTTCAGCTTTATTATTAGTAGGTATTATAGATAAACTATTACATCGACACATTTTTAAAATACATTTCTCAAATAAGAAGATGTATATCATCATAGTAGAGATGCAAAACACATCTTGCTAAGAATTGATTAACTTATTTAACTTGTTTTTTTTTGTATTCCAATTAAAAAGATTAAAGTGCATTTTAAAAAGATACATCTTGGAAAACCAAATGCATCATAATGTCTAGTAAAAATAAACGAAAAATGTACCTTCAAACTAAAGTTTGTGGGTCTCAGGAGCTTAATGTATTTTTATTATATTTTGAATAGACGCCAGCAGGCCAAGCCACCCAAAACAGTCATTTTTTTCCAATCAACCTTGAACCGTACTCTTTAAGGATAAGGTTGAAAATCTAATAAAGAAATTTGACAGATTGTTGTAGCTAGATCTGCTGGCGTCTGTACCTACCAACATCTAATATACACCGTGTAAATCACCTCATCACAAAGCCGTCAACCAAGCATTCTGTACATGAAACTAAGTAACTTTACGCAAAAATTATTGCTGGGAAACGACTTTTTTTTTGGGGGTGTAAAATCATGTATTGTGGTAGAACTCAGTGTAACGCACTCAAAACATTGTGCTGATGGACGGATTGAATAGTACGGGGGTCGTGGAGGTGTTTAAAGTAAAAAAATTCCATCAAAAACTTGTATTTAAAAAAATACTTGTCAAAAAGTTGGAACTTTGACCCCTAATATCTCCGTAACTAAAAGGTTCCCAGGTATGGTGTAGAACAAAAAAATGATCGCAATGACAGGGAGAACCAGTGCTTTTCGGCTTCGTTAAGAAGTGTTTTACACCCTTTATAAAATTCTCGTGTCGCGGTGTTTCTTACCAAACTCCTCCGAAACGGCTGAACCGATTTGTATGAAATTTTGTGTGCATCATATCGGGTAGGTCTGAGAATCGGCCAACATCTATTTTTCATAACCGTATAAAACACATCAAAACTCCCATGCGTACGAAGTCGCGGGCATTAGCTAGTAAGTAGTTTCATAAGTTTTAATTTTTACTAACCATTATTAATCATTGTTATCTGAATTAAAATTATATTAAACAATGTATCCGACACGAGTAGACTGTTGATCTTAAAAAATATTATGTTTGTTATTGGAACAAATGTACACAGTTATGCAGTCATCGTTCATCATCATTATTTCAGCCGAAAGACGTCCACTGCTGGACATAGGCGTCCCCCAAGTGTCGCCACATTCACCGGTCCGTGCTACTCGCATCCATCGGATCCCCGCAACCTTCACCAGGTCAATGGTCGACCCAGTTATGCAGTAACCGCACTGGTTTTTTGTCAAATTCCGTGCCATCATCATCATAAATGCTATCTCAACTATAAAACTCTGGAACGCGCTACCCATTAGCATTAAAAAAGCCCAAAGTAAATTCACTTTTAAAAAGAAAGTCTGCAACCACTATTTAAGTCACATTAAAAAACTCTTAATTAAAAGTCTAGTCATAGTAATTATTATTAGGTTTCTCCTTTTTTATTTTAGTATTAGTTATAATATAGGTATATTAGTATATTTTATTAGTATAACGTGTATTAGTATCTATGTAAGTGTATGAATTTACGAAAACTAGTAGTTATTTGTAAATATTTTTTTGTACCCTATCACAATGTTGTCGTATTTTACCCTATGGTTGACTGGTAGAGAGTGCCTTGTGGCATTAAGTCCGCCTATGTACCACTATTGTAGATGAACTTTAAATAAATAAATAAATGTATCTTTATCTGGCGGGACAACGTTCAAAGAATCGTGATGTTCACACATCAACATTCACAGAACGCGAAACAAACACATTAATACATTCCAAACATAATTTATTTTTGTACAAAACAACATAAGAATTATTTTAATAAATACATCACTTAATTGATCGTTTTCTTTACAAAAATACTTTTAATAAATTCACATAAATAGTTGTTTCAACATGGAATGGCAAAGCACAAATACAAGGTGTTGTTATGCATCCTCGTCAAATTCAAGGAGGTAACTATGCTAATGATTCTCGACCCGAATAAATAATAAAATGGGTAGATTTTTTAAAGTGAATCTTTTATTACATCGTCTCAAACTTATTCGTCTGTGTGTTGCATGTCGCGTGACATTCGGCCGCAGAGTAGGGATAAAGTGAAGTGAAGTGCTCGTCAGAGCGCCTTTCACTTTATCCCTATTCCGCGTCCTATACGTTTTATACCCTTAATGGAATATTATTCCAAATTTTTTTAGTTAAATGTCTAAAGTGTGAAAAAAAGTTTCACTTTTACCGTGGTTTCATAAAACCACACAATCCTTTTTAAAGTGAAACTTTTATTACATCGTCTCAAACTTTTTCGTCTGTGTGTTGCATGTCGCGTGACGGTGGGCCGCGGAGTAGGGATAAAGCACTTTATCCCTACTCTGCGCTATAGTGTGAAAGTTTCACTTTTACCGTGGTTTCATAAAACCACACAATCCTTTTTTTTTTTTAATTCTTATTTTCGGAAATCGGTAAGTGTGAACCACCCGTGTTTTAAACGCGGACCGTCTGATTCTCGCCCTATAACCGCACTTCCAAACATACAAATAATCTCAAACTAACGTAAGAACTTATCGAATTAACATTCGATAAGTTCTTATTCCCTAAACCGTTAAGGGGGTTATTCTAAAATACTGACAAACATAATCAACCAAAAAAATCTGCGTTTATGAAGAATTAACTAGGTACCGTAATTTTAATTGATTATTTATGTCTTTTGTGACAACCCCCTGAATTTTGACGAGGATGCAAAACAACACCTTGTATAATCAGGAAGAACGCATACTATGATATAAACATACATAACATCAAACGGTTAGGAAGAGGTGCACTCAATAGTAAAACCCACATTGCGCCATTTACGTTTAAGTCCATGTAATAGGGGGGGGGGGGAGCATACAAGGCGTAAATGGACTCTTCACGAAGCCTACTTGGTTGACACCAAACATTTTGTTCATCAATTAGGTAACGCAAAAATTATTGCTGGATAATGACTTTTTTTAGGGTGAAAATTTTCTTTTTACGGTAAAACTCAATGTCACTCAAAACATTGCGCTGATAGTTGAATTGAGTAGTAAACGGGTCATGGAGATATATAAAAGTAAATTTCTAACCTTAAAAATTAGTTTTTTTTTTTAATCTTGTTGAAAAGCTGGATCTTTGATCTCCAATATCTCCGTAACTAGAAGATACCCAGATATACGTGTACCATGCCGATACCAATCGGCAAGAGCCGAATGATTCACGTCAAAAATAATATAAACGTAACATCACACCTGTAATCCTCGAAAGATAAGGCAGTGGGGTACCTAATAGTACAGCCACATTATCATCGCCAGGTAAAAGATATATTTTTTATATTTACCTAATTTAACATACAACTTTCTGTTAGCTTACTATTATGTACAAAGTTCGTCATGTGCCGAAGGATGAAGACAAACATTTCACGTTTTACTAATTAACTATATATTTGTATTTATTGTACAAAAAATAGCAAGTGTTAGCCTATAACGTTCCCACTGCTAGGAAAGAGGCCTCCTCCCCGCGAGAGGGAGAGGACCGAAATCCACGACGCGGGCACTGTACAAACTTAGTTTTAGTTTACTCAAAACCTCTTAGAGGTCATTATTTTCATCATTGTGGTACACCCACATTTCGCCAGTTATGTTTAAATCCCATGTATTCAGGGGCGAGCCTATTGCCATCAACCGGGCATAAATACAGCAACTTCTACATGGAACTAACTCTAAAATTGGGAAATAAAAATTCAGCTGCTCCCATTTGACCAGTTACGCTAATGTATTGGGCAGCTTTGTTTCACTGTAATAGTTCTTCATTATGATGAGTCTTCTAGGTCCCCTGGTGGTAGAGCTTTTATGCCGCCCATGGGCCTCTGACTTGGCTTTAAATGACGTCGAGAAATATCTCTCAAGCATGCTGGTTTCCTTCACCGAAGCAAGCGATAATTATAAAATACGTATATCCGAAAAATCTCGAGACCTATGTCTTGGCAGTTCATCACTAGGCTGTCACTGCTTTAATGAGTACAATGACTCCTTCAGAAGTTTAGGGTAAAATAAAACTAAGCTTGTATACTGAATGTTTCTACATTTCGCATAATATTTACATCTTTTCCCACACGACCATACATACAACATTGTTGTATAAAACTATAATAAATCTTCTAAAAACTAATTATTCACTGCCATTCAAGTACTTCGAGGCAAGCTGGCAATGAACGGTTATTTTTGAAAGAATAACCTTTTTACATCTATGTTAACTATCAGTGGAAAAGGCTTGGCGCCTAAGAAGTTTTTCAATTTTATATTATTTTTTTAGACAAAATGACACAGACCTGGCCCTCTATTCACAAACGCTCGGATTCGACTTCGATTCGATAAGTCGTATGTCTATCTTGTTTTGGCATTACGGAGGCGAGCGAGATAAACATACGACTTTCCGAATCGAAATCGATTCCGAGCGTTTGTGAATACGAGCCCTGTCCTCGGACAGTTGCCTATACATACACGCATACAAGCCGCATACTAGTTGTACTTATACTTCCTCACAAATTAAAATTATTTCGAATTATTCGACTTACAGTTGACATAGGTGGACTTCAAGTAACGAGTTTTATGTATACAAGGTGTTTTTTTGCATACTCGTCAAATTCAAGGAAATAACTATGTTAATGATTCTCGTCCCGAATCAATAATAAAATAAGTAGGCTTTTTTTTCTTTTTCACGGAAATAGGTAAGTGTGAACCACCCGTATTTTAAACGCGGCCCGTCTGATTCTCGTCCTATAACCGCGCTTCCACAAATACGAACATCATAAATGTTTATTCGTTAATTCTTATTCCTTAAACCACGTTAAGGGGGTTATTCAGAAATACTGACAAATTTAAACAACCAAAAAATCAGCGTTTATTATATGTTGTATAAAATATATTAGTACCGTAATCTTCATTACTGATTATTTACGTCTTTTGTGACAACCTCCCGAATTTTGACGAAGATGCAAAACAACGATTTGTATAAGATATTCTATAATATACAACTGTATGTACTTATATCATTTAGGAACTTAATAGCGTAATACACTCACAATTCCTTTTTCCCACTGCTGGGACAAGCCTACTCTCTGTTCTCAGTCCCAGTGTGTGGTGGATTTTAGCTCATACCTTCTCAGAAGCGAGGAGTATTATCCACCGCACAATCCAAATTCTAAAAATTTTTGATTTCGAGAGCAGTTGTGGTGGAATTTACGGGGTATTGGGGACACCGACGCTAAAACACCTACCAAGCACTCAATACATTATTATGAACTTGGGAGGTTACATGGAAATTTTTAATCGGTTTAAAAAAAAAGCGTTGCACTCCGGGAGTGCCTGTAGAAGTGACAACTTGAATATTAACCTTATGCATTTTTGATATTTTGAAATGGATAGGGTTCATTTTGCACGAATTGCTTTAATAATCAGTATAAAAGTACTATCACTTATGTGGTAAAATATAATATTCATTTATTGCGCTATCGTACACAAACATGACAATTTATATTACATTAAAAATTTAACACTTCAGAACTATTACAATCCGTCTTACGAATTTTACATCTTTGGAGAAACCGAAGGCTTTGTTTGTGCATAAGATAGATCCAGTTTTGGAAACCCAAAGTCAATGACAGATGTCATAAAGTTCCAATTCCTTCCTAACCTAATCAATCTGACGGTCACGTGTCCTGACGCGAGTTTTACATTTTTTACCCATCACAAAAGTGCACAACGCCGGTAAAGAAGTTTTCACTTCAAAAAACAGCTGTTTACAAAAATGCAATACCTACACTGTCAAAATGATCACGATCAGGTGCTTTTTTGAAGTGAAACTTCTTATGCGACTTCCAACAAGTTTAACGCTACCGTGGAGGGGGAATATTCTCTAAAACTCACCGAGAGATGGCAGTATTACAAGATTTGTGACTACGTAGTTCTACTAGGTACGCAAGATGGCGTGCAAACAGTCATGCATTCGACTCTTCGGTGTGACCAGCATTCGCTCAATTTCCATGAGTAGAATAACCTCGATAAACTTATGTAATAATTATGTACTAAAAAGAATACAACAAGAAAACAACAAGATATTATTTAGTAGCTAAATAAAATAACGAGAGTGAATGCGTGGCACTCGAACGCATGCGTGTAGTATTACGAAGTTTCACTTCTTCTGCGCAGAGGGACTCCACGCACTATTTTTTTTTAAATCGTCGATGAAAAATTTCTATACAGGGGGGTTTAGGATGATGTACTGAGTATGTGGTGAGCGTTTTCGTGTCGGTGTCCCTTACACCTTGTATTAATTACACAAAGTAATGCCGGTGATCACGGCGACCAAACAAGCTATACAAAAGTTTCCGTATCCAGTTTATCCGGATTTCTCATTGTACAGAAACTCTATGCAAAGCAAGACCATCTTATACTGGACATGTATAACTTGATGTGTCGCCCTGTACACATCTGGCCCCTGGGCCACATCGCTCTAATTTTGCTATATTCGGTATCGACGAGACGATTTTTTCTAACATAATCATGATGCGATAATTATCCTTCAAAATAAAACGACTCAGTTTACATTATTATGTTGTGTTAATTTAAATACAATATAATCAATATATACAGGTGTAACGGAAAGGGTCCGCGAAGAGTGTATATTTCGGTCGAATAGGTATTGAAATTTTGTATGGGGCAGCAGATAATTTTTTCGCTAGTACGATGTTTGTCTGATGGAAAAACATATTCAATTTGATGGTCTGTAGCACACCCTTTCCGTTACATCCTGTTTAATATATTTTTCTAAATTTTGGACAAGAGATCATATAAATTATACTTTATAATTATGCGTTCTATGTAAAGGAAATACCTATGTGTCACGAATTTTTTATTTTTAATTTGGAATATATTAGTATGTAAACATATCTTGTAATACATAAATTCTTTATAATATTTTCGGATAGCATAAATAATGTCAATGACTTTTGATAAAATGACTATTGATAAACTTGACCTCTGGGCCTAACTACTTAAGAGGTAATTTTATATTCAATAACTATTATTATGTATCCATTTTGACTGCAAAAATACCGAATTAAAAAAGAAATTACTTAGGAATACTATAGTAGGTTGCAATTTTAAATGCTGTAACAAACATTGAACATGCTATTGGATCTAACGTTGTCACTTACGGCAGTGTTCCACAAACTTTTTGTGGTCATAGATAAAAAATCTATCGCGTGTTTTGCAGCAGTTTAATTAGATATTTTCCTCCCAACGGTCTATTTAAATTTTAAGAGATAACCTTATTTTTTTGCGGCACAACTTATGACCGCGGTGCACCAGTGTGCCGCTACACACAGTTTGCGGAACACTGACTTAAGGGATATCTTCCGTTATGTTAAAACAGTGTTTCATGCTCTTGGATTTTCATCCCTCTGCTTATATCTGAGCTTTGAAATTCCAACAGTTGCTTAATGTCCTTCACAACATTTCAAATTTCTACCGGCCTCTAAAGTATTGTTTCTCACACACTTCTATGAAACAGAATCTTGTGGGCAAGTCTAGTTAGTACACACGGCGACCATCAAATTATACATTTCCAGCATAACAAGGCCTTGTTTTGTATCGATTTACCGTACAATAAGATATCCGTATAAACTGGTTTTGTATAACTTGATTGGTGGCCGTGTGTACATGATTAATGCTATAAAACTATTGAATGAGCCTGAATTTGTTACAATAGGGTATTTGACTAGTTATTTTCTTAAAAGATTTCTAAAAACCTAGCAAAAAGAAGATAGAAATAGTAATTGTTCAGTCCTGAGTCGATTCACAGGTTGGGATTGATTCAGGAAGTATTAGGTATTGTGTTTTTACATAAGGAATCAGTCACAGCCACTGAGGCTGGATTTGTGCTCAGGTAATGGCAATAGGCTTGCCCCTAATACATGGCTCTTAAACATAAGTATTAGCAAATGCCTGAATTTGTCAAATACCCTTATTGAAACTAACTATATTTCCAAAGATGGATGCAACAAGATCTTAATACTGACATCACATGCCACCTTTCACATTTTAGCAATATTACATGGAGTAACCAAATTGTTGGAATAGATTGTTGAACAAAAAGTACGTCCGCGCACCCTTGGCAGTCAGCCATTAATTTCTCTATCATTTTTATCTTTTTTTAAAGTAGGAGGTTATTTATTTCTTATGCAAACAACATTTTAGGGTAGATCGATCTTAGCCCGGATCTTAGACAGGCGTACCTTTGTTACACAGTGATTGGTATACCAGTATTATTACCTAGGAAGTGGGTTGTGGAGGTTAGATATGCCGTCGCTCCATATAGTACAATACTGGTATCAGCTGTATCTGTTTAGACTGGAAGCCGACCCAACGTTAGGAAGAAGCTAGGCATTTGAAAGGGTTACTAACCAATGCACCAGTATTAGTGATGGACGATCAGATGCTATATTTGCAGTATCTATACAAACGAACCATTTATACAAAAATACTGGTATCAGAATGAATTGATCGTAGCATACATTTTCCTAAATTACATGATCAGCCAGTTCAAAAGGAGGACACAAAAGGAATACTTGGAAAAATTGCCTAGACTCTATGGGCCCTCACGCGCTACGCGGCCACGACCATGACTTTTGGCCGCAAAAGCGTCAAACAGAAAGAAAGTTTGGTCGCAGGACCGGTTACAGAACAGTTTTGTTCAAAATAGCGGCCAGTCATGCGACAATTCATGTTCGAGGCCGCGTATTGCTCAAGGCCCTTTAAAGGGATTAATAAATACGATACTTATCTCACATTTGTATCAATTCAAAGCTCCCTTGTTGTTATTATTTACGCTTATTACTTCACTGACACACAACAGTCCAGTTCCACATACACTAAAGTCAGACAAGCTTGTGGGTCCTGTAAGGACGCGGGTGGCCTCATTCGAGGCCGAACAGCCAGTTGATGCCCTGCGCCAGGAACAGGATGAGAGGCTGCCACGCCACCAGCCAGCGGATCCAGTCCAGCAGCTGACCATACAGGATGTGGGGCCGGTCCCAGCTGAGCACCAGTTAAGGAATTCTCGCGGTTATACATTTGTGATCAAAGTACAGCACGTGCCGTTAATATGGTATTTTAGAAAATGTACACTTAACATTTCGGTCATTTTTGCTTATCAGCATCTTTCACTAAAAGTGAAACGTCTGCACATAAATCAACCTACAGAGATGAAAGCAAAGCATAAAAATTTGGGAAAAAAAAAATCAGTATAAGCAAAGAACTGATTTTTGAATATGCTGTTGTACAAATTTTACCTGAACCTTGGCCGTTCATAATTTATAAAAGTAAAGAAAACATCTTGATAGAAACCTAGCACATATAATGTTGATTCTAAATGACAAATATTGATTTTACAAACTTGTTAAGCTTATTCAAAAACACGTATAAAATTGGATATACTATACTATTACTATATTATTACTATACTATACTATTATAATCATAAAATTGGAACAAATTTTATGAAATTTCCGAACACTATTTTTCGTTCAATGTTATCGCGTTCCCTCTTGCTTGTTAGTCAACAAACATTGCGCTGGATAAAAGCACAAGCTTTTCGACCATGCTCGCGTTGACGATAATTGCATTATATGAGGATTTTCTATATGTTACAGGATCTATATTTTTTTTCAGCTTCATAGAAAATGTAAAAATTATCTAAGTTTATAAAAAGAAATGTGATATTTATAAAAGGATACGGGTTGGTGAACATCCTCTTGAGGTCCACCTTCTCCTTGCAGTAAGGACAGGTCTGCTTCTTGCCCACGATGCACCAGCCCCGGATACAGAACTCATGGAACACGTGGCCACACGTCAGCTTGTATGTGTTCTCTGTAATAAGGGAACAGGGATGAAATGCAAGAATGAAAATACATGCAGTGGGAGACCGACTATCTGTCTTTGAGACAAGCTTTTGTTTTGACTGCCTCGTTGGTCTAGTGGTTGTAAGCGCGACTGCTGAGCATTTGGTCCTGGGTTCGATTCCTGGGCAAAGTGTTATTGGGTTTTTCCATCAAGAATTTCTCAGTAGCAGTCACGGAGTCTGGATTTGCGCCCGGTTGATGGCAATAGGCTCGCCCCCTGTTACATGGGACTTTCACATAACTGGCTAAATGTGGGTGTACTATTTAGGTAAACTTCTGCTTTAACCGTTCTGGGATTACATGCATGATATTATGTTATGTGTTTCATTTTTGTTTCCAAGTCAACCAAGGAGGTTGTTGGCTATCATGTAGGGTACAAAAAAAAATGTATGAATATACAAAAATCATCACAATGGTTTAGCCGTTTAGGAAGAGAAGAATTACGAACACACGGGATACAGAAATTATATTGTATGTACACGTATGTTGTAGCTAAAGATGGATATGAATATAAACTTAATATAAGCCGGCTAAACTTAGCCGCCAAACTGAGCCTCTTGGCTATAACTGAACAGTGATGACGGCGCCTTAAAGATCACTTGGATGTAGCGCGTTTGATCACAGAACCCGGGTTGCATAGATTATTTATCGCAACCATGTGCGAGCCTGAATGTTCGCGGAGGTTATGGTCCCTAATTAAACACTTTCGAGCACCCGAGACCCGGGTCGAACAATAGTAGTCTTTATAAGTAGCTATAGTGACTTGCGCTTACAAGTAAATATGAATTATCTGAACTTAGCAGCGAATGTTACAAAAAACTTCAGTTACAATTATATCGAAATGACTAGCTGTGCCCGCGACTTCGTCCGCGTGGAATAAGATTTTTTATAAAATAGTAGTAGCCTAAGTTACTCCTTATTACATCAGCTATCTGCCAGTGAAAGTCCCGTCAAAATCGGTCCAGCCGTCCCCGAGATTAGCCGGAACAAACAGAAAGGCAGACAGACCGCCAGACAAATTTAAAAAAATGTTATTCTGGTATATGTACCGTATATACATTCATATGCATGTAGTAAAAGGCGGTTATATTAAAAGCTTTTATTTAACTTTTAATATTACAGACACTTCAATTTTATTTATTTGTATAGATAATCTAACCGAAGACTTTTTAGCCAAGGAGTCGCAGCTAAACCGAAGTTTAGCCGGCTAGTATTAATTGATACACATGTTCCGTTCGGGTGCATCATGCACCCCTGAACATTAGTGTACCACAGGCGGTTCCGGAAACAAATATAAGATAGTTCTATACCAATAGAACACATGTATATGAATGCGTGCGTACGTACCGAGCACGCCCTCCACGTTCACGTCCACAAGCAGCTGGTTGCCGCACACGGCGCACACGTTACTGTCCAGCTGTCGCGTCGGCATGCCTTCCTGGGTGTAGTACTGGAACACACACAATATTACATTACATCACGCTTGTAATCCCCCAAGGGTTAGGCAGAGCATAAGCATAATCAGCCTGTTATGTTCCAGGACATGCCGGTTTCCTCACGATGTTTTCCTTCGCCGTTTTGAGAGCAGCGGTAATGAAATAAATTATACGAAGTAATGCGCCTGCCTGGGTTCGAACTAAGCTTACTGTTTGTAAGTCGCGGCTGTCACCTGATCGCCCTGCTGGTTCAGCGGAGGTACAAGATGATTTTTTTTTTGTGCTTGTTCTGTGGGAGGATGCATGAAAGATGACTTTTTTGTTGTTGTAATTTTTAAGAATTTTTTATTATGTTTATCATATTTTATTCTAAATATATTTATTCAAAAGAAATTCAAATTTTCAAAATTCAAGAAATTCAAATTTTCTTAGGTTTCTCGCAATTTGCCAGTCAATGTAAGGCTGTATGAACTTGTATGTTGAACAAAATTATAATAATTAAAACCATTAATACCACCTATAACTTCATTTAATCCCATTAAATGTCTATTATCTGTGATTAAATGGTATTGATGATTTTAATTATTATAATTCTGTAAAAGCGTTGTTACGGCCGCGAATCATATTTAAATCAACATACAATCTTGCGGCCACCCTGGCACTTTCACCTTATTACTTAAATAGTCCTCACCCCAATAGAAGCCGCCATTTTATCCGTGCAGTACTCAGCGACATCCCTCCCCAGGACTCCGAAGTACAGTCCATAGAACAGCAGCATGAGAGCCACGTCCATCCACTGCTGAGGCTTGTGCCCGAAGGCCAGGTTGAGCCCGAAGAACGTCAGCATCATCAGGATGTAGCCCACCACGCCGAGGAAGCAGCTCATCTTGTATATTAGGTAGAACCATTTATATACTAATCTGGAATTTTTTGCAAGTCAAAAAATAAACCTACAAACTTAAGCACTTAAGACGTCAAAGGATAGGTACATTGGTTTGGGTTGGTTGTTTCCTTTGGAGAAGAACCGGTTGGAAATCACATGGTTACTCTTTTAAAAATTTGCTTTAAAAAGTTTATTTAAATAGAATGTTAGTGGTACAATTATAATGAGGAAAATGTCATAAGGGAAGTTTTGAGTATGAATGTGGCTGTGGCTATAAATGTTGAGGAAGACCAGAGATACTATGGATGGACTGTGTGAAAGATGATAAGGTTAGAAAGCGAATGAAGATTTTTGTACTTCGAGGCTGTTCTTGACTGGTGCACGCAGCCACGATCAACATCTAACTACAAACATGAAAATAGGGAATAAAGATAAAAATATCGTAAGTATTATTTCCGAAGTTTATTTTTTTTTGCTCTGTCCCGCTCCTGGACAAAGGGCTCACTCCATTTCTCGCGAACCCCCGCGTCCTCCTTCCAGTTGTGGCGGAACCAGTCCAGTTCGTCCCGCCATCTCCTTCATGGCCTGCCGCGACCCTGCCTCACTGTGTCAGGGCAACAGTTGCCTGCTATTTTGGCCCACATTTTTTCGGGCAGTACATAAATATAATATATGGAAAGCAGTCCATTCTTAGTAAACATCTTACCTAGGTGTAGTAACCGACATGGGCCTATTGGTAGATTTCCTTATGACTACAGCGGTGAGCATGGTGAATATGCTCCAGATGATGATGAACCTCCACCACTGGTTCTTGACGCTCATCAGCACCGGTATCGACCACATCGCTACCATCGTGAAGAACTGGAATAAAAACAACCACGTCAGCACGCCTGTCATCAACGAAGGGTTGGGCAGAGGAACATACATTTCGCCATGTTTATGTCACGAATGAAGCTCTACATCACGATCTGAAGATACTTCCAGCCAAAGAAAAATTAAAATGGACATTAAGTCGTATAAAGAAAGACAATCCAACTCTCTGATTTTGATCTTGCCTATCCATGGCAAGACCAAAATCCGAAAGCTAAACACAAAATTCCACAAGATTTTATCGGACAAACTTAACATTATAATAGGGATGATGACTGGGTAAAGAAAACGAAATTCTACTTTGTCCGTCAATCAGGTAATACAAAAATATTAGATACGTATTTTTTGTTTTATCAAATTAGCAAAAAAATACTTAGTTAAAACGCATTAAAGTTGGAGAGTGGGGGCTCACTACGTCACAACTAGGTACAAAATGTACTGAGCCGTGACGTCATGCGCCATTTCAACTCAAAATATCTCCGTAATTTTACGATTACGTGAAAAAAGAAAAAATACGTGTCAAATACTTTTTAATAATCTACCCGATAGACAAATAAAAAAAAAGAGTCACCATCCCTATTATGCTTTTTAAGTAAGAGAATGTGTTATAAGACGCATACCAAGCAAGCCACATAACGCGCCATAGAATGAATAGTGACAGATTGTAAGTAAACACAAAGCCTCTAATAAATTCGGCTGACCTTGGGATCAAACCAAGGACATCATGCTTAGAAGTAGTCTTTGTGACCACCAGACCAACAAGGCAATACCGTCTCGAGAACTGGAAGGAACCACAGCCTATAACGTTCCCACTGCTAGGACACAAAGCCTCCTCTCTGTGAGGCAATTATCAGTTATCTTTTGATGATTTATTACGGAATACCATTCAACACCTACATACCGAGTTTGTGCCTCGGAAAATTGAAATCGGTCAAATTGAAGATTTTTGACAGTCGTTAATAAAAGTAGTCAGTGGTCCGAAAGTCTGGCAACCAGTCTTAAAAAGCGGTATCATATTACTCAGTACTGAGTTGTGGAGGTTAGATAGGCAGTCGCTCCATGTAAAATACTGGTATTCAGCTCCATCCGGTTAGACTGACTGGGAAAAGTCTAGGCAAAAGATAGATGAAGTAAAACGATGTACTCACAGCGTAAGACCTGTAATGGCGCTTCTTCCACTCCATGACGATGACTTGTGCGACAATTAGCGTCACTATGAGGATCATGACCATGGTCGTGTGCATGGACTCGTGCCCCTTGTGCAGCTCATGCAGCTTCTGGTGGTCATATCTGGAATGTTTATGATTATTTATGTCAATACTTTCCTCATTTATTGTTTATGTTTGGGTTTCGTCATATTCCTGCCCTAACCCAATAGGGGATACTCCTATTTTTTTTTTCTTTGTCCGTTGGGTACTTTATTGAAAAGTATTGGACACGTATTTTTTCTTTTTTCACGTGGTCATAAAATTACGGAGATATATTGAGTTGAAATGGCGCATGACGTCACATGTAGGTAAGTTTTATACACACTTCTGACGTAGTAAGCCCCCACTCTCCAACTTTAATGAGTTCTAACTAAGTAATTTCCTCTACCATGTCAGTGTTTTAATAATAATATTCATAAATAATGTTCCCCACAGTTTGAAGATTTATGTGAACATATCAACATAATCATATGTGACAACTGTTTTTTTTCAAACAGCGAGCGGAGTTCACTTAGCTTGAATTTTGGGCTAAACATATTTTAATGACAATTTGCCATCAACTCGCTAAGAACGATGACTCCTTAAGAGTTACAAAAACTATGGAGAAATAAAGGATTCAATAGGGTTGAAGACTGGGTAAAGAAAACGACATTCTATTTTGTCCGTCAGACAGGTAATACAAAAATATTAGACACGTATTTTTTGTTTTATCAAAATATCAAAAAATTACTTAGTTAAAACTCATTAAAGTTGGAGAGTGGGGCTCACTACGTCACAAGTAGGTATAAAAATTATCTACATGTGACGTCATGCGCCATTTCAACTCAATATATCTCCGTAATTTTATGACCACGTGAAAAAAGAAAAAAATACGTGTCCAATACTTTTCAATAAACTACCCGACGGACAAAGAAAAACAAAATGTGATCATCCCCTATTGTCAGTCTACTATCAAATTCTCTTAGGGCATACACTGGTTGGCTACTAAACTCTGGATTGTTATAGTAAAGAAATAATATTCTAGCTGTTGTTCCGATTCAGTGTTTAACGGTCACTTGGCCCCTGGTAACTGGCGAAATGTGGGTAGATCTCTGCCTAACCCTTTAGGATTACAGGTGTAGTGGTCTATCTGAGTAAATGACTCAAAACATGCATTCTGAGCAGTTGAATTACTTTGTTTTTTCATAGGTAGGTATGTATTATTTTGCAAATATAAATGTTGTTTATGAACACGGAATATTTAGTGATAATACAGCTAAAGTGATAAGGGGCCATCCATAAATTACGTCACACGTTAAGGGGGAGGGAGGGGGTCGACGAAGTGTGACATTGTGTGACAAGGGGGTGGGAGAGGTCCTAAATTTCGTGACGTCACATTTCAAAATCTATTATAATGAAAACATAATACAACTATATTAAATTATAATACAACTATACTATATGCGTTTGGTGCATTTAACAAAGAGCGCCTAGGCGGTCGGCGCGTAACACTAGTAGTGCGAGTGGTCGACAAAACAATTGGTATCTAAAATAACAGTACATATTTACATAAACTAACTAAATATAAACTAAATTAATAACAACAGGACGTTAAGGCGTCAAAATACTCCTCCACATCGCTGTCATCCGGAAACGTGCCCAGAAGACTGGCGGCATTGCCACGTTGAATGGCAATGCTAATTCTTTGCCCAAAGAAATAGCCAGCCCTCTGGTCTAGTGAAGTGTCAACCAGTCGAAGAGATATTTCCTTAAAAAGAGAATGCGCGCTAGGGCCCCATGAGCCAAGCGTTTCGACCCCAAACGGCTCAAAACTGTAACTGCCATTAAGGTTACAGTATTTACGCCGTTTGAGGCTCTCAGCAACCGCAGCAGCAGCTGCAGCACAGCCCGCCGTACTTGCAACATGAGATGGCGCAAGGGTATCGACGCAAGTTGCGTCCCACACCAAAGGCCTACCCACCTTCCAAGGCATCAGCGTCATACCATCTGGTCTCTTCCCATCGTCACGTACCAAACCGTTAGGTTCTAAAACCGCTGGTACGCCGCGGTGACAAGAGCTCGACGAATAATGTCGTTGATGCTGGCGTGCCGTGCTATACGACCTGCGCTCCTGTAGCAGGACAGGCCATGGTGCCCGAGATTGTCGACAACTTCACCGCAGTGACAACGATGTGGAGCAACACAAGGTGCGCCTAAACGAAGGCTTGTAGCGAGCCGAAATGACACATCATCCATCATGGTGCCTATGGTGGATGACGGGAGTGCCTGAAGCCATAAGCCTGACTCCCATTCCCCCACGGCCAGGAGACGGGCACGCTCCGCAGTATTAATTGACGTATTTAACAGATTATTCCGTATAATACTGCAGAGCGGCTCGTCCCAGCGTCTCTGGGAGGACAGGTTGTCGGGCAAATCCGTATTAGGACAAGCCATTTTCCAAGCGTTCAACGCATCGGACAAAAACGGTACCTCAAAATGAACCAGTGAGGAAGATAAGATGTTCCTGGTTAATTTTTCGGCACCGTGGACCGAGGAGAGGAAGGCCGGTAAACTTATACTTGAAATTTTGCGGACGCCAAGACCACCCAGGCGGATGGGAAGCGTGGCTTGTTGCCACGCACGGTCGTCCAGGGCCACATTTAGGATTGAAGAAAGTGTATTCCTGATAATTTGGTCAACTTTTTCTAAAAGTTGAGGGTGTTTCCAAAGATGGGAGGAGCGAAGGGTATAAGTAAATTTAGGTCCAAAGCAACAAAAACGAATAAGAGTGAAAGCCGAATGTATATTAATTTTGAAAAGTCTTTCCGAGACATCATTAAAATTTTGAATTTTTTCCTGAATAAAGGAGGGAAAAGACTCATCAAAAATTGGACACCCCAGAAGGTGAAGAGAATCTTTTTCTGTAATTTTGATATTGGGAGCTATAGAATTAAATTTTGATATGGTACTCAGTCTGTCAGTGGTCTGGGGAAGATAAATTTCACATTTTGACAAGTTCAGCTCTAGACCAATAGAACTAAATTTTTCTTTTAAAAAAGTTAAATCTTCTAGAACTGTGTCCACATCACCTCCCAGAGTGCCATCATCCAAATACCATACGTTGAATTTAGAATTTAACTGTCGAATAATTGGATTTATTGCTAAACTAAAAATGACCGGCCCTAAAGGATCACCCTGTTGACAATCAACGGCTGATTCCAAAAGGTTGTCTTTATAGAGTAGTTTTGAGGGGTTTCTGTAGCATTGATAGAGAAAACTGTAAATTTTGGGGATTTCTTTTTGAACCTCTGCCAACAAGGTGTCCCTGTTTACAGAATTAAATGCATTCTTTATGTCAACCTTAAGGACGACCTCACCTTTACCACTATTAAGATAGGTGGATAAAGCGTGTACCGCAGCCTCACAACCTCCTTTGGACCCGAAGCCCAGCTGTAAGGGCTGAAATTTGCTGGCCAATGTTTCGCTGTAGAAGGCGCAGCAAATTTTGGCTGCGATACGACGAAAGGTTGACCCTACGGCAATGGGACGAATGCCACCATCCTTTTTGCGCAGGGCACATAGATTGGCCCCGTACAAAATATCAATGACGGCTTCGTTCACATTACCGCAGAGCATGATATTGGTATCTTATATTTACACAGATATATAATTTTATAAAAAAATAATTTAAATGGAAATAAAACTGATTACGGAACCGCTGTTTTCATTCAATAATTCCTAATGTAAATTTGCAAAATATGTGACGTCACACAAGGGAGGGGGGAGTCTCACAAACGTGATCAGCTGTGAAAAGGAAGGGGGAGGGGCAAAAAATCATGAAATTCATGTGACGTAATTTATGGATGACCCCTAAAGAGAGTAAGTACTCAATGTATAGTGGTAAGTAATAATCACCACCTATACAAATTATCATCATCAACATATGATGTGAATATGCTAGTTACATGAAAGAGTGGTACAACAAAGCTCTCAACAACCACCACAGAACACATTGACAACAATGCAGTTGATGTGGACGAAATCAGCTTGATATATAGAGCATGTTGAGAGGATTTATCCATTTTAACCCATCCTTTTTTCTACAAAAACATGTAACTAAACTAGCTTTTGCCCGCGGCTTCGCCCATGTAGAGTTTCTTTATTATATAACGTAATCATACTAGCGGGATAAAAAGTATACTATGTGTTAATCCTCTGTTCCAAATTTCATCCAAAACCGGTCAGTAGTATTTGCGTGAAAGAGTAACAAACATCCGTTGTGTATGGATTTTTGTTATTATTTATCTATCCTCGCAAAGTTCCACATTTACAATAGTAATATTTTAATATTAACAGTAGTAAGAAGAAGCGTGTTTCATCAATTTGCTTGTGAAGTTGCAATTTAGAATTTAATACAAGGTGAATAAACGATATCACAATAGTGGATAACAAATGGCAAATGGAAAACAAGTGCAACTTATAACATTTGACTTATCATTGCTTGTAAGGCAAAGGTGCACAAATATTCAATGACCATTGAAACCAAGAAGGTAACAAGGTCTGTATGTCAAATAAAATAATCAATAAGCATATCTAATTAAGGTAATGTCAGTGTTTCTAATTAACAATGAATTCAAGTGTACAAGGTTAAAATATCTATTAACTTAATGCAAATGGTATGTGTGAGAAAAGATTTTTAAGGTAATATCAATGTTCACTCTCAATGTAAGTTTCCTATTTAAAGGGGCCGTGGAATTTAATATGAATACCTTGTCAAAATTACACTGTTAGATTTTCAATTTTTGACTTAATCTTATTTTTTATTCCACACAAAATTAAAAATGTACACACTAATTGCAATTTATAGCTTATGTACAAGTGCTTAACCCAGAATTGGGCTAGTGTCCAGAGTTGAAATTCCAAGAGTGCAAATTTATTTATGCATTTATTTTGGTGTTAGTGCGCACAGCAACCAACTAAACTATACGAAACCACTTAATGCAGATCCCTCATTGTAATGGAAATCTATTTATAGCAAGATCATGCTGTACTGGAAATGTATAGCTTCATGTGTCGCCGTTTGTACTACCAAAAATTAGCAAAATAAACAGCAGACTCAAATCCATAAGTTACCGATAACAATTTAGAAATTGAATACTGAAAAGCCAATTGATAATCAACATTATTATCAGTAAATATGATAAAATAAATAAGCTATATCATGAACAATGTACATATGTTGTTACAACAGATAAGTTAACTTCATTACAACGGCCATGGTGGACCAAATATTTAATTTATAATTCATAAATTTCTACATGTAATAAGATGAGACTAGCTTTTTGAAGCGTACTTTAAACCTTTTAGGCATTAAAAGACCATTTATAGGGCTAGCTTCATCAGCCATATGTTTATTTTAACAAAAAATTACTTAAGCTTATGTGTTTTCGTGACTAATGAAAGTAAATAATGATCTGAGTTTAGTATCCATTATAGATGAATAACCGCTAAAGTAGTAGTAATGGTTAAAGATGCTATAATGCGTCAATACTCTTATCACTGAATGAGCCGACTAAATGCTAACGACCATGAATACAATAGGAAACAAATAGCTAAGTGAAAACCTTACCTCAACTTTTCTTCTGAAGTCAATTCCTCGTAAGTCTACACAGAAAAAACACTTGAATTATTATTAACACGTTAAAATATTAGCAAAATCTTTTATTAGAATCCAATATGTTTTACCTTATTTGGATCGACTGGTCTGTGGAGATCCATGGCTACTTTTTACACAAAACACTATCAAGAAACTGAGTATTCTATTAAATAGCCATACGTAAATTAATTCAATTATAATATTAAATTAATCGAAAAACCCCGTGCTGCAAAACTGATGCCGGAGGAGAGACGCGTTCCATAGCTAAGGAATTAGGATTTATTTCCTTGTTAATCAATTGAAATGTGCTTTCTCTGTTTCGCTGTTGTTATTTTGCTAGTCTTCTCTCTGTCCGACATGCTATTATTGGGTAAGTGCCCTGAACTTGTCTGATAATTTTGTCAAAGTGACAGTTGTAGAGGTCTTAGAGAGCATGGATAATGTCATAGAGCCAGCTCTAGAAATGGTATAGAGGGAATAGAGAAGTGTCATGATCTTGTTAGCACGATGTTTATTTGTAAATGGAATAATCATAATCATAAATCTTTATTTATCTCCACATCAAGAATTAAAGGCGTTGGTTCACATATGTACAATCTTATATAGAGAAAGGTGTCTGAAATAGGAAGATCCTGAGGTACAGATCACCTCTCGGGCTTAGAAATAAACATTTGTTTGCAAAAATATGAGTAGAGATAAAATTAAGAATTGAAATAGTAAGTATTAAAATTAACTAGTTTTTTGAAATTTAAACAAAAGTTAATAAATATAATTATACAACATTTAAAGTATTTTTTTTTATTAAATTGGCAATATATATATAGATATCAGAATATACTCTAATTCGCTAAACGTTTGGTCGACTCTTCCCGTGACCAAATAAAATATAATTGGCAAACGGCTGAGATTATTAACCGCTTGAGCCCTTCCTACCCTTCGTCGATCTAAATAAATAAAACAAAAAATTGACATTTACAGAGGTTTTTTTTTCGTTTCCTCTTTAACTCCGACTTGTGTTAGAACTGAAATAAAAGAGTCTAGCTTTGCAAGTGGTTTCGTTACTAAACATAAAACCTGACACTGAATGGCAAATTGCAATAAACGTAAGAAAATTTGAATTTCGCGGCCATCAAGTTGCTTCCACCTTAAGCATGAGCATAGTATCTAGTAACTTTAATTTCCAATTCGGAGGATCCCGTTAACTCACTTAACAACTGTAATGCGTACTTCACCTCGATTGGAAAAAATCTATCTGATCAAATACTATCACGAATCAATGAGACTCAGGAATCTCTAGTAAAAAAATACCAACGTTGTGAAAACTTCCCACATTCTTTCTTTCTTCACCCGACAGACGAAGCAGAAATAACTAAATATATCCACTAACTTAAAATTGACACTGCACCAGGACTTGATGGTATCACTACAAGATTTATAATAAAAATTAAAAATGCAATCCTTAAACCACTCACCCACATTTATAATTTAAGCTTGGAATCTGGGACCTTTCCGGATTGCTGGAAGGTTGCTTCCGTTAGACCGATACACAAGAACGACCCTACAGACTTACCTGAATATTATCGACCAATCGCACTTCTATCCATTTTGTCCAAAATACTGGAAAAATTGGTTAACAACAGGCTAGTGAACTATTTTGAAAAACACAAACTAATATCAGACAGACAGTTCGGATTCCGACGAGGAAGGTCAACTGAAGATGCGGCTACATTACTAACTAACTTAGTGGCTAATTTCACCGAAAATGGAGAACAGTCCATAGGAGTTTTTTTAGATCTGGCAAAGGCCTTTGATACAATATCAGTTGCACTTCTTCTGAGGAAACTAGAATATGCAGGTATACGAGAGACTGCACTTAATTGGTTCACGAATTACCTATCGAATCGCAAACAGCTAGTCAAAGTAGATGAACACTCGAGTGACGTGCTTCCCATCGACTTTGGAATTCCACAAGGCAGCACACTCGGCCCAACTCTTTTCACCTTCTACATGAATGATATTCTAAACTCTCAACTAAACGACGCAGAAATAATATCCTATGCTGATGACACGGTCATAATTTTCCACGCAAAAACCTGGGAACAAGTGTACCCTCTTGCAGAGAAAGGAGTACTAACTGTTTCTGAGTGTCTTGACGCGAATCTCCTGACTCTGAATATAAAGAAAACTAAGTTCATAACCTTGAAGGTTATGAACTTAGTTAGAAGGTTAAACCTTCTACAAAACAATAGCTTCTCGACCTCCACGTCATCTTATACTTAAATACCATACATGCTGCAGCTACCAGACATCAACGCTTATACACTGTACCTGTCTAGTTATAGATCACACTGCCTCAATTAAATACCTTGGAATCACATTAGACGAAAACCTTTCTTTCAAATCACATATACACCTGCATTCTGGGCGCGTTAGGAAGCTGATATCTGTGATGAAAAAATTACGTGACTGTACACCCATTGAAATTGTACGTACAACTTACCTTGGTCTGTGTCAGTCTTTACTTCAATACGGAATTTTTGTTTGGGGTGCAGCAGGGAAAAGCACTGTTATTGAAGTAGAAAGAGCTCAAAGAGCCGTTATAAAAGTATAGCTTTAAGAAGACCTTTCCGCTACCCAACAGATCTAATCCATAAGTAATTCGCCTTCTTAAGAGTGGGGCAATTATTTATCTTAAACGCAACATTGCATGTTCACAAAACCCTAAAAAATTGATCCGATTATAACAAACTTGTCTCTAAACGCGTCTTCAACATTCCCATTCCTGAAGCAAAAAGCCTCTTAGCCAGACGATGCCCGTTTTACTCGCATATCCATATTTATAGTAAAATCAGCAAAAGCTGCGACATTAAAGACATGAACAACTTTTCATGCAAGAAAACTTTAATAAAATGGTTTGCCAAACTAACATATGAAGAGACGGAAGAAATCTTAAAACACTTAAACTAAAAAACATGAAATAACTGCTAATAATATACACATCAGCACACAAACACACACACACACACACTCACATACAAACACGCACGCACACACTCACTCACTCAACATTATTGAATTTTAGAGTACTTTTTATAGCATTTTATTTTATTTTTTTGTTCAAAGGTAATCCTCAATTACCTACTTATGCGTTGTTAACTACCACATCAAGAAATATGGGTTTTTAACTCTAAGATATCGCAACTCCGGCCCCCAAGATACAGGCGCAGCCTAGTTTGGGTTCCTCTGTTTTTTTTTAAACGGTTTTATTTAGCTCACCCCGTTTGTTTTATTTATTCTTGGGTCAAGTTTAGTAATTCAAATTTAAACCTCTTCCTGTCAACCGATTAATCTGAAATTTTGTATACACTTTGGATTTTGGTGACAATACAATTATGTTTATTCATTATCATTATAAATTCAAGATGGCCGCCGCTACAAAATGGCGGATAATTTATGTTTTATTAATCCCATCAATATGGGTATCAAATGAAAGGGCTCAACAAGCAGAATACAATATATTATAAAAAATTGAAATACAAGATGGCAGCCGCTACAAAATGGCGGATAACGTAGGTTTTATCAATCCCATCAATATGGGTATCAAATGAAAGGGCTCAACAAGCACAATACAATATACTATAAAAAATTGAAATACAAGATGGCGGCCGCTACAAAATGGCGGATAACGTAGGTTTTATCGATCCCATCAATATGGGTATCAAATGAAAGTGCTCAACCAGTATAATACAATGTACTATATAAAATTAAAATCCAAGATGGCGGCCTCTACAAAATGGCGGATAACTTAGGTTTTATCAATCCCATCAACATGGGTATCAAATGAAAGGTCTCAACAAGTAGAATACAATTTACTATGCAAAATTGAAATCTAAGATGGCCGCCGCTACCAAATGGCTGATAACAATCAAGTTAACGACCACAACTCTGCTGTATTGAATTTGTACAGAAATAATGGTGCTCGCATTTACAAAATAAAAGCGCAGGATCAGCTAGTACACGCCACACGAAATGCAGACAATGTGGATATAGCTACTATAATACCAGCTGATATGAACAAAACTGGGGGTTTACCAGCGGAACTGCAAATATTTGTGGGGGCAAAAGTCATGCTACGGTCCAATATTGACGTTTCAAAGGGATTAGTAAATGGCGCTATAGGCTACATCAACGAAATCGTTTGGCCTCAATTTCGTCGAACTCAGATGTATGCAACAGATGTACCTTCCGTCCGCATTGATTTCGCAAGAGACGGAGTACATCTTATACACCCGAAAGCCATACAGTTTCCAGCTAATAACAATTACGGGACGGCTGAAAGAAGAATGTTGCCTTTAATACTATCATGGGCTTCTACAATACATAAAATGCAGGGCAGCATTGTGGATCACGCAGTCGTATACTTAGGGGCGAAACTGTTTGAAGAAGGTCAAGCCTACGTGGCTCTTAGTAGAGTAAGATCTTTGCAGGGACTACGTATAGAGGAGTTGGACTGCAATAAACTAACGGGCAAGAAACCTTGCAATAATGAAGCACTAAATGAATTAAACAGAATGCGAAATAAAAACTAAAAACTAGAAAATAAAAATAGGTAAAAAAACTTTTTAAGTTAAACGGTTTTATGTTAAACATACATTGCAATGTTTAAGATAAATGTACTAAAAACCAAAAAATAATAAAATAGATACAGTCGTGGGAATTATAAACATATGCATAGACTAGACTAAAATAAAACCGTGGGGCACGTCAATTGTCACACGTCCATCGTTGTCGGTTGAACAACTGCCTAATTGTAGTGTAACATTACAAAACAAACATTTTAATCAACGATTGTAGACAATTCGTCAATTCGTCGATAAAGTATTGACGTGCCCCACGGTTTTATTTTAGTCTAGTCTATGCATATGTTTATAATTCCCACGACTGTATCTATTTTATTATTTTTTGGTTTTTAGTACATTTATCTTAAACATTGCAATGTATGTTTAACATAAAACCGTTTAACTTAAAAAGTTTTTTTTTTAACTATATTACTTGTTACGATCACTCATAGCGCTAAGTTAGATTAAGAAAAAGTTTGTAACAATGGCTTAATAAATTTATTCTTATTCTTAAATTTTCGTACATACAAGGTGTAAACGCATTCTGTACATCAAACGAAGTGACCCTACGCAGAAATGATTGCTGGAAAACAACTTTTTTGTTTTAGGGGGCAAATTAAGTTATACCAAAGAGTATAATAACAATACGAGAGCGATAAACAGTATAACTCAATGTAACGCAATCAAAAATGAATGCTGATACATGGATGATTCATGATTCATGCATGAAGGTATTTAAAGAACAGTTATAACTTTTTAATCAAATTTCTGACTTTCAACTTCGACTTCCAACTTTTTAAATGACAGTTTTATCAAAATCTAACACGTAATTTTAACATTCTCTACCACTGTACAACGCAAAGTTCGACGGCTCATCTTGTCGCTGCCGCCACTACATAACGCTGGCAGAATAGTCGAAATCGGCTCAGTCGCCAAATGAGCAGAAAAAAAAACTTTTTGAAGTCTTTAGAAATGTCATCGAGATTCGCGTGTCAAAAGTTACGGGAAAATAAGGAAAATATAAATAACGACACTACAATGTTTTTATTTTCGCCTCTGCTAATGTTTAGCTAAATAACTAGAAATTGCAAAATGTAATGTTTCTATCTGATATTTTTCGGAGATTGCTTTCAGCACAATGCCGAATAAAGGTAAATACTGTAATATTTTCCCTCTGAAAGTTTCAACACGCCAGCAGTCAGTTTATGTATGAGTTTTAGCCGTTCTTGAGTAAAATAGAAAGCCATTATAATTATCTTATGAAAGCTAGATCCGGCTGCAGCATAGTCAGAGTCGCTGGATGCTAAATAGACCACAATAAAACCTATCTTTCCCAAGTTGTGCCTTTACAGCCGGCACACAATTCTAACTTCCAGTTCTTGATAGCTGTAGCTAGACGATTTCTTTGAACTGTGCAGGGTTTACTTCCATCATCGGCAATATCTTCCTGCCCCTAGCTTAATTAATTTTCGAGTAATAATACACGTCTTTTTCTTCCACCAACATCATCATCATATCAGCCCTGAACCACCTACTGCTGGGTATAGGCCTCCCGTTTTTTCTGCCATACATTCCGGTTCTGTGACTTCCTTATCCAAGTGTACCCTGCGACTTTGACGATATTGCCGACCCAACGAGCTTTAGGACGTGATAGACTTTCGTTCGACGTCGGATTTCGGTGTTACACACTCCATCTAAAAGGGTTATGCCAAGCATGGCTCGCTCCATGGCCCTCTGTGCCACTTGCTTGGTTGACAGTCTCCTTTGTGAGCGTCCATGTCTCGGCACCATAGGTTATTGTTGGCAGGAAACATTAGGTAGTTGAAAAGGTGAGTTTTTAGGCCCTGTGGGATCTTTAGGACTGACTTTTACTTCATGTAGTATAGTAACAAAATTATTAAGTACTAGCTGTTGCCTGCGACTTTGTGTGGAAATTTAGCAGTGTGTAAGTATGTGTTTGTGTGGGAAATACTATAATCTATCATTGTGCCAAATTTGAATAAGTAACAAACATCCATTCATCGCTGTTTAGCATTTATAATATTAGTATAGATTAATAAGTATTTTTCATCCTCTTAACAGAAATGAATCGCAGTATGCCAGTGGACACTAAGGTGCCCACCCCGGCACCACAGCAAGCGGTAGCTATTAAAGTAACACCAGCTGTCACTAAGGCCGTAATTGTTAAGGTAAGTGGAACAGTTCTGTCCCAGATATATTGCCCTGATTTTGTATCACCATCAAAATAAAAAAAATACTTTATTTTCAGTGCATTAAGCTTGCTGTTGAGTTGCTGCCCCTAACAAGTCTCTTAAAGTATCAGCGATCTTTAAATTATACTTGTTGCAATAAAGTTGCTGTATCAATTATATACTTCCCTGTGCTATGGTAAATGACTTAGTTTACATCAATGTCCACAGGCCTATGATCCCTTTCCCAGTTTCTGAGGTCTTTTAACAAGGGGTTTATCTAAGAGCCATTATAGACACCAGGCCAACTATTGCGTACAATGCATGATCTCTGATTGGTCCATTCTATCTGGACATTTACTATGTCCTGATGTTTATTGATAATTCATTCAGTAAAGGAACTTATGCTCTGCTTTCAAACAAGTAAGCAGCAAAGGGCCTATACGAACTGTCAGTCTATCAATGATGATGATTGAAAATGCTAAAATATATGACGATAAATGTATGTAAGAATACAGAATGCTTTTAAAGCAATTTCCAGTTTTCTGTGACCTCAGGTTATGTATAATGTCTGTTGTCAACTGAATTATGCAACAGTAGGTAATTTTTTTGATGACAATTTTTCACATTTGTGCCTCTGCATATTGTACAATATGTTGTATACAGTGCATGCTAGCTGTTGCCCACAACCTGCGTCCGCGTGATATCTATATATATAAAAATCAATGCCACTTTTCGTTGTAATTTTATTACTCAAGAACGGCTGGCCCGATTTAGCTGATATTGGTTTTAAAATGTTTGTCGTAGTCCAGGGAAGGTTTAGGGTAGGGTAGGGTAAGGTATGTCGGTACGGTAGGTAGTTTAGGTAGGGTAGGGTAGGTACAGTAGGTAGGTAGGGTAGGGTAAGTAGGTAGGTAGTTAGGGTAGGGTAGGTAGGTAGGGTATGGTAGGTAGGTAGGTAGATAGGGTAGGCAAAAAGTGTATTGCAACGCATGCCGGGGACAGCTAGTTATTACAAAATTAAATTTAAAATTTAAAAATCCCTGACACAAAATACCTCTAAAAAACCAAATAAAATAATCCAAGCGTCTTAACGTCGGGGGTTCGCTTCGTTTTGTGCTTGTACTAAGCGGTCCCCCGACGCTAAGACGCTTTTTTTAAATTAAATTTTTATTTCATGCTTTTTATTAGGGTTCCGTAGCCGAATGGCAAATAACGGAACCCTTATAGATTCGTCATGTCTGTCTGTCTGTCTGTCCGTCCGTATCACAGCCACTTTATTCCGAAACTATTAGGACTACACAGCTGAAACTTGGTAGGTAGATGTATTCTGTGAACCGCATTATGATTTTTGTACAAAATTTAAAAAAAAATATAGATAAGGATATCCACATATACATGAAATTGAAACTAAATGAAAAAAAACTATCAAACCTATACGTGTGGGGTGTCTATAGATAGCTCTTTAAAAATGACATTGAGGTTCCTGAAACCATTTTTTTTCAAAGTCACTTGTTTGAAAGATAGACACTTCCAAAGTAGTAAAACGAGTATCCCCCCCCCTCTAATTTCTAAAGTAACAGGAGAAAAAATCTGAAAAAATATGGGGATGTAGACCGTAAAAAAAACTTTCAACGAAAATTGGTTTGAATAAGATTTGATAAGTAGTTTTTGAGATATGGGACTTTTTCACCAAACTGCAGCAGTAACTTTGTTTTTCATTAACTTACTATGAAAAACAAATTTAGTTTTGCGGTTGAGTGAAGGTTTACTAATGAATGACCGTTCAAAACATTGTCATTATATTGTTTGGGGCTATGGAACCCTGTGTACGAGTAAGACTCGCACTTGGCCCGTTTTTTTAAAACTTATATTGTTTTATCTTAGCCTTGACTGTCCCAATACTGGGCATAGGCCTCCCCCAATGCTTCCACTTTTCTCGGTGTTGCGTGTCTTCTCGCCAATTAACGAAAACAGCAAAATTAAAAAAAAAAACTGCGTTTCTGGGGGGAGAGGGGGGTGCAGCCACCCTCCCTTGCGATGCCCATGGTGACAAGTGAAAAGATTTCATATTTCGAATCGACCAGACCTGAGGAAATTGTTAATTTCCCTTCAACTAGAAAAGAGGTGATGAGCTTCAAACGGCTGAGCAGATTTTCTCGAAACATAGCTAAGAACACTCTCGATTAAAACACCTTTCGAACGAAACCAATTTCATCAAAATTGGTTCATCCATTTAGAAGTTACGATACCACAGATAGACACACAGATACACACGTCAAACTTATAACACCCCTCTTTTTTGGTCGGGGGTTAAAAAATATTACTTCCTTACTCCTCTGTCAGAGCTTTAGTTGTTTGAAATGTCTATTTTGAACGGGATATTTCCTACAAAAATATTTAAAAAAAAGCATATTGAAAAAAATATAGTATAACATTAAAATTCGCGTGAGAACGTCAAACAATATGGCGGATGGTGTGGCACAAGGATCTTCGCTGCGTACCGCAACCTTTGTGATCAACTATAATAAATAAACCTTCGGTCAATATAGATACCAAAAACAATGCGTCGACTGAAAGGTAATTTATGGCTAATAAAAAAAAGGGGAGAATGAGTATAATCATATGAGTAGAATAGAGAAGAAGACATGCTGCGCCAACCCCAAATAATTTGGGATAGGGGCAGAAATATGATGATTTATAGAGTTTCTTGCCCATCCTTCTCCATAGGGATCTACGCTTTAGAATGGGCAACTACAGTACTTTCACGTTATTATGTCTTGGAACTGTAATTTCGCGTTTTTTTTTGTCTTTCTAATGTGCCTGTAATGGTCTTATTGAAATAAATGCTTTGAGTTTGAGGTTGAATTATGCCGATACTGTGTACGGCCCGCGCCTCTTAGCTCGTACGCTCAAAGTAACAAGAACCGTGAGGGACACAGTTTTTCACCTGTAGCATGTGCCAAATGAATGTATTTTCTTTATTTCCATGCGGCTGTTACCGTCACATAAAAAAATCCCGTCATCTTGTTCCAGGTTGTGAAAGACGCGGCCATGTCTCCCGGAGCGCCGTCCAGCGTGGAAGCCGAACGGACAGAACTGCTGGGCTCGCTGACCACGGAGCAGCAGCAGAGGACGAGCGCCAGGGTCATCAAGAAGCTCCGGCTGGAACCGCCCGTGGAAAGGGACAAGAGGCCTGGGAAGAAGGAGGGCTCTGATGGTGAGGTTGCCACTAATATAATACAGTGACTAATGTAATGCCTTATTGTCTGACACTAGGTATTTTAATTTTAAGTCAAGTAAGTTTTGTATGATAAACGAGCGCTTCTCGCCTTCAAGCTGTTGTACAGTTTGGCGAGTAAAGAAAAACTGTAAAAAAATAACTTGTATTTTAAATATTAAGATTAATAAAAAAAAAAAGATAAACTTAAAAAATATAATGAGGAATCTACTCCGTCTTATAGAATGGTACATGAGTGGTTCAATGAATTTCGTTGTGGTCGTACCACTAGAAATGACGCAGAGCGCCCAGGAAGGCTGGTTGTGGACCACTGAAGATATCAGCAGAAAATCCCTGATTTTGTTTTGGCAGACCGTCGAGTGAGAGACCGCCAGATAGCTAATGCGGTGCACATCTCGACTGAACGTGTTTTTCATGTTTCATGGATGTGGTTAATTTACATAAGATAAAAGGTTGACCGCATTAAATTAGCAGAAAATGGTCTACACCATCTCGGATCACGATCTCTATGTTTTCCTTCACCGTTTTGTGAGCAGTGGTGATGAAATAAATGTATGTTGTAAGTCCGATATTATAGGGGCGAGCCTATTGCCATTAGTCAGGCATGGAACTCTACTGCGCAAGCTTACAGGTTACTTTAACCATGTTTTGACAATATTAAATTTGTTACATCTCCATTTTCCATCGGATTATACTACTTTTAGAAAGGCTTCCCCCCATGTATTCTAGATCTTTCCATCCAGGGATTATGTGGAACTGGACGTCTGACCCACAGTCACCTACCTAATTTCGTTATTCCCAGACATCCCTGAATGCGATACCCCAAGCAAGATAGATGAGAAAGAGCTCAAATTTCCGACGGTGAAGCAACGGATGCCCAAAGCGCTCTGGTCCACAGACGAAAAGAACTTGTTCTTTGAAGCCCTCAACGAATACGGAAAGGACTTCGACGCCATTACTGCCTATATTTGTGCTAAGATGAAGAAGAAGGGCATGCCCGATGTCAACCTGAAAACCAAGACGCAAGTCAGCCATTTTTACTACAGGACCTGGCATAAGCTGTCGAAACATGTGCATTTTGATGAGAGTAAGTTTGTTTTTTTTTTCTCCAAGACATACATGGTGGAATCCCCTCCGACGCGAAAACTGTTAAGTACCATAGACATTTTTCATCGGTAATTTAAAAAAAGAACATGTGTTTAAAATCCTACAAAAGTTTACACGATCAAACTGTATGGAACAGCTGTTTTTATCCCAATGTTTTTTTTTTGGTTTGAATGATGTTTTTTTTAATTTGTTCCTTTTGGAACAGGCTAAGGTCTGAGACCATGCTGCCTAGTCTTCAGTCAGAATGATGTACTGAAACTGTGGTAACCGTTTCCGCGTCGGTATCCCTTACACCCTGCGTATGCTATTTATTTATTAATTTAGGAAAAACATACAATAGCACCCCTATTGTATGTTTTTCCTAAATTAATAATCACATTTTTTTTCCTTTGTCCGTCGGGTAGATTATTGAAAAGTATTGGACACGTATTTTTTCTTTTTTCACGTGATCATAACATTACGGAGATATATTGAGTTGAAATGGCGCATGACGTCACGTGTAGGTAATTTTTATACCTACTTGTGACGTAGTGAGCCCCACTCTCCAACCTTAATGAGTATTATATAAGTATTTTTTTGATATTTTGAGGAAACAACCTGGTGAAGGTTGCGGGGATCCGCTGGATGCGAAGCGCACGGGACCGGTCAATGTGGCGTCACTTGGGGGAGGCCTATGTCCAGCAGTGGACGTCTTTCGGCTGAAATGATGATAATGATGATAAAACAAAAAATACGTGTCTAATATTTTTGTATTATTTGTCTGACGGATAAAATAGAATGTCGTTTTCTTTACCCAGTCTTCACCCCTATTGTACAATGTATGTACAGTACCTAAATAGTTCAACAAATTAAAAGTGGGCTAACGTACAATCCACGAAATATGGACCAAAAAATACCTGTAACCGCCTTATTTATGGATATGACTAAGGCTTTCGATTTTGTTGACCATGAAATCCTTCTAAATAAGCTATATAAATATGGCATTAGGGGCAAAGTCTTAAACTTAATAAAGTCATACCTTACCGGCAGAAAACAGGTAACTAGTATTTCAGCAGTCGATGTCCAAACTAAAACTGAAATTAATTACCAATCGAGAGAGAGACAAATTTACTATGGTGTGCCTCAGGGAAGTGTGCTTGGCCCTTTATTATTTTTATGCTATATAAATGACCTTCCGAAAACCATACCTCATCCTATGACCCTATTTGCTGATGACTGTACTATATTATTTTCTGGTAAAAATAGTGACTCATATGAAAATGACATAAACAGTAGCTTAAGTCTAATAATTCAATGGCTAAATAATAACAACTTACAGATTAATTTTAATAAAACTCAAATAATGACATTTAAACAAAGAACTAATCCTAAAATTCTTGACATAAATTATGACCAAAATAAGATTATTAAAACGGAACGAACCAAATTTCTGGGTATTTGACTAGACGAAAACATGACATGGAAAGCACACATTGAGAATATGATTAAAAAAATACATCAGTTTTGCTATGCTTTACACAATTTGAATAAAGTTGCAAATCGTAATACTGTCCTTACTGCATATCATGCATATGTCTCCACAACTCTTCGTTATGGCATAATATTTTGGGGCAACTCTACCAACAGAGAAATGGCATTTAAAGCCCAAAAACAATGTCTTCGAGCCATATGTTTGTTAAAAACCACCGAAAGTTGCAAACCATTTTTCGTTAGTTTAAAAATACTTACGCTTCCATCCCTGTATATTTATGAAATTTCAACATTTGTTAAGGAGAATCTGTCTAAATTTGAAAAACTTAATACTAGACGTCACCAAAGCACACTAAAATCAAAAAAACATAATACTGCACTTTTCTCAAAGAGTTGTCTCGGCATGGGTCCAAAGATTTATAATAAACTACCAAAAACTTTAAAAAGCATGACCAACATAAACCATTTTAAATCGCAACTTAAGAAATTCTTGATTGAAAAGGCTTACTACTCTATCAATGAGTTTTTAGATGATAGAAGCATAAAATAAAAAATGACCGATCCACTTGTTATTCTATCTTGTATAAGACGTTACTTGTTTGAAACAGTTTTATTTAGTTTGTTTTGTAGTGTTATACCTAATTTGTACGCCTTGCAAGGCAAAACTTAGTGATACAACACCATTTTTTTATACCATGTACCATATTACCTATGTTCGACAAATAAATACTTTGACTTTGACTTTGACTTTGACGACGTTTCCACAGATTACTTAGCTTATAGAACCTACGCTATGCCTATACCCCCCCCCACATAAATTTTTTTCATCGGAAATTAAAAAAAAAAACTGCTTTTCCATACATTTTGTACCGTGTACACTTTGTAGGAATTTAAACAGCTGTGCTTTTTTATTAAAATATCAGTTGCCCCATACATTTGGATCGACCTATTCGATCCAAGTGTATGGGGCAGCTGATATTTTTTTCGCTATTACGAAGTTTATCCGATGGAGAAACATGTTCAGTTTGATTGTCTGTAGCACACACCCTAAAGTATGTATATACGCTTTCCGTTACAGCCCCATATATTATTTAAACATATCCATACTAATATTATAAATGCGAATGTCACTCTGTTTGTATGTTTGTTTGTTTGTTACCTTTTCACGACTAACGGCGGATCGGATCTTAATGAAATTTGGCAAGAAGAAAGATTTCAACCTGGGGAAGGACATAGGTTATATATCATCACGCTACGGCCAATAGGAGCGGAGCAGCAATGAAAAATGTTGCGAAAACGGGGAAAATGTGACGCAGACGAAGTTGCGCGGGACCTAGTAAAATTATAATTATTATGCAATTCATAGCAAAATTACAATTAGCAGCACGTAAAAACGTTTATTACTATAATACGTTTTATTACTATAACAAATCGAGTTTTATGAAAAATCCACCGCATAAATCAATTACAAATGAAGTTAATTGAACTCTTCGGTAATGGAGCTTTGTCGTTGCCGACTTTATTTTGGAGTTTGTACACTTATTTTATTACTTACTAGCTGTCCCGCGCAACTTCGTCTGCACATTTTCCCCGTTTTTTGCAACATTTTTCATTGCTGCTCCGCTCCTATTGGTCGTAGCGTGTCCTTCCTCAGGTTGAAATCTATCTTTTTGCCAAATTTCATTTTAGCCGTTTAGTCGTGAAAAGGTAACAAACAAACTTACTTTCGCATTTGTAATATTAGTTAGGATATACCGAAAATTGCGTTAAAATTAGCAAAACCAATGAATCTTTGTCAGCTCATAACTGTTTAATGGCTTTTTATTTTAGTATTCTGTTTCCGCACAGACTAAATTAATAATGATTAATTTTGGATGTACAATGTCAAACAGTGGAGTAATGCCTACCGCAAGCATGGAAAAAATATTAAAACGATAATGGATAGTTTTTACAAAAGCTTGTCGCGTATAGAGCCTTTACCATTTACGCGACAAGATTTTGTGAAAACTATCCTTCACCGTTTTCATTTACTCCAAGACTTACTTTCTTCTTTTCAGTGCATCTTTATGAAAGCTTGTTTTTAAAAAGACTTTTTACGTATAATTTTATTAGTGTGCAAATTCACCTAAAGTCCAATGTAAATCATACTTTGTGATAAAGCGTAGCCGCTACACGGGGCTCCTTTTTTCTGATTGGAGGGTTCAAAGTAATCTAACACGAAGGGGATGACGGGGTCTTTGTTCACTCTCTTCGCTCGGTCACTAGACCACGCCAACCCCTTCGGACCTAACCTGTCCGAGTCGGGGTGCCCTAAGTCCTGAGCTCACTTCGCTTGCTCTTGAATCCTAAGCATTTGTTATTAGAATTACTCTAGTATTTTTTTAGGAAATTGCGTTATGATGCAATATGTAAAAAGTTTTAATTTGTAAGGTTGGATGGTTTATCAGGGAAATATATTTTTCAATGAATTAGTCAAACTAGTTTTTATAATATGATCTATCATGTTTTTGCCAATAATTGCTTGTCAAATGAAGATTTGATAATTCGCATTACGCAATTGAGTTGTTACAAAGAGAAAAAAAAAACTAGTGCAATATAACTTTCACCCATTCCAGACGTTAAAAAAGTAGCCCAAGAGCTATACGCGCTGATAAATTACGGCGAGTTGCGCAAAAAGCTGGTGTCGGTGAACGAGAAGACGTGCGCGCGGCTCGGCGACATGGTGCTGTGTGGCAGCATCGTGGTGCGCGCGCGCGGTCGCAACCTGCGCGTGCGCACGCCCATGTGTCGCGCGCTCAGGAGGCTGAACCAGATCACTGGTACGTGGCGGTTTAGTGGTTACTTTATTGGCTATCTGACTACTGTTAACATTGCGAATATTTAAAATAATGACTAGCCGATTAAGTTTATTGGGGATTAGCACGGGTCGATTTCTGCCGCACAGCTAGGAGTGCCGAGGCGGTTCATATTCCAAATGAATCTCTTAGTGAGAGTTGGTCGTATTTATGAGTGCGGGAGTCGTAGCGATCGGGCCGCCTCGGTGTCCCTCGCTCGGGTGCAGTACTGCTAAGTGAGCACGTGTCGCGCAGAGCTGGCGTGCGGCGCGCGCGTGTGCTCGCTGGCGCAGGTGCAGCTGCGCGCGCGGGACGGCGGCGCGTGGGCGCGCGTGCAGGCGGCCGCGCACAACCCGCGCGCCGCCGCCGCGCTGCCGCTGCGCGTGCGCCTGCGCGCGCTGCTGCGGGCGCTGCGGGCGCGCTGGGGGAGCGTATCCTTTACCGAGCGACTGCCTGACTGATCTCCGCGACCCGATCACTGAGTAATGTATACCCCTTGCTACGACTGATTGCCAGACTTTCGGGATACTCGTAACGACTGTCAAAGCTCTACAAATGACAGCAGAACACACGGAGGTAGTGTCCGACCGAATGTTCGGTTTCGGTTTCGGTCAAGTTTCGGCAAAATAACGAGTTTCGGTTAAGTTTCGGTTTCGGCGGCAATCCTGCTGAAACTACAACCGAAACCAAAACTACATTCGGGAGTTCTCGCGCTGCGATTGGTCATGTTCGGTGCGTTGAGTCAAGATAAAAGAGATTTATTTTGTTTTGTTTTTTGTTTATTACTTAAATATTAAGTACCTATGCCGAAGACTGCATAGCCGTGTGATAAAAAAATATGTGGGTGAGATGAAAAAATTACGATCGACTGATTATAATAACGTTTTCTACATTTTTCCCTCAAAACATGATCTTTGTAGGGAAGTTTCGGTTTCGACCGAAACTGAGACCTTTGCCGAAATTCGGTATCGGTTTCGGTTTCGGTCGTAAAAACCAGTTTCGGTCGGACACTACACGGAGGAAACTCTGTAAGTATGTTAAGCCTATGGTCGAGTTTGGTAAGCATTGTCCCGCAATAGTTAATAATCCCCGGTGCAAGTGTGGGAAGAGAACGCCGCCGGGGTGGTTTTTATTCAGTTACAGTCTGACAGGCGGTTCGTCCGTCCACCCCAGGGCGCGAGCTCCTCCTACTACACATTTGTTTTTTATTTATTTACGTATACTTACATGCAAAATAATTGGATACAATACTAAAATAAGTCACATTAAGAAAGTCAAGAATTTGTCTATATTTAATTAATGTTTTTTTTTTTTTAAATGGCAACGTAAGTCGAATGATCGACTGGTAAAATATTCTGTCTATTAGTCCTTTAAAAAGTGCCGTAGTAAAGCAATTATCAATAACACTGGAAACGAGATATTTAGCATGTTTACTATTTGTTTCATATCGGGTTTTATTTCTTGTTTCCAGGGTCATGTCAGTGACCATGTGAATTTATAAACTGATATAACAATTTATTAACAAGTCCTTACATGACCTCGGGAATTTATTAATATACTTCTATGTGATGTGATCACGCCGAAACAGAATGATAAGAAAAAATGTGTGAACAGCGTTCCTAATATTTTTGAAGAGATTAATGGTAATCAATTATTAAAACTGGTTTATGTTAATTTCAAAAGCTATAAGGTCAACTGAATGAGTTACTCTCAAAGCAAGGTTTTTGGTCCAATTAAAACAAGGAAGAGTTTAAAATATGTTGGAATGCTAATAATCTAGTTAGTTAACATCAGGGGGAGGACACTGCCATACTTGACATAGGCGTCCAATTTTCCACAAAGATACTAGCACCATCTCTTACCAAATCCGCATAAACTTGAGATTTAGTACATTAAAATGACATAGATGGGTGCTTACGCCAATTATCGCCAGTGTGATTAAATACCTTTTTGATTTGAATGAAAATTGAGTTAAAAATAATGAATTTAAACTCTAAACAAGATTAAACCATTTATTTATTTTAAAAGCATTTTGTAATTGCGAATTTTTTTTTTTTAGGTTTTGCAACAATATCATACAGATTGTTTACAAAATGGCGACTATCGGCGTATGCGCATGCTTGTAGATCTCTCCCATTTTGTGTAATTTATGTGGTTTCTCGGTTCTGTCTTTTTTTACACTCAACTCGACCGCACTTTCTGGAGCTTTAGATGCAGAAAGTGCGTTTGAGTTGAGTGTAAAAAAAGAAATAAAAACAGAAACCCATAGAATACCTATTCAATAACAAAGATATAGATATAAGTATATGTACGCACCTATAGCTATTGGGATTAGTTCAACGGATTTAGTATCAGGTGGCGACACCGTTCAATGTAGGTGTCAAAAATTCGCTTGAGTGGGCTCTCTATTCCATCTATATTACTATACTCTTTGGTTAACATGTACGTATTTCTCGAATTCCAGTTCGCCATAAATAATTCTTCTCCAAATAATTCTTCTTGTCCACCAGATAGTGGACATAGAGATTTATTTTTGAAAATTGTGTCGCTGTCCACAACTTGTGGACAAGCCGGGGGTGCACATCGGTAATCATCGTATAATTTGTAGGGTCAGATCTATTACCCGATTTAAATAAAGGAATGACTTTACTATTTTTTTACGGTTAGGAAACTTCCCTCAATCAATACAATTATTCATGATAAAAGCTAAGGTAGGTGCTACAATGCCAATAAAAGACTTGGCAACTTCTACAGAATTACCCCATAGATCAGCAGTCTTCTTGACATTAAAAACAATACATCCATAACTCGACAACAGTCTACTTTGAAGTTAAACAAAGTGCCTGAGCACGAGGACTTGAAACCAGAAGACACGCAGAAGGAGACAGAAGAGTACGCCGACCTGTCTCGACCGTGCGCAGAAGACACAGAAGTCAACCGGGAGTTAGAAGAACATCTCAATTTGGAGACTGATAGGATTATATTGCAAGGTAACACAGCCATAGCCTCAAATAGAAAATATACCCTAATCATATTCTGCTTCTTCTTTGCCTGTCGACGGCAAAAAGTTCAAAGGCCAAAATTCACCTATACAGGGTTATTTGTAAAACACCGACAACCTCTCAGGACTATGTTATGTTACTAACATCATAATCAACAACTTTTGTTCTATGACTTTTAAAAAATCATCATATCTTAGTTCATCAGATTTTCATACAAAAATAAAAATATTTAAAGTGACCGCTCTAAATGTTACGAAGTCTATGCGAAGCAAAAGAAAGCGATAGTACAATAGCGAGAGGAGCATAGGCGTAACATTTAGAGCGTTCAATTTAAATATTTTTATTTTTGTATGAAAATCTGATGAACTAAAATATGACGAATTTTTAAGTCATAGAACAAAAGTTTTTGTTTATGATGTTAGTAATATAGTCCTGAGAGATTGTCGGTGTTTTACAAATAACCCTGTATAGTCAAACTCTGCTTACTGATGCAGTCTTGCATGCATCGCAAGACGGAAGGTGGGCCACTGTCTGTGGAGAGACGCCGCATAAAAATACTTCTGACTCGTCTATGAACTGTCATCTGCAGAGATTATCTTTGCTTTAGCCAACTAGGATTCGAACTCTGTTTAGATATTTCCAAGTCGGCAATTTTATATCGATATAAGGTATAAATAAATTTCAAGGTTATTTTTATATAATGTAAATTAGTTACTAGATTAACTAAATTACATAAAAATAAACTATCGACTCATCATTTGTCAACAAAATATTTAGGTTAGGTGTCTACACAACCTAAATATTTTGCTGGTAACCTGTCTAGCTTAACAGATATTCTAGTGGTAGTTGTAATCTACCACGGGGTAGTAGCAATCTTCTATACTTCTCTATGACTCATCTCAGCCGACACCTTTCTACCCATGTCATCCTTTACACGACCATCCTCATCTCATCATTTTCTTTGCTCTTCCTCTTCTCATAAAGCCACATTCATACTCAAAACTTCCCGCCCTTAATCCTCCTCACTCCTCCGCATCACTTGTCCATACCATGACAACCGATTACAACAAAGTTCAATTTTAATCTATACGCAGAACAAAAAGCACCAAAGAAGTTGGCCCTCCACGTGGGTCCAAGACCTGGTGCTGCTATCCACCTGCCCGTGGTCAGTCCTAGCGAGCAGCTGTCCAGCCAGAAGATATGCTTCTCTTCTTACCTCGAGCGGATGGGCTCGCAGAGAGACAAAGATGGCGGCGGTAAGAACATACCTTTTTTATTGACCATCAGATCTCGACTAAAAATTTATTTTAAATGTTTTTTTTTTAACATGGGTGCTACACACTTGTAAGGGGAATATTCGATACGACAGTATTGGTAAAGAAGTGGACCAGAAGCAATCACTATTATGTCTGCCTTGCATTCGGCCCATGCCTATGCGCAAACATTCGGCATCGGCTGAATCATGTGCGATCGGCGGTCAATTATGAATCATTTTGAAATCGGTTTTAGGCATAAATTATTTAAAAATTATTGGTCACTTGGGTTTCGATGCATTTTTTTTAATCTACTGATGCCTAACCTTTGTCAAAATGAATATTTTTTATAATTTTTTCACTACTACAATAAATCAAAGTTGTTTTTAAAAAGCTGTGTAATAGCAGTTACAATATTTATTGCCAATCTGACATCTTTAACTACTATGACAACAAAAAACCGATGTTCATAAAGTTGTGTTCATGGTTTACAAGAATGTAAAATGAGGTAATTAAAAACATCAATTATTATTTAAAAAAATATAATTAATGATACTTGTTTTTTTTTCATTTTTTTTTTCTCGATGATCATTTTTATCTATCATGATCAAGGTCACGTATTTACATTTGGTCGCCCAGCTGTGCTGACTTGCTGATAATAATATAATATATCAAAAAACGATTGCCCTGATCGTGGAGCTTTGCAGCATGCGTGTTGGATGTCGAATAGACGATGTCAGCGTCAATAATCTAAGTTACGCAGACGACATGGCGCTTCTGAGTCCGTCAATCAGTGGACTGAGGGACTTATTAGCTGTGTGTGAACGTTATGCTGCTAATGACGGTCTGACATTATAATGCCGCTATAAATGAGCTAATCGTTTTCAAGTCTGGTAGCAAGTGTCGTTCGTGCAACCCTAGTGACACTGAATAGTACATCGATGATCAGGATATTGAACAGGAGCGTGGGCATTGGCGATTAGAGTGAATATGATCTCGAAAGTTCTTTACTGTACAGTACATTCCTGTACACCTGCAATCTACTGAGATCAACAGTCACTGACTTTTTTTTTTGCCGCTCTCCGCTGACCTTGACCAATGTACAGTTGTTTACAGGCATGTAATGAGTATTAAAAAAATATTGTCCACAGCAAAAATCAGAACACCTAAACGCCAACGCAAGGACAGCGCAACAGACAAAGATAAGGAAGACCAAAAGAAATTCAAAATGGACGACCACGACAAACTGGTACACATTGAAGAAACGGCCATTGACGGCATAGAACTCATGGCCAACTACAAAATACTACAGGAAGATGAAGAGAAACCTAGCACAGAGGATGAGAAGGAACGAGAAGTCATCGAAGATGAACCCTACCTGACATCAGGAGACAAAGATATGTCCGAAAGAGACAAGGATGCGTCCGAAAGAGACAAGGATGCGTCCGAAAGAGACAAGGATGCGTCCGAAAGAGACAAGGATGCGTCTGAAAGGGAGAAGGATTTGTCCGAAAGAGAGAAGGATAGTTTTTCGGAAATGGAAGACGACGAGAAATATAATAATGACACGGATAATGAAAGTGATGGCAAAGATAAAACTGGGAAGGATAATAAGTTTAAGAATTTAAAGGTATAGTATTTCTAAACTTACACTGTCACTTACGGGATGTCTTCCGTGAAATATTGATAATTTGGGAGCTCACAATAATAATTCTCAAAATACAATGACAATCTGTCATTTTTTCGATTCTTCCCTCGACATAACTCGTTTCCACATGCTATGCGTGCAGTACCACTTATGGCCGTATTGTTGCAATCTTACTTCTGTACGGTCAAGACACTCAGACGTAACGTATAGCGTCATCTCACTCCCACACGTAAGATTGAAAATGGGCCCGCTGGTAGTTAAGAAGATTTCTTTAAAATTCAATTAAGTTTAAAGGCCATACCCTCATCACATTGTTTAGTGTTTCGCCTTGCATGACTAAACATCATCAGTTGCATGAAGCATCTATCTAAGCTAACTATCCTGTCTGATCTCTACAAGCCAGTTACTGGCTGGTTACTTGATACCTGTTTAATAGATGGTTAAATCTTGTCAAGCAGGCTTATATTTGAAGATTGACCCGTACGGCTGATATTATATAGCCAATATTCCCAAGAAAATGCTAATATTCCCTAGGTAAAATGCCAATATTCTCCAGGTAAAATGCCAGTATTCTCCAGGTAAAATGCCAGTATTCTCCAGGTAAAATGCCAATATTCTCCAGGTAAAATGCTAATATTCTCCAGGTAAAATGTCAATAGTTTCCAGGTAAAATGCCAGTAATCTCCAGGTAAAATGCCAATATTCTCCAGGTAAAATGCCAATATTCTCCAGGTAAAATGTCAATAGTTTCCAGGTAAAATTCCAGTATTCTCCAGGTAAAATGCCAGTATTCTCCAGGTAAAATGCCAATATTCTCCAGGTAAAATGTCAATAGTTTCCAGGTAAAATGCCAGTATTCTCCAGGTAAAACCAATATTCTCCAGGTAAAATGTCAATAGTTTCCAGGTAAAATGTCAATATTCTCCAGGTAAAATGCCAATATTCTCCAGGTAAAATGTCAATAGTTTCCAGGTAAAATGTCAATATTCTCCAGGTAAAATGTCAATATTCTCCAGGTAAAATGCCAATACTCTCCAGGTAAAATTCCGAATCCGACCAAAGAAACGCGGCGGCAGCAGCTACACGCTAGTGATGGACAAGGATGCAGAGGAGCCGAAGACTGAGGAACCGGCTAAAGAGGACGAGACCAAGCCTGACTTCGACGTGGAGCTGGCCATCAGGCAGATCCGGAAGGGCTGGAGTGTGCATGATGCAGGGGATCTCACGATTGGGGACTTGTATCTTATGGTGAGTTTAAAACTACTCTTCGCGAACACCTTAGCTTATAATTAACTAGCTTATGCTCACGGGTTTGCCCGCGTTTTGTTGGGTAATTGTCCCACAGGTTCGTACTACTGGGATAAAAAGTATACTCTGTGCTATTCTAGATTATTATCTACATCTGTACCAAACTTCATCCAGATCCATTCAGTAGTTTTTGCGTGAAAGATCCTCCCAAATTTTCGCATTCATTATATTAGTTGGATACAGTGAGATCTCAAGGGACGTAAAAAAATGATCACATTCGTTATAATCTGGCCATACAATACTATTTAAATATTTTTTGGAGTTCAGGTAATTAATAACAGCCGCCGAGGAGGACGAGGAGCTCGTGGCTAAATAATAACAGCCGCCTGGGTCGATCTTTAAGGTTAAGCCGTGCTTGCCGAGGTTGGTCCATGGATGGGTGACCATAATTACATACCGAGTTTCCTCCGTGCCTCGGAAAGCACGTTAAGCCGTTGGTCCCGGCTGTCATTTGTAGATCTTTGACAGTCGATCCGAGTAGTCAGAAGCCAAAAAGTCTGACATCCAGTCTTACCAAGGGGTATCGTATTACCCAGTTACTGGGTTGTGGAGGTCAGATAGGCAGTCGCTTCATGTAAAATACTGGTACTCAGCTGCATCCAGTTAGACTGGAAGCCGACCCCAAGATAGTTTGGGAAAAGGCTAGGCAGATGATGAGGTAATTATTTTAATTACTTTTATCCGGATCGTAAATATTTTAGAATGAATCACTTATTGTCTACGCATTCGATGCATACTGTTTTCGAACACCCGAGACGGATACGCTTGCGATAGCCAACGCAACTGTACTTCGTATGTCTTTTGAGTCTTGATGGGAAGACTTTCTTGGTCCGTTTCTTTATAGCAAAATTAATAGAAAATTAAATATCTACCCTCTTACTAAATCTAAATGTAAACAAATAGTAAGTGAATATTTGCAACAACTCAATTATGAAGAAACGGAGTTATTACTCAACGTTGTACAGTAATTAGAATGTTAGGTGTTATTCACTTAAAATAATCTTATAAAATCCACGCTCATGCACTCACAATCATACACACTCACCCCTATACTCTCACACACTCACACACCACACGCACCCACATCATTCAAACTCCACCTCAATCACCTACTGGTACACACACACTCATAACCACTTCATTCACGTATAGATCATTTACTTATGCAACTTGTAATATATAACGTAACATTTAAGTTAGTTTTAAGTTAGTTATCCTAAATTAATTAGTAGCATAACCAAACATATTTGCTTTGTTGGCATTTTTTTTTTTATTTTGTTAAAATATCGAGGGAAAGGTGCTGAAAACCGAAATACAGGCTTTGCTTAGTTCGGTTGCAGTGGCTATATCCATTTATAAGAAACTAATATTGCCAAAAAAATCTGTAAAGTATTGCTAAGTTTTTTGAGAAATAAATTTATTATATATTATTATTATTACTTTGCATGTTTTTCTCACTGCCTCTGTTTCTGTAGGGGCAGCTTTTTCAGGTTGTGGGAGCATATCCCTACCCAGTACGCGTGCTATTGTTGATCTTAGATCTTTTGATAATCCATCATTATGCGGATGGAAGGGACACTAACGCGAAAACGCTTACAAAGTACTCAGTATATAATTCTAAACATAGAAAATTTCATATTTTCATTTTAAAAAAACAGCTTTTTCCTACGAAGTGCAATACCTAGGAACACGGTCAAAATGTATAGAAAAGCTGTTGGAACGAAGTTCCTTATCGCGCGTTGTGAAAGGGGGCTAGACGGAAAAAAATCTTACGAAAAGTTGTCTCGACACTTTTTGCTATAGTAAGCTATTGTAAGCTTTATTTCTTTAAAATAAAGTTGAAATTTCCTTAAATTACGTACAATTGGGGTGTGTATGTGAGTAAGGATAGATATGATTATTATTTTGAGTGACCGAACTACAAAGTACAAATTCGGTTGTGCAGTTAAGTAAGACGTATTGCTTCGAATTAAGGATTAATCTTCCTTAAATTAAATGTTTTATTTTTCGCACACTAACTTAAATCTAAAATGTATTGATATTATGTACGTGAAAGGAACTTCGTTCCATCCGGGTGTCCCTTGACACCTCTCAAGTTTTTTTTTTAATGACGTATGTAACATTTCTATATTTTACGTCCTACAGTACGTGGTAAGCAGTTTCGCGTCGGTGTCCCGTCGACCCTGTATTCTTGACGTAACAATCACGGACAACCATTGTTCTAGTTCGGTTCCCGCTCCAAGCTGGAGCTAGACTACTGGTGGGCGGAGCCGACCCCGCCCCTGCCGCAGCCGCACGGGTGCGCAGCCCCCGCCCCCGCGCCCCCCGCCCCCGCCGCCCCCACTGCTCCCCCCGCGCCCCCCGGCCCCCCCGCGCCCGACAAGCCCGACAGGGTGTGCGACAGCTCGCTCGAAGATGAGAAGGAGCGAGCGAGAGAGAGCGACAATGAGATGCTGTCGCCTAAGAATACCTACAGTCAGGATAGTAATGATGGCATGTCCGGCGATGAGAGGAAGAGTAAGTTATGGTTTTATTCATGTGCGTATTTATATTGAGTATTCATTAACTTTACACTTAATTATGATATTAAATCACCAGTCTTAACAAAACCACGAACTTTATAAAAAATATACTTTTATTTAAAAAAATATAACCGGCCAAGTGCGAGTCGGACTCGCGCACGAAGGGTTCAGTACCATTATTTATAAAAACGAGCAAAAAAAATCCCTTAATAATTATTTTATTCTGTTTTCAGTATTTGTTGTTATAGCATCAACAGAAATACATAATCTGTAGAAATTTCAACTTGCTACCTATCACGGTTCATGAGATACAGCCTGGTGACAGACGGACGGACGGACAGCGAAGTCTTAGTAATAGGGTCCCGTTTGACCCTTTGGCTACGGAACCCTAAAAAAGGCAGTGTTTTATAATGCATACATAGATTCTATCCATTTCTATTTCTCCTTTTTAACGCAGATAAGTGCACTAACTTCATTCATTGATTGCTACCAAGCAAGGTACTAATAGAAATGTTCAGCTCGAACTTGAGATATTTGGGAATCGTCGGGAAGTCAGAATATATTTATCAGAATAAAACTGGTTGAACTAGAGATAACTTGAATAAGAAGACACCGGTAGATATATTCTGACTGATACTGACACAATGGCCCAAAACAATTTAATTATAAGTCAGAACTTTATTTATGTTCTTCCGCAAGCATCACAAAATCTGCCTCTTAAATTAACGCTTTAATAATAAGAGTGTAATTTTATCAGCTTTACTAACATTATTGTAAATGTAGGAATAGTAATATCATTTGGTCTCTATTTATTAAATTAAACATCAACATTCTCTTGCCCTTATCCCCATTTTTTTGGGGTCGGCGTAGCATGTCTTCTTCTTCCATACTAATTCTCTATTGCTTGTCATCTCATGAGACACCTCCTTTCTTGCCACATCATCCTTCACACAGTCCATCCATCGTTTCTTTGGTCTTCCTCTACTCTTATAACCATCCACATTCATACTCAAAAATTTCCTCACGAAATTTTAAATTTAATTAAATTAAACACTATCAATAAACATCTAATCATAAATATAACTTAGTTACCGCTATTTATGAGACTAATTTCATCCGCTTTACCAACCCTAAGGAAATATTTTAACACTAATACCACTTATTTTTAACTAATAAACACAATCAATACACACCTAATCATTCATATCACTTGGTTATTGCTAATTCACACCAACCTTCAATATTACATCATGATGATAACCTCATCAATTCAACCTAAGTTGCATGATGCTTGAGGACTAACAACAGAGCCGGAAAAATATCTAAATCCTGGTCCTGTTTCCATCTGATATAACTAAGAAACAACACTGCCTTGCCAAACAACAATTTAATTTCCTAATTGATCTTTATCCCTTGGCCCTAGGTGAACAGTTAGCGTCGCCGGACCATAAGACCTCGTCGAGTAGTAGTACTCTGAAGTTGGTTAGCAAGCTGATCAACAGGCCTCAGGAGCCGCCGCCACAGAATGGGTTCTCCTTGTTGAGTGATAGGTAAGTATCACGTCGCGGGCCTGTGGACGGTGAGTGATGAGCTAGCTCACCGTCCGTCCGTCTTATGACGACAGGCCGTGTCGACGGCGCCTGAGTGTTCCACGCGCGCCTCAAGGAGATGGCAGCAAACCGGAAGGGGTCCGAGAGGGCCGATGGCTGCCAGGGCTGCGGGACTGTTCGTAAGAGATACCGCAGCCCTGGAAAACAAAGGGCTTACAAGGAACATGGATGGGTTTTAGTCAGTACAAGTCTGACCGCCCTTCCGCTCCGCCCAGAGCGGGAGGAGTCATTTGAAAAAAAAAGTATCACGTAGGTCCAAAAGTTTCCGGCCATACCCGGATCAGATGATTGAGAGATTCAATACTATCACGGCACTAAGTTACTGAAGTTTTCTCTAGTTACCCACAGTAAAAAAGTAATATTTTAATTCATTATTAGTCACCCTTTATTTCAATCCATTTATTTCACTTGATTTTGTATAGTGTCTGTTGTGGTAGTGTGTTTATGTATCGTTATCGGTATTGTACTGTTCGTGTTTCAGACTAAAGCGCCTGCTAGCTCTGGCCGGCAACCCGCACGTGAACCCGGCCGCCAACAACACGATCGCGCGATGTAACTGTGGACATGTGTGTGCGCAGCACAGGAAGCAACCAGTCACGGTATGGACATCATCTGTTACCCACGCGTTTATAATGCGTGTATGTGTAGCTGAAGTTATTTATGAATCATTCACAAATTCATTTATTTAGGTAATTTACACCCATTGACATCTATCCAAATAAAATAATAGAAACAAAGGATTCAAATTTAGATACAACAAAAAAATATAATTAATGGATAAAATATAATTACTTACAAAAAGAATAACAATTATATTAAAAAAAAAAAACAAATTATTGCCAAAATAGTGTTACAATCGTTTTTTCAGCTTCGGTACAGAGACATGTTTTTGAAGTGAAACTTCTTATGCGACTTCCAACAAGTTAAACGTTTAACGCTACCAATTCTAAAACTCACCAAGAGATGGCAGTATTACAAGATTTGTGACTACTTAGTTCTACTAGGTACGCAAGATGGCGTCAGTCATGCATTCGACTCTTCGGTGTGACCAGCCTTCGCTCAATTTCATGAGTTGAATAACCACGATAAACTTATGTAATAAAAATAATACAACGAAAACAACAAAATATTATTAAGAATCTTAATAAAATAACGAGAGTAAATGTGTGGCACTCGATCGCATCCGTGTAGTACTACGAAGTTTCACTTCTTCCGCGCGGAGGGACTCCACGCACAATTTTTTTTTATTGGGACAAGCTCTCCCCACTATTCCCAAACCACTGCAACTCTTGTGAAAGAAAGATCAACAGTAGCGACCACCAGAAAAGCGCCGAGTTAATGAAGCTCGACGAAGTCCTAGAAAAACAATTTAACTGCCTTGGATCCCGCAACGGAATCAATCAGAAAAGAAGAATAAAAAACATAATTTCTACATGACGTTTCAACATGTGTATTGGAACAATGCGGAGTGAAAAGACCGTCAAGCCTTCCCCACTTACCGCTAGCGCAGTGTCGGAGCTACAGCCCTCACACGTACTGCACGCGTAGGCGTCGTAAGCGGTATCTGTACCAACAAGCTGCACGAGTAAAGCGATCTACAGTACAATATAGCCTTTCCGTCGCCTGAACACCGAGCAAATCTACAGGCAATCATATTTGCTTTAACAAACAACACACTCCGCTCCCGTTCTATATCTGCATGATCCCTTTTTTTTCGAATGGGAAATCATCAAATCACTTCTCCCGCTCTTGGCGGAGCGGAAGGGAGTGTCAGACTTGTACTGACTAAAACCCATCCATGTTCCTTCTTAGCCCTTTTTGTTCCAGGGCCACGGTATCTTTTTCGAACAGTCCCGCAACCCTGGCAGGCATCGGCCCTCTCGGACCCTTTCCGATTTGCTGACGTCTCCTTGAGGCACGCGTGGAACACTCAGGCACCGTCGACACGGCCTGTCGTCATAAAACGGACGGACGGTGAGCTAGCCCGTTACTCACCGTCCACAGGCACGCGCCTACGGTGGCCCCCGCCGCACGGGGCGTCTCCCACGGCGGCTGAGACGTGAGGTTCTCTCCCTCTCAAGTTCCGCCGCCTCCTTCACTACCATGACCGTTTCGCAGAAGGAAGCGATGGCTTCCCATTCCCTCTCACTCCGGACCATGGATTGAACCAGGGCCAGACGCGAGAGGTCGCCGCCGCCAATCGCCGCTACGAGGACACGGCGGTTCTCAGACAAAGCGGAGCACACCTAAATGGTGTTCTTTCCGCCCGATTCGGTGCTGGAACATTCCGAAACAACCGTGTCCGGTGAGGACCTGCGTCAGGTGGAAGGTGAGGGCGCCGTGGCGCCTCTCTAGCCACTCCTCAAAGAGGGGACTTATCGCCACTTTTGTGGCGTGCCCTGCACGTGGTTGCGACAGTCGCTGTCTCCATTACGCCATGAGATCGCGCCGGAGGTCTGCCCGCTGTGCGGCGATTTGCCGCGGCAGCGGAGTTATCCGGCGCCGGAGATCGTGTGGTACCCCCGGACTAGCCTTACGGCTGCCACCTTCTGGGGCACGTTCAGGTAGTGGGCGGCTTGCCCCCTCAAAGAACACGCCCACACCGGGGTCACGTAAAGGGCCATGAACCGCACGACCCCCGCGTAGAGCAGGAGGCAGGAAGCTTTTGGACCCCCAGGTTGGGCAAGAGCCGCTTGAACGCAGCCCCGGCCCGTTCCAGTTTCAGGCCAAACGTCGGAAATCCTCCACGAAGTTTCACCGGCTGTCGAGGACGAGCCCTAGGTACTTCAACGTCGACTCGACGCTGATGGAACCCCTCCTACCGTCAGTATGGGATTCCGGCGGTGGCGCATTCCGAGGCTCATGAAAGCACATGGCCTCGGACTTGTGCAATGCCACCTCGAGACCCAATTGCCGGATTATCTCCACGACTATCGCAACCCCGCGTGTCATTAGTTCGGCCGCCGCCTCGTGCGACCTCCCCTGTGCCAGCACCAGCGTGTCATCAGCGTAGCAAACTACACTGACACCGCTAGGGAGGTCGGCGCGCAGCACCCAGTCGTAGCCAATGTCCCACGCAGGCGGCCCCAGAACCGATCCCTGTGGAACACCGCACGACACCTCTCGCCGGTTCCATTCTCCGGTGTGACCGGAGTAGATGACAGCCCTATCCGTCAGGTCGTCCCCGCCCGACCACACGACAAAGGTAGGTCGGCATCCGGTGATACCGGAGTGCCTCCCTAATGCAGCTCCAGGGCATGGTGTTGAAGGCGTTGGCAATGTCAAGAGACACCACCAAGACGACCCCACCCCGAGACACCGCATCCCCCGTCGTGACAGCCCTCACGCGCATGATGTCGTCGAGCGCCCTCTGGGGAAACCAAACTGGTGTTCCGCAAGATCCGGCCCCATCCCTACAAGGTGCCCGGCGAGGCGATTCGCAATAACTCTTTCAAAGAGCTTGCCCACCTCGTCGAGCAACACAATGGGCCGGTATGCGGACGGAGAGACCGTAGGGCGCCCCGGCTTCCAGATGAGGACCAGCTTCCCCGTCTTCCAACAACGAAGCGGGAACTGTCCTTAGGAGCCCTTCCAGTCGGGGCCCGAGAGCTTTCGAGCCCAAGACCCTGCAGGCTTTGGCCATCGGGTCCCGGGCGGTATTTTTGGCTTTAAGCCTGCCTACCGCCATTCTCAGGTCTACCCTGGTCACCTCATCTGCTTGATCCCTGAGGTCGAGTCGAAACATGCGAGTTAAGTGACTCTTCTTACTACCGTTATAAATGTTCTTACTTATACTTATCTCACTACTAATATAAATGCAAAAGTTTTTCAGGGTCATATAAATTACGATCCACAAGCCCACCAACCCAAAAAAAGGATGCGCTCCTGCAATAATCACTATCTTAAACACAAATCGTCGAATCCGCCACGTACTTGTCGCTTCACACCTATAATGCGGAGTACGCCTGGGCTGGTGAAGAGCTAGAGAATGATAATGATTATAATAATTAACTAATTTAATATTGTTTTGTCCATCAGAAACCTCCACAATTCTCGACGCAGGCGGCGCGACTGGACGACGCTAGCTCAGTGTTTAGACATCCCACGCCCATCGCGCCACGACCCGACACCGGAGAGGTACTGCTAGCCTATTTTATACCTTGTTTAAACCGAAGTGGGTACTAAAACCCGGAATCAACAGCTGAAGCTAGCCTTTAAATAGACGAATTAGTTAATTCCGCTATAACCCGCCTAATATGACTGCAGGTAAAAAAGACCGAGATGCAGTTTGAAGGCTTGCCCCGCTGGCGGCGCGGACGGCCGCGAGTGACCGACCGACGCGTCGTGGTGCAGCGGTTACTGCCGCTACTGCCCAAGCTGTCGCCGCACAGTGAGTACACACAGTCACACACACACGAGTGACCGACCGACGCGTCGTGGTGCAGCGGTTACTGCCGCTACTGCCCAAGCTGTCGCCGCACAGTGAGTACACACAGTCACACACACACGAGTGACCGACCGACGCGTCGTGGTGCAGCGGTTACTGCCGCTACTGCCCAAGCTGTCGCCGCACAGTGAGTACACACAGTCACACACACACGAGTGACCGACCGACGCGTCGTGGTGCAGCGGTTACTGCCGCTACTGCCCAAGCTGTCGCCGCACAGTGAGTACACACAGTCACACACACACGAGTGACCGACCGACGCGTCGTGGTGCAGCGGTTACTGCCGCTACTGCCCAAGCTGTCGCCGCACAGTGAGTACACACAGTCACACACACACGAGTGACCGACCGACGCGTCGTGGTGCAGCGGTTACTGCCGCTACTGCCCAAGCTGTCGCCGCACAGTGAGTACACACAGTCACACACACACGAGTGACCGACCGACGCGTCGTGGTGCAGCGGTTACTGCCGCTACTGCCCAAGCTGTCGCCGCACAGTGAGTACACACAGTCACACACACACGAGTGACCGACCGACGCGTCGTGGTGCAGCGGTTACTGCCGCTACTGCCCAAGCTGTCGCCGCACAGTGAGTACACACAGTCACACACACACGAGTGACCGACCGACGCGTCGTGGTGCAGCGGTTACTGCCGCTACTGCCCAAGCTGTCGCCGCACAGTGAGTACACACAGTCACACACACACGAGTGACCGACCGACGCGTCGTGGTGCAGCGGTTACTGCCGCTACTGCCCAAGCTGTCGCCGCACAGTGAGTACACACAGTCACACACACACGAGTGACCGACCGACGCGTCGTGGTGCAGCGGTTACTGCCGCTACTGCCCAAGCTGTCGCCGCACAGTGAGTACACACAGTCACACACACACGAGTGACCGACCGACGCGTCGTGGTGCAGCGGTTACTGCCGCTACTGCCCAAGCTGTCGCCGCACAGTGAGTACACACAGTCACACACACACGAGTGACCGACCGACGCGTCGTGGTGCAGCGGTTACTGCCGCTACTGCCCAAGCTGTCGCCGCACAGTGAGTACACACAGTCACACACACACGAGTGACCGACCGACGCGTCGTGGTGCAGCGGTTACTGCCGCTACTGCCCAAGCTGTCGCCGCACAGTGAGTACACACAGTCACACACACACGAGTGACCGACCGACGCGTCGTGGTGCAGCGGTTACTGCCGCTACTGCCCAAGCTGTCGCCGCACAGTGAGTACACACAGTCACACACACACGAGTGACCGACCGACGCGTCGTGGTGCAGCGGTTACTGCCGCTACTGCCCAAGCTGTCGCCGCACAGTGAGTACACACAGTCACACACACACGAGTGACCGACCGACGCGTCGTGGTGCAGCGGTTACTGCCGCTACTGCCCAAGCTGTCGCCGCACAGTGAGTACACACAGTCACACACACACGAGTGACCGACCGACGCGTCGTGGTGCAGCGGTTACTGCCGCTACTGCCCAAGCTGTCGCCGCACAGTGAGTACACACAGTCACACACACACGAGTGACCGACCGACGCGTCGTGGTGCAGCGGTTACTGCCGCTACTGCCCAAGCTGTCGCCGCACAGTGAGTACACACAGTCACACACACACGAGTGACCGACCGACGCGTCGTGGTGCAGCGGTTACTGCCGCTACTGCCCAAGCTGTCGCCGCACAGTGAGTACACACAGTCACACACACACGAGTGACCGACCGACGCGTCGTGGTGCAGCGGTTACTGCCGCTACTGCCCAAGCTGTCGCCGCACAGTGAGTACACACAGTCACACACACACGAGTGACCGACCGACGCGTCGTGGTGCAGCGGTTACTGCCGCTACTGCCCAAGCTGTCGCCGCACAGTGAGTACACACAGTCACACACACACGAGTGACCGACCGACGCGTCGTGGTGCAGCGGTTACTGCCGCTACTGCCCAAGCTGTCGCCGCACAGTGAGTACACACAGTCACACACACACGAGTGACCGACCGACGCGTCGTGGTGCAGCGGTTACTGCCGCTACTGCCCAAGCTGTCGCCGCACAGTGAGTACACACAGTCACACACACACGAGTGACCGACCAACCTACAGCTAGTTGTTCCTGGTCTGGCTGTTAGATTTTGTAGTTAAAATGTTGTTCGCGCAAACGCTCCCACGATACGGGAAAAGTACCTAGTGTGGTGAAAGGTTAAAAACAAAAAGTCGTATTCCATATATTAAAAGTGGTGTTTTGTGCATAGCAGATCTGGTGCCAATGAAAGCGATGCCCACGTCGCCGCCGCCTCCGCCCAGGATATTGCCCAAACCATCGCCGCCTTCTTCTACCGAGTAAGCTATTCTCGTACCCTAGCGTATTTTTACTAGTTTTAGTAAGAGTTTTAAGTTCAAGGTTAGCACTCATTGTTCCATATTGACGGTAATCGTCTTTTCTTTCTTTATACACGAAAAATCAAAAAGTATTCATCACCTGTCTAGCTTTCCCCGCTGGGGAACCCCGTTTGGCTTGGCTAGCCTAGTCTAACAGGATGCAGCTGTAACTGAATACTGCTGTTTCAAATAAATTGACTTCCTAGCTTTCCCCCTATTTACTGAGTAAGGCTGAGGCCACATTAGCATGTTGCGTTGTGATCTATTGTAGAATGAAGATTGAAATGCACTCTGAGATGCTGCGCTAGTGCGTTGCGATAGCGTGCGTTGCCCTCTTGCGTTACTTAGTGTAGCAGTTAGCTGCAGGTGTGGCTTACTATTGATCCGTTGCGACGACGCAACGCACTAGTGAGGCCTAATTAGTGCGTTCCGTTGCGTCGTCGCACGATACGTTTTAACGGATTGACGGTCGAGAGACGAAGCGGGGGGAAGATGATGCGCTGCCGTGTCGGAGCTCCGCAGCTCCGGTGCGACACACGACAGTGTTCTACTGGCGATGCCGAGCGTCGCCCTCGCGCGTTGCGACGTGCCATACAATGCGTTGTTCCGTTGCGACAACTCAACGCAACGCGCGGATGAGGCCTCGGCCTTAAACTGGATTCCAGACCTTCTAATGTATTTTTAAAATGTATCTGAGTTAACAGTTTTTTTTACCCAAAAGCTCACGACCGTGATGTGTAAATAAATATTTAATGATTGCAGCGGTCTGTCAATCGTGTACGTGCTGAGCGAGTCCAACGGGCAGTTCTTCTTCCACGACGGAGAGCGCCGCATACCCATCACGCAGGCCGCGCTGCACCAGCCCATCAACATCAGTAAGTTTATCTAAATCTTAATATTTTATTTCACATGACCTACATGGGCACTTATAAAACGTCTACAAAAGGAGCACGTTTCGGGTTGGTCGTTTCCTATGGAGAAGAACCGGCAAGAAACTCTAAGGTTATCTCTTAAAATGGCTTGGTTTTATAATATTATTGTGAGTATGCGGGGACAGCGTAGGCCCGACAATAAGTTGTTGCTTAGCACACAAAAAAAAATGTAAGACAAGATAAAAAGTTAACAAGCATCTAGGAATCTACAAGGCCTATAATGTTCACACATTCACAAACAATTGTTAAAAAATAATTTTATTTATTTATTTATTTATTGAATTTTTAGGAAAACTTACAGCTAAGCAGACATTTAGCAATAGTTTAAACAGAATATGGCCAATTACAAGTTTCCACATGTAGTAAATGGAATATATGAAACAGAAAATTGATAAAATACATAACGATCAAATTAATATGTATGTGACACCAAACAGTAAAATTACTATTTACGCTCGAAGAAGCAATCACATAAAATTTTCTTGAATTTACTCAAACTAGTATAGAAAATGTCAATCTCAGCCTCCTGGCAAGTTGTGTTGTACATACGACTCGCTCTCAGCATGTACGAGTTCCGTCTGTACGTAGTGGTTACCACTGGGGTGTACAATAAATGAGGTCTACGCAAGAACACAGACGGCACTCGCAGCCCGACCTTGTGAAGCAACTCGGTAACACCAGTTGTTCCATTGGCTATCTTGAAAAGAAATATAAGATCAGATATTTTTCGCCTTTCGTAGAGAGGTAGGATATGAAATTTTTTGCAACGGTTGGTATAATTCGATAAAAACGTTTTAGACCGATACTGAATGAGCCTCAAAAACCATTTCTGTATGCTCTCAATACGATTTATGTAGACATTATAATTGGGGTTCCATACCTGAGAGACATACTCCAAATGACTACGGACAAAAGAACAATATAATATTTTAATAGATTTTATATATTTTTTTTTTATATTTTATATTTTTATATAATGTAGACTAAGGTTGGAGAATATTATAATAAAAAGGGTATCATTTAAGCTATCACCAATTTAATTAGTTTTGTGTTTCTTAAATAATAGGGGTTTGTCCTCAAAATAGTAGATTTGTCACCTAAATGGAATCTTCAAATAATATCAAAACGCTTACCTAAATATTAATTAAGAATTACTTGGAAATAATATCAATCATCAAGTAATTTTATTAGGTTTCAAAATAATAGAAGTGTCACGAAAATTGAATCATCAAACAATGTAAAAATGTTTACATAAAACTCCAAACCACAGGTCCAAACTAAGGCGTAGTCGACGGAGCCCCGCTACGCGGGGCTCCTATTTTTCTCTGCAGGGTTTAAAGTAACCTAACACGAAGGGGATGTCGGGGTCTTAGTTCGCTCGCTCCGCTCGCTCACTAGACCCCGCCATCCCCTTCGAACCTAACCTGTCCGAGTTGATGTGCCCTATGTCTCGTATTAACTGATCTATTTATTTGGTGACAGATCTACCATTCTGAGCACAGAGCTATTATTTAAGTAACAAAACTATTATTATAAGAACGAAGTTTATATTCATGTAATGCAATATAATTTTATTGGTTATCGATCTCTTATTTTACACATATATTAACATTAATTTGATAATTCATACCTGGGAACAATTTTTGTTTATCTGAGAACGAAAATATTTCGTGGCGATAGATCTATTTATTAGGTGATACAACTTGATGACAAATATAAATTTTGGTGATAGAAAATATAGTTCCCTAATAAAAATACTAAATTAAACAAGTGTACTCACAACAGGTTTCTGAAAGACGCATCATGACAACATTTTACCGTCAGTGTCATAAGAATTTTACTGCTGTGATTGGCTCACTGAAATTACAGAAGCACATGAAGATACTTGCCAGGAATTGGAACATATGCCACGGTGCCATGGTATCTTTTAGAATTTGAGTGTATGTCAGGGCATTTCTTTTTTTCTTTATCGTGTGGTTAGTCCCTAAACTGGTGTCAGTTTTTGTGCCGCTTATGTGCCTCTGACTAGGCTTTACATGCCGTCGAGAAATATCTCTCAGGCATGCTGGTTTCCTTCACCGAAGCAAGTGATAGTGCACGTGTCTAGGGTTGGAACTTGAGACCTATGAATTCGCAGTCCGACGGTCACACCACTAGGCTATCATTGGTTGCATGCGTCAAGGAATTGTAACATCGAGATAAATACGTTAAACATGCCTTTCTGTCGAAATGGGCCTACCCGCTAACATCTCATAGAATATTTGTTATTTACTCAGTCACATCGAATAGTAATCGAGTAGTCAGAAACCAAAAATCTGACATCCAGTCTTACCAAGGGGTATCGTATTACCCAGTTACTGGGTTGTGGTGGTCAGATAGGCAGTCGCTTCATGTAAAATATTGGTACTCAGCTGCATCCGGTTAGACTGGAAGCCGACCCCAAGATAGTTTGAGAAAAGGCTAGGCAGATGATGATCGAACTTAACAGTCATCACCAACAATATTTATAAAAATATTTTATTCTTCAATGATATACCTAGTACCATTGACTTAACTATACGCCTATATTATTGTCATCAACAGAAGACGAGCAAACTTCCGACGACGCCTCTCCCTCCGAGGACACTCCGACCAACGGCACCGACGTGAAGCAGGAGGCGCACTCGTGTGCCGACAGCGGCCAGCCGCCGAGCTCGCAGCGCGGGACTGCGGCCGTACCGCGTGAGTGGGACGACGTGCTGAGCAGCTCGTGGCTAAATAATAACATCCGCTCGGGTTCAACTTCAGCATTAGCCGCGCTCGCCTAGGTTGCTCTGTGGATGGGTGACCACTAAGTATACTGAGTTTCCTCTGTGCCTCGGAAAGCACGTTGAGCTGTTGGTCCCGACTGTCAATTGTAGATCTTTGACAGTCGTTACAGGTACTCAGTGGTCCGAAAGTCTGATAACTAATCTTACCAAGGGGTATCGTATTAGCTAGTACTAACTGGGTTATGGAGGTCAGCTAGGCAGTGGCTACGAGTGAAATAATGGTATTCAGGCTGGACTGGAAGCCGACCCCAAGATAGTTGGGGAAAGACTAGGCAGATGATGATGTGACATTTGTTTGTCCATCCCAAACAAGACTATAAAAATCATGTCATTATTTATTATAGTGAGGAAAATGTCGTGAGGAACGTTTTGAGTTTGAATGTGGATGGGTATAAGAGTAGAGGAAGACCAAAGAAGCGATGGACGGACTGTGATATGGCTGGATAAGAAGGTGTCTGATGAGATGACGAGTAATAGAGAAGTATGGAAGAAGAAGACATGCTGCGCTGTCCACAAATGAATTGGGATAAGGGCAGGATAATCATGATTTAGTAATAGTCAATTTTTTATGAAAACAGTGCTAAACTTTCTGTAATGTCTTGGTCGTGGATTCGAACCCGAACCGAGCCCCAGGCAGTGGATGATGATGATGGAGCTTTCATCATCATCATCAACTGCCTGAATTTTCCCACTGCTGGGTATAGGCCTCTCTTTTCTTGTGCCATTTATCCCGCGATAGCAAATATGACAACTATTGCAGGCTGAAATTATTTAATTTATTTCATCACCACTGCTTCCAAACCATGAAAAAGGAGAGCATCACGAGAAAATTAGCACGTTCTAGAATCCAAAATACATAGATGTATGACATTTTGACATTATTTGCGGGTTGGTACTCACTGAGCCTGCGTAGTTGATGGCAGCTCATTGCCGTTCAGAGAGGGGCGGACTGTCCTAGCGGTGGGATCATTGTATGTAATAAAGGTGTTATTAGCAGAGGGACTGATGTCCGCGGAGGCGTAAAATCCCCAACAAGTGGAAAAAGTGTCCGGTGAAAACTTGCCGCGGAGTTAACGTTCACGGTGTGCGATATTTTGTCCTAGCGCTCAAGGCAGAAAATACAAAATACCCTGTCTGCATTGAGGTGCCTTAGCAAGTTCGCACGTTTTTTTGGTTTTGTGCGGTTCTGTCTGTCAATGTCCATGATTATTCGGGGACTTTTTTTAGACGGCAATTTTAGTGCCTTTCCAGCGTTATGGAAAACCAGAAGCATCTCGTGAAAAGTTCGTTGTCTGTGCAGGTCTGTACTGTTACTTATAAATATGATTTGTAGCGGACTTCCTGGTGTCGGAGTCGTTGTCGCTGTCGCCGTCGCGCCTGCTGCACGACGCGGACTGGCTGGCCGGCGCCGCGCACGACTTCTCGCTCAGCAGCTTCCTCGGACACCTGGAGGGACGCCCCGCGGTGAGCACACTGGTGAACGCGCGAGGGTAGCTCGTCAAATTATAATTTTCTTACGCTTTTTTGAAATTTACAGGTCAGAGTCAGGTGGTATCTTGATTAAAATATGTATGACTCGTGACCGTGACAAATGTGGCTTCACAGAGTTGGCAATACAATATCAATACCGTCCTTTGGGCTCATTTAACCCTATCGAATGACTTTTTCATGGAATAGTGATTTAATAAGATTAAAAAAGGGTTGTAGTGGTTTTAGAGGGTTGTATTATATCACTATATACGTGTTACGGTCACGAATCATATTTTGTTTAACCTACAGCTTAACCTGCAAATTGCAAAAAACCTAAGAAAATTAGAATTTCGCGGGCTGTCCTGGCGGTTTCACCATACTGTTACTTCGTGAGATCGAAGTCAACACATATATGATACACTTTTATAAGCACTACGCGAGATCATCAGCTCACCTCGTGGTTGCTAGCTATTCCTTACCTGCGCTGCAGTTAGTGAGTCGGCCTACCATGACGTCTTAAAGCAGTATTGTTTTACTATTATTCCAGTGTGGGAAAGAGACGGAGCTATACAGGGTGTCTAGCGCCATCTCTTTCCCACACTGGAAAAGGAGTAAAACAATACTGTTTTAGGACGTCATGATACGCCATCTGGTCAGCTGTGTGCGCGAGCGTGTAGTGTTAGTCCCGCCGGCTGCCACTGCGCTGCACAGTGTAGCGCGCTCGCTCGTGTGCGCACAACCCGGCTGCCGAGTCGTCTTTATACGTAGCTATGATCACTTGCAGATACAAGTCAAAATGTATTATTTTAACTTAGCAACGAAAATGTTAAGCAGACGACAAGCTCCTAGGTTGACCTGCGAGATGCCGTATACAGGGTGTAACGGAAAGGGTAATATACATACTTAATGGTATGCTACAGACTATGAAACTGAACATGTTTCTCATCATAAAACATGTTTTTCAGCAAAAAAATATCTGCGGCCCCATAGAAAATTGCAATACCCATTCGACCCAAATGTATAGGCAGCAGATTTTTTTTTTCCTGCAAAAAATTTTTTATGATGAGAATTATGTTCGGTTTGATGGTCTGTAGCACACCCTTAAGGATGTATATACCCTTTCCGTTACACCCTGTATAAAAGAAACAATGTCCAGTGTATAGCTTCATAGAAATAATCCCAAACGCCTTGAAGCAAAACTTACTTTAATAGTGAGTTGCCCCACCACTAGGTACACAATGTTTTGCAATTTACTGAGAATGTCTGACCAAATGTCATAAAGTCTGGACTGTACTTCCCAGGTGGACTCGCACCTGCAGTCTCTGATGGCGGAGTCGAGCGTGGACTACGTGGCCAAGTTCGCCGACCTGGCCGCTGAAGTAACGGATGAGCCGGACCCTCACGCTCCCAGCGACGAACATACCTAGACTATACACGTCTTACGGAAATATCGACTTGAATGTTACATGAATTAAGTTCAATTTTGAATGACAAATGATTTTAATAGCTGTTAGGTGTTGGTAACCATATTTTGTGTGATTCAATAACACTAGGAACTGGATATCTACCATGTGCTATTTGTATAGAGTTGCCGATATTTCGGCGTTTTTACAAACGCCATAATCACGGATAAAATGAAGTTATTGCGGGTGGATGTTTATGAGCAGACAAATCGGTCTACCCTCTTTCTTGTTCGTTTTTTTTTTGCGCTCCGTACCATTAGCACTGTCACTCACCACTCGATATTGAACATGGTAAATATCCCGTTAAAAGTGTTATTGATAGTGTTAGTGACCATGTCAGTTAAAAAAACTTATATTTGTGTCATTTTCTGATTGAATTTAAAAACAAGATTGCGGCGGTAGTTCCGCCATGGCATAAGTATTTGTCACAGTTTTAAAATTACTGAGGTGCGTGTGACATTGGACTGTTTACAGACAAAAACTCGGCAGTCAGTATAGTACATTGTGTATTATTATTAGGGCGGAAAGTAAGGAATTTCGATCGAGGCTCTAGTAGTAGCCCGAAGTCGAAGACTGAGGGCTTTTTGAGTCGAGGTTCGTAATTCCCGTACCGCCCGTGTAACATACAATGTTTTTCATCACATTTGCGAGTTAATAAATAAAATTATAGGGCAGCAAAAACTTATTTATTAAAATTTATAGTCATTATAAAATTAGTAGAATTAAGACAAACGTTTTTTTCGGGGAGTCTTATTGTTTGAGACAAATTTAAGTAACATGTAGCGAGATTGCTATGAAATTCCTGTTTAGATACCATTTTAAGACAATTTTTCGATTGCGTGTAAACTCCTTGCTTGAACTTGCATGACCTGTGTGCTGTGCTATAAATTAAAAAAAAACTTACCGACCTTGGGTTTAATGACAAAAGGAAAGCTCCGGAATGGGTCATTACGGCCAAGTTAACCTGTATGTTTAGATACTGTTTACGTGCAAGTGTGATGAAATAGTACATTGTGTATTAAGGGCGGTAAGTAAGGAATTACGATCGAGGCTCTAGTAGAAGCCCGAAGTCGGAGACTGAGGGCTTTCTGAGCCGAGGTTCATAATTCCCGTACCGCCCGTGAAACATACAATGTTTTTCATCACATTTGCGAGTTAATAATTATGAATATACACAAGTCAGCACAAATATTATTACGAAATACGTGAACTGATTTTTAAGCGGATGGCGGGCTGTTTGCCCACACCACAGATTATATAAATGTTTTGTTCAGAAACGTTAAGGGCAAATACTTACCTACTAGGTATACAGCCATGACGGAGTGTAAACAAAAAAAAAATCGATACAAAAAACTATCGATTATTTAGATTTTAGAACATTAGTTGAGTAATTAAATAACATGTAGCGAGATTGAATGAAATTCCTGTTTGGATAACATTAAGACAATTTTTCAATTGCGTGTGAACTCCTTGCTTGAACTTGCATGACCTGTGTGCTGTCAGGCTGTGCTGTAAATAAAAAAAAAAATACTTACCGCCCTAGGGTTTTATATGGGGCATTACAGCCAAGTTCACCTGTATGTTATGACACTGTTTACGTGCAAGTGTGATGAAAAACATGTTACGGAAATATCGACGTTAACTTCATGGCCTTCGCCCTGCAGTGGGACATTTAGGGCCAAATAAAAATAAAAGACTGCCTCGTAGGTGTAGTGGTCGCAAGCGCTAGCTAAGACTGCTGAGCATGAGGTCCTGAGTTCGATTCCCAGGTCGGGCAAATTGTTGTAGGTTTGTTCCTTAAGAAATTTCTCAGTAGCAGCCGGTGGATTTTTGCCCGGTTGATGGCAATAGGCTCGCCCTCTTTTACATAGGACTTAAACATAGTTGGCGAAATATGGGTGTTCTATTAAGTACATCTCTGCCTAACCCTTAGGGTATAACAGGCGTGGTGTTACGTTATATGTTAAGTAAAAAAAAACTCCCATGTCAATTAAGTTCGTTTTTGAATGACTAAAGATTTGTAACATCTATGAGGTGCTCAAGATATTGGACTTTCTGTCGTTCTGAATAAGTTTTAGGTTCTCGCGTCTTCACACGATGACGTAGTTAAATCTCGGACGGTCTTTACAGTTATATAACCTCTGGCAATAGCGACCTAAGAGCAGCCTTGTTGTAACAAAAAATAAAGATGACTGTAATGCAAACCATTTTCCATATCAATCTGATATACTTACAGTTTTAATGTTAATTATTACGAAACAAAATGTTTTTTCTTTACATTGTTAGTATGATGTGAGAATGAATTTTTAAATTCTATGTTATTTGTAGGAACTGTGATTGTTGTTATTGATGTTTGTATATATACTTGACATTTGTTAAATGAGCATGCTAGATTTAAGTGAAAGTGTATTTAATAAATATATATAAACTAGAAATTGAAATATAAGCTTTATTGTTTCCTGTCACTGTATTAATCGCCATTAAAAGCCAAGACAGAGGCCCATGGGCGGCATAAAAACTCTCAAAACACAAGGAACAAGAAAGACTGGATTAAATTAACAAACCACAATGGAATAGACGTGGAATAAAATGTGTTAGTGGCTGTACCGATCATAGGTGCGTCAAGGTGAGATGGAATAACTCGGCTGACCACTCGGGTAGCGTCAGACCAACATTTAAATACAAGGTATTGTTTTGCATCCTCGTCAAATTCAAGGAGGTAACTATGCTAATGATTCTCGTCCCGAGTCAATAATAAATTGGGTAGGTATTTTTTTTTTTTCTTATTTACGGAAATCGGTAAGGGTGAACCAACCGTGTTTTAAACGCGGCTCATCTGATCCTCGCCCTATAACCGCGCTTTCACACATACAAACAATCTGAAACGTTTATTCGATCATTTCTTATCCCCTAAACCACGTTAAGGGGGTTATTCTGAAATACTGACAAACTTAAACAACCAAAAATATCTGCGTTTATTATTAATTTAACTAGGTATCGTAATTTTAAATGATTATAATGTTTTTTTTGTGACAACCTCCTGAATTTTGCGTATATTCCCAGTCATCCCCGCGGGGACTGCACCGGAGGCAAATGGGAATAAAAATTCCCAGTCGCCACCGGCGGTAACTGGGATGTTATTGCCCCCACTTCAGTTTCGCTGTACATTGCTTTCTCCATCGTAGAGAATAAAAGGATGGACAAAGATATTTGATAAGTGTAATAACGAATGGTCTTCTTGTCGTATCTATGATACTTCCATATCACACATTAATTGACAACTTCAACGCTACTGTGTTAGCATTTTGTTTTACGACGATGAGGTAGAATGATATTATCCCTGTCCGTGTCCTTTTTATACGTATGTACCATATATATCTGAAATGAACAACGATAGGTGTACGCCAAATATGAGTTTATGTAAAGATTCTTGATAACGAAAACTATTCAATAAATAAACACTGCTCATAGTCGATGCTCAGATGCCCAGTAGTGTGTAGTGGCCTAGTTTATTGCAGCTTCAGAGGCGTTATTCAGGTCGTCGATGGTGCAGGTAAACGGACATCTGCGACGCTCCAGCAGGTGGGGCATAGTTTGATCCAGAGTACCGCACTCGCATTCGGTGTGTTGGACGAATTAAAAGCCTGAACGATACCAACTCATGTTGGTAAATCCACAGATTTACTAGTAAACCTAAGATGAGGGTTTTTAGCATCTGCCAGGGCTGCGGGTTGTTCGAAAGAGATACCGCGGCCCTGGAACACAAAGGGCGAATAAGGAACATGGGTGGGATTTAGTCAGTACAAGTCTGACACGGACACACATTTGATGATTTCATTGCCGACTCGTAGTCACACCAGATTATCACACCAGTGTGACTAACAGGAATTTCGCAGTAATACCCAGTCTAAACCGTGACTCGGAAGGGCTGTAGCCGCAAAAGTAACAAAAAAGAAATCCAAAGGATTCCCGTAAATGCTCGCTATTATGGTAAGGCTGGCAAGAAAAATGTCGCCGTTATTTTCTCTTGTGTTGTATGTTCGTGTTCCCATCCGTAAAAAAAGGGTTTTTAGCATGTTAAAAAAACCCTGTCCGAATATAGGTATACCAATGACATAACCAAATAAAATATGAACAAAATATTTATGAGAGAAAACAAATGATGAATAAAACCCTGGTTTTTATGCCCCTAAATTCAACTATAATTTTACTAAGGAAGAATATTAGAGGCAAAGTGCATAATTTTGTTTTAATTTGAATTTGAAGTTCATGTTTAGGATATGTTGATATTAGTAATTATTATAAATAATTTGTTGATTTTGAATGATATTGTTTATAATTCATGACTGATTTAATATAAAGTATAATTCATGACTGATTTAAAAATATTTTAAAGTCAAGTGCATTTTTTTTTTAGTTTTGTTTTCGTGATACTCTCTAAATTTATTACATTTTTATCATGATTTATATTTGAAAATATAATTTTACTTAAAACTAATAATTAAAGATACCTTCTCGAGTTTGCTCGTTAATCAAAAAAATAATAATTGGGAAACTACAATATGAGGCAGCCCTACGAAATTTTTCTAATCACCCCTCAGCCGGCCTAGCATGACCGCCATAGAAACGGGCTATGTCTACGGAAGAATCGACAATTTGACAGTTATTTCTATCGTCCCAAGCATGGCGATATTAAGAATGTAGAAAAGAAATGTTTCTTTAATCTAAAAATTAATTTAAATAAAACACAAATCTTGCATTTTAGTCAAAGATGCATGTGCAGAGCAATCTGGCTACATCCCAGAGCACCGTTGCAGACTTGCGCTCACAATTGGAAGAGTTGCGCAACGCTGTGGCATTAACTGGGTCACCGGCACGTGTAAATAACGTAAACACGCGCCGAGGAGCCGGCTGCCTCCGATGCATCGGCTACGAATTTCGCGTCAGCAGTTTTGTCGCCGGCGCCGATCGCTGAGTCAGCGTTGCGCGCTCGCAGCTCCGCTCCCGTCCCCGCAGCTCCGCTCCCGTCCCCGCAGCTCCTCCCCGCAGCGCTGCCCGACCGACGCGACCACCTGAGCAAGTGGTAATTTCGAGTGCCCCTGCTACTCTCCCGGCGCAGTCCGTGCCTACAAAGGCAACAGACCGGGCTGATGATGACGGTTTCGTGACGGTGCAAAGGAGGAAACGCCGTCAGCGAAGCTGTAAGAACCGCTGCGGTAAGGCTCCTGTAGAGCCCAACGTTACACTACGTGCCGCGAAGCCGAACACCCCGGTGTACTACATCTCTCGCCTACACTACACCACCGAGGCAGAGAACATCGAGGAGTACGTGCGATAAAAATTGAAATACATGCCAAGAGTGCAGCTGCTGGAGTCGCGCCGCAACGGCGAGTGAAAGAATTTCAAGGCGTTTGTGGTGCGCATACCAACATGTTATCTCCATTTGGTGTTGCAAGAAAGTTTTTGGCCGCAGGATGTGGTGTTCCGTCGCTTCTGCGGACAAATTCCACACGAACGCACAAAACATCGTGCAAGTGAAGTGACATACTAACGTAGTTTTAAGTTTCATATGCTAACAGAATTGTTGTTATAGTAGTATGTATATTTAGGTTAAGGGATTTATCTATAATAAATCGATTATTATTATATCCGTATAGAAACAAATATATTTCAATAGTAAGACTCAATAAATACAATGACATGCTTTAAAAAATGGGTATGAATTTTGCAACGTTACGAAAATCGTTACCAAAGTTCGAAACCTAGCTCATCATCATCATTAGCCTATAATGTTCCCACTGCTGGGACACAGACCTCCTCTCCTATGAGAGGGAGGAAACCTATCTATTCACCCCGTTTTACGGTATGCATTAAAAAGGGTGAGTACTGAGATGCCGACTAATAGAGAAGCATGGAAAAAGAAGACATGCTGCGCCAACCCCAAATACATTGGGAGAACGGCACGAGTAAGTATATTAGAATTTTATTTATTAGAATATGTATGTGTGTATTACAATTACAATAAAGGGTGTAAAACCCCTTTTAACGAAGCTGAAAGGCACTGGTTCTCCCCGTCATTGCGATTTTTTTTTTTTACACCATACCTGGGAACCTTCTAGTTACGGAGATTATAGGGGTCAAAGTTCCAACTTTTTGACAAGTATTTTTTTTAAATACAAGTTTTTAATGTAAGATTTTTACTTTAAACACCTCCACGACCCCCGTACTATTAAATCCGTCCATCAGCACAATGTTTTGAGTGCGTTACATTGAGTTCTACCACAAAACATGATTTTACACCCCCCAAAAAAAAGTCGTTTCCCAGCATTATTTTTGCGTAAAGTTACTTATTATATTATATATATTAATTTGAGAGCTAGTTTAGGAGAGCTTTTAAGTAAAAATCCCATACTTAGGTGGCGGTATAGGGGATGTTGGGGAAAATGGGCATTAGTTTCATGTACAGAATGCTTGGATGACGGCTTCGTGATGAGGTGATTTTACACGGTGTACATCTTTTTGGTCAGGGTAAAAAAACGAATTTGTCATACGGGGCCATATTTATTATACAATTGATCAATGTGTTTGACGAGTGGTTTATTGAGTAGCGTCGCGACGTCCTTCGCGAATATGAAGTCTATGTGGTTGAACTTGCGCCATGTAGGGGGCTCTACTATGTATACGTCAGTGTTAGCCTTCAGCTCCTTTGCTAACCGCAGAACTTCCTGTAACAATAAAATAACATCTTTTAAAGTTCCTGTTGCACCTGCCCCACCGCCGACGATTCGCGAGTAGCTAGAGGAAGAAAAAAACAAGTTGTTACTTTCAAAGAGTTACTTGTACCTCGTTTGCAGCGGCACAGGTGTGTAACATAATGTCTCACTGTTGTTCTAACAGTCATTATTAATCAATAACACTTCTTATGGGATATTTACTATGTTTATTATTTGTTTTGTTGGGAAACGGATATACTGGGAAGACCACACACCTTAAACGAAAAACTTTTCGTAAGCACTGGAAGTACGAGGTTGAGAGGCAGCCAGCATTTTTGCCGTACGTGAGGGAGTGACAGATACGGTCACGTTCCGAAGAATGTTGGCAACATTCTTCGGAAATACGCCATAAAGATTGACTTCACTCTTCAAGAAAGTGTCTCAGATGCTGCGTTTGCCGAAGGACAACTTTCCGTTGGAAAAGCTCTGTGTTTATAAAGTAGATTGCAGTTGCGGCAAGTCGTATATCGGTCAGACGAAGCGTACGGTGGTTTGTCGAATAGGGAACACATCAGAGCGGTGAAAAATAATGACACCCAAAAATCGGCGATAGCTCAACATCTTGAATCAGGATCGAACCACTGGAGTTACGTAACCCTCAGGTTATCTCGACAGGACGCCTTTATATACCCAGACTGAAAGAGAAGCTATTGAAATTACTAAATTTAAGAACTTCAACCGGGAGGATGGATTTCAACTGTCAAGAGCCTGAAATCCAGTCGTTCAACTAACGTGCCATAAAATGTTCGCGAGAAGACACAGTGAGTTTCGTGTGTCGGGAATAGAATCGAGTTGTGAGTGACAGTGGTAGTGATACGGAGCACAAAAAACGAACAAGAAAGAGTGTAGACCGATTTGTCAGCTCATAAATACCCACCCGCAATAACTTCAGTTTATCCGTGATCATGGCATTTGCAACACGCCGAAATATCGGGAATTCAAAACAAATACTAAACATGATAAATATCCCGTTACAAGTGTTATTGACCATATGTTAGTTTAAAAACTTATAGTCGTTATAATGTTGTCTGCGCCCTAAATGACTTATTTGATGTGTTATTGGATTTTTCAATTAAAAATTGCTCAGTAGCCTAAGTCTGTGCTTGATCAGACGCTCGTCCCCCATTAATAGTGAGTTCGGACTTAACATTACTGCCAAAATGATGAGAACTGTAGACTTCTGCTCACCCGTTCGGGATATACAGGCGACGTCATCATTCTTCTGTTTTTTGCGTTGACTTGGGGCACTGGGTGTAAGTGCCTCCTTACACCCCAGTATCATACATACGAGATATCAAATAAATCAACCGGAAACTTACAGGCTCAGCACTCGACCGGTCATTCACTCCATAAAATAGTGAGACAGGAATTTTGACATTACTTATATTGTACGGTATAACAGGACCGGAAATACCGCCAGTGAATGTCGTGAACACGCCTGAAAATTGAAACACGTGCATTTTAATGTTTCTTTAAAATCTTCAACGCTTAGTAATATTCCGGGCCAAATCGGGATATAAAAGTTTAGGCCCAGTCTGAGTGAAATACACATGTGATTTTATCCGTTGGTGTATTATTATGTAAGCTTTGATCACTCGATATATAGTTCTATTTTTGATCAGGGTTCACTCTCTTGCCGTCGTTGTGCAGGTCTTTGCTTAAGAGGGGACTCTAGTCGGTATTTGAAAGTATTCGAAAATATTAGAAGAAACTATTGCCGTCGCGCTGCGCCCGATCAAGCCCCCGTAAAGTGCGAAAGGGACAACTGCAGCTCAGCCTGATTATACTTACAAAAATCTTGACCAAAAGACGTTTTGTATTCAGCTGTTTTCTTCTTCAAAACTAAACTGATCTAAATAATTCTTATGTCAATTTTTTTTCTTTTTTATTAAAAACTTATCTCATTTGTCTGATAGTCGTCTGAACATGTCGGGGCAAAAACGGGCTTTTTTTGGGTTTTTGGATTGTCATAATTCATTTACTGATTATGTTTTGAACATAAGGAAATGATAGGGGCATGTATTAAAAAGAACTAGATTTTTTGGAAAAAAATCATTGCTCTAGACGCATTATCCACGAAGAAAACAGCGGAATACGTTTGTATGGAGAAAGGTCCACTAGAGTCCCCTCTTAATACACAATATACTATACTGACTGCCGAGTGTTCGTTTGTAAATAGTCCAATATACCACGCACCTTTTTATAAGTAAATAAAAAAAAATAGAAATGCGCAAATTGGTGTTTAATGGAGACACGCAGTTCACACCATTCCGCCACAATATGAAATCAGCAAATTTCAAGTTAGTAAGTCAAAGTTTTTACAAATTCATAAAAAAAAAAGTACGAAAATCCGACCACTATAAACTACTTCGTTCCACCTAAAGAGTATTTTTTTATCTAATTGCATTCGGCGTTATTTGCAAACTTACTCATTTCACGGTTTTACGTTCATAGATAGTAGATACATACCTGTTAAGGCGATTTTTGCGTAATGCTCTAAAGGACCCCACGGAAACGCCTGTATTCTGTGCAAATATATGGGTGCCATTTCCTGAAAGCCAACGCAAACATATTATAATGATTGCTTCATCATCTGCCAAGCCTTTTCCCAACTATATATGGGTCTGCTTCCAGTCTAACCGGATGAACTACTGCTTATAGTGTCATCTGGCTGATGAAACTGAAATCCGTATGAGATAATTTGGGATAGTGCATTTGGATAAATAAAATATTACCTACTAAAAATCATGTCGTTCTTCTGTTTCTCCGTAGCTATGTGAAATAAAGACAAACCAATAAATACACTTTAGCATTATGTAGCTTTTGTCATTCGAGGATAATGCAGTTTACCATTTGTCAAAGGATTTTCGGAATTGGATCAGTAGTTCCGAAGATAACCCCTTACATCCAGACTTGGAAACTTTACCTTTGTATTATACTTGACAACATACTTTTCGTCTTTATAATCTTCTTTCTTTATCTTTTGGTTAATGCCTTACCTAGAGTCAGAGTTTTTATGCCGCCCATGGGCCCTCTCATGGACTCTAGTCTAGGTCAGAGATGACAGAGACAAAGTCGACGATGGTACAGTCTGTTGTCAAAATTATCTGACCCAATCTAAAAACAAACGAATTTGGACCCGCTGTCTGTAACATTAAGGTTTATTCAATATATTATATGAGCTTATCAGACACGTTGCTCAAGGAATCAATGAACAAATACAATAAAATACAGACACGTTTTGATCTTTAACAAGTAACGTTAAGGCTCAACTAGTCGCGGGCTCGAACTCACTGGTGGCCGTGGCAGGAAAGCACGCTGTCTCACTTGGCATCGTGCCCGACAGAGATAGTATCAGATAGTATCAGTGATGTCTAGTTAGACGCTAGTCTGCACGCACATCTAGTTCGTACGCACACACACAGAGCGTTCCGAAACGTAAGGCGCGCGTAAAAAAATACGAAAAGGCCTTTGGAAGATGGTGTTTTATGAAAAAACTACTGCGTGTATCAATTACAAATAAAATGTATTGAATTCTTTGATAATTTTGCTGTGTCGGTACCGCCTTTGTTTTGGAAATATGACACTTCTTTTATTACTAATTTACGACCAAAGTTGCGTTAAAATTTGCAATACAAACGAATCTTTGATAGCTCGTAACTTTTTAATGGCTTTTTATTTTCCTATTCTGTTTCCATACAGACAAAATTAACAATAAGACAATACCATATCATGTTTTACTTTGGATGTGCAGTGTCAAACAGTGGAGTAAAACCCCCCCCCCGAAGTTTGTATGGAAAAAATGTCGACAAGTCTCACCTTAAGGTAAACTACATGAATGCAATAAATGAATGATGACTAAACTCACCCAACATAGTCGGCGCAACCGGCATTAAATATTATTTTGTTAGGCTATTTTAATCATTATCTCGTTGACACTAAAGTTGAAAAGCTTTTAAGTCACACTATACAATTAGAACCCAATCTTTAATTTCCTTATTGACAATAAGTTTTTGTGGCTTAGCGGTTTGATGCAGGATTGGCGACGTGGGTTCGAAAACACAGTCCATTTATTAGAAGTTTATTTTTCGATTTGTTTTCATTGCTACAATATTTCTTGCATTATTAAAGAATGACCAATATGATTTACGCCTAATAACTTATCTTGTAAACAGGTGGGTAAATTAAAAAAAACTTTTTATAATGAATACGAATATTTATTTTTCAACTACCCACTTATTACAAGTTATGCGAAAATATTATAATTTTAGAAAGTTTATAATATTTGAAGATTATCCATCTATAGTTCTTTACAATAATACAAGAAATAGTTTTGGAATAAATTCTAAATTGAAAGCAAAACAATATCTTCGTCGCAGGATTTGATCTCGCAACTTGTTTTTCTCAGTCTTAAACACAGACCAAGAGACCAGAAATACTTGAAAACAGTTATTAAAATAAGCTATTACACTAATTATATTATAACAAGTAGTTATAACATATTTATAACCTAATTTATAACCTAATGCTAACGTTATAAAGATCTTTGCGTGTCTGCATTATTATTGTATTTGTTCATCGAGTTCTTATACACTCGTCTGATAAGCTCATTTAAATTGAATAAACCTTCCTAATACAGACAAAGGGTCCAAATTCGTTTGTTTTTAGGGTGGGTCAGATAATGTTGACAACAGACTGTACGAGCTTACCCAGAAGAAGCCTGTTCACTCTAACTTTGAAGAGATAATAATTTAATTTGTAATGTCAAGTATGGATTTGTATACAAAGTCAAGATACGTAGGATTGTAAACATTCTGTACCTCGTCCTGTTGTTCTGAATCATCCCCGAATAAGAAATCTATGAAGATCGTGCAGAGGTCGCCCTTCGAAATCTTCCTACTGTTACACGAGTTCGCCTGGATGTTGTTCAACAATTGCGGGTAGATTGCCCACCAGCCTAGGCCTTTGAAAAGTTTCTGTAAACATTCAAAATAAAATACACTTGAGAGCAATAAAATCGCACACCCCTTGTAATTTGGTTTAAAACGGTTTTTTTCTTAAATCTAAAGATATTGAGTACAAATCATTAGGCAAAATTAAAGAATACAAGCTTAGCTTTAAAAAAACACAAAATTAAAATCATTGATCTTCACGTAACTTACGGAAACCAGCCGTACACCAAATTAGCCAAATTCACCTGTTAGCATTGTCAGTACTTGCACCCCTTACCCGCAGGTATAAAAGGGTCGTTTTTTTTAATTTTTAATCAGTTGCTTACCGAAGGTCTACGTGATAACATCTCTACTGAAAGCATACGGAAAAATATGGATACCACGCCCGCAGAAGCCGCTCAAGTTATTGCCTTACTCGAAGCAGGCCATAATCACAGTGAAGTTGCTCGACGACTAAATTTGAGCCGCTACTCTGTTCATGGTGTGTACCAGAGGTTTCAAGAGACCGGTGGCTACATTCGGCAACTAGGATCTGGCCGGCGACGCAGAACATCAGAGCGTGATGACAGCTTTCTTGTGTCGAGGTCTTTAAGAAATCGGCAACTGAATGCGGTTCAACTGGGACAAGAGCTTCGAGAAGTTCGCAATGTCAGTATAAGTCGGTAGATAGTGAGAAGAAGACTTGGTGAAGCAGGACTGACTTCAAATCGCCCAGCAAATGGTCCCAAATTGACCACAGCTCACCGACAAGCCCGACTACAATTTGCCAGGGAACATTTAAATTGGACGTATGACCAAGGGCGGTCTGTTATGTTCTCTGATGAGTGCAGAATGACATTACATGGTCATGATGGACGCTCTAGGGTCTACAGAAGGTCTTCAGAGCGTTTTTCACAATGCTGCATAAGCGAACGTGTAGCTTTTGGCGGTGGATCGTGTATGTTTTGGGGTGACATAATGTTGGCCACTAAAACTGACATTGTATTCATCACTGGGGCGAATACCGGCCCGAGATTGAGAGGTTTGACGGCTGCACGATACGTCGAAGAAGTGCTCGAAGGACATGTGAGGCCGCTTACGTGGCTTATGGGAGAAGTTTTTGTCCTAATGCAGGACAACGCCAGACTGCACGTCGCTAGAACCGTTTGCGACTACATGGAAGACGTTGGAATCACCGCGATGGAGTGGCCAGCTCGTAGTCCTGATCTCAATCCGATTGAGCATGTCTGGGACGAGCTAAAAAGAAGAGTTCGAGCAAGAAGTCCTGCTCCTACGCGCCTCCGAGAGCTTCAAATTGCCATTGAAGAGGAGTGGAACGCTATACCACAAGATTTCATGGTAAAATTAATACGGTCCGAACAAAAAACCGATTAAGAGCTGTGATTAAGGCTAGGGGAGGGAATACACCTTATTAATAAACAATTTGATCAAGAGTTTTGAGTTTGATTTTCATTATTTCTTAAGCGAAATTGGGTAATTTTACCCGTTTGTTGGGTTTTGTGCCGTAAAACCTCTTATGGGTATTTTTTTACACTGTATTTGATATCATTAGAAAGGTAATGAGGTGGGCTTTCAATTAGTGGGTGTGTTTTTTAAAATATTTATTCAGATTCAAAAAGTCAAGGTGTGCGATTTTATTGCTCTCAAGTGTAAATACACTGGTAGACAAAAAATTAGGCCACCACCAAAATCGAGAACGGCTGAACCGATTTGGCTGATTTTGGTTTTTAAATGTTTGTCGTAGTCCAGGGAAGGTTTAAATAAATAAATAATAATAAACATTTTATTGTCAGGCACCCAAGGCCCATAGATAAAATACACAAAATAATGTTACACAAAAATAAACTAATACATATTAAAAACCTTATAAACTATAACTATACACGTAACGTTGTCGGCGTCGTGTTTCGCTGCGTGGTGTCGAGTAACCGTCCTCGGAACCGTCGATAAACGACACCTTTCGGCCAAAAGTCCTCTTTTAAAAAGGTTTGCAGATGCTGGGTTGGAACTCGTACCACAAACGACTTAAAGTTTATATTGTGGCGCGACTCCAACGTTTCAACCCTCAGAGTATAGTCGAGTTAAAAGGTGAGAAAGGTAGGGTAGGGTAGGATAGGTAGGGTAGAGTAGATAGGTAGGTAAGGTAGGGTTGGGTAGGGTAGGTAGGTAGGTAGGGTAGGTAGGTAGGGTAGGTAAATAAGTAGGGCAGGTAGGTAGGTAGGGTAGGTAGGTAGGGTAGAGTAAGGGTAGGTAGGTAGGGTAGGGTAGGCTAGGTAGGTAGGTAGGTAGGGTAGGGTAGGGTAGGTAGGTAGGTAGGTAGGGTAGGGTAGGTTGGTAGGGTAGGGTATGGTAGTTAGGTAGATAGGGTAGGTAAAAAGTGCATTGCAACGCATGCCGGGGACAGCTAGTCATTTATAAAATCGGTAACCGAGTAATAACATTTCTCTGTCAGCAACGACGACAAGAGTTTTTTGAATTTTATTAAGGGCTGATCCTTAATACAATTTGGCAGTTTGTTAAATATAATTTATTATTATAATAGGTGCCATACCAATAATGTTTTTTTTTGTAAGCAAAGCAGTGTTATATCCCTTACTGACCCGTGGAACACCAAAGTCTACCAGTACATACACAATAGACTCTGATATTTTGATCTCATGGTAGTAGTTCGCATCCTCGTATCATTTAATGTTGGAAATAGATGCTTGTTAGTTTTAACGAATAAAGCTACCTAAAGAATGTATATACTAGGAAAAGTTAGTATTTGTGTTTCTTGAAAAAAGGAATGCTACTATATTAACACTTGAAAAAAGGTCACGGTTGGAAAGATGAGTAACAGAGAGGTATGGAAGAGAGACATGCAGCGCCAACCCCAAATAAATGGGGATAAGGGCGGGGAATAATGTTCATCTGCCTAGCTTTGTCTCAAGTCTCAACTGTGTTGGGTCATTTTCTAGCCTATCCAAATGCACGTATTAAAAGCGTCTGTGTACAATATATCATAAACGTTGTTGCTTACCGGTATTTGCAAAACATTCATCGCCATATGCATTACTTCTTTAAGGTGGTCCAAATACACAGATGGTGCTAAACCCACGAAGGCTATCAGCTTGTCATTGTAGTCTGGTCTCAGAGACATCGTGACGAAGAAGTTGGTGGTGCCCAACGAGTGGCCCAGGACTAGGATCTTCTCCAGGCGTGTGACGTTCAGGATATAGTCGATCATCGCCGGCACGTCGTATTTTCCGTATTCGTGGAGACTGGAATAACAAAAATAATAAAATGTATTCAAAAATATAAGGTACAACTTGAAATACAGGTTTCCTTAAATCTACACCCATGAGTAGTGCCTGAACTCGGTTATCCTGTGTTTCAGGCGATTTGAGGTAGCTAGTTTAAGTAGAGTAGAAATAATTGCTTCAGTAATCATATAGGTATCCTATATTTAACTAAAAACCGGCCAAGTGCGTGTCGTACTCACACGCACACAGGATTCCGTACCACCAAACAATAAAATATTTTTTAGTATTATTAAATTATTTTTATATGTAACAGCAAAATGGTATGTTAATGAAAAACAAAGTTACTGCTGCAGTTTGATGAAAAAATCTTATATCTCAAAAACTAAACATCATATCTTATTCAAACCAATTTTCGTTGAAAGTTTTTTTTACGTTCTATAATCCTAAATATTTTCAGAATTTTCATCCTCTTACTTTAGAAATTAGAGGGGGGGGGGGGCACACATTTTACCACTTTGGAAGTGTCTCTCGCGCAAACTATTCACTTTAGAAAAAAATGATATTAGAAACCTCAATATCATTTTTGAAGACCTATCCATAGGGTATCTATGGATTAGGTCTTCAAAAATGATATTGACCACACGTAATAATTTATTTTTATTTTTTTGAGTTTCAGTTCTAAGTATGGGGAACCCCCAAAATTTATTGTTTTTATTTTTATTTTTGTGTAAAAATCCTAATGCGGTTTACAGAATACATCTACTTACCAAGTTTCAACTGTACTATAGTTCTTATAGTTTCGGAATAAAGTGGCTGTGACATACGGACGGACAAACAGACAGACATGACGAATCTATAAGGGTTCCGTTTTTTGCCATTTGGCTACGGAACCCTAAAAAGGGGTATAAATTAAACTATCTTAAGAGCCAGTATAACCCTAAATTGTGAAATTTTAACGGCTCTTATTTTAATATTATTGCAGCATTCACTTTGTGATTAAGAGCGCACCGAGGCGAGGGCACGATACGTAATTTCAAAATAATTCCGTTCGTATGATCCCTTGCTGCATCGTTATTGCAACCTTTAGTTATGAAATTAATTTGTAAGATATTCAAGGATTCACTCTATAAATCATACACTTTAGAAACACGATTACTTGTAGTCTTCTCGATAGAGAATAATGCCAAAGTAATCTCTTAAAAAGAAAATAAATCCTCAGTACGGCGTAAAATGTTCACAGAAGGTCATCAGCTTTTAAATAATAACAAAACTACATGTTTTATATAACGTATACATTTTAGATTTTCAAAAGGTTTTAATAATATGAAAAAAAAAATACCTAAAGTAGCGCGCGTTCCGTCCATTATAACTAGAGCCACCACTCTTCCCGGAGAGTCACACGCGTCTGTCTTACGCTCACATACACGGAGCGCATAGATACCTATCGCCAGAAGCTCGGTGCGCTCTTAATACACAGCAAAGTTAAGGACTATTTTTAAGCAGTATAAGTTTTGAAAACACGATACCATAAAAAAAAACTCTCGATAGAAAAATACCTCAGTTACCTCTAAAATATGTATTTCTTTTTTTCCATTAAAAACCCCGATGCAAAAATTGTCGGTTCGGCTTCGGCCTTCAGACGGGGAGGATGTATATCTTTGTTTTCGCGCAAAAGACCCGATTGACAACGTTTTATGTTCAAAGGAAATGATTGCTTCATGCAACATGAAATATAGATTAAATGAAAACTTTATACAAAAAAATATAACCGACTTCCAAAAAAACACTAAAAGTGGTCCACTTTTTAGTTTCTTTTTGGATGTCGGTTATATTTTTTTGTATAAAGTCATACTTTTCAGTTGTGGTATCTCACATAAATCCTAGTCAAGTATCATTTTTACATTGTGACTAGACACCAGCACATCGTCCATACATACGACAAAGGACAAACTGCATAATAAAAAGTACCGAAGCAAAGATAATAAAATTCATAAGGGCCCAACGGGCAAGCTTTCTCTACCAAATGAAAGAAGAATCATCGAAATCGGTCCAGTAATCACGGAGAAATAGGTATACATGCGTGAAAAATACACATAAAAAATGTTCATAAAATGAAAATTAGTGGGCCGAACTATGTTAAATTTTTATACGACCAAAAGGCAACTATTCCGCATCAAACTAACGGAGAATCACGAAAATCAGATCACAAATATCAGCGTAATCGGTGTACATAGATAAAAAAATACCAATCGATTTGAGAACCTCCTCCTTTTAGAAGTCGGTTAAAAATAAAGCACACGTAGTTTAATTTTTACGACTTCATTGAAAAAAAAAAACATTTTTGAAATGGTTCAAAATCGAAGTCTTGTGTCAATGTCAAACATTTTAGAAGGTAAACTTGCCGATTATCATGGGAGATATTTGTATAGATAAATGAAGTACTTTACTCGTGCAAGTTTTTTAATTTTATTAAATTACTAGCTGTGCCCGCGACTTCGTCCGCGTGGAATAGTGACTTTTCGGGCAGCATATTTTGAATTACATATACCGTCGTTTGGGTAGCTAAAAATTTACTTTACAGTAATGCTTCTCTGTATACGATATTTGACGTATGGCCATCGGGGATGAAAGCATACAGGTTCCTAGGATTGCTAACCCGTGACAGAGCCACATAGAACTGACCGTGCGAGAAACAGCTGATACTTAGATCTACACCCACAACTTTCAGCGTCTGACCTTGGGTTTTATTAATTGTCATCGCAAAACATAGGCTGACTGGAAACTGGACTCGTTTAAAACTAAATGGAAAATTGTTTGGAATGAGAGGAATCCGAGGAATGAAAACACTTTCACCTTTTCCACACCCTGTTAAAATCTCTGCTTCTATCAGATTTCGTTGTAAATTGGTCACTTTTAACCTGGTGCCATTGCAAAGTTTTGGGCAGCTTAAATTTCTAATTTAAGAAGCATTATGCGTACGCCCACTTTTAATTTTATTTTATGTGCAGTCCAGGAGCATTGAGGGATTCTAAAAAATCTACTGGGTAGTTTGTAGATTCTCCTTCTTCCATGACTCAGTTAATGGAGATATACTCAACATAATCCCCGGAACATAGCTCAAAATTTCAGCGTATAATGTTGCTTGGTCGTTTCGTGGCGTCAAAATAGCTCTTTCGCAAAGCCAGGAATTTTCGCAAGTTGGTATTTGCGTTGCGTTTCCATACACGTCAGATGATATGAGCTCTCGCATTGATGAAACTATGTTGCATAGGTTTTCATTAAGAACAACTTTTCCTTGTTCCTGCGGATACACACCGTTACCAATCTCCAGTAGCATATCTGAAAATTCTTGAGCATTTTCGTTGCCTCCAATTTGCGCACGCATATTTAATGTCAAATGCAAAGGGATAATGTAATGCCACACTCGAACTCTTTAGGCAGGCTCTAACTTCATCAGCCCTTGTTCCACGTGGTATTACAGGGAGAGTCTGACGAAAATCGCCACAAAAAAGCATAGTAATAATAATAATAATAATAATAAAGTAAATAAAGTCACACACCTCATAGATATAGCCGTTCCTAACACACATAACTTACAAAAAACAATTTGTGAGAAAATTAGTAAGTATGCAGAATTGAAAGAAGAGGTGACCAGAATCTGGAGGCAAGAAAAAGTGTACGTAGTACCAATAGTAATCTCCACTACGGGTGTTATACCCAACCACCTCCACCATAGCCTCAAATTAATAGACCTCAAAGACTCAATTTACATTACACTCCAAAAAGCCGCGATTTTAAACACCTGCAGAATAGTAAGGAAGTTCATGCAAATCGAGGAAAATGAAATTTCTCCTCACAACTCACACACACACACGCTACGTTGACTTGGTTAAGACCCGTTAACGTAGCTTAAACTAGCCAAAGAGCTAAGAAACAGAACATGTTTTCCAAAATAATAATAATTGTTTATTGAAATAACGATGTACACAAAATTTTACAAAATAAGGGCACTAAAAAATAAAGGTACATAATATTAGGATTCTACCTGAACTAGGAATAAACCTGTATCTCAGGTAACACACTCAAGTCCTTACACCAATATTATCTATGATTTCTTAAACAAATACCTAGTAAATAACATATCTATAAAATGTAATATAACTATAAGAAAAAAAAACAGTTTTGATTCACAACTTTACTGTAGCGTTCAATTAATTTTTGCAATGAAGCATTAATTGTAATACATATCATAAAAACCTAGGTCAAGTTTCCTTCGCCTACAGAGAAAAATGTCATGTCACTAAAAAGTAATAATTGCATTGAATATACGAAATGTGAATATTAAACTCTAAAATTATGTTAAGTGCGTCGTAATATTAAAGGTCATCGCACTTATGAGTAAACTATAACACAAATTATTAAAAATATCTTATTGAATAATGTCAGCACTCTCACGCAACGTCATTGTAATCGATGGAATTTACATATCTTGCCTCAGCTTGTTTTTTGGCGGGGCATTCTTGATCGCCAGTTTTGTGATTGCTTGGTTTTTTAAAACGCAAGCATGTAGCACACTGTGAGTGTTCAGCATTTTTAGTGCACTCTTTAGATTGATGACCTTGTTCTCCACAATGTCCACACGTGTAGGTATCCTCCCGACAAGTCTTTGCGGCATGTCCATACTGTTGACATTTGAAGCACCTGGTCACGAGTGTGAAGTCCCTCACGGGGCAGGATGTCCAATTAATGTACACTCGGTTTTGATTTATGAGGGCCTTTCTTATGCTAGCAGTAACTTCAATGATAAAGTTACACGTAGGTCCTTCCTTTTTACCCGACTTGTGACTCAATTTTATAGAGGCCATAAATGAGTCGCGGGGTAAATTCGGCAGCTTATCAACTAAATTCTGCTCATAAATGCAATTGAACACTTCCTGGTCAGTCAAAACTGTCGGAACTCCTATCACTGCAATTCTTGGTCTTCTCTTATGGGGCTCTTCCACTTTCAGGCTGGAACTACTAAGCTCAGCTGATTTTTTTAGTTTTTCTATGTCGTCTTTGGTCTCCGTGCTAATAATAACGCCTCCGTTTTTTGTTTTGCGTAATCCTCTAACGTGCAATTTCATTTGTTCAGGGCATATTATTTTCTGTACTAGCGATTTTGTGTCGTCACTGGATTTTAATTTATCTGTTGGATAAATTGCAATAGTGCTGAGGTTGTTTGGGCGCATGTAATTATTCTTATTGGTTTTAACCATGTCAGCGAACGAAACTTTTTCTGCCATTGTTGTTTTGTTGCAGTTTTCTTGAATGCTAGCTTGAATTGTTTGCTGGAAATTTTCAAGGCAATTCGAGAGGTCCCGTTTTTCTTTTAACACTTGAGCAGAATTTAGAAATTCTTTGGCCTTTAGTTTCAAATCCTGGTAGAAAACTGCCATTTGAGAAATACCATGTTCTACCTTGCGCGAAAGGGTATTGATCCTCAACTTTTGCTCGGAGTTCAGCTTTCCTTCCTGAGCAATATGACAGACTTCGTCCAGGCATCTATCGATGGAGTTCAACCAGCTGCTAATATCGCAGGTTTCCAATGCTTCTAGACTTCCTTGTGCCGCATGGTCAGGTGGTTGAGGTTTGTTCGCAGGGCTGCTAGGACGTGGAATACTCCGAGGGCTGTCTTCAATATTTGACATTTCTACGTAGTTAGTTCTTATAACTACTTGATTGGGTTTTTCATAACTACTTGTTATTCACCAAAGCAAATCACAAACTTAGCACAAAAGGCGATTCCGAATCTAGGTCACAGATCACTCGAATAAAATTATTACGACATATAATACATAAAATCGCTAATTATAATACACACTCGCTAATTATAATTGTAATGCCACCCATGTGTTGATCATTTTGCTTGACATCACGCAACGTTCTGTCTACTGCTTCTACTGCTTTTCGATTGGCCATTGTGGACTTATCCCATATAATAAGGCTACAATCACGAAGAACCTTAGCTTTATCGCTGTTTCCTGAAATATTACAAACAAGGCTTTCTGTGCGGTCTAAATCGATCGGAAATTTTGAATATTGTATGAGCAGTTTTCCCACCAGGCAACAATGTGGCTGATATGCCTGATGAAGTGACAGTAAGCGCGATTTTATGAGCTTCATGATCGGTAGTGAGACTTATTTCTCGTTCTTCCTGTGTCTCCTGGGATCGAGAATTTGTTGTGCGTACTCTCTGGGAACTCAGGCGGGTTTCCCTGTCAGCAAAAGTCTCAGACTCACGCGATAGCGCGTGAGCTTCGCGATCGACAGATAAACGTACCTTTCGTTGTTCCCCGTTTTCCCTATTTCGAGTTGTCATCATTCGAGAACGATTTGAACTCAGTCGAGATTCTCGCTGAGTCGAAGTTTCTGCAGCACGAAACCTGATGACCTGATGTACCCGCGTTGCAGAGAGCCTTGCCTCACGACCTTCCGCAGATTCCTGTGATCGAACTAATCTCATCCTTTTAGCATTTCTGCTACATTGGGAGAGGTTGGATCTTCTTCGAGGCATTCTTACAATAAAATAGTACTTACTACTTAACACACAGTTATTTAGTAAACACGTACTATCGTTAACAATTACATTATAAATACTTACAGATTATTATACATAAATCTAAAATTATCACAGTATAAGTAATAAGTGTTAAGACGTGTAAACCAAACGTACTAACTTTCTAAAACAAAAGAATTGCTAGAAAAAATAATTACTAACCTGAGCTAATGAACTTATACTTAATAAAGAAAATCAAGAAAAGAAATGCCTAACCTATACCAAATATTTATTATATTTATATACAAACCCTAAATAAAAATTAAGATAAGTAAATACCCAAAAATCAAGGAAAGAACCGCCAAACCTATACCAAGTACTTACAATATTTATTTACAAAATTTTAAAGAAAATTAAGAAAAAGAACCTAACCTACAAACCCTAAAATACAAGCTGTTGTTTTGCATCCTCGTTAAATTCAAGGAGGTTACTATGATAATGATTCTCTTCCCGAATCAATAATAACATGGGTAGGTTTTTTTTTTTTTTTTTCTTTACGGAAATCAGTAAGTGTGAACCACCCGTGTTTTAAACGTGGCCCGTCTGATTCTCGCCCTATAACTGCGGTTCCACACATAAAACAATATCAAACGTTTATTTCATAATTTCTTAGTCCCTAAACCATGTTAAGGGGGCTATTCTAAAATACTGACAAACTTAAACAACCAAAAAAATCAGCGTTTATTAATAATTAACTAGGTACCGTAATTTTAATTGATTGTTTATGTCTTTCGTGACCACCCCCTGAAATTTGACGAGGTTGCAAAACAACACCTTGTATAAATAAATGAAATATGCAAACAGTCAGTATTCAAGTGAATCGCAATAATCGAATGTAACTATTCGCCTATACTCTCCAGGATACGTTCGTTCGAATAACTAAATCCTTAGGGCAGCGGCGCGTTTTTTTTTTTTTTTTGATATAGCCATTCGCAGATCAACCTGCTAAGGTTTTTACTGCTTAAGCGGACTGGCAGCGGCGCGGCTCTCAGCACGCTTTATACAGCCACGGACGCGCAGGCGCGAGGCGTGTACGTACTCTGATAGAATACCTTAACAAATGTTCGCCGTGATTCTTTAAATTGACATAACTTTTTTGTTTATGAACCGATTGACATGAATTAAACACTAAATGTTAAGTGAAGCTTACTACAATATATTAGTGAAAACCGCATCCAAATCGAATAAGCCGTTTCTGAGATTAGCGTGCACAAACACACAGACAAACAGACAAACCGACAAACAGACAAAAAAATTAATAATTACAGTTTCGGGTTCGGCATCGATATAATAACAACCCCTGCTACTTTTTTTTAATATATTTCCATTGTACAGACACCACTTTTCTAGAATTTTATTATATGTATAGATATCAAAGCAGCTCTACGCCCGCCATGTTAGTTTCGGCTGTTACTTCTCAGAGTTCTCAGGTAAGAAACACCGGCCTCATCTAGTTTAAAAAGAAAGCCGTGTAAAACTGTTTGAAATAAAAACCTATTTGCAAAATAAACATCCTTTCATTTAAACTTTTTAATTTTATGATCCCTTCCAAAACAGTATCTAAATTACTTTTTTCTTGGAAACCATTAACAAGTTGGGATAATCCAATTTTTTTTTTCTTTGTCCGTCGGGTAGTTTATTGAAAAGTATAGGACACGTATTTTTTCTTTTTCACGTGGTCATAAAATTACGGAGTTATATTGATGATTGATATATGAAATGGCGCATGACGTCACATGTAGGTAAGTTTTATACCTACTTGTGACGTTGTAAGCCCCCACTCTCCAACTTTAATGAGTAATTTTAGCTTTTAACTACGTAATTTTTTGATATTTTGATAAAAACAAAAAATACGTGTCTAATATTTTTGTATTACCTGTCTGACGGACAAAATAGAATGTCGTTTTCTTTACCCAGTCCGCACCCCTATAAATTGATAGGTGGTTTGTTTTAGTGATCTGTTACGTACACCCAACTACGTCGATCTACGGGATCAGCTAAAAAGGTCGGGTCCTAAGGTCTT